>OY821760.1:49083673-49683673 GCA_963682095.1 Potentilla sterilis
CCCCCTTGTGTCGCGTCCTCAATGGTGCATGAGCTGTTGCCTCGTTAAAACCTTTGCCAGCAAACAAAAACCTCTTGGGCAAAAATAAAAGCATGGTCTAAGGAAAAAGAGTACAACGCACCAACTACAAGTATGTGAGACATGCATAACTAGGCTCCCCCTGAAGTCTAGATGAGAACTCCCCCTGATAGTCATTCAGTCATTGAGTTCGGATAAGCGACACATTCCAATGCGCTTTACATGCTTCATAAATGTAGATTTAGGTAGAGACTTGGTGAACAGATCCGCTGCATTTTCTTCTGAGCTGACTTGCTTCACTTGAATATTCAAAGTCTCTTGCTGCTGCTGATTGTAGAAGAACTTAGGCGAAATGTGTTTAGTATTGTCACCCTTAATGTATCCCAACTTCATCTGCTCAATGCATGCTGCATTATCTTCAAATATGCAAGTTGGTCCCATCGTAGTAGACTCAAGTCCACTAGACTCTCGAATGTGAGATATAACTGAGCGAAGCCAAATACATTCTTTGACTGCTTCATGTAGTGCAATAATCTCAGCATGGTTCGAGGAGGTAGCAACAAGGGTTTGCTTGGTTGATCTCCAAGATATCGCCGTATTCCCAATGGTAAAAACATAACCTGTTTGGGAACGTCCTTTGTGTGGATCTGACAAATATCCAGCATCAGCAAATCCTACCATCACATCATTTGGTGTATCTGAGTAGGAGGGGGTATCGCCAAAGCCGTATCGGGACCACGACTTAGCATCCGCGGGTCCGGATAAGTTGGCGGATATGTCTGCAAGATGGCGGATGGATGAACCAAAGCCAGTCTTGGCGGATATGGCTGGCGGATGGCAATCCGAGCCATGGTTTGTGCTGTTAGATGCAAGAGATCGACTAGGTGTCGAATCCTGATGAGTGTATCGATAGTACAAGCCCATGTCAAGGGTTCCTTTAAGGTATCGGAAGATGTTCTTGATTCCAACCCAATGACGTTGTGTTGGCGCAGAGCTAAATCTAGCTAACAAGTTCACAGAGAAAGCGATGTCTGGTCTAGTACACTGAGCTAAGTATAACAAAGCTCCAATCGCACTAAGATATGGATATTCAGCTCCCAAGACCTCTTCGTCATCTTCTTTCGGACGAAAGGGATCTTTGTTGATATCCAGACTTCTAACGACCATGGGAGTGCCTGTAGGATGCATAACTTTGTCCATGTTAAATCGCCTGAGCATCTTTCGGACATATGCAGACTGGTGTATAAAAATTCCACCACTTCGGTGCTCTAGTTCTAAGCCTAGGCAAAACCGAGTCCTTCCCAGATCTTTCATCTCGAATTCGGATTTCAAATAGCTAGCGGTCTCATTGATCTCATTCAGAGTTCCAATGATGTTCATATCATCGACATAGACGGCTATAATGGCAAATCCTGAACTTGTTCTCTTTATGAACACACAAGGGCACAACTCATCATTCTTGTATCCTTTCCCAATCAAGTAATCACTTAACCGTGTGTACCACATCCTACCAGATTGTCGGAGTCCATATAGAGATCGTCTCAACCTGATAGCAAATGAACTTCGTGGTTTTTGCTCACTTGACTTGGGTAACGAAAGTCCTTCTGGCACTTTCATGTACATCTCCGTATCTAGGTCCCCATAAAGATACGCAGTTACAACATCCATAAGCTGCATATTGAGTCTCTCTGAGACTACCAAACTTATTAAGTATCGGAAGGTAATAGTATCCATGACAGGAGAATACGTCTCCTCATAATCAATTCCAGGGCGTTGAGAAAAACCTTGCGCCACGAGTCGAGCTTTATATCGCTGGACTTCGCCATTCTCATTGCGCTTTCTGACAAAGACCCATTTATGTCCAACAGGCTTCACGTTCGGCGGTATAGGCACAACCGGTCCGAAAACTTGCCTTTTCTTTAGAGAGTCTAGTTCAGCCTGGATTGCTTCTTCCCACTTCGGCCAATCCGCCCTACGTTGACATTCATCAACAGTGCGGGGTTCCATATCGTCGTCGTCAATAACTTCTTGAGCAACGGCGTAGGCGAATGCATCATCGATATACATGGAATTTCTTTCCATCAGATTGTGCATGCATAAGTAGTTTAGTGAGATTTCCTTGTTCTCCAACATCAACAGTGAGTCTGAGGCGTCCCCCAGATGATTCAGAGTTGATTCTTGGACATAGGTATAGTCGGAGACAATCTCGTGTGACGGCGTCACAGTATCGATGATGAACGGATCGCTTTGTGCCTGGACACATGCCCTCTTTCTAGGTACATTGTCTTTGGAACCGATTGGTCTCCCCCTCTTTCTAGGAGGATCCGAAGTCGACGCCGGCTCTCCACTTGGAGGTGCCGAGCCTAGGCTGCCGATGGCACCTAGGGCTGCGGGTCCGAGACCGGCGGCGCGTGCTCGCGCATGGCGAGGAATGTTAAGCCTTGCAGGTACATTCGCAGCAGGTATGGTTGATCTTGTCACTTTCGCAATATCAGTAAAGGAGTCGGGCATCGTATCCGCCACCTTTTGTAGTTCTAATATGCGTTGTATTTCAGTCTCACACTGAGACGTACGGGGATCATAATGAGACATAGTGGGAGAGAACCACGTCAATTCCTGACGTTCATTTGGGACGGATGCGGCCCCATCTCCCCCTAACGGCGGGAAGGATGTCTCATCAAAGTGACAATCTGCAAATCTTGCAGTAAACAGATCACCTGTCATGGGCTCTATATAGCGGACAATAGTTGGTGCTTCATATCCAACATAAATAGCTGATCGTCGTTGTGGACCCATCTTGGTACGCAGTGGAGGCGTGATAGGCACATATACGGCACAACCAAAAGTACGCAGATGCGAAATATCAGGCTCGTAACCAGTTACCAACTGGTACGCACTAAATGGTTGGCTATCTGTGGGTCGTAGACGAATAAGCATAGCTGCATGTAATATTGCATATCCCCATGCCGAAACTGGCAAGTTTGTGGCCATGACAAGAGACCTAGCTACAAGCTGTAGTCTCTTGATAGCGGCTTCTGCAAGACCGTTCTGAGAATGAACGTGGGGTACGGGATGTTCAACTTCAATCCCAACTGACATGCAATAGTCATCAAAACACTTTGAGGTAAACTCTCCAGCATTATCCAGTCTGATGGACTTAATCAGATTGTCCGGGTGGTGAGCCCGAAGCTTAATAATCTGAGCTAGGAGTTTAGCGAATGCAGCATTCCTCGTGGACAACAACGCTACGTGTGACCAACGCGTTGATGCATCAACCAGGACCATGAAATATCGAAATGGTCCGCATTCTGGTGTTATAGGTCCACAAATATCACCTTGTATTCGTTGTAGAAACGGAATATTCTGTTTATTATCAATAGCAAAAGATGGTCTTGCTTGAAGTTTTGCTAGTGAACAAGCTTTACAAAACGAACGATGAGCATTAGACATCGCTACAGAAGCATGAGAAGCAGGAGGGGGCCGAACCTCTCCTTGGAGCTGAGAGGCGGCTATCGACGGCACGGCCGAGCCGAGGCCGAGGCGCCCTCTGTGCTTTTGTGATCGGAAAAATGGATGACCGTGGGAGCATTTCAAAATACGGATCATCAGATCACGACCCGGATGACCGAGTCTATCATGCCAAAGCTTATAAGCATCAGAATCACATAATATAACAACATGAGATTCGTTGGCTCGAATGGTTGTGAAATACATGCCATTGCGAACTCGCTTACACTTCTCCACAATGCGAGTGCGCATAGATTGAGTGGAGGTGATCAACAGATATTCAGTTCCATCTTCAACATAAGTGCTGAGGTGATAGTCATTGTCACGCACATCCTTGAAAGCTAGCAAGGTTCTTGGCGCCTTAGGCGCATATAGGGCGTCCTCTACTCGAATCTCAGTGCCATTTGGCAGTAAGAATTGAGCAGTGCCGCGACCCTTAATTACGGGTCCAGTTCCTGTCATCGTAGATAACGACGATTCTCTTGGCGTAAAATCCGAAAACAATTGCCGATTCCTCAGAATCGTGTGAGTTGTTGCACAATCCAACAAACACTCAATCTCGCCTTGATACATCTACAAAAACAATGTAAATTGAATCAATAGTCTACTTTAGACTTTGGCGAACACTTTAAAGTAAGTGTACTGAGACAATATATCATCACAAAATGAAGTGCATTAAGGCCAATAACATAGCCATGGCAACGACAAAACTTGAGAGAAAAAGATAAGCCTCATTTTAATCACCGAGTATCAACAATGATAATCATAGCCTAGGTCAGAGATTGAGACCGGACACCGTCGTAGGTGGCGTGGCCGAGCCAAGGCCGAGGCCAAGGCAAAGGCCGGGGCCAAGCCAAAGCCGAAGCTGTGGTAAGGCCAAAGCGACCCAGAGGCCGAGCCGAAGCAAGGCGAGTGGTGAGAATCGGTCAGGCATTGAGGCAATGCGATGCGACGGTTGAGCTAAATCCGAAGCATGGCGAGTCCGAAGACACTTCGTTGCCGAGCCATTGATGCAAAAGTTGCATTTGTTTGATAGGCTATCGATTGTTGGTTTCAAAAACCGGATTCGGTGCTAAGCCAAGCTGGCGATTGGCCATGGCGAGTGAGGCCTAGCGAGTCGCGGCCAAGCGCTTAGGCTTTGGCGAGCGAGGTTTGGCGGATCGCAGCCAAGTTGGCGGATCGCTGATCGCGGATCGCGGATTAGTTGGCGAATAGACATGGCGAGCGAGGCCTGGCGGATCGCGGCCAAGTTGGCGGATAGCGGATCGCGGATCACGGATCGCGGATCTCGGATCGCGGATCGTGCATCGCGGCTCGCGGATGGCGTATCGCGGATCGCGGATGGCGTATCGCGTATCGCGGATCTCTCCTTTTGTCTTTTGTGATTTTTCGGATATGAGTTAACATCACCAGAATTTTGGTGAACTCAAAATAATTATGCCATTGAGAATTGGACGCATTGAACCAATTTTGCTTTCAGGGATGTAAAAATCTCAAATCATTCGTAGAATAAGATAGATTTTATTGATGACAACTCAAGAATACATCAAGGTTGTTCTAAATAGAACGACTTATCGAACAAAGTCGTGATTTATTGACTATTCTGTCAAAATATCAATCAAAATCAAACTTGAACACGTATCTCATGACCTAAGTCAAATACTTATTCATAGTCTGGAGTATCATACTCCTGAGTCCTACGTTTCTTGGTAGGTTGGAAGTCATCGATGGCGAAGTTCGTATTTTCCTCATCGTATACTTCTTCCTCAAAGTCTCCTACATAGTGTGCTTCTTGTTCTATGTATTGTTTGTGTTTCTTGTAAGCGGCTTGAATATCTCTGCTTGCTATGCAATCGCGTTGGAGATGATTCGTAGAACCACATTTGAAGCAAGGAGCCGAAGCATTGTTCGGCGGATGGCCACCACGCCTGGGACCGGAACCAAAACTGTTCCTCCCTCTGGGAGCGGCGGCTCTGCCATCATCCCTTGTCCAAGAAAGCGGTCGGCCACGGCCGACGCCTCTTCTCCCTCCTCGTCCGCCACGTATTGCTCTTGGCGTACGTGGTGGCGGTGCTTGACGTTCATGAGGTTGATGCTTCTGCTTAAAAGCTTTACCACGGGCTTGATGAGATTCCGCAATGAATTTCGGTCCTCGAGGCCTCTTATTGGTGGTAAGAATTAACTCATGGTACCTCTCCTTTCTTTGAAGGACATTCATCAAATCGCTGAAGGTTTTGATAGTGCCTTTCTCGCGGAGATCGCGGTACTGATGCGACAACATGGACGCAGATTCTGGGAACGTCGTGAAAGTCTTCTCCATCATATCATCATCGGTCTTTTCGACCCCACAAAAGCTCAAATCAGATTGCAAGTTTAGCATAGTCTGATGATATTCCTGGACGGAATCAAAATCCAGTAAGCGGATTTGCTCCCAATCAGACATGAGGTCTGGGAGTTGTGCGTCATGCACATTGTCGAAGCGGTCCTTGAGGATATCCCATAGCTCTTTGGGATCAGTTTTCCTCAGGTATTGCTTCTTGAGCGTTGGATGGATATGGCGCCTGAGAAACATCAGGGCTTGTGCTTTCTGTTCAGGAGAAGCGTGTAAGCTTTCATCCTCAGGAGGGTTGATGGTGGCAGTAAATCTTTTACCAATGAAAGTGTTCTCAACATCTGAGACCCACCTCTTGTATTCCTTGCCTTGGACATCCAAGATGTCAAATTCTGGACGCTGAGTGTCAGCCATCTCTTCAAGAGAAGCTTGATCAAACGAAACTTGACTCTTGGGGAAGCTTGTTTTCTTCGATTTTTCTTGATTTCTTCTCAACCACGAATAAGGGTTCGCGGATCGCTTGCTTGGCTTGCGAGCAATTTTGATCTTCTGGCAGATGCGTGCAAAAAGTAGCACGCAAGGGAGAGCTGCTGGCGAGCGGGTTGTCTACCTAAAGGCAGAGGAGGAGGAGTACTCGAAGGTACAGTGCGGCAGGCGAGCAGCGCAGATGCTGCTGAGAAGAGGCCGACGGTGCCGAAGAGAAGAATCGGCGGCCGACGGTAGGTTAGGGTTTCGAAAAAAAATTCGGAATTAGGGTTTCTAGGGCTTATTAGACGGGAGGCTAGAGCAATGTGCTGATAACGTGTTGTAGGAGAAATAGATTGATAAATCTCTCTGTGTTTATTCATTGATAAGGAGGCCTTTATATAGGCATTACATCAAGTATCCCTGGCGAACAGGGATTCCCTATCTAATAGAGTATCTAGACTACAAGTCTTATTAGGACAAGACACACCACGGAAGTTACGGAGTTAACCTTCCTTGAACAGATTTAAAATAATTAAAACAAAAGTCATGTTTTGGTACTTTCATTGCAAGATGACGTACATTCTTAACAAAAAAAAAAAAAAAAAAAGTTAGACTTGTAGGAGGTTAAAATATTGTCAAAACAAGACCAAAATAATACGTAAAACTGTTAATTATTGATTTTTGACGGGAAACGAGGTAGTTCTAGCTTCAATTTCTTTGCCAATTTGAAGAAACAATGAGGCTTGTTGTTTGTATTCATGATGGGAATTTCTTACAAAATTCCATGGTCCTTGGCAAGCAGATATTTATATGACGACATCAACTTTAGAACCTGGAACCATCAATCCACAAAGGACCACAGTCGATCGATCGAGGCGTATGAGAGATAACTTTTAGATTACAATCTTTACAGAACAAAGCATTTAGCGGGGTTTCCTTTTCAGATCAGAATTTGAAGTTGTCCTTCATGTATACCACCATCACTTGCTGCGAGAATTGGAACCGAAAAGCAAAAAATAAGTGAAGTTAATTTGTTATGGAAGATATGTCCCTGTCACAGAAGCCAGAAAACTCCCTATCATAGTTTGAATGGAGTGATTAGTATCAGGTTAACTTACGATCAGGCAAAGAAGGATGCATCCGGCTGCGCCAGGGAAGAAAGCATACCAATAATTCAGGTGATGCAACTTTGCTCCGTCAATGAAGAGTATAGGCAAGCTTGCAGCTGCACTAATTGATCGTCTAATGAGAACCAGGTAATGAGAAAGTTAGCACCAACAACCACATTTGAGAAATTATGTACCTGGCGGATGCGTGGAATGTGTGAAGATCATGAAACCAATGGAAGCGGCGAGGGCAACGCTCCGGGCAAGCCACCCTGGCCCTAATGCAGTTAATGCCAGTACTCCAATGGCTGCACAACCAATTTGCGCCATGAACATGTTGTACTTCTGTAACACCATATAGCAGAACCCTTGAGCCTACTGATCATCGTCTACATTCTACTAAGTGTTACAGTGGGACTTGGGCCTATTGTTTCTAAACTGAGTGAACTGGGCCCGATGACACTTTTTTCTTTTCTTTTCTTCCTGGATAATATTGCGCTAGAATTTAGGGCATTCAATATATATATATATATATGCTTGAATGCCATGCCTTAATATAGACCAATGTTTTAAAAGGCTAAGGCGTAGCCAAGGCGTTGTCGGGAGAGCCTCACCAAGGCGTAAGCCTTGAGGCAAAAAGCGTAAGCCTTAAGAATAAAAGTCTTGTATTTATGTATTTATCGGTGTTATACATAAAACATGTATTGTATAATTGACATCCAAAACAAATATGATAAATTGTCATTTATTCTTAACAAGTACACACTTAAACCATACAATTTAACCAAATCCCCTTACATAAACTGTAACGACCCGAACCTTAAAATACCCCCAAGAGTTTTTAAATTATTTTGACGTTCTGAAGGGTTTGAAAAATTGACTTTTTATAAATTGACCCGACCGAGAATTTTATTTCTCGATGAGATAGATGTCGTTAAAACGAGTTCATAGACACGTAGCGAGTTTAATTTAGAATCCGTATGAAAAAGTTATGATGTAAAAATCGGAGGGAGGAAATTTCCGAAAACGAGCGGAACTTTCCAAATTGGGGAATATTCTTGGAGAGGGGGGAATATCCCATTTTTTCTTTTATTTTTCTTTCTTTCTCTCTTTTTTCTCTCTCTCTCTCTCTTCCCCGGTCGGGCCCGAGCCCGAGCTCCACACCCAAAAATCGCCGGCCCTCGTCCTCCGCCGTCCAGCCACCGATCGGCGCACCACCGGTGCCGATCGGTTCGTCTTCTTCTTCTCTTCACTTCTGGGGTAGGTATTTGGGGCGAATCGGCCAAGGTAAGTGGGAATTAAGGATTTGAAATTTTAGGGTTTTTTTGTTATTTTTTGTGGAGGTTGTGATTTTGTTGTTTTTTATGTAATTGGAGGTTAGAATCGTGTTCAGGGCATTGTTTGGAGTTGATTGGGTGTAATTTGATGTTGAATTGGATGAATTTTGGTGAAATTTGGGATTGGGGGGTGCTGCCGCCGTGCCGGCGGCCTCTCACGGCGGCTGGAGCGCCTCGGCGCCTAGACAGCCAAGGCTGAGGCTTTTTCTTCGACGCCTTGCGCCTTTCACGCCTCAAGGTGCGCCTCAGGCGCGCCTTTTAATACCTTGATATAGACTAGCCTTCCTGCCCGCGCCTACGCGCGTGCGAGTTTCATGTACATTTCCGACTTCGAGTTGTAAATATTTATTTCTCTCCCGTTGAATTCTTCTATTAGGGTAGATTTTGTTTTGACTTTTATTATAAAATTATCACCTTATCCATCTGACATTAGATAAAAAGAAACAGAGATTAATAAACCCTGCGCCTTTTGGGAAGTTCAAAAATTTAACCAATCCTCCCCTCTTTCTGACTCCATTAATAGAGATTTGAAGACCTAAAAATTTGAGAACGTTTGATGCTATTATACATTATTGTTACACATAATGACAGTATATACTTTATCGTTACGCTTAACCTCCAATTTGTTAAGTTAAAAGACAATTCACTACGTGAGACAAATGAATTTTGATAGCCGAAAATAAATGACCATATATATCATCACCAAGACACCCATAAAGGCGAGCGTTTACTGTAGAGAAGAAGAGAAGACGGAACATACCCGAGCACCTGGAGAGGTGGGAGTAGCAAAGAGGACAGCACAAACAGCTCCTAAAGGTGCAATTGTCATTGAAACTCCTTTGGGTGTTAGCATCTCATCTATCCTCCCCAATATCGCCATTGCTGCAAATGCTCCTATATACGAAAGATTCATGATTTTAATGGATTTCATTCTAAGGAATTATATGTTAATCTTTGTTTCCACCAATTACGTACAGATGAACACAAGACTAACCTGCAGAAGGCCAAAGAACGTCGCTGAGGGAAGGAGCAGAACCCTTGTCAGGTTTCCAAGTCTCCCAAACCGGCGCACCCACGTTGCTTGATGCCGCAATCCCATAGTTATGACGACCACTTCGTCTTCCTTTTGTCGTTCTGATTACGCTTCCGCCGGTCAAGTTCTTGTGAAATCGGAATAAGAAGGGCGAAGCAGAAAAAGGCCGTAGAGACGTAGAGAACGCCGGGGTTGCAGAAGAAGCATTGTGATGAAAGAGATGGTAATTGTGGCAGCTAATCCTCATCTGCATGCCCATTTCTCAGCTTCTCCGCCGCCCCCCGCCGCTTGTCTTTCTCAGCTTAACTATTCCCTTGTTTTCTAGCAGCTCATGGTGGATACGAATTTAGAGACGGAGAACCCTATCTGAGGGTTTGACAAACGAGGTGGTCTTTTGGTGAGGTCGAAGAGACATTCGTGAGGGCCATTTTAGCACACAGAATTTACATATCTTTTAATATCAGATAAAATTATTTGTCACCTTCCCAGTATAGTGTGGCATGATACTCTCAACCAGTATCTTTGATAGAATCTTAGAGCATAATGCACATAGCATTAGCATTATTCTCTATATAATCACTTAATTACCCACTAGCCCCACCCATGGTGGAATATTGTATTCAGTAAATTGTTGATTTGGAAGATATGATACAAGTAGACACCGACTATATGTCAACTGCATCATTTATTTATTTAACGATTTGTGCCTTTTAGAACATATATATTTTCTCGTAGCTCTTAGAGAATTGAAAATTATTGATTTCATCCAATGGAAAGTTCATAATGTTGACTAAGATCTTGTGTGTATCATACTATCATTAATCATTGTAAGCAAAAATTCAACTTTCTTTCATAGTCTAAAATTTAAGAAACTAAAAATGTTAGTAGGAAAAAATAAAATAGAATGACTTTGAAATTTGAAAGACGCAATTTCAGTAAGTCAAAAACATAGTTCGCATAATGTTAATATAGTCAAATCTCGATAAATTAATAATCTCGGGACTGGTAAAATTTATAAATTAGTGAGTTATTAATTAATCAAACAACATTAAATCAATAAAAACATTTATAAATGAACAAAATTATAGTTACGCAACACATCTTACACTTAACAGTAACTTCTCATCTCAAATGCATAAAACATCGATAATAACAGACGTAATTCATTAAGCATTATGAATTTGCACACAAAGAAATTGTCATAAATGAGTAAATAATTACATATAGTATGTCATTAAGTTCTCATTATTGTAAAATTTATTCAATATATTAAGAATTATTAATTTATAAACATGATGGAGTCTATGTTAATCCTCAAATTTGTATTATCTTAAAAAAATTTAGCGAAATATTAATTTAACACGTTGTTCCCGAGTCGGGACTGGTAAATAATATTAATTTAGTAAGGTTTTTAATTTATTAAGTATTAGTTTAACGAGGTTCTATTGTATTTGGTTGAATAAGGTTCCCAATGAGGCTACTGATGCACTTGTTTTCGACATTATAAACTCCGGATGCCCTAAATACTTTCTTATCTAATTTTACTTATTTTCCATAAAGAAAAAACTTCAGTAAGTCAAAAATTGCCATGATTAATGCATAAACACCTCTGTTTAGGACTGGCATCACTCACAACAAGGTCATAAACTCACAATACAACTAAGCCCACGTCTATTGGCGGAAGTTGGAAATATGTGGGCTTATTGGCCTGAAGAATCCACCAACACGAAGGAATCAATTGGGCTTCATGTGGAACAAAGGACCCATCAACAACCAAACCATGCACAATAACGAACTCAAAATCATCACTCGCAAGAAATAGCACCGCCCCTGTAACGTGCTCCGCCTTGATCACCACCCCTCTCAGCCGCACGAACTTCTCATACGACTTCTGAAGTTGCGCCATCTACATCCCTCTCACCTTGTACGTCAGCAGCGTCGATGGTAACGCCAATGTAGGCATGTAGCTTATTCTGGAGATTGTTTCGATTCATAGTACGTATACCTTATTCGCTTCCGGCTACTTTGGTTCATGTTTTTGAGGTCCTTTCAGCTCATCAATGCATCGTTATAAATTAGTATATATCAATTTAATGTTATTAGACTAGTTCATATAGTGGTACGTTCATACCTTACATACGTAAATCAACTTATACAAATGTTGTGAAAATTTCCCCTTGTATATATACTGTATCCTTATTGCATTTGACAGCTCAAACTTAGCTCAAACTTCCGGCCTATTTTTATTTAAGCTCGGATATATTAAGATATGAATTGCATTCACGCAAGAAAATACCGACATGGCATTGTTAGAAGAAAACAAACAGAAACAGAGAAAAAATAAGAAAAAATTGTTGGTAAGAATGTATACAATGAGAATACTCCTTTGTCATGAAGACTAGCTACGTATACGTACGCACCAAACTATATAAATAATAATGTCGATAGAATTAATCTATGATGAACTAGTCTATACTGTCTATTGCAACATGACATGTTCAAACCCACGACCAAATCGTTGAGGGCAACCGTTACTTACCGGATTGAAAGTTTGAAACAATAAAGAAAGAGAGTTAGACCGGGAAATTAAAGTTTTTAATTATCATTTTCCTAACAAACAGTAAACAATCAAAACAAGTTTATTTTTGAACGTGCATGCTTGTGGATATTGAGCGTTGATTACTTCCGGTGATCTAATCTTAAGTTTTGAATCCACCGTCGAGGACCAAATTATGGCCACTCACAAACTGAGACTCCTCGGAAGCTAAATAAACGACGGCGCTGGCCACATACTCCGGCATCATCACCTCCTTTCCTCCTTTCAACCCTAGTGTCGACTGCAGCTTATCTGCCTCTTCCTGACTCTGAAACTGAAAAGTAGAGGCGTTCATGATCGGCGTCATCGTTGGCCCCGGCGATACGCAGTTCACGCGTATCCCGTGCACCCCCCCGAGCTGCATACTAGCACACCTCACCAGCCCTAATATGGCGTGCTTTGAAATGGTGTAGTCGGTGAAGATTTCCGTCCCGTTTGTCGCGCCGACGCTCGCCGTGCATATCACGCTCCCCCTAACTCCACCTTCCACCATTGCCTTGGCAGCGTGCTTCACACACGCGGCCGTGCCTCGTACGTTGATCGCCATCAGCCTGTCGTAGTCGGACAAATCAAGGTCAATAACCTCCTGCTTTGTTTTGCTGAGTATTCCAGCGTTGCTGAACATGATGTCCAGACGGCCGTGCTTCTGGACGGTGGACTCGACCAGGCTCTTGACCTGGTCCTCGTCGCTCACATCGCAGCGGATGTAGCTGCAGTGAGAGCCGATGGAAGCAGCAACGTCCTTGCCCTTATCGTCCTGGACATCTGCGATCACCACTGCGCGCGCACCGTGCAAAGCAAAGAGGCGCGCAGTAGCTTCACCGATGCCGCTGGCGCCACCGGTGACTATTGCCACCTTGTCTTGAAGCTTCTGCTTGAGCGCGAGTTCTACCATTTTCCTGAGAAGTTAATCGGGATATCTCTTCCGTTTGATAAGACGAGAGTTTTTGTGCAATGTGTGAATTGTGGAACTAGCTGTTGCCTTTTATATACGAGCGGTGGCATGCATCTTGCACTGCCGGTGGCTACGGACTGGCTAATCTTATTTTTTATATTTTGGTCTATAATTCATAAATTAATTAATAAATAATTACCCAAAACTACATTTTTGTGGTGATATTTACCAATAGCAAGATCAGATTTTTTTTGTACCATTAACAGGAATTAACAGTAATGGGTTGTTAATCCATTTACTGTTTAATGACATAAATAACCCTGAAACTTTATAATTTACAACTCATACCACACATATATATATTCACATATTCTCAAAAAACCCTAATTGGATTTTTCTGATCGGATCTGATTGGAGGCGGCTAGGCTGGGCGGCGAGGCAGGAGGCGCGAGGCTGGTATGATTGAAGCCCAAAACCCTAGACCAGCTCCTCTCTCTCTCTCTCTGTTTGTATGTTGATTTGATTGTTGTGTGTTGTGATTTTTGTTTGTGTGTTGGTTATGGTTGAGCTACTGAGGGTCAGTAGTATTGAAGCGCGGTGGAGGACAGCGGAGCTTCTGAGGGTCAGTATTATTGAAGCGCGGAGTACTGAGAGTCAGTAGTATTGAAGCGCGGCGGATGACGGCGGAATATTGAGGGTCAGTAGTATTGAAGCACGGCGGAGTATTGAGGGTCAGTAGTATTGAAGCACGGCGGAGTATTGAGGGTCAGTAGTATTAGGTTGAGTTCTGAGGATCAGTAGCATTAGGCTCAATGAGGGTAATTTTGTAATTTAAGAGTTAACTGATTCTGTTAGTTTTGGATGAAAACTTGCTATTGATAATTTGAAAAAAGAATTTTACTACTGGTAAATACTAATACAAAATTATAGTTTTAGGTAAAAAACCCATTAATTAAAATCATGAAACGATATACAGATCATATATATACTGGATGTGGTCGTCTATATTATTGTTTATGTACGAGTCATATATAAGCTAATTACTTACTTAAAATAACAATATATAGATCGATCGAGGATCATAACAGAACCTAGACCATAACAACTCTATTTTATGGCTACCACAAGTGTTTTGATGTACATATATATTTTCTAGTGTCACTTGGATCGTAAACTTTCAAATAACATTTACAATTTAATTAAACCAAAATTCTATCTGCATGTTAGCGTCTTTAAGCAATACTGCTGGTTTTAACAATTGGTTGGTTGGAGATGGATTTGAATTGGTGCATAGTTATCTTTGCTCTCCTTTAGCAGCTTAAGCTTCTAATCACTAACTATTGTAATATATTTGGACTAAATTCTGCTTACTATCCTGTACTTTTGGAGTTTCATCAATTCAGTCCTTAAACTTCTAATTTAATCAAAAAGTCATCGTACTTTTCAATCTCATCAAATCGATCTAATCTATTACCAATCCGTCAAGTATCTCCGTCAACTTGCTAACCTGGCAAGTGCAGATCTGACATATCAACTTGTGTGACATTCTCACAGAGAAACTTCCCAAAATACCCCATCAATTGTATTTTTAATGACAGATCAACTTGACGGATTGGTAACAAAATGGATCGATTTGATGAGATTAGAAAGTACGATGACTTTTTTGATTAAATTAGAAGTTCAAGGACTGAATTGATGAAACCCCAAAAGTACAGGGTAGTAAGCAGAATTTAGTCCAATATATTTCTCAAATGCATTTTAAAGCTTCTTTCATTTTCTTGTGAGAGTAATGAAGCGGCAGATGCTCTACCGAATTAAAACACATTTGCTTATGTTTCGCGAGTTTTTTATTTTTTTATTTTTTATTTTTTATTTTATTTGATAGAATAATGTTGAATATGCCAACTAATTTTATTAACTAGATTACTAGTTGGTTAAAAGTCTTAGGTTGGTTTCATTGCCTTTCTTCTGTAGTTTTATTTTGTTCTGCATAAGTTGAAGGTTATTTCAACAATTTCTTTTTCATTGACTAAATCTTCCCGCTCAGTCATGGTTTTGATTTAAAAGAAGAAGGAGAAGAAGAAATTTACAGTTAATATTGCCATCGCTGTTATCGATCTCCAAGTCAAATTGTTCAGATAGTTGGATTCAAACTAGAACTTATACGCAACCATTACTTATTAGATCATTGACTTGGAACTTCGATTATTGCAGTTTATAATAAATAACCATATTTCTGGATTCTCATATATGGAGTCGGAACGTACCTGTGGAAATTTCAAGTATGTAGGTATTTTCTGAGTACAGTATATATGATGAAGAAAAATAATAATTATACGTACGTACATGCATGAGGCTCTCATGCTCTATTACGAAAAGTTTTATTTCTCCCTTAACCAATTGTTTATGTAAAAATATCACATCTATGATCTTCTGGTTGACTAAAACCGCATACCAAGCAGACTCAAGATCTGTCTTTCAACATATTAAATTATCAATGATCTATAATATCGCCAATTCGGAACACATTTGCTCCCTGAACGTGTACACGGAGTTTGCAACTTTGCATCACCGCTGATTGATCGATTGACTCGTCTTGCAGAACGAAGATCACTCGGCAGCTCCGCCACAATTGTTAAGGAACACTGCGATGACCTCTTAAAATGAACCTTGAGCGGCAACTCGTCAAGTCGTGATTATGCATAGTTAGCTAGTTGAACGAATTAAGGAAGAGGTCACTGCACGGCTTATTACGATCCAGATAGCCCGATCGTTGATAGAGATATATATATTGGACTTGGAAATTATGTATAGACTATGATGCATTTTCCATGTTACGTATATATGCATCCAAAGCATGGTTGACGTACTCATATTGTTTAAGAACGAACCCCATGCCAGTTTGATTTGGCCGGCCATGTACAATCCGTTTGTCAACAAACCTAAACATATTGTTTAGTTTGCTCAAACAATCGGACAATCTTCCATTCCAATATGGACAACGCTAGGGTGCTTTGTCAAGGTACAAAGACTTTGGGGCATTAATATACAAACAATGTCAGTGAAAGCATATATAGCGATAAGCTAGGATTTGGTAAATTAGTATTGTAGCATTTGGTAGAAACCCTAGATAACCTAACTCATGGAATGTATTCACAGTGCTTGTCCCCCATTGTGTACTATCCAACTAGTATGAAACTATGAATAATACAGTAGGGAGGAGACGGCCTGACCTACTACTCCGACCTAGAGGGAATAGAAGCCCGTTCTGAGAATTAGAACTTGTAGAATGTTATTATTGAGGCTAGGTTAGAGATTAATAAGAGGAAGTAGAACGGGTGGCTACTTTAAGTTTGGCTAGCTTCTGTTTAGGGTTTAGAGCAGTAGGAGTTACAGTCTGCTAGTGGAGTCAGGAACCAATTAGAGCAAGCATTGCAAACTGCAATCTGCTGATAATTTAAAGAGTGAGAGTGAAAGTAACACTATGAATGATGGATTGGTGAAACAAGTTGAGTAAATTTTGATTCATGGACAAACAAAAATCATGCAAAGCTAGCCAGCAGGTGCAATGACTACCAAGACCAAAATCCAGTTGGAAAGTTATGTCATTTACAAGCATATGCCCCCCAGAGAGGAGCAACGACCACATCACATAATTTACCGGGCTACTCAACAATGATCAGAGTGGGAGTCATAGAAATCACTTGGGCAAGGTGACATGACTTCTTGCTCTAGCAACTGTAATACCTGATTCATTGATGGCCTATCATCCGGGTTTGCATCTGTGCACCTTGCAGCTATTTCAAGAATTACTTCTAAACTTTCAGGATCTGCATCTCTACATCGCTTGTCAACAAAATCTTTCAATCGGTTCTCTCTCAATAGTGTGTTCATCTGCGCAAATTAAGTCTGATACTGAATACAGAACACAAGGCTTTTTATTTTTTGGTCAATTCACAAATGAAGGAGAGCTTACCCAACCAACTACATTTAAGCCTTTCTGGACAAATGTCGGATCAGTAGGTCTCTTTCCGGTCACAAGCTCAAGCAAAAGAACTCCGAAGCTATATACATCCGACTTCTGTGTCGCTCTCCCGCTTTGCAAATACTCTGCAACATTTGGAAAAACCAATTAGTACATGTTGCTAACTAATTGATAAGAGATGGTTATTCTGTTTGCGTAATGTTCTCAAAAAGAGGATACATGTACATGTACAAGAATCATATGACACAAAAACAGACCTGGTGCAAGATAGCCAAAAGTGCCAGCAACCACTGTGGTAACATGGGCATCCTCATCAACCAAAAGCTTTGCAAGACCAAAGTCTGAGACATGGGGCTCCAAGTTTTCATCAAGCAGAATGTTGCTAGATTTTATGTCACGGTGCACTATTTTTGGACAGCAATCATGGTGCAGGTATGCTATCCCTCTGGCAGAACCGAGAGCTATTCTTAAACGCACACTCCAATTCAGTGGTCGCTCTTCCAGCCCATCACCTGAAGAAGGGATATAAAAAGAAAGAGAACAAAAAAAAAAGAGAAATATAAGCATTCAATCCTAAAAATACCAAGTTGTGAAACAAACATTCTACAAATAGAAAGTACTTACCATGCAAGAAATCATCTAAGCTCCCCATAGCTACATAATCATATATGAGAAGCTTTGAAGTAGGAAGCCTGCAGTATCCTCGCAAGTTAACTAGGTTTATATGCTTGATGCTACCCAAGATCTCTAACTCCCTCTCGAAACCTTGATCTGATCCTTCTCGGCTTCTGTCAATTCTTTTAACAGCAAATGTTCCGCAATCATTCATGACCATTCGGTACACAGTGCCAAATCCTCCTGAGCCTACAACATCCTCTTCATCAAGTGACTCTAATTTTTCAATGATCTCACATGAAGGGTAGGGCAGATCTCCATGGAATGTGATGAGTTTTGTGCCTGTTCAAAACACAAAAATTTCTCAGCAACCTTATTGCAGTTTAGATTAATAATTGATTACAGACCAGAAAGCAATCAGTTTACCTGTCTCTTGATTCACTTGTTTTGTAACTTCTGTATATTTCTTGGCCACTCTTTCCTTTTTCGTTAGCAAGCGAGCCCAAAGGAAGCCAAGGAGGATGAAAAGTGCAACGGCCATAGTGGACATGACACCAATAAGCAATCCTTTGATGTAATGTGAAGATCGCTTGGCAGGGACTACAATATTCACAGTGAATAGAACAGAGTTAGTAAGCACATTCCTACTAGTCACAGGTTTCAATTGACTATACAAGTGTACACAGCAAATGACATAGAACCTTAAACTTACCTGCTGCTTCATCACTCGCTGCATGTGGTAATACAGCAGGAAATCCCAGTGAGGTTTGACAGGGCTTCTGTACTTGTTGGCCACAAAGATCAAGATTACCAATAAACCTATGCATGTTGAAGGGGAAGGTCAGAAGCAGATCAATAGAGTGGAAAAATATAAAATATGCACGGATGCTTGAAAAATAAAAAAAGACAGCAAGTATTGATATTTCTATCTATCAGTAGTGCATATAAGAATACTATTTGAGAGAAAAAAACAATAATGGATAGGTTATCAAACTGAACTTCTCCACCATCTCAGCAATTTCACAGCTGGTCATTCAAAATGGAGAACAGCTTACATGCATAGGCATATATGCCTATTGTCTACAAGGCTAAAAACTATAACTCGCATATCTGGAAACCTTAGTTTTTGCAATACAACTTTTCTGAATGAGCAATGGTAAGGACATATGAATGCTTACGATTTATTCCCAAAGGTACTCAGAACTCCAATGTCTGGGATTTCCCCGGAGAAGAAGTTAGTAGACAAGTTCCTAAGACATACAGAAGGATTGAAGTTATTATGCTATTGAGACACCATCTAATTGAAAAGCTGTAGGGTATATTATATCACACATTCACCATTAGGTACTTAGCTACGACTGGGACTTACAGAGAGCGCAATCGTGATAGGCGGCCAATAGATGAAGGTATTGCTCCCTTCAATAAATTGCTTGATATATCCCTGCAAATTTATTTAAAAGTTCATCATACTGGAGAAACAGCACTGAAGTTAATTGTACATCGCACAACAGGCGTTGAATCACTGTCCTTAGTAAATCTAAAGGGACAGGGTGAATACTTAACAAGATTGAGCAATAGTTTGACAGCTAAGCTTGTATGAAAACTTAGTAAACTAAATTAGACAAAGACAAAAACGAAAACGAAAGTCTTACAATATGGTTAGAGAAGAAAGGTTTCCAATATCTGATGGTATACCTCCTTGTAGGTAATTAGCCCTCAAGTACCTAATAGAAAGAAAAGCCAATACTCAGTTCTAGTGTCATGCACTCATACATTACAAGTAGGTTCACATGTTAGTGATGTCACAACTCAAATGAAAACTACACTAGAGAAAAGAATTTCTTCTTACAAAGCTCTAAGCTCAGCTAATCTGGTAATTTCATTAGGAATGAATCCATGTAAGCTGTTCTGGTGAAGCGCCCTGATTCACATTGAAAATCAATAATATAAGCAAAATTAAAAAGTGCAGAACTTCTTAGTTAAAATGGGCATTCAGAATTTGACTCACAGTCTCTGCAATCTACTGAGTTTGCCAATGCTGGGAGATATAGTCCCTCCTAGTTGCATATAGGGTAAATTACTGAAAGGAACCCAATACAAAATCTTTGAGAATGAGTGTATCAGATTAAAACTTGAAAGTGACCCTACAAAAATGTCCAGGACATACATAGCGCTGACTCTTTGGTCCTGAGGATGGCAAGTAATACCAGTCCAATTACAAGGTGATTCATCCGAATCCTGCCAGTTACTGAGCATGTTCCTACTGTCGTTCAAAACAGTTTTCATTTCCAGCAGTGTGAAACCTGGAGGAAAAAAAGTAGATCTCTAAATGATCTAATAAGAGAAGTAATAAACAAAAACCCAGAGAAGTATTTCTAAAGCCATTAAAGATATGATCTTTATATATGTAAAACATCAAAATCAAAGACCCAGCTCAGCAGAATGTAAACAAAGCTAAAAGATGAAAGCTTTAACTTTACCATCTTGGTTGAGAGCAAGAGAGCAATGGAAGCAAACAGTTGCTGCTACAATCACTGAGAAGACCCAAAACAGAAGAACCTTGTTCATTTTTCTTCAAAATGAGCTGTTTCTGCACTTGGTCTCTTCTTCACTGAACAATGGGAGTGAAAGTGTTGGAGTTTGAAGTATGATGGCAACAGTGGGTAGAGTGAAGCTGAAGCTGTGATGGAGGTGGGGTACTAGTTCCATGATAGAAATAAAATAATCATAATTTTTGAAGCACGAAGAGAAAGAGAGAGAGAGGGAAAGATTGCTTTTTTGCTATAAATTATGAGCAGAGTGAGGGACAGAGTTTTTGAAATATAGAAAGTTGTGCATGGCATAGCCGTTGTCTACAAATTTCAAAATATTCACTCTTTTTGGTTATGGAATTACAGCCTCCGTCTGAATTTCATTTACTGGCCAAATGAAGAGGAGACCGAGAAGAAAAAGAAGAAGAGAGAATTTTCATTGTGAAAGCATAGTAGGTAAAAGTGGAGCGACGCCTGCAAAGATTCTTCAGGTGATAGAAGATTCAGTTTGTGAGAAAACATCTCCATAATCGAGATTGGTTATACTTAAATTGCTCCCAACCTATAATAATAGCTCACTCGACCACCATTACTAGTAAAAATAATATGAAGGAGTTTTTATCTTTCATTTTTATGGATAGTTGGTGTAATTTCTTGTCGCTGAATCAGTAAAAACTTATGAAGCTTTCTTGAGTAATTGTACTGCAATTTTGAAAATGTGGTCACTATTGACTGGGCCCTCTGTGAGACAGATGTGAAACGTTACGAACTGACCCTACAATACGTACTTGTGGGCCGGTTAGCTAATTTTGGGCTGAGTAGTGAGTCTCGGAACAAATTGGAAATTTATAATGGGCCTGGGTTTTCAAAAATATACGTATTTGTCTTTGATGTATTTTTTTTTTTGGTAAGGTTCTGATAAGTTTAAATCAGTTTGGTGGTTAACTACTCAACACGGTAATTAAACAAGAAACTAAAGTAAAATGGGGACAACAACTTTTTGTTATGGACTCAGAGATTCAAGTTATTGATCATAGAAGGCAATGATACGTCGAACTAACCCTAAATATATTAGTGCAAGTACTCATGAATCATGATTAGGAGGTTTATACCAGCAACAATTCAAAATGAAATGATTGGGTTTATCTTCTACTTCATGTCAAACGGTGACAAGCGTGGTCCGTAGATAAATTGTACAGATACGGTCCCAGCTTATTAGCTACCTTAAAGGTGTTGAGTTTTAATCATAAAATGTCTCGGTATAATTGTGTATGATACCCACTTATAAGTTGTATTTTATTTGTCACTTTTCGGATGTAGGATCTCTCCTCTCCAACACGCCCCCTCACGTCCAACCTAACTGTAGGTCTGCACATGAAACAGACTAACAAATCAAACAAACCAAGGCCGACATCCAACGAATACTTGATGACAAATCCAATCGGAACTGAAAGAACCAAATTATTTCCGATGGCAACATAATGGAACCCAACTCGGGCCCATGACAAATTGGAACCCATACTTGGACCCATGACAGATTAGAACCCTTACTCAAGCCCATAACAGAATGGAGACACAACTGGAGAGGAACTCGCTTTGATACCATGTCAAACAGTGACAAGCGTGGCCCGTGGATCAACTGTACCGGTACTGTCCCAACTGTACCGAGACCTTTTGTGATTAAAACCCAACATCTTTAAAGTGGCTAAGTTGAGACAGTATCGTTACAGTTGATCTACGGGCCACGCTTGTCACCGTTTGACACTTCAATATACTTTTTTCTACTTTGATCTCTCAGTTTAAGTTCTGCATATATAGGTTCTTTTCCTCATAATTTTCAGTATGAGTAGAGAAATTTGAAATTATTACGCAAGATACATATATGCTTACAGGTGATACTAGCCACAACAAGCAAACAAATTACAAATTGCTTCTTTTTAAATAAAATCACTTAAAAGCCGAGAAATAGAAAACAACTCCTAGAGTTTGCTAAAAGTAATATCAACGTTATCAATTGGTTTGGGATGTGAAAGATAAACCATCCCTGCATCTGGATTCACCAACTTCCACCTGAGTTAAACACGATGACCACAAATGTTTATGAATACGTAAACTATATATATAGTGTATCAAACAAAACTATATATACGGTTAATTTCCTTACTTGTATCCAACAGACAAATAATGCAAGAGG
Source organism: Potentilla sterilis (assembly GCA_963682095.1). Classification (NCBI taxonomy): domain Eukaryota; kingdom Viridiplantae; phylum Streptophyta; class Magnoliopsida; order Rosales; family Rosaceae; genus Potentilla; species Potentilla sterilis. The sequence goes on from OY821760.1 coordinate 49,106,291, forward strand.
ATTGCAAGCTGTGTCCTAAATAGCATATTTCCTGCACAAACTCTTGGTCCGCCACCAAAAACTTGGTATGTTCCGGGCTTAGGGGGAACCTAAAGCAATCAATTAATTAATCGATGAGTATATATATTTACATTTTATTGAAGTTTAGTGTAACTATAATTTCTATAGAATGTGAACTTACATTCCATCTATCAGGATCAAAACACATAGGATTATCGAAATTTTCGGAGGTTGTGTGGATATATCGGATCCAAAGAATCACTTTCCAGCCCTTAGGTATTCTATAACCTGTAAATATTATAACGTTCTTGATCACATATATATATACTATCTGAAAGTTGCATGCTGCATATAATATACTACTTAGCAATTAGCTACCTTTGTACTCGGCTTCCTTAGTAGCCAAACGGAAAATGAACGCAGCAAGGTTTGCCATTCTTACCGTCTCTTCCACAACCTGTAAATATATATATACACCATTCAGTATTTCTGATAAATATTAATTTCTTATTTTGTTAAAAGCTCGACAAACAAACTTGGACTAAATATACACCTTGTTTGTGTATTTCAATTTTGAAATATCATCACTTGTAATAGGATCCCCTTTTTTCTTCTCACTTAAGCACATATTCTCCTCCTGTAAGTACATGATCAAATTATTATAAATGGTGTCTTATTAATTAGTTGTTTTTTTGGGTATTAGGAAATGATGGATGTTCATATCTACCCGAAGCTTTTTGAGGACATTGGGGTATTTGGCAAGAAAATAGATAGCCCACATTGATGAAAGAGAAGTTGAGGCATATCCAGCAATAACAAGGCCAACAATGTTATCTATCACTTCTTCCTCACTTAACTGATTACCTGCATCATCTTTAATTTGCATCAACCCATCCATTACATCATTTGTTAAAACTTCTTTTTGGCTCTTCTTCTTCTCCAGCTCCATCCTGAAAATAGCGTCAAGCTTTTTTCTACACTGCAAATTCAGTCACACAGTATATATTTGAGCATACAAATTAATGTATATAAATCAGTTCATAAGTCTTCCACCTCCTAAACCTGGAGAGAACTATTGATATATATATATATATATATATTATAATTTTTCGACACGAGATTACATTCAAACCGTACCTGAAGAGCATGATGATAAGCAAATCCAGGAATGTTGATGGGTTGAGCTCTAACTCCTTTCAGCAAGCCGGCAAACAAGTTATCGATGGTATCTAAGAGAGGCCCTGGCTCCATGCTTACGAATAATTTTCCAGAATTCTCAAATGATAACTGTAAATTACAAAGGTGTTATAGATGAGTTAATTGGCTTTCCTTTAAGGTTGGAGCTTGGCTAGATTAATATACTGCATGTGTGCTGCGAACTTTACCTTGTTAGATTCATCAAAAGCTTTTATTCTACCCTTCTGAGCCCACGACTCAAGTGCAGCGATGATGCGAGGTTGAACGAGGAGAGCAATTCGCCGGAGAGCGTCTGGCCGGTTTACTACATTGGTGACATAGCTTCTAACCCTAGCGTGAGATTTTCCACTAACCACTACCAGTGAAGTTGGACCCATAAGTTCAACATTAGGCCATTGCAAGGTGAAGACGTCATCAGATTGCAGAACATATTTGTTTACCGCAGGGAAGCATGTGATGATGGATGGTGATCCGAAGAGGTGCGTTCTATACATTCCTACTCCATCGCCGTACCTGAGAGCATTCAAATTACGTTATATATAGTCTGAGAACATATATGCATGCAAGTGATAGGATATATATATATATAATACGTACTTGGTCCTCTTAGCGTTGATGAAATCATCCGGGCGGCCAAGTACTTTGAAATACCAAAGGAAAGTGAGCATTTCACCAATGAATGGAAATCCCATGACTCCCGGTGGTAGTTTGGCGCCAGTAGGTGAGTGTCGCATTTTGAGAGGAATAACGTACCAGAGCTCGTTCCACCACCACAGGAGCAACCCCAACAATGGCAAACCTCCCAAAACCAAAGCCATCCACACCCCCGAAGAAATATTCATATCCATCGCCACTATTCTACTAATTCGTAAGCTTATTATTAGCTCCTCTTTGCTCTTATATATTGTGTCACAGTTGGAATGGGTACGTTTTATATAGAGCTAATTATGTAAATAACTCCTTCCCCAGTTGATTACTCTTTCTACCCAGGTGAGCAAGCAAGTGAGCAAGACAAAAAGGAATCAAACTTACTTGAAACCCACAGAACTTGAGGAATATATGTATCCAATTAGTTAACTAATTGTAGAAAAGCTTAATGTGGGGTTGTGGCCCTAATTTGCTAATTTGGGTTTATTAAATTGATAATATTGTCAGATTGCGTCATGAGTTTTGGCTTAGTAGGTACATTTCCTTCTCTATTTGGAAGGTGTCAAGATGGGATTGTATAGTTTACAGCCCTAGCTAATTCATATAAAATTGTCTCTTGTTATCTGATTTCGTTTTCTGGAAGTTTTATTATATAATGCACTTGCCTGATAAATTAATTTGGCATTAAACATTCTTGTAATCTAGCTTATCCAATAATGGTATATATTGATCCCTAGCCATTTTTGTCTAAAAGTATATTCCCAGTATAGGCGTATAATGTTCCATTATGAGCATGAATTAGGAAAGTAGCTAGTCACAGTACTTCAACTAATTAGAAATGAAATACTTAAACTGATTCTCATTATGGAATGACTCTTACAGCTCTAATTAATTAATTTGCCCTAATAGAGTAATAGGGCATTTGAGGCATTATGGTTTCTTTCTTCATGATTTCCTTCAGTTAATTGGTTGGGGTACTGTCTTTTCTTTCGATATCTGGCTGGAGGTCGTACCTGCCTGTCCAAGTAGGAAGTTCCTGGAGCTGAAAAGGACGCGATTCAGATTAATCTTATCCGATTTCAGTGATTAAAAACAATAATACATAATCAACAATTAATTATTAGTTTTAATAATTTGATTGATCAAGAGAATGATAGTATATTAGTGGCGAAGTACGTACGTGATGCATAATCGAGTAAACATCGTCATCGATCAATTCTTTTGTCAGCTGGAGGATCTATATCGCAAGCCCCTTAAGTACTTTTTGGTCTGAACTGATAATCATGGACGTCCAAAAGGGCAAATTAAGGAGGAGCAACAAAGGGCACAGTGCATGCTGTGGGGAAAAGAACTCAGCAAACCAGAAACTAGCAAGCTTTCCTACGATGAAGACGACAGCGGACAACAAGAATGACCGTCAGGATTAAGAACATGGGCGCAACATATATAGTAGGTTGTGGTCGCAACCGTCTATTGGCCCAACCAATGCCATCCATACCTTAGTGCATGGCTAGCTTAGTCTAATATCCATATAATGAAATAATGCTCAACTCTCATACATATAGCCAGGGGCAGATTCAGCCCATGTTTAGCCCAAGAAAATTTTTGGGTGAAAGAAAGAACAAAAAAATTAGCCCAAGTATTTTGGGAGAAAAAAAAAAAAAAAATTTAGAACTTCATAATCGAAATCGTCCTCACTTCTCACCTCCCTAGTCCCTACCCTCAGACAGTCAGACCCTCACCTGAGTCACCTCCCTAGTCCCTACCCTTCCGGAGTTCCGGCTGAAATTGCATCTCTGCCGCCGGCCAGTCGCCCTTCCGGAAATCGTCCTTCCGGCTGCTGCCCCGATCCGCCCCCTCTCGCTCCTCCCGACCCAGCCGTCCCCCCGCTCCTCCCGACCCGGCCGCCCCCTCTCCTGCCGCCCCTGCCGGTCCTAGCCCATACAGTTAGTGAAGTGAGTCTGTGAGTGTTAAGACTAGCTAGCTAATTGGGTAGTAAATTGTGAATTTGTGATGTTAAAGAACACATAGAAGCAATTGATCGAATACCTTACTGATATCAATTTAAACAATTTATCCCCCTTCAATCTTTTTGTTCTAGTTTGAAAATTATAATTGGTTAAAGTTCCGATCAAAGTGGTTATAGTTCCTCCATTGTCTTCTGTTAAACATTCAGGTTCATGGTTGTTTTTAGGCATTTTGAGTTCTGATTCATGACTTGTTCTGTAGGTGGTATGATGTCATTTTTGGTGAAGTCCAAGACAGCAGACTCAGTGAAATGTGAAGTTGTCGACGGAGGAGAACTAAAGTCTAGGCGGCACTTGAATGTGCGAGGGAAAAGTACAACATTGGCTTCCATCACTGGTTCGATTCCTAACTTCCAACCTTTATTAAGGCCTTTTATATTACTAGTATAAGTTTATTTCCTTTTATTCCTTAAGAACTCACATGTTCAGGAGTTATCTATTTTGCTAACAGACTATTTTCTTTAAACAAATTTGTTGCAGAGAAAGATTGGGAAGATATCAAATTTGGAGTGGATAATCAAGTCGACTTCTACGCAGTTTCGTTTGTTAAAGATGCTCAAGTTGTTCATGAATTGAAGAATTATCTGAAAAGTAACTCTTTAAATATATCATCATACATTTGAAAACATTTGCAGCCAATAGTCTTTACTTATTTCTTACATATCATTGTCTGTTTCATTGAGCGTTGCAGGCTGTAATGCGGATATACATGTTATTGTAAAAATTGAAAGTGCAGACTCGATCCCGAATTACATTCGATTATCACGGCATCTGATGGGGTATAAACTTTCTGCATAGAAAACTATTTGCAAGCTCTTCTCCAGGTCCTGATTATCTGAATTCGGTAAGTCATCACTTTACCCCATGATTTATCGATTGATTTGTCTTATTTTGACTCTTCCAGTTTCTACAGCAACAACATAGAGGGCATTCTCATCTATGAACATCATCAAAAGTCAACTTAGAAATAAGATGAATGATGATTTTCTTGATGATTTAATGGTTCTTTATATTGAAAGGACATATGCGGATGATATTGATAATAATGATGTAATTGCTGAGTTCGAAATGAGCGGATCTCGTAGGGTAAAGTTTAGCTAGCTATGTAATTTATGTAATTTACAGGGTTTTGGTTTTATGTCCCCCCTGTATTATGTTTTGAATGGTAATATCAAAGGCGTGAGGATGAGCCTCTCATTGGGTTCCAAACCTAAAAAAAAATAAAAAATTCAATTTTTCTTCTTCTTAAATCTAGTTCAAGGTATAATTTAATCCTGATTCCGCCCCTGCATATAGCTATGTAGTGGCACTGCGCACACTAATTGCTATATATATATATATACAGTCCTTCTCGGCTACGAACGTCCGCACGCACTGTTCACGGTGCGGATGCGGCGTTTCCGGCCACCGGCGAGGCGGCGCCGGCGTATCCGGCAGGTGGGCTTTGCTCGCCCCGGCCCGGCGACCCCGTCTGTGCCGGCCCGAGGTCCGTCGCCGGCCGGCAGCCCGGCGGAAATCCAGAAAAAGCAGAAAAATGAACAGTACCCCGTCATTTTTCTGCATTTTCTGTATTTCCGGCTGCTGCCGGCCGGCGACGGACCTCGGGCCGGTACAGACGAGGTCGCCGGGCCGGGGCGAGCAAAGCCCACCGGCCGGATACGCCGGCGCCGCCTCGCCGGTGGCCGGATACGCGGCATCCGCACGGTGCGGACGTCCGCACCTGAAAATCACTTTATATATATATATATATATAGTAGTTGCAGATTCGTTATGGAAAATTCTTCTTCCCCGATTGAGAAAGTGAACAAAAGCGACACCAAGTCCTGCTGGAATACAAAGCTGCTCGGGTGAGCATGATCATATAAGTACGTCGATTAGATGATTGAAATCTAAACTTACTATGGCATGCATGCTGCATCCAATAGGTCGTCGGTGAGATTATATCATTTCTTGCTGCATCCTTTATTCTCTTTTCTATATTTGACGGGAGGTCTTATGTGCAAGTTGGAAGTTGATGGGTGATCAATGTCTAAATATTTTGTTTCTTACAAAAATTACGTATCGGCATATTTGATCGATCAGCATTGGCGATGCCCTTTTGCAAGCATCGGTTTCTTTAGCCAAGCCCTAGTCTGGTATCCATATAATAATAACGAAAATAACAATCAGACGAAGTACAAAAAATTTCTGAAATCACTGTGATTTGGGAGGAATATTATATTAGTTCTAGATATTATTTCTCTGTTTATTTTATTATTATTTAGAAAGGTTTCAGATATATTATTCGCATTGTCTTAAGTAATGACTTATTCCAACCACACTTGACTAGCTGAGGAGGATAATGGATCAATTTTAATCTCTAAATTTTGCTGAATGTGACCTCGACATTGTCAATCGGTTTTGGATGTGGCAGATACATCATAGCGGCATCCGGATTGAGTAATTTCCACCTGAAAATTTAGTCCATGCACAACAATTTAAAAAATTGCAACTATATGGGGTAAAATGTCTATGAAAATTTAATTTCCACTGGTTATATTATGCATGAGGTTGAGTGGTTGTGATGTACTACAAATTGTATGGAGTAAAATGTCTATGAGTTTTATAAATCATTTGTTGATGTCAAGTAATGCAGTAAGAAGGATTTCCTTACTTGGGTCCAACAGACAGATGATGCAAGAAAATTGCAAGTTGGAGTCTAACAAGCTTATTTCCTGCACACAATCTCGATCCACCTCCGAAAACTTGGAAAGTTCCAGGTTTAGCTGGATTCTGTGAAATTCCTAATGAATTGATTAGTTTGTTGTTGAAATATTAACTATAACTTGTGTGAGGAATCAGTCTGAGCAGGCTTACATTCCATCAATCTGGGTTGAAGCACATGGGATCATCATAGTGCTCCGAATTTGTGTGGAGATATCGAAGCCAAATAAGCATATTCCAATTCTTTGGTATTATGTAGCCTGCACCAAGTAGTTTAACAAGTCGATAGAATGTTAATTAATCACTGGCTGGAGAAAGTTATAATTTTCTCGAACTGTAATTACTTCTGTAGAGACGTACCTTTATACTCGCTTTCCTTAGTAACTGCCCGGAAAATAAACGCCGCAACGTTGGCCAGTCATATAATTTCTTCTACCACCTTGTTGGTGTATTCCATTTTCGAAACATCATCACTTGTAATGAATTCCCCGTTCTTGTTCCGTCTTACAATCATATTTTCCTCCTGCATTTCACATACGCAATTGAAATATTAGACAAGTGAACCTCAGGACGGTAAGATGATAAGAGAAATGTGTATGTATATAACATACCCGAAGCTTTCGGAGGACATCGATCTGGGTATTTGGCAAGATAGTGGATAGACCACATTGATGAAAGAGAAGTTTATGCATATCCAGCAATAACAAGGCTAATGATGTTATCTATCACCTCTTTGTCACTTAATTTATCACCCTCATCATCTGTGATATGCATAAGCCCATCCATAAGATCAGTCACCACTGCTTCTTTTCGTTTTTTCTTCTTCTCTAACTCCACCATGAAAATCGCCTCAAGCTTCCTCCTACACTGCAAATTCACATGCATTCACGTACATATTATTTGACTACTACCTGAGAATATGTTTGGTAATACGAAGAAATTGTATCCGACTTTTTAAATTGATTTAAGATCACTAATATGTCCTTTAAGATTTGAACCTGAAGAGCATGGTGATAAGCAGATCCAGGGACATTGAATGGTTGAGCTCTAAATCCTTTGACCACTCCCTCAAACAATTTATCCATGGAATCTAGGAGAGGCCCTGGCTCCAAACTTGGAAACAATGTTCCAATATTTTCAAAAGTTACCTGTCATTAGCATAAATACATATATGATGCATCTTAATTAGAATATTGCAATTATCTGAAAGTTTGGAAGCCCCTCAATCACCCCCAAATTGCAACAATTTTTAGTATGATTACCTTCTTAGAGACATCATACGCTTTTATTCTACCTTTGAGTGCCCACGACTCTAGTGCAGCTATCAGTATTCGTGGCTGAACTTTTCCGGCAATGCGGCGCAGAGCATCAGGTTTAGCAACGACATTCAAGACGTACGTAGCTTCTAAGCCTTGCATGGGAGCTTCCATGAAGTACTGCTACCAAAGACCTAGAACCAAAAACATCAATATTAGGCCACTTCAGGGGGAAGATCTCTTCGGATTGGAATACAAATTTGTTGATCCCCGGTGAGCAGGTTATGATGGATGGTTTTCCGAACAGGTGTGTTCTATACATTCCTACTCCATCACCACCGCACCTGATTCAAATCAAACATACATTTCTCAATACCATATATAGAGATCAGAGGTGTATGTGTGTGCACGGAATATATATTCAACATTAACCAAGCGACTGATCGATAGTTCTCACACAAGCATAATAAAACTCGTGATAGTAATTGAAGTACAAATATAAATACACATGAACATGAAGAGTAAATCTGAAGGGTTAATTCATGTTGCTTTTTATAAATTTCAACTTCAAACACGAATTATATTGTAGTAACTGGATATATATAGTTAATTAAGATACATACAGTTCAAAAAAAAACATACTTAGCTCGCTTGGCATTGATAAACTGATCAGGCCGGCGAACAATTTTGAAATACCACAAGAAAGTGAGCGGTTCACCAAGAAATGGGAAACCAATTAAGGTGACCTGGAGGCAATTTGGCGCCTCGCAGCTTGAGATGAAGCACATACCAGAACTCATTCCACCACCACAACAACAACCCGAAAAATGGCAAACCTCCTAGAACCAATACCACCCATGCCCCCAAAGAGATCTCCATATCGATCTATATATTATGTATATTTGAAGTATGCTCAACTCCTCTTGTCGTAGCGTAAATAGCTATGTAGCTCGATCGTCCGGAATTTTCGATTAGATGATTGGAAACTAAACTTTCTGTTCTTACCGGATGCTCGACTCTTTTCCGTCCTTGATCCGGCACGGCGTGTGGACAAGATCAACTTCCCACTAGACCATTGAACACCTGCTGCAAAGAGAGAGAACACCACCACGTATAGTGAAGCACATGCAAGCAAGAACACAGATGGATAAACTTATATGAGAGAAAGTTGTATATAACATTACAACTCAAAAATTAAGTAGTCCGAGACAGAGTAATTGGGTTTGATGATCCAAAATCTATAATAAGAAGGATTTGTCAGATTTCAGAAGTACTTACCCTCATTGTCTGTTACAGATTAATCAGCTTTCACGGTCCAAAATGTAAAGTGAGAAGGATTTTAATATGTGACGAATGTAGACTTACGCGTGAACTGTGAGCATTGAACCTTACACACACTTAAAAAACCTTCCCAAATAGCTAATGTGCAGTGGGTTATTCATATGAGACATCATATATTTTCTTGCTTTGGCCTCTATTAATTACCATGCAAATTTGGTTATTCATCTATATATATTTGACGGGAAGTCCTGTGTGCCCAAGTAGGAAATGACAGGTTGTTTTATCTAATTCATGAACCAGCTGCCAAGATGCAGCCTATAGAATAATTTACTTCGTTAAGCTTGTGACACAATTCGATCATTAATGTTGAAATTTTTAAATATGATAGGAGACCACGTGTCAATGCCTAGTGGTACTCCCTCCTAATTAAATTTCAACACGTGAATTTTTATCACAGAAATTATAAATTTATGTATTTTATTTTTTGTAAAATGACTTTAGTCAATCGTTGATGAGTTTGGAATAGGGTTTAGAGTTTAGGGTTTTGGGATTTTAGGGTTTGGGGTTTTAGGGTTTAGAAAAATAATAATAAATCTAAAATACCACATGTCAAAATTTTATTGGCATGTAAGACCACTAGGCACTGTCACGTGGTCCTCCCGTAGCACTAAAAAATTCCTCTTTAGCAGAGATATTTCGAAGAAATCACTTTTTTCCAAACAAAATTCCTTCTTGGTTCATATCCCCTTTTGTCCATCATCCAAAATATCAAAAAAATGAAAACTCCTTATCTCTTTTCGAAACCTTTAGGATTAAAAAAACCCTAGCGCCGCTCCATGGCTGTTGTAGTACGTGTCTTGTGCCGTCGTGTATGGTAGCGTCATGCTGCAAGGAAACATCATTCTTTGGAATTGTAGAGGCATCTGCAATTGTGAAACTCAAACAACACTATTGGATCTTGTTCGTGCGCATAAGCCAAACGTAGTTTTTCTCTCTGAAACCCTAGCTCCCACAGATGTAATTCACAAGCTTTGTAGTACTATCGGTTTCGTGAGCTTCATATGTGTGCAACCGGCAGAGGGATCGCAGGGGCTTGCCCTCCTGTGGAATAACAATTCGTTTTTAAAACAACGCTCGTTCTCTACGCATTATATTGATGTGGAGGTTGGTTTGCTAGAAGAACATCCGATATGGCGTTTTACATATGGTTTTGCTGCTAGAGGGGATAGGACACAAACTTGGAATCTTATTTGCTCTTTAGCAGCAACAGAATGTGAGCTTCCCTGGTTGATGGCTGGAGACTTCAATGAAATCCTCTCGAATGTTAACAAGTCGGGAGGACCGGCGAGAGCTTCTAGTGCTATGCAAGCTTTCCAACTAGCCATGACAGATGCTAGCCTGCTGGATATGGGTTTTGTGGGCAGTCGCTACACCTGGAGTAATAAGTTTACAAAAGAGCGCCTTGATCGAGCTTTTCAATCTGTATCATGGCGTGAGTTATTTCCATTCAGTAGGGTAATTACTCTCGACCCTAATGAATCTGATCACTGCCCGCTATGTATTGAGGTAAGCCCTGAACAGCGTATTCAATGTCAAAGCAGCAGAATTTTCCGGTTTGAGGAAATCTGGCTTGAAAGGCCGGAGTGTCTGTCAATCATCAAACGAGAATGGACTAAGCATCAATCAGGTAATCACATGCAGCAAGTAGCCAGGAAAATTGCAGTTACGGGGAGACAACTGCAACATTGGAATGAGCATGAATTGAAAAAACCAAAAGTTGAAATGAAGGAGATTAAGAGAAAGCTCTCTGACATTATGAGACTTCCTCACTCTCCTAAGCAATATGAAATTCAAAGAGAGCTACATGTTAAATGTAGTCATCTGTTGTCGGAGCAGGAGAAATACTGGAGGTAGCGTTCTAGAGTTTTATGGCTTAAAGATGAGGATCGGAATTCAGCCTTCTTTCACAGGAAAGCAAGTAATTGTAGAAGTCGAAACACCATTAAGGGACTGAAAGATGACAATGTGAGTGGCTCACAGATCCTCAGGACATTAAACATCTTACGATGCAATATTTTAAAGATGTTTTTACTCTGAAGGAACCAATCATGAGGCCATTGCGCAGGTCATTGCAGCAACTCCAACTCGGGTTACTGAAGACATGAATACAGAACTCTTACAACCCTATTCGGATGATGAAATTTGTGCTGCTCTGTTCCAAATGCACCCCTTGAAAAGTCCTAGACCAGATGGCATGTCACCTTTCTTCTTTCAAAAATATTGGCACATTGTTGGAGTGGATGTTTGTTAAGCAATTCAAAGCTTCCTTCAACATGGGGAAACATGAGATGATGCTAATCATACTTTTCTATGTCTGATTCCCAAAATAAAATCTCCCAAGCAAGTAGCTCACTTTCGTCCGATTGCTTTATGTAATGTGATATCAATGATTGCTTCTAAGGTTGTGGCAAATAGATTGAAGAAGTGTCTGGCTTACATCATCTCTCCACTGTAAAGTGCATATGTGCCAGGAAGACTGATCTCGGACAATACTATAATAGCCACAGAGGTATCACACTTCATGCATCAACTCCGCCATCAAACATCAGGTTTCTTCTCTCTTAAACTTGACATTAGCAAGGCGTATGATCGTCTAGAATGGCCGTATATTAATGCTATGCTACACAAGTTAGGTTTCTCGGAAGAATGGATTCAGCTGATTATGCGTTGCATTACCTCTAATTCATATGCTATATTGCTACAAGGAACGCTAACAGAATCTATTACCCCCTCTAGGGGCATCCTACAAGGCGATCCTCTCTCCTCGTATATTTTCATCTTATGTGCAGAAGGATTATCATCACTTGTCTCTCAAGCAAGTGATTCTGGAGCTATTGAAGGTTTGAAGATGAGTGTGCAAGCCCCTACTCTTCATCATCTCTTTTTTGCTGATGATAGCTTTCTATTTGGCACAGCGACTGAACCTGAATGTCTGAGATACCAGGAAGTTTTAGATGTCTATGAGCAACCTTTAGGACAGAAAGTGAATCTCGCCAAAAGTAGTGTGGTGTTTAGTAGAAATGTAAGCCTGGAGGAGCAAAATCGGCTTGCTTCATTGTTGGCAGTTGAAAGGAAAGATGAGCATGACAAGTATCTGGGCCTCCCTCTTCGAGTAGTGACGAGTGCCATAACCGGGGTAATAACACACGCAATAATAAACCATGTAAACCGTTAGTAGCATATGATAAATAGAGATCGTTCAGTCCGGGGATTAAGGGTACTTGACATGTAAAAGGTTAGAAACACATATTCACAATTATACAAAAACAATGAAACGAAAACAAGGGGGGTTTAGATGATGTTCGGCAAACATGCCCTAAACCTAGACACGAAATTAAATCCTAAATCTAATATGTACAAGTTTGGTCAATATCTTTTACACAAGAAACATTTAGCACACAATTCTTTAACAAGTAAGATTCACACACAAGAAGGTAAGGAACAAGTGTAGACACAATTTAGACTTAAATCAGTTTCGACCACAACTAGAGCTTCCGCTATGTACCTAGTCATTAGACCTCTAACATTTTTAAGACCGAAATTATGTTATGGATCCTAAAATTTATGCTATCGTTTTCCAACAAATAACACTGAAGCACAAGAGTCTAAAATCGAAGACACGTAAACAAGTAAGGTTGTCAATCATCTCATTTAACATGCAAGCTCTAAGATATTATACTCTAGTCAAGCAACACAAATCACAGAGACAGTCACATTCATCTAGTTTGTTATTACTCTAGCCGATTAAACCTAGCACCTATATTATGTTTAAGACAACACTAAGTACCGATTTTCATGCCAAATTCTTAGTTTACTAACTGATTTTAAGTCATAATTATGCATCTAATACCGCTGTCCTAATTATCTATATGTGATTATCTTACACGTTTATATTACAAATTATCATGCAAAGATTTCTTTGAACCGAAACTTAAACCGAAAAGACTCAAGAAACAATTCAAATATAATGTTAACATATAATTCATAAAACCAAACTCAATCCGAAACATACATACACATAATATTCGAAACAAAAAATACATGCAAGTTTCATAGACAAAATCTAACATAACTACCTAAAAATAAAACAAGTCAAGAGGGGGTAGAGATGGGTCGGATCACACTTTTTGGAGCTTTGAGAAGATCTTCAAATCGTGCTCTTGATGATGGAATAGAGGCTAGAACTCGGTTCGGGTGATGGAAGTTTTGAGGTGGTGGTGGTTTTTGACTTGCGTTTCTAGGTAGCAACTTTAGAGAATTTGGTAGAGCTTATAGCTTTGTGTTTCGTGCTAGAATGTGACAAGTTTTCATGTATGATGCCGGCCTTTATATATAGGAGAAAGGTTGTGTAGTTTGGGACTTTTTCTTGTTCAAAACGGGATAGAAATCTTTATGCAATAAGGTTTCCTATTCTGATATGGTTTAGGTTTCTTTATCCCTTTTTGAACTAGGGATTCTTGATCTTGGCCGGCCTAGAGTTTCTCCACACATGCTTCACATGTTTTAGACATGTCTTGATCTTCCTTGAAGCTCTAGGATTCAGCCGAAACACTCTTTTTGTCCGAAACTTGATTTCTTCTCGGTTGATTGACATTTGTGTCTTCAATCGAGCATAACTTCCTCAAAAAAATAGCTATTAGTGCGATTCCAAGTTCTGTGGAAACTAGACTTAGAGATCTTTCTATTCGTATATGGCACGCCATCTAGTTCTAAGTGAGCTATTTTGGGTAAATTCTGGAAGTCGAGTAATGTGCCCAGGAAATTCCTGGAACTTAGTGGATTCGATCTTGTATAGCAATTCTCGGTAGCTTCTTTAGCTCCGATTACTCTAACTCTTTCCATTGCTCAATCATCAGTGTATATACTGCTCATAAGAGAAGAAAATTCTAGCAAAAGCAAAATGGAAGCTTTACAGATTCAACGAAACATTCAAGTACTCCGATTTTTAGCGCTTAGTCAAATTTCTGTAAACTTCCGACTTTTAAGCACGATTTCAATAACACTCTACCAAAAGTTCATAACTCTATATTATGACTCGATCTTAAGCAAATAAGGGTTAAACAATGTATAAATGAAGGGAATAATACATTAAGAACCTAGCATTTTATGCTCCTATCAAGTAGGCAAGTCTAAATCAACCATTTTTGCATACATAAAGGAAAAGCTCTCCACTAAATTACTTGGCTAGAAATCTAAATTACTCAGTTGTGCTGGTAAAGAGATTTTTATCAAAGTAGTAGCGCAGACAATGCCATTGTACACCATGAACTATTACCTGTTACCGAAATTATTGTGTGACGATATACATCAACTATGTGCCTCTTTCTTTTGGGGGGATACAGAGGATAGAAAACATATTCATTGGAGAAGCTGGGAACGGCTCTGCTTAACAAAACAAGGAGGTATGAGCTTCAAAAACATGTATGCATATAACCTGGCGATGTTGGCTAAATATGGATGGAGAATAATCAACACCCACACTCTTTAGTGGCGAAGATCCTAAAAGCCAGGTATTTTCCTTACTCTTCTTTTTAGGAGGCTCAACTTAGTGATGCTCCTTCATTCTCCTGGAGAAGTATTCTTGCAGCCAGACCAGTTCTCAGAGTGGGAGTTCAATGGAAAATTGGCAATGGTCAACAGGTAAATGTGTGGACAGATAAATGGATTCCAGTTAACTCAACATTCAGTATCCAGAGACCAGTTCAGAAATGTGAAATGTGCATGGACAGTTTGTTGCGGCATTCGCCAAACCAATGGCACATACAGTTTCTCAAAAGCTATGTGACTTAATAGCTATCAGGGAGGGTATGGATCCAATTCACTCTTTGAATTTACAAAATGTGATTATTGAAAGTGACTCCATGGAAGCTATAGCAAAAGTAAAAGTTGTGGACCACGATTTCCTTGCTAATGGAGGTATCGTTGATGATATCAGGAGTATTTGGAGCCGGTTACATGGTGTTGAAATTCATCATTGCCCTCGTTTATACAACTCTGTTGCACATAGATTAGCTACAATTGCTTTGAAGTTAATTATTGTACGACTTGGATAGAACAAGCACCTAGTATTCTGCTAGATGTCCTAACCTATGATTGTACTCATCTCGTTTAAATTTTAATCAAATTTCCCCCCCCCCCTCTCAAAAAAAAAAAAATATCAAAAACTAACAGAAATTAACTGCATCATCAGTTATATTTTGGGGATAGGTTTAAACTGCATCGATATCAGCTTCTTGGTTCTTATCCCCTTTTGGTTCGAAATCATAGCCGGTTATTTAAACTGCTATTTTTTACTTTTTTATCTTTTTGCCAAAAGCTTTTAGGTTTAATGATAATGTGACTGAGTTTGAATTTTAAAATTAATTACCTATAATTATCTGAACTCTTGGGGATAGGTTTGAACTATATCATCAGATAGGCTTGAACTAATTATTGGCCGGGCAACTAGTTCGGTTTTTCACTTTTCTTTTCCGATGAAAGGCAACTACCTATAAGTTTGGCCGGCCGGCAGCATGTGCACGGTTTTGTTGAAGTTGAACTATATATACAGTTTTGATTATGAAAGTCAAGAGTCATTGACTCATATACCTCATAAGACCCATGACAACCTGCTTCACATTTCGCTGGGTATATGAAAATATGGAGAAATTAAGACTCACATTCATGGACTAAGACTAATCCATTTAATTCAAAACCTGATCGCCTGCGTTTGTCTTGTAACGACCTAGGGTAATTATACAAATCCAATCGGAAAAATCAGATGCATCACATCCATTTGATGCAAAATCAAGGGCGCATAAAATGGGGTTATTTTTTCCCTAATCTTTTACATGCAAGTTAATTAAACACTTATTTCCGCGTAAACAGGTGATAACTAGAACAAGTCAGCTTACCCTCTGCTCATATAAGTGCATAAGAGTCCCAAAACAAGAAGATCCATACTCATAAGAGAAGGGCGAGCCAGGGACTTCAGAGAGGGAGAGATGGAGATGGGGATGAATGTGCAGAATTCTTCTTCTTCTCCAGAAGTTCATCAAGACCCTCCAAAACCACCTCGTTCTGCTCGGAAAAAATCACTAGGAGGTTGGAGAGCAATCAAATACATTTTAGGTATCTATAAAACACACTTTTCATTTTCATATGATTGCTTAATAGATGATGCGTTTCTTGTTGAGTACTTACTAATTAATCTGAAAATTCTGAACTAGCGAACGAGTCGTTTGAGAAGCTGGCTTCCATGAGCTTGATAGCTAACATGAGTGTTTACCTTACCCAGAAGTACAATCTGAGTGGTTTATTTATGGTAAATGTGGTCAATATATGGAACGGTTCCTCCAACGTTGCTGCACTGGCCGGAGCTTTTGTTTCTGATACTTACCTTGGCAGATTTCGTACCCTTCTCTGCGGCTCCATCTCATCTCTTCTGGTAAGATTTTTTTTAGTTAGGGGTCGTTGCGCCTCATTTTATCAGGACGGCCATATATATGCATCCCTAATCAAATAATCTGAGCATATTTTATATCAGGACGTGATTCAAGTTCATTGATCTCTCGATTAATTAAGAAATTATAAGTTCTTTATTTTGATCAATTAAACTACTTAGTTGACACTATCATAAACTTAAGTTCATTGAAATTCTCATAGAAAGCATATAGGCAAACAACTCGTAGATTATTTGATCAGTCAATTACTATCTGAATTGTATTTTCCCATGTATATTGCATGCATCTGAATTTTGGACTTTCATTTTGTAGGGTATGGGGATTATAGCCCTAACTGCAAGCATACACCAACTGCGACCCTCCCACGGGTGCGATGTTCAATCCAACAATTGCCCTCAGCCCAAAACTTGGCAGTTGGCCGTACTCTTTATGGGTCTTGGCTTCCTGTCAATCGGAGCGGGTGGGATCAGGCCCTGCAACATTGCATTTGGTGCTGACCAATTTGATACCAGAACAGCTAAAGGAAGAGCAGGACTACAGAGCTTCTTCAACTGGTGGTACTTCTCCTTCACCGTTGCTCTTATTATAGCTCTCACTGGAGTTGTTTATGTTCAGACCAACATCAGCTGGGCGATAGGCTTTGCTATCCCCACCGCCTGTCTTGCTTTCTCCATCACAATCTTCTTGCTTGGCCGACACGCCTACATTTACCTCAAGCCCCAGGGAAGCGTTTTCTCAGACGTAGCAAAAGTGATCGTAGCTGCCTGCAGGAAGTCTAGGATTAGGGTTGCACCGGATTCAGAACCCGTCTTTTATGATCCTCCTTTGGTTGATAATGGCTCTGAGAGAGAAGTGGTGATCAAGTACCCTCACACTGATAGGTTCAAATTCCTTGACAGAGCTGCCATCATAACAAACTCTAGTCAAGAGTTGGACGATCAGTGTAAGCCTAAAAGTGAGTGGAGACTATGTAGCCTTCAACAAGTTGAGCAACTGAAGTTTTTGGTGGCGATCTTACCGGTTTGGGTAACAGCAATTGGTACTTTTATAACTATGGACCAAACGCACACATTTGGGGTGCTACAAGCTTTGCAAACGGACAGATCAATAGGATCCAAATTTCTTTTTCCACCAGGTTGGATGAATATAAACTCCATGCTCGCACTTGCCACATGGATCCTCATTTATGAGAGGATTTACCTCCCTCTAGCCAGAAGATTCAGCAAGTCATCGACAACCGATCTCCGATTCACAATGACACAGAGAATCAATACAGGCATTGTTCTTTCCATTGTGACAATGTTGGTGTCTGGGATTGTAGAGGAACACAGAAGGAAATCTGCTTTGAAGCATGGAACGTTTATATCGCCCACAAGTTTCGCAATGCTGTTGCCGCAGTATTTCTTGACGGGCCTGACTGAATCATTTGCTGCTGTTGCCATAATGGAGTTCTTCACCATGCAAATGCCGGAGAGCATGAGGACAGTTGCTGGGGCAGTCTTCTTTCTTAGCTTATCGGTTGCGAATTACTTAGGCTCATTCATAGCCAACATGGTGAACAAGGCGACTGAAGGCAAATCGCCGTGGGTAGGCGGTCATGACCTTAACAAGAACAAGCTCGACTGCTACTACTACGTCATTGCTGGTTTCGG
Source organism: Potentilla sterilis (assembly GCA_963682095.1). NCBI lineage: Eukaryota > Viridiplantae > Streptophyta > Magnoliopsida > Rosales > Rosaceae > Potentilla > Potentilla sterilis. The sequence goes on from OY821760.1 coordinate 49,124,557, forward strand.
GGCTGTAAATTTTGTATACTTCAACTTGTTTGCAAGACACTATGTGTTGGTTAATGAAAAGCCTGGTAGTGACAAGAAGAAAGGAGAAGTGCAGCTAGAGAATCAGAATCCAATTGCTTCGAACGATGAAAGCAACGTTTAAAAGGGTTGAAAATACTGCAGCTATTGGACCTTTCTTGTTGCATGTCCTATGTTTTCCATATCTAAAACAGTAGAAGTTAAACGATATATAGGTGGTTTCTTTTATTTTTCTTTTCTTTTTTAATGTTTGATCTATGGGAATCTAGTAATACAGTTGACCGAGGTCCTAAAATTTCTTCTTCTTTTTTCTTTCTTTTCACCCACAACAAGATCTAGCTTACATACTAGTGACAAGATTCTAATGGTAAGTAAACTCATAAAAATCAAAGAAAAGGATGTTATATAGTATAAATCTAAAGATTATTTAGTTCTTTTTGAGTCAATTAAAGAAATAAATAATTGAAGCATGAAATTTTGGACAAGATGTGAATCAAACAACATCATAGTGATTGTATCCCCTTCTACAATTTCAGTCTCAATAAGAGAATGAAGTTACGTACACCAATAGTGATTGTGATCTTATCGATCGATTATCGATTAAGCACTACATGTAGTTGGCTGCAGTCGTTTCTGACCTACAATGATCGATGTTGCCAAGACTCTTCCACAATATTATCAAGTCATGAATATACACGAGTTTTGAATCCAAGTAGTGGTACCACACATGTGGCAAGCACGGTGGAGACATCCAGATTCATTTCAAGTGTCCATTCCTTTTTATCCACGCACACAATTCAATGATGGCATGCTGGATTAGTATCTCATTTTCGATAAGGGACGAAAACTAAATTTTGTTTTGTCGGCTTCAGCCTTCAAATGCCTAATAGATCAGCTATGCTCGACTAGGGAGTTGAAAGTTTGATGACGCATGTGCTATTTCCAAATCTTTATAGATAATTGATCCCAAACTAAACTTACTATTACAACAAAATCCATAAGTAACTATTAGTCTTTCGTAGGTCGAACTCACGGCTAATAGTACTAAAATTATTACTTCATTTTGTATTAGACATTATTCTGACTATTAGGCGGCGGGTCAGAGAGTTTATCAAAACATTGCTCACAACTCAGATGGATGTTGAATTATGTAACACTCGATGTCAAAAATGATCCATCCACATAAATTTCAACAGAAAAGACATCCTTGAGCAGATTATATACAGCCATATAGAAGCAAAGGTAATTTTGATTTTAAAAGGAGATCTTTTACTCTTTTGTGCTCGTCGTTTTACCGCAGTCTCTTCTTCCTATATTTCCAGGTTAAGAATTGACATGCATCCATGATCCTTGTGTGAATTTCATCACGTTACACAGTACTGCCGGAAAAGACATCATGATTCGTCAACTGTATAGTAGAGTTCACATTCACAACGTCACTCCCAAAATTTAAGGCAGAGTCAAAGTTTACAACTTTGATGATAACTACTAGCCTAGCTTGCTACCTGACAAAGATTAATTAACAAATTGAGTAACGTATCAGTATCATGTAGGGCAAGAGACCCCCCATTCCATTCTGTTATATGTCTTATATTTATATCACGAAGAAGAAGATCGATCCAGCTGAAATACGGGGAAAGCTAGCTTGCTCCTCCAGAGATCATATATATACCAATCGAGTTCTATAGCTAGCTAGTTCCCACCTTCAACACAGTTATATTCATTAGATCTGTGTTATATATACATGTCTGACATGCAGCCCAACACAGAAACTGAGGGAGAGAAAGAGCTCATGACTACTAGAAACATGGAGAAGGATGAGAAGGCTGCAGTTAAGAACTCAGATGAGTCTGAGGTTATTAAGTACAGTGGGATCAAAGCCATGCCATTTGTTATAGGTAAGGAAATGGGAACTTGCAGTTAATTTGTTAGTTTCTGAATTCGGGTTGTACTTAAAAGTTAAAACCAATAATATGTTGCAGGAAATGAGACCTTTGAGAAGCTAGGAACCATTGGAACCTCAACCAACCTGTTGGTCTATCTCACTACAGTCTTCAACATGAATAGCATCACAGCTACAAATCTTGTCAATATCTTCAATGGCACCATCAACTTCGCCACCTTGTTAGGAGCCTTCCTCTGCGATACCTATTTCGGCCGTTACAAGACCTTGGGATTTGCTTCTGTTTCTTCTTTTCTGGTATTCATCTATATATACGTTTATTTCTTTGTATTCCCAAAACCAAATCTTTAGTTCATGCTTACGCAGTTACTATCATAACTAGTAACTGTCTGAAACACTGAATCTTAATTTGTTTTTTCTTTTTCTTTCTCTTGTGAATTATCAGGGAATGGTGCTGCTAACTCTAACAGCTGCAATTGCAAAGCTACATCCTCCACACTGTGGGCAAAGTGGGCCATGCAGTGGCCCAACATCATGGCAAATGGCATTTCTGTTGAGCGGGCTTGGACTACTAGTTGTTGGAGGTGGTGGGATTAGACCCTGCAACTTAGCCTTTGGTGCAGACCAGTTTGATCCCAATAGTGAGTCCGGGAAGAGAGGTGTAAGTAGCTTTTTCAATTGGTACTACTTTACCTTCACATTCGCCATGATGATCTCTTTGACAGTCATTGTGTATGTGCAATCTGATGTGAGCTGGACATGGGGGTTGGCGATCCCCGCATTTCTCATGTTCTTGTCATGCACAATGTTCTTTTTGGGTTCGAAAATATATGTCAAAGTGAAACCAGATGGTAGTGCATTGACAAGTGCAGCGAGAGTGATAGTCGCCGCGGCCAAGAAGAGGCGACTGAAGTCACCGGAGCAACCCTGGTTGTCTCTTTACAATCATATACGAAGCAGCTCTATCAACTCCAAGATTCCTTACACCGATCAACTCAGGTAACTGAACTATGTAATAGGGTGGAGGGTGAGGGTAACTGGGTAACCTTTCTGGCTGTTTTTGTATTTTGGCAAGTTAGGTTGTTAGAAGTATCAATCATGTCTTGCAAATTCGACAAAAACGTTCCTATTCTATCAGCAGTTCAAATGGTCAACTCGTTCAACTGTGCGGATATTGTCCAAACAATCAGTCTAGCAAACCAAATTTATGCAACTCCTTGGCTAGTATAATCATATGATCAAACGATGGATTGATTTCCAAACAATTTAACATCACACCTTACTTCAATTAGTAACTAGTCACTCATACGTACTCTGCATATAATTTTTTAATTTAAAAATAATAATTAAATAAGACGGTTATTGCAGAGAGATAGTATGAGAGAAATATGGAATGTGGGGATAATGATTTTAATTTTTTTTTATGTAAATCTATTTTGTTATTGTCATATTTAACCTTATAATTAAACTGTTTTCTAAAGTATTTTAGTATTTGAGAGTTAAAATTACAAAAAAAAAATCAGTCATGGTGAGCAAGACCTCTTCTCTTAATAATAGTATAATAGTATAGATAAGAACCTATACTCTTAAGGATAAATATAATAGTTTGTATTACCAATTTTTTAGATATTTTAGTTGTTTTGTAAAAATATTGATGTAATATTTCATATGTAATGGTGCAACATGTTTCACTGTTAAATTATCATTCTATCAACAATATTCAAACAAACAAATTAGACTCTTCCTTCTCTGGTTTCCAACTATTGGTGCAACGTACGTGGCATGCAATATCCTATAAAATGTTGATTACATGCATTATTACTATAGTTTTCCCCCAGAAGAGATTTGAAATTGATGTCCACTCTCTTCAATTTTCATTATCGTTTGCTCTGTCTCATCTTTTCAGGGTCCTGGACAAAGCTGCCATCATCACTGAAGAAGACAGAATCAACTCAGACGGATCAGTAGCAAACCCTTGGAAACTCTGCACAATGCAAGAAGTAGAACAAGTGAAATGCCTTGTTAGAGTGATCCCCATATGGTTCTCATCCCTCATATTCTACATTGGCATGATCCAACAACAAACCAGTGTAGTCTTCCAAGCACTTCAATCCAATAGGCGCCTCAGCGGCACCAGCTTCGATATCCCGGCCGCGAGTTACACAGTGTTCTCAATGCTGATCCTCACACTTTGGATCCCCCTCTACGACAGAGTCATTCTCCCAAAACTGCGAAAAGTTACAGGAATAGAAGGTGGTATAACCGTGCTTCAAAAGATGGCGGTTGGGATGATACTTACCGTAATAACAATGCTGGTCTCAGCCGTAATTGAAGTGAAGAGAAAGAAATTGGCCCTGTCTAGTCCCATAGGAATGGACACAAGAACAGGTGCAATTTCTTCCATGTCTGCCTTTTGGCTCATTCCACAGCTTGGCCTAATAGGACTCGCTGAGGCATTTACCATTATAGCACAAGTGGAGTTCTACTACAAGCAATTCCCAGAAAACATGAGAAGTATTGGTAGTTCTTTTTTGTTTGTGGGGTTTGCAGGGTCGAATTACTTGAATAGTTTCTTGGTGTCGATAGTCCACCATACTACTAGTCGTAATGGATCTAAGGGGGACTGGTTGCCGGCTGATCTTAACAAGGGGAAGTTGGATTACTTTTACTACTTAGTTGCTGGATTGGAGTTCATAAATTTGGTCTATTTTGTGCTAGTTGCTAGGTGGTTCAAGTACAAAGGAAGTGGCGGCAATGTTGCCTCTGAAGTTGGTTTGGAAAATATGCAATCTGAGAACCATCTTGTTTGATAGCTTAGCTAGTTGTTTTAGAGTAGTAATTAGTGTTGAAATGTCCTCTATAATGAAAATGTCTTAGTCTCTTAGACACTAAATTTGTAGATGATGATCATTTCACGTACGATTATACGATTAATAATAATCGTTAAAAGCTTCTATATACTTGCTATATACAAAATTTCTCACACTGCATATGCGTAGTAAGAATAAAGGAAAGAAAATGATCGATTATATTGATGATAGAAGTATCCCACATATATCGGAATTACAAAAAAATCACTTCGAGTTACAAACTCATGTGTGTCGCAATCACATTCAACGTATATACGTTTCTAGTTCACTCGATACTATTTTCATGTTTGACTCGAAATCTCACCATATGCCCTAGTGCATCTTTAGAAGATATCGAATCATCATGATGCCAATTGCTAAGTGTTCTTTTCAAATAACATCAGCAATTAATTAGTTTTCAATTATTGTAATACCAAACACATATGATTGTAGCAGATAGGTAAAATAGTTGTCCAAAGAGTGATAGGTAGAGCATTCCTATGAGAAACGACGAAAGACTACATGATTCACAACTCCACCATCAAAACCAATCATGAAGAATGGTACTCCAAACACATCAAGTGCCCAAACCCAAAACGTAAACCTTGCAGGCCACAGGAAGAGAAGATCAGCACGTACTCCATGTATGAACTGAGAATGAAAGTTCAACGCATGTTGACCGTGGAATCCTGAAACTGGCTAGAAACAAATAAGATGGCCGTCGTATTTTTTCAATAAATGTCCGTCTGGTTATCATAGTCATGTAAGATGCAGAATCTCTTCGAACCAATTTAATGAAAATGGCAAGTGGCTCTGCATGAGCCATGAGGCGTGTTGATTCATATCTGTCAAGTGTCAACCATGCATGGATTCTCTAAGCAATTCGAAAAGATGGGGCTGAACTTACCAAGAGATCGAGCTAAATCCCATGAAATTACACTCCCAAATCTTCAGTTAGATTCTTCATTAGGTAATGTAAAAGATATACCATAATATTACACAGGTTCTGTAAATATGTCTTCGTTTTTGGTAGATGTTTTATTTAAACTTCTTGCAATTTGGTTTGCCAACAGAAAGTCTTTTCAAAATGGGAAAATCTCAGAAACGATGGACTGGTAGTCAGAGAGGACAGACATAGTGGTCCAACCACTACAAATAACAAATCTCAGAATTCACATTTGTCGTACCAAACTGGTAAAATACAAACAAGTTGTGTACAGGTAAGGTTCTTATATGTCATGACTCCCATCCTTTTAGCTTTTCATTATTTTACTTCTTATATATGTACCTTTAATTTTGCCTCAAGTCTTCAGCTAGCACTGACTTCACTACTGTTTAAATCCCAGAAAGTTCTTCAGAGAGCCATAAACCATGGAGAACCGTGAAAGAGAATCCATGGTGGAGGTGAAGGACAGTGAGGATCAGTGTTCCATAGCTGAAGAGAAAGTAATCTACAGAGGATGGAAAGCCATGCCATTTGTCATAGGTGAGATTTGAGAATGACCATTTTCTCAGTTTTTTTCTCCCTCGTGTGTTTAGTTTTGTTCTGATTAATCATATATAGTTTTCTGGTGACAGTGTTTTGACTTGATTGTGAGTGACCCTTTTGCATAAAATTTCAGGAAATGAAACCTTTGAGAAGCTAGGAGCCATTGGCACCTTATCCAACCTTTTGGTCTATCTCACTACTGTGTTCAACATGAGCAGCATTAAAGCTGCAACTATCATCAACATCTTCAATGGCACCACCAATTTTGCTACTTTGCTTGGAGCTTATGTATCCGACACTTACTGGGGTCGTTTCAAGACCCTTGCTTTTGCTTCAATCGCTTCCTTAATGGTACTTGAATTATACTACCATCTTTTCTTTTCTTTTTTTGGTGGAATATTAACTTTTTAATGTCCATAGTTCATATATATACACTTGATGACACCTGAAATTAGCAGCATCACAATTCACAAGGAGTTATATTGTGTTGTAACGAATGTAAGAAAGAACACAGAATTACGTGGTTCACCAACGAGATCCCCGCCTCAGTCAGTACTAACGGATGGCTGGTTCAAGGCATATATTAACATATCGACTAATATCAAATGCGTTTAGAGTTTGAAGTAGATTGATTCTGCGAGAAGTAGATCATTTAGATCAAAATTAGGTCCAGTTTGAGTACAAGTGTTTTGGTTCAATGTTTTTGCTGGAAGCATTTTTAGTTATCAGCAATTAAGCACAAGTTTCATTAAAATTCCCACAAATGTAGCGAAAAGAGTTTTTGACAGTTCTAGTGTCAACATTTTCTATGGAGAGGATCAACATTTTCTATATTGCTATATTAGAGTTGCCTCAGTGAGAGATTCTATGTTCTTAACATATTCAAAGTGGAACTGATTCTAGTGTTTGGTTCTTTACCTTCTGCCAAGGGATTGATCTTGATAGACTTCACTGCCGTATTCAAGAACCTCCATCCTCCCACTTGCATTGCAAAAGACCGCAACGAGTGCAAAGGCCCAACAGGTGGCCAATTGGCATTTTTGGCAGCCGGTCTCGGACTACTGATAGTAGGAGCAGCTGGGATCAGACCATGTAACTTTGCATTTGGAGCAGACCAGTTCAACCCAAAAACCGAATCTGGAAAAAAAGGAGTTAACAGCTTCTTCAATTGGTACTTCTTCACCTTCACTGTTGCACAGATGTTGTCCTTGACAGTCATTGTTTATGTTCAGTCAAACGTTAGCTGGTCTCTGGGGTTTGCTATTCCAGCCATGCTGATGTTCCTGTCATGTGCACTCTTCTTCATGGGTTCAAAATTGTATGTGAAAGTGAAAGCCAATGGTAGTCCAATGACAAGTGTGGTACAGGTCCTAGTGGTTGCTTTTAAGAAAAGGCAATTGAAGCAACCAGAGCAACCATGGCTCTCCCTGTTTGTTTATACGCCTCCCAATACAATCAACTCAAAGCTTCCTTACACACATCAATTCAGGTAATCAGATTAAACTGTCATATAGCCTTCTTTGAGCCAATATAAATTATTAGACGGTCACTCATCTGATGTAGAATTCAGAACAGAAGTCCCAAACTGACATGTTATTCTCTACCTCAGATGCCTTGACAAAGCAGCAATCTTGACGCCGGAAGACGAAATAAGCACAGATGGATCAGCAGCAAATCCATGGAGACTTTGCAGCATGCAGCAAGTGGAAGAAACGAAATGTCTAGTTAGAGTCTTACCCATATGGTCTGCAGCCCTGGTGTACTTTATTGTTATAGTCCAACAACACACCTATGCAACTTTCCAAGCTCTTCAATCTGATAGAAGACTTGGAAGCCACTTCGAGATCCCAGCTGCATCCTACTATGTCTTCTTGATGCTGGCAATGACCATCTGGATCCCTATCTATGACCGACTACTCGTCCCATTTCTCCAAAGACGCACAGGAATAGAAGGAGGCATCACAGTGCTGCAGAGAATTGGAGCTGGCATGTTTCTCTCTATTGTCTCCATGATAGTCTCTGCAATCGTAGAAGACCGTCGAAGGTCACTAGCTCTAACCAAACCACTCCCAGGAATCAGAACAAGGGGTGACGTTTCTTCCATGTCAGGCTTCTGGTTAATTCCTCAGCTAGCAATTGCTGGACTTGCAGAAGCATTCACTGCGATTGGTCAAGTTGAGTTCTACTACAAGCAATTCCCTGAAAACATGAGAAGCATTGCAGGGTCTCTCTTCTTTTGTGGAATGGCAGGTTCAAGTTACTTGAGTGGTTTCTTGATAGCAGTAGTTCACAAAACCACGCAGGGGGCTGCAACAGGAAATTGGCTGCCAGAAGATCTCAACAAGGGGAGACTTGATTACTATTACTACATGATTGCTGCTCTTGGAGTCGTTAATTTCGGTTACTTTTTGCTCATTGCAAGTTGGTATCAGTATAAAGGTACTGGGATCGATAGTAGCACTCTTGAAGTCGAAGTTGCTGAGAAAGTGGCCTAAACAGCCTGAGAAAAATGCTGCTTGATGATGATGAAGCTTGGGGATAATTCAAACTCTGAAGTCTTTTTTAGAGTGGATCGATACTATTACTAGCTAGCTACTTAGGTATTCAAACTCCTAATATGCCGTAGAGAATTCCTTGTATATGGTGGAATATAGTTGTAAAATATTCGCTCTAGCCTACCATCAGGCTGAGAGCTCGTTATATACTTCTCACCATGACTTCGGATTTAGCTCAAAATCACACATCAAGGAACATGATAAAGAAACTCACCAATCCTCAGATAGCCAATACTACGAATTTATACCTGGTTGAACGTGGAGTACAAGGTTGATACTCTCCACAAATAAACTCCAACAATGAGTCGGTCTCGTTTTCATGCACAGCGCATGTAAGAAAAACATTTGAATGGTTTGGATTAATTGAGCATTATTTACTCTTTTTCCCTGGTTATGTGAGTTATCACAAAAGGGATAATAACGAGGGTAGAGGAAAAGGATGTGGAAAACAGCTGATTGCAGCACACTCATTTTACATGCCAAAAATAAACTGAAAGCAGAGTAGCAAATTTGAAAGGATTTCTCTATGAGGTTACTCACAACATGCCGAGTACCTGTCTTTACTCAGCAATACTAGGAATTTGTTACAGTATAGTAAATAAACTGTCCCTGAACTAGACTGTGTATGCTTGCTGGATTGTGTCAATATCAAGACCCTTCAATCGCACCACCGACTCTACATGACCTTTCAGTGTATGCAGTTCTCTCAACCTACACAAGAGAATTGAATTTGGGGTAAAAAAAAATTATATAGAAATCAAAGTACAGCAGAATTGCCAGTCAGAATCCATTTTCTGTATGTGTATCAAACTAGGAGCGAAAGATTGCTGCTCACCTCGCGATTTCAGCTCTTCTTTTAGCTTCTTCAGCCATATGATTGAGTTCCGTGAAATGTGTTTTCTCATTAAACATCTTGGTATCTGGAGGTTGCAGACCATGCAGTGTTCTTTGTGCATGTGCCCATTGAAGCTCACGCTGTTCCTTTCCAAAGTCCTTTTGCCTTGTGAAAGCAACCTAGAAAACAAAACAATCCCTCAGACCACAGCTCACAGGAAAGTCTCTAGCCAAGTACACCACATAAAGAAAGTGAAATCATACCCTTTGCTCAATGAGAAGATCCCAAGCCTTCCCGCTGAGAGCATAACGTATCATGAACTTAATGATATCCAGTGGAATATAGAAGATGATGTTATAGAGCCATATCACCCCAGCCCAACCCCATCCAATCCCTTCGATTGCAGCAAAACTCCAGTTAGCGTACACAGCTATCAAGGTGGCAATCTGCTCAAAATGGATAATCAAAAGTTCAGTGCTCCCTCTTAATCAATCAAAATGAAAAGAAAATGAGATTAATTTGAAATCAGCTCACCAGCTGGGCTATCAGGAAAGCCACAATAAGTAACATTCCAGGCCGCTCCACAAAGGACCAACTTCGAGAGCGTGTAACAAAAATGAGGGCCTGACTAATGATGCTCACTTGTAGATATATAGCAGAGGCAAGTTTCCGGAAGTCATCATTAGCTGTTTTCTCAAGAGTTGACACCCCAAATACTCTCTGAAAAGAAAGTGCCCAGAAATCAATAAACCGAAAATGAAAATTTCACAAGCAGGTGGCTAGCTCCCAAAATGCAGGACAAGGAAAATGAATCTGCCCTGACGTGAACGTTTTATGAGCATAATAAGGGAGGTATTCTTACTGGGAAGAAGTCTGTTTTGTATGCTGCCCAAAAGAATATCACAGTCATTATTGCCAAATAGGTACCGAGCACGATTCCAGTTGCAAAAATCTCTGACAGCTTCCAGCTATCTGGCAGAGGAGATGGTTTGACCCTATCCTTTGATATCGTCATTATAGTACCTAAAAGGGAATAATGCTAGTAAGTTGTTGCAGATACCAACCCAGTAAGATATCACTTCAGTCAGCAGCAAGACAAGCACAATTTCTCTAGTGTATTACAACTATAAACAACAAATTTCTACGAAGAGAAATGGAACAGGGAAAGAATGAACGAACCATCATTGAGGATTGCAATAATAAGCACCATGAAAGGTGGAAAGTCAAACTTCCATATGAGGGCCAGTAACATGAAACCCATCTGCCAACATATTGAGCGGTCACATCACCCAGATGAGTGAAGATTACTATAGATTACTAACACAATAATTATAATTATAATTAATAGAAAAGGTTTGATCTACATGAATCAGACCGAGAACAACTAACTTACCACAATACGAATTGTGATTGAAACAGCATATATCTGCAAATACAAAGAACAGAATTCGGTTATCAATAGTGCACCACTGATGCAAAGAATACCACTAAGAAAAAATAAGTTGTCTACCAGATTAAAAAATAAAGCTTACTGTGTAATTTTTCATCCTCTGGAAGATTGCACGACTAGTCAAAACGGCACTAATGATAACGCTGAGGCCAGGTTCAGTTAGCACAATATCAGAAGCACTACGGGCTGCATCTGTAGCATCAGCAACAGCAATACCAATGTCGGCCTTTTTGAGGGCGGGAGCATCATTAACTCCATCACCGGTCATTCCACAGATATGTTTCATTGCTTGCAAGCGCTTTACAATCTCGTATTTGTGCTCTGTCCCAAACAATATTTTACCAATCAAAATAAGAGGAGGATTGACAACATTTGCAGGGCAACAAAAAGGTACATGGAAAATTGTTTGCCAAGTGTGTATCAAAGCCTACACTGCCAAAGAAGAAGCATACCAGGGAAAACACCAGCAAACCCATCGGCTTTTTCTATCAGATCATCAATGGGTAAAGCTGCAATAGACTCATCCTTGTTCTGTCCTAGTAGAGCAGATGATGGATACATATTGGTTCCCATTCCCAAACGACGTCCTGTTTCCTTTCCTATGGCTAGTTGATCACCTGAGAAAGTAAAAAATAGATCAGACAAAAACATCCACAAAGTATTTAATCACATCAAACCATCACCCTTTTCTTATAGAGCTAATAGGTGTGGTGGCAGAAACAAAATTGAAATACATTATGTGACAGATTACTAATAACATAATCCAATTGAACAGAACAAACTTCAATTGATTTTATTCAGCATGAGGTCACATCACTTCTCTACGTTATCACATCAAACTTTCACTCTATCTCCATAATAATATTAAGACACAGATTATAGTTTTTACAGTAGAAACATATTAAGACATATACAAAGATAATTACAGCGATAAAAGATGTTATTTAAAGCCATGAAGTTGGACTGCTTTAGATATGTTCAGATGCCGCAGAGAATCACTAAGAGTTAAGCTACAATAAAGAGCACACCTGTAATCATTTTCACATTAACTCCAAGATTTAAAGCCCTCCGTATTGTCTCTGCACTGTCGTGCCTGGGTGGGTCAAAGAGTGGCATTAGTCCAATGAATTGCCATGGGCCTCCAGCACCCTCTTTGATTCCTTCTGGCACTTCCTGCATAATACATACAGAAGTATACATAATATGTTAAAATTTCAATTAGAACATTATATGAGAACAAATAGATCAGAAATCCAGATACCTGGTATGCTACAGCAAGAGACCGTAATCCTCGCTCAGCAAACTTATCAATCACTGCATGAACCCTGCGCTCAATGTCTGATCTATTGTGGGCGAGATGTAGAATCTAAAAAATAAATAAATAAACATGGCATTAGGAAAATGTAAACAAAAAGGGATAACAACAATAGCATAGATTGAAGAACAATTACCTGCTCTGGTGCACCTTTGCTAACTCTATGCATTTTACCATCACGGTCAATATAAGTCAGTGCAGTACGCTTATCAGTAGGATTGAAAGGAAGGAAATGTATTTCTTGAATGCCAGCACGTGCCTTTACATAGAGATAAAAAGAAATGAATATAAATTAGATAACAAGTAACAAATGTATTTCAGGACAAACTCAACCTTAAATTAAGTAACAGATGAAAATGCTCCTGTAAATAGCTACATAGCTATATTTGGACAGGGACAAAAAAAAAAACCAATCAAAAGATTTACCTCCTTAGGATCAGCCAGCATCCCAACTATAGCAGTGTCTATTGCATCTTGATTCTCTGTCCTGGATGCTCGAGCTGCCATCAGAACAACAGTATCCGGATCCACCCCTTTTGCAAAAACCTACAAGTTATAAGTCAAGCAGATATTTTGATAAGAATTTCATCAAAGAGGAGCATTTTCTATAACAGATAAGCAGCAGTCTCTTAAACGACCTCAATAAGATTTTTATCAACTGTAAGCTTGTTCAGGGTTAGGGTTCCTGTTTTATCACTACAAAGCACATCCATGCCCGCCATCTCTTCAATTGCTGTCATTCTCTTTGTGATAGCTCCCTGCAGCCAGCATTAACAAAATTAATCATGTAATATATATATTAAAAACAGTTGTAGCATTAACAAGGAAATAGACCAACCTGCTGTGCTAATCTATGAGAGCCAATAGCCATTGTCACGGACAGAACTGTGGGCATTGCGATAGGAATTCCACCAATGAGAAGCACTAGTAGATTGTCAATTCCAGGGCGATACTCTCGGTCTTGAATCGGGTACATGACAATTATCTCTATTACCATACCCACAGCAATAGAGCAAATGCAGAAATTCCCTATTGCAGTTAGGACCTGAGAATGAGATGAAAAACGAAAATGTCTAAGTCGCAACGTACAAAAGTCCACTAGTCAATAATAATGAATAACACTATTGTTCCCTTACCTTTTGGAAGTGGCCCACTTGGTTAGTGCTGTCAACAAGGTGAGCAGCCTTCCCAAAGAAGGTATGCACACCAGTGGCAATGACCACTGCTTCAATCTCTCCTTGTTTGCAAGTTGAACCAGAATATACACCATCGCCAGGACCTTTTGTCACGGGAAGAGACTCGCCTGTAAGTGCAGACTGCAAATTGAAATAAAAACATCAGAAAAACAGCCACAATCTTCCAACGTCCATCGCAGGTTTATAATTTGAAAATAATTAACACTAAAGAAAGAACACAGATGTAGTTGCCGATAGACCTGATCAATTTTTAAAGGATCCCCGTCAAGTAGACGTGCATCAGCTGGAACAATATCACCAAGTTTGATACTAATTATGTCACCAGGTACTAGAACAGCAGCATCTTGCTCGTTCCACCTTCCATCTCGAAGAACCTATACATAAACTTCATTAAAATTGGAACCACCAGACAAATTCAAGCATACATCATCATACACTCCTACTCGTACATCAAAAATAGTTATGTCACCGTAACAGAAACAGTAACTACCACCCTAAAAACAAAAAGACAACAAGTTGGCGAATCTGATACCTTGGCTTTAGGAGCAAGACGAGCCATGAGAGCAGCTGCAGCATTACCGGCATTATTCTCCTCAATGAAACTAATGGTGGAGTTGATAACCAGCAGAGTAATAATACCCACAAAATCTTGCCAGTCAGGAGGCTTGCCCTGCATACAGATAAAACAACGTTACAAAATCAACAAACAAATCACCACAAAACAGAAAAAGCTTCACAGAACCAGGCACAGTAATCCGAAAACCGCCTAGCACTTACTCCTCCATTAGCAAGCGCAATGGCCATTATGGCAGCAGCTTCCATAACCCATGAGAGAGGGTTCCACATAAACCCCAGAAACTTGATAAATTTGCTCTCCTGCAACACACCACATACCACACATTCATAAAGAAAACACAGTTTATCAAAAACAAGAAAGAAAAACAGAAAAGAGGACCTAAAAGCAACCTGCTTTTCCTCAAGCTTGTTGTGCCCAAAAATGGTTAATCTTTCCTCAGCAGCCTCACTGCTGAGACCCTCTTTGCTACATCTCAGATTCTCAAACACCTCCTCAATGGGTATGTTTTCCTACAACCACAGACTTGATAAGAAATCAAACCAACACACAAAACCCATGAAAAACAAACCAAAAAGCTTTCAACTTTTCTCAGATCTAATTACCAAATCAACCGTTTCCTTCAGCACCGCGTCGAGTACTTCAGGCTTCTCCTCCGCCATCTCTCCTTCCTCTCGTCACAGCTCTACAGCACAAAGCATTCACCGCAAAAGATCAGAAAAACAACAAGAAACCCAAACAAAAAGACTGAAACTTTGAGAGGCTAGAACAGAAGGGTGAAGCTTTGGAGAAAGATGAGGAGTACCCAGTTGTAAAGATTTGATTTTGATGAGAATTAAGGGGTTGAGGGGCCGAAATGCTTCACCAGAAACGTAGAAAGAAGATGATGAACCGCTCAGAGAGTGGCAAGAGCAGTCAGTAAACAGTCACAAGCTTTTCCACTACCTCTCTTTTTATGTCAAAATCTTTACTTGAAAACACACCCTCACTCATATTTTTTACCCTTTTACCTAAAGCTCACAACTTTCTTGGTAAAATTAGCATGAGGGGATTTTTATTCTTTTGTCTTTTTACAGTTGAGAGTTGAGAGTTGAGACCCAACAAAACATTTTAAAAAAATATATCACAATTTTGCTCTCTTTGTTTTTGGGGATGAGGTGACCAACCAAGACCATTGAATCATGAATTGCACATGCACTGATGGCATTAGGTGGTAGAGGCCTTTTTTTTTTACCTTTTTTATTTTTTTTTTAAAGTCACCCTTTTGTACTTTTTTTACTTTGGAATATCTTTTTGGAAAAAAAAGAGGGTATTTTTATATCCAAATTACGTGAAAACGTTGTTTTAGGTAGTGGAAAGGTTGTACGTGGTTTAGTGACGAGAAGAGTCGCCTGCCTCGTGCGTTCAGGATTGTGACGAAAATGACTCCTTACCTTGGGTATAGGTAAGAATAATTCTTTAAAGTAATTATTAATTATGATTTTCGGTTAATCATTAAATAATGACCATAGTTGTACGTATATGCTAGTAGATTTTTAAAACGTCTCATTGCTATTGGGACCTCCATATTTAGTTATTAGACTTCTAATATTTTCTACACCTCTATTAGACTTTTGAATATAACTATTTACTCACTAGACCCCATTCAAATTACCGAAATAATTTTAAATATGTTATTCAAATATATTTCAATAACTTACTCATTCAACCTCATATTCACTCACCAGACCTCTATTTCTTAATTTGTTTTTCTTTCATGTAAGATTTAATAAGATAAATCAAAACATAGGATATACAAATATTTGAAAACACACTAGCATACGTCCTTGTACTACTTCAATAGTTACTAGTGTATTGCAAATATATCACTGGACCTTTTTTTTCATGTTACAAAACTTATTAAAATATATGCGCTTAGTTTTCAACACTTACTTTTGACCTTATATTTTGTATATGCACTTAAACATGTACAATTATAGTAACTTTATGTCACATTAACAATCTTATATTTTGTAAATTGGCTTTGTTTCAACACTTACTTAAATTGGAAAATAAATTCGATAAGGAAAATAATAAATAACATTATTATTAAATTGAAAAGTCTATAGACAATAAATATAATACTCTTTTTATACACTTATTGTCCTCAATAGTCTTTATGTAAGAGGATATAAATGTAATTCAATAATTGAAAAATAAAGAGAGGTCAAGTGAGCAAATGTGGAGGTTTCAATAGCAACACTCTTTTACTTCAACACTGATTGATCATTTTCTTCTTTATGATTATTGTCCTAGCTAGTATGGGATATGTCCGTACGTTATCTCTAATTTTTGTGCCAAACTTACTCAAATATGTTTGTAATTGAGAGAACTGAGATATAAAGACAAGAGTTGATTAAGCAAATGAATTAGTGAATCAAATAATCATAAACTCAAATCAGTCATCACTAACTCGCATGTCTTTTTAAGGGTTTTTTATTTTTATTTTTTGTGATTAAACTAAGTTAATATTTTGTTGCTCTAACGTACAAAGGCTAATGGAGAACTCATTTAGATTTTTTTCTTATTTTTGTGATTCGACATATCTTCCTACCTAATTTACAGGTAGAACTTGAAATTTATCATGTCGTTATGTATAAATATAAATTATGTCAAAATATTACTATGGTCCTTCGAAAAATTGCAATAAAATTTTTCGCTATAAGGACAACTAATCAATGAAGAAGATGAGGTCCACATGTTACTCAGTGTCCTTAATCAAAACACGATACTTGACCGGAGAATTATATCAAAGACTTTGTAAGATATCACACCATTGTCATTCGTTTTAGGTAAACAAACAGGTAGCCTATCCTTGAACCAAACCCTCTTGTTAGGTACATAGGTATGACTTGTTTATTCATCTTCATTAATTTTCTTTTCCTTCGTCGTCGTTGATCGGTTTTCTTCTTAAATCTACCCTTTTTTCATTATATAGATTAGAGATTTCCACTAACCAAACGATGCTCCTTAATTTCTTCTATTATTTTTTCCCTCACTATCTACTAACTAGTTACTTTTCGTCTCCAAAGAATAGATTGGTCACGGAAAGAAATAACACTATTAAAATAGAAAATTAGTCCAATTTATGTCGATTAATTAAAACGACCTAATATGTATTATTTTATGAAGGGATGATTTTATGTTGTCCTTGTAGGATTCATGTATGAATTCATATGTGGAAAGCCATCATTAGGATTGAGAACTAAAGGAGCTCAAGATTCGTGGTTTGAGTAATTAACAACTAATCAGCAAATTAAGCACGTGTGAGGCAACACTAAGCATCAATTAAGATTTTGTCACGAATTGGAATAGAAGAGGACATGTGGACCAATGGCAGGGAAACGTGTGCGGCATGAGAGTGAGGGCAAGCCCACGTGATTGGATAGACCCTGGTGTTTTGGCCCATGACACTAATTATTTGTAACACGTAAATATAGAATGGACGTGACAAAACAGTAAAAAAAAGAAGAAGGGTTGGCTAAGCTAGGGCTTATCATTATTGAGGTTGCGATGGACTTTCTATCATCATCATCTTTATGTAATGCTTCCCATTTCTTTTGGTATTTGATAAAAGGCAGAGATTAAAGTAAGATTCTTTTCTTTCCACGTTGCAGTGACGCATTTTTAAAAATTATAATTTAATAAAGAAAAAGACAGCTTGAGGGATCGTATCAAAATGATCTAATTAAAGTTATGAAATACAGACAGGGTTAAGAAGATAATAATGGGTAAGAATCTGAAAATATTACAACTTAATTTTTACACTTAACTCGTTTAAAACATTTCGTTGTTGAGCAGGGGACAACGTATTATATATTGATGCATTGTGTATCTCAATTATTTACTACTTGACTTGATTCATTTGATAAAAGAGTACACGACTCATATTGACAAGTTGTAATGGAAATGACCTTTTCATCTAACAAGCAACTATCTGTTGACTAAAAATCACATTGTTCAATAATTCATGTGTGTTGAACTCGCTCGCTTTATTTCAATGGAAATCAAATATCTTATTATATTCTACAATTCTACACTACATAAACTCTGGAAATTAAAAAAAAAATATTATATATCTATCTCATAACACGTATCTGTTTTCTATATAGTAATATTTGATAAAGTCACATATTACACTATCTTATATCTATGATCTTATTTGTGAAAGAACACTCTTTAATATATTTTTCACTATAAAAAAATAAAAAATAAAAACTTTTAAAAGGGCTGGCACACGTGCGAACCATCCTTTCACGTTTCAACATATTAGTGAAAAATACATCTACATAAGTGGAATAACATTCCAATTAAACATTGTTTTTATAACTTTTTCTAAAAAAATAAAAAAATACTTGCAGACAATTATTAATGGGAGGGGATCCTCTCATGATCTATAATTTGCCTTATCTTACATGAGTTTTTTACCAGATTTCGACACGTGGGTTTCTTATATCTAACGGTCCATCTCCTTTCTCTTTTTTGGTATGCTTATTCGAATTCTGGTAAAAAACTCAGGCAAGATCAGGTAAATTATAAGGCAGGAGAGGATTCCCTCCCATTATTAATGAATAAGGATTATCTCCTAATATTTTCTTTCATCTTATGTTTCTTACATTTTATCTAATGGCTCACAAGTGTAGAAGAAAAAAATAAGAGATTTTGAGTCATTAGATGGAAGATAAGAAAAAAATAGTAAAAGATCCGAATCTATTATTAATAGCTAGGCTAGGTCAGGCAGAACTGCAGAAGGCTCCCGGACCGGCCTCGGAAATGGAGTGGGGTGACACATGTGGCCTGCATACATGTGGCACGTGACCGTTTGGCAACAGAGAGCCCCACATGAGGTTTGTCTCCTCTAGAAACGGTGTGTACTACCCGTACCAAAGCCGTACCACGTCATTTGCCCTATTATTGACCCCAGAAGGGTTTTAATCCACTGCTACGCACCGCCTCTGGTCTCGATGGGACTTCGGCCTTTTCTCTCTGTCCAGTTTTACAATCCCATTGATTCAATTCCCCTAGCCTTTTGTATTTTTCTTGCAGAAACACAAATTGATTTCATTGTTTGATATTGACTAGACAAATTTAATTGGTTGGGCGTATGTCTCTTTATGCATGGAATTGCTGATAGCTCTCTGCAACCACTGTCAAAAGGAGGATATATATATATATATATAAGTGATTAATACTTCAAGTTCTTGATCATGAGATCAGAATATTACCGTTCGCTCACTCTTATTAAGGAAATTCTTGTAAGCTTTTGTTCCTGTATGATTCAAAATAGGGATAATGATCTGAGTGGTACCTCACCTTTCAGCCTTTATAAATTTTGGTATCTCAGGTTTGGAATATATCGGATTGGTATCCCATGTTTAAACCCTGACATAGCTTTGATACTTGTGCTGTTAAAAGATAGAATATTCATTTAGAATTTTCCGTTAACATTGTCAAAAAGACTAAAATACATTTAATCTTTGTTTCTTTTAAATTTTTTCTCTTTTTAGGTTTTGACGGAGCGTGGTGGGCCCATAATTTTATTTATTCAGCATATTACATATATATAATTTATCCTTTGCACTCAAAGGTAAACAGTTAATATTAATCATTAAAGTATTTCTTCTCATCGTTTAATTCATTTAGAAAATATCAGATTAACTGAAAAAGAATTAAAAGATAAAAAAGAAAAATTAAAAAAATTAAAAAGTTTTAGAGAAAGACTTCCTAGACATAGACAAGGATATTAGGAGATAATTTTTAGATTTACATAAGGTATCCATATTTTAGAAAGACAGATCGTAGATCTTGAACAAACCTTGGAACAAGAACAAGAACCCCTTTAAAGCCGCTGGTTAGATCTGCCTCAGTTAATTATTGGGCAGGAGTAGTTTTAACAATAGCACCGGATACAAATCAAGAAAATATATATATATATATATATATATATATATATATATATATATATATATATAAATTTCTGAAAGAAGGGTAGTCCAGTCATTCAAAGTTCAAAAATACAGAAGTTTTGACGCCGTTAAACAGATAACAGCTCTGGGTACTAAAGCCAGGATAAAAACTAAACGTAAGGTACCAATATGAGGTTTGGTAAACGTGAAGTACCAATACTTACGTGAGGCACCATTAGGGATAAATTTCCTTCAAAATAACATAAAATTTTGTTGATACGCGATTAAAATGATAAGAAAGATTAGATAATCTATTTTAAATAAAATTTTGTCTTTTTTATACACATCTCTAAGTCATTTAATAATAATAAAAAATTGATCAAAAAAATTAATTATACGGTCACTTTTATAGCTAGTATCATGAACAACACTAACTCGAATAACCGTAAATTTTAGGAAAATAAATAAAACCCTATAGGCTTGTTTGGATCTTGGTACTTTTTCTGTACTTTGAGGTAATGTATTTTTGATTCCTTCAATTGTAGACTTGTATAAGTTATAACGATACTGAAGTCACTACTAATTAACTGTATCGAGCAAAAATATCTCACTCATCTAGTCAGATGCATGAGTTTGAATACCACAACCTCATCACATTTTGGATTGAAGCTACATGAATATAATTGGGTGTAGCTCTGCAGCTAAACAATTCATTTCTCGAAAAGAAAAGGTCCGATTGCTAAGTGCTTGCCCTAAAAAAATATACTTGCACGAAGTATTACTTTTAACACCATCACATCAATCAACGATGGAAAACCAGAAAGTTAAGTTTAGTAGTGGCCGAGTCATAATCCAATAACTAGCTAAGTGAAAGAGATTTCTCTAGTTCTATCACTATGAATAATGTCGACTAACCCACTAAAATAAACTGCTTGTTAATTTAATCAAACAGCTTGGAAAGGTCCATGCTTGCTCTAAAATAATGAAGGACTCGAAAGATTTCTGGGAAGAAGAATATCTCATATTTTATGTGAGGGAAGAGACCAGGTGTCATATATATCAGTTGTTCAGTATTTTATAGAGGCTTGAAATCTGGAATTTTCTTTGGCCTGGTGCTTGAAATCTGATACTGAACTGTCAAGGGCAAAAGAAAATTCCCAGTTCAAGTCTTTTCTAAATCACTTTTATATGAGCTGAAAACTCAACAGAAAAAAAAAAAAAAAAAGAAGGGAAAAATAAACAAAAAACTGAACTAATCAGACTAGAATGAATTGCCCCTTTTTCATACAATAATTGAATTGTCCAGCGACAGCCAGCGAAGTTCATGGATTTTGTGGGCAATCGATCTAGATATCTTTGTATGTGTGGATGAGAATATATATTGCTTTATCCAAATTGAAAGGTGAGGCACCATTCAAACATCAAACAAAGATGAATAACTAGCTGCAGTAGGAATATAAACTACAGTTAATCATTTATTCACGACATTCTGAAATATGTCGGATTCATATACTCTCACTCTATACATTATATCTGATTTATTTATTTTCAATTTTAAAAAAAGATCTAAGGATTTCATACCTACTTCCATCGTAATTCGAACTCATGACCTAATTGTCTACTTTCCACGTATACATTATAACGTATCTGATTACGTACTATTATAGTTCAACTATACACTTCATGCAAATGCCTTCATCCATTCGAAGATACTTTCAAACTGGTGATCGAGATGTGTATACGCAAGTTTTATACCTATCAGTGTAATGCTTAATTCAATTAGCGACATGCCCTCATGCATGTTTCTACCTAACAAGAGAGAAAGAATTGGCTAGATTTTAGTTAGACTACAACCAAATTAAGATTGCTTGTTTATACCTAACAACAGATGTGTGATGAATTGTGATATATATTGATCAGATCAAGCTGCAAGTGTCGGACAAGGAGTTAATCTGATGTTGTTGACGTTTGTTTCCTTGCTTTTGGAACCCAGCCACCAAAAATGAATACCAAATTAAAAAGAAAAATACACAATATACCGGCTCCCTAATAAGAACTCTTCCAACTTCTATACCTGTTCATGCTCTACGTGCTTTCCATTTCCCTTTTGAGTTCTTACATGTATAATAGGAATTGTTCCATTTCTCATTTATATGAACATTGATTTGTTCTATGATCAGAATCAATTCCTGTCACTTTACTAGGATTAGAGATTTCAAACTCCGGCTATAGGGCATTCTTGAACTAGAACTTAGTTCTTGATTGATTGTAACGGTTAACGAAAGAAAGACCTAAACGATCTTTGTTACAATGACTCGCTAGAAAAGATGGAGCTGAATTTCACCAAGTAAAACCATCTGACAAAGCATTAGCAAGAGCAACATCTAGCATCTTGAAACCTAAGTTGGTTTCTAGTATGAAAACTTCGACTTTTTTGGTAACCAATAAACGATGAAGAACAATCTTACTGACGACAACTCAATCCCCAATAAGAACAGTGTGATGTTGCTAGAGTTAAGACAAGAGACATGGTATAATAGAGTTATACTATTCGATTCGATCAGTCTATTTTATGGGGGTACTTTGTGGACGTGGTTTAGTGTTTATTACTTGCATTTTGGTACTATGCACTTGGTGAGGAATATTATTGAATAGCTATAGAAAGAGAAAGCAAAGCTCAAAAACAAAACCAAAAGCTGCTTCTTCTTCTTCTTTCCCGATCGAATAATAGTAAAGTGTATAGTGGCACAAGCTAGGCAGCCAGATTAGGTTGGTTGATCCCCACTATTCCTAATAGTGTTAATTAACCCCAGCAGCATGCGCAGTTCATCAACTACACTACAGGAAGTGTTTGTGTATTATATATTCTAGCTAGGGCATAGAACTCAATGAAGGATTAAATTGAAGCATACTGATACATGACGAATGCCCTAGGGCACACGATGATTGTCTCTTTCAGTTTAACTTAAGCTAAACGTACATGCATATATAGATATGGTAGTTCATATAATTGAAGCTGGACAGATACCTAATAAAACTACTCGATCCCAGAAACCAAACTGATTCTTTTGTTCGTGTTTAACTTCTTCTATCTGGTTAATATTATCATAAGGGTTAAGAACAATGTCGATCATCCCAAAATGAAGAAGCCAATAAGATATACGCACAGAAACTAATTAACAACAGTAAAAGTGGGAGGATTGGATGGTTACGTTCCTGTTAATATCAGTGGGACTATGCCAATGTGTCTGTTTTACTATTACACTCTAGCTAGTACGTACTAACTTATTGATTTGTTCCGTTTTGTCGATCGTCTGAGATAATCATAAAAAGGATTTTTTTTTTTTCTTTTTTCTTTCACACATATATGATTTTATGGTACATAAGCTTTTGATGCTGTGATCATGCTTATGGGATAACTTGCAAGAATGTATGACTATAATAAAGTTGACATATTTGCAGACTGGGTTCTATATAAGTTGGTACATTCGCTAAAAAGTAAATAGATCACCTCCACGTCGCATAACCCAACTCTAGCCGTGACACTTATGCGTCTTGATTCTTCTTTTGGTGAATATGTCTAGGTTTTGATAGGTTTTGTTGTAAAAACAAAGAAAACAAAGAATACGTTTAGGTTAGTGAGTGATAATGTCGATGTTGAAGTCTTGTTATATCACTTACATGATTACTCCTTTCTTCTATATAAGGGTACTTGTTCTCTTACTTACTCCAAAACAAATAAAGATAGATAATTTAGGTAACAGAAAAATAAAAACAAATACTAAATGAGCAACAACTTTGATATCATATTTGCTTAATGACCGCAATTTAGTCGTACGATCTTGTTTTCTGATAGTTCATACTTCATACTCCGGAAACAATTGATTCATGATACTGCGTGATAAAAAATTTGTTCAAAACCTACTCAGCCAGGTAGGAGATTCTCAGGCATAAATTGTACCCTTCGTCCTCGATCAAAGTTGTCATCACAAAGCTTGTGGACTTGAAAAACAGATAAGAAGAACCCTTCCCCGATGGGCTTGAAATGCCCTTGGGGCTTACTGTGGTGACATGGTCACACAACCACTTCGGAGAAGGTTTGGAAATAGGATATATCCGACGATTAGTGAAGAAAATAACAGTTCACTTCTGAGCAAGTGCTATTCAATCAACAAAAGTACAGAAAAAAGCAGAAATGAGAAACCCCAACTGAATCCCTAATCACCCCATACATGAAAAAAATTCACTAATTTAATTTCTAGAAGTGACAAACTCACTTTCTATCAATTCAAAATCCAAGGACATTTTCTAAGGTCTAGCATGCGAATTAAAAGCAAAAAAACTGTACCAACTCAAAACTGACATGGCTCAGGTAGTATTAATAAACTGGCCACCTCTTCCAGTAAAGAAATTTGCATCCTCAATTCCCTTGTACCACCACATTAGGCATCCAAATGTGAGATTGCAGGAGCTTGCTAAACAGAGCCCTTACCTCTTCCTTTCAATCCCAGAAAGCTTCTAGTATTCACATCCTTCAAATACCAAACACATCATATTTACACTGTGGTCAACCTAGTTAGCAGTCATTGTGAAACTCCTCCCAAAACTCTTTTCAAATCTGATTTCTGTTCTGTGGTAAGTCTTGAAGGATACTTGACGTCAAACTTGATTCTCAAGTTTCCCTTTCTCCCTGGTTCTTTTGAGATTGGCATTCCTTCATTTGGTACAACTATTTCAGCTCCAGGTTTGATGATATCAGTCAATGGGATCATACGATTCCTTCCATCCAGGGTGGTTAGGTCAAGAGTCTTGCCAGTAAGTGCCTCCAACAGTGTGATCTCCTGGTTCACCACCAGATCATTACCATCCCTCTTATAAAGTGCATGTGGTTTTTCATCAACCACAAAAATCAGATCTGCCGGAATAACACCAGGCTCTTGGTTACCCTTCTCAGGAAAGGTTATCTTGGTGCCTTTTTTCCAACCAGGTTTGATCTCAATGGTTAATATCTCTTCCACCATTCGAACCTTACTGCAAAAGGATTAATCAGATCAATAAAAGTTAGAAAAGCCAGATATTAAAAAAGTTGCAAAGAATCTTTCAAACCTTAATGTCTTAAATGGGCAATGACAAAAGAAACACCCTTGGCTTAATCTAATCATCTTCATATAGTATTTTACCTACTTTAATGTGTATGAGATGTTATGATTCGTATTTGGATTGTGAAATATGTGATAAAAAGCAATAAGAGGCATGAATGCTTATCACTATCACAAACACATTTTGCCAAAAAGGCAACCACAGTGATCACCTATGAAATTAAAAGGTTCTGAATAACAATATGTACTCCTCTTATCACATTAAAGACCCCAAGAGTTTCCAATCATACCACATTCAGGCCGATTTGTGTGTTTATCAGTTTGTTGCCCAAGACCAAAGAGTGCAAAGTCATCCAGGTGAGTGTAGAAGTCATAAGATATATGACTAATTATATTTGTACTAAGAAATGGTACTCCAAACATCTAGCTCCCAAGTTTGCAAAAGAGACTATAACTGAGCAAAGTAACAAAAAAACAAAAAACCAGGGGAAACAAAATTAAATCAACAGTGCAGTCGAAATTCAGAAGAGAAAGCTTCATTCAAGAATAGCAGACACACTAGGCAATAGAGAATAGAAAGTACACTGGCCTTGGTAGACCATACTTCTCATTATCCGCCACTTTTACACTAGCGACTCCTGACAAACTAAATTTACTTGAACTAGAAACTGAATGGACTTGTGTTATCTTGTATGAATGAGAAAAACGAGAGTGCCTACTTTTCTTTTCCCCATATCACCTACCAATCAAAAACACGAATGACATTCACTCCACCAATCAAACCAACAGAGTTCCTAGCGCATCTAAAACCTAAATCCCAATGTACAACCACCATATACACTCGTTCACTTGGCTACTAAGTATAATTTCATTAAAAAAGTCAAGTGCTTCTTCACTAACAATAGAACATCAAATTTAGCAACTAAAAACACCAATGATCCTAACTAACAATCACATTTCCATAAAGACTAGTAAAGTAGACTCACCCAGCAGAATCGAATATGCTTCTAGAAATCTTCATCTTCTTCTTGAATCCCTTATAAAGCTCCTCCAAGCTACACGCAAGAGTATTCTCAACCGCATGGGCCTTCCTCATACCCGGCCCAGGCCCAGGCCCACTACTAGTCCCCGCAAACTCCGGCCCATTCGAAGTCCGAAAAAACCCATCCCTATACCCCATCCCGCCGCCGCCTCCTCCTCCACTCCCGCCGCTGTCGGATCCGAATATCTCGGCGTAAATATCCTCGGCGTCTCTGGGATTGAACCGAAACGACGTCGCATTGTTGTTGGTGGTGGTGCGTTGGTGGTAGTAGTGGTGGGGCTGGGCGGAGGAGCGGGAGGAGGAGGGAGGGGGGAAATGGCCGGATTTGAGAGCCTCCTCGCCGTAGAGGTCGTAGATCTGGCGCTTGGTGGGGTCGGAGAGGACGTCATAGGCCTCGGAGATTTGCTTGAACTTGGACTCGGCCTCGGGGCGTTTACCGACGGGGTTTTTGTCGGGATGCCAAATCATCGCCAGGCGCTTGTAGGCTTTTTTCAGGTCTTCCTCGCTCGCGTTCCGATTCACTTTCAGTATGTTGTAGTAATCAACCCCCATCGCTCTTCTTCTTCTTCTTCTTCTTCTTTTTTCGTCGTCTTTGTTTTCTGGTTGGGATTTTAGGGAGGGAAGCCTCAGTCGTTAATCGCGTGGGTCCCACCGATTAATGATAATCTTAATACTAATTATGGACCATCATCAATATTCGGCCAAACACTCAAAGATGTCACGTAATTAGAGGAGGGATTTATATATTTTATTTTCTGGAGATTTTGTCTTATAAAACCCGAGGAATAATGAAAATGTGTTGAAGGAAAAACGTATTATGTGCCTTCGTCAATGTAACTGACGATAGATAATTATGTAGTCATTATTGTCATTAATGTATTTCCTATTACCGTTGTAATACTCACCCTATATAAAGGGGATTATCAATGAAATGAGTAGACCAATTCTGATATTCCTACAACACGTTATCAGCACTTTGCCTAACCTAGAGTTTTTTAGCCAAGAAAAAAAAGCAGAAAAAAATCTGCCGAAAAAAAAAAAAGAAAAAAACCCTAGAATTTTTTTTTTCTCTCCACCGCCGCTACCCCTGCTAGCATCAGCTCCGGCCGGCACCACTGCCCAGCGGCTCCGATCAGACAACCTCGCCTTGCGCCGCAGCCTGCTCAGCCCAGCCACAGACGCTGCATGGCCGCCATGGCCTCACCCGGGTCCCAGAAAATTGCTCTGGGCACCCAACCAACCAGATTCCGCTCCGATCGGCCACCTCCGATCGGCGTCTGCTCCTCCGCACAGCAGCCTTGATCGATCCTCCTATGCCGGCTCGCCTCGACTCGATCCTCGACTTCAGATCGGACCACGACCACGTAGCCCCGAATTCGTCGCCGGTCAACACCTCCTGCCTAGCCCGCTTCGTCCCCGATCCAGTCTGCTGCAATCGGGCTCCGATCCAGCCGCTTGCGATCCACTCTAGACTAACCCGGCCCATCGTCGACCTCCGATTGGACAACCCAGTCTCTCCATCGCCAGAATCCGTCGCCGGTCAACTCGCCTCGATCTAGATCGGAAGACGAACCCCTTGATGCCTGAACCGGATCTGTGAAACCCGATCCAGCTTCTACCGACGACAGCTCGTCGGGAAAAGGCTGCCTCTAGAAGTTCTCCCGACGAAAATTTTGTCGGCAGAGCTTGCACTCGACCCGACCCGACCAGATCTGGGTGACCCGACCCACAAAAAAAACAGAATTTTCTTTTTGGGATAAAAATTTGAAGGTAATTTTTGAAATTATCGTATGGTAATTTATATTCACTGTGTGACTATTCATATAGATATTGTTTAAATGTGAAAATCATATGAAATTATTTAATTTATATGATAAATGTGAAATATATATGATTAAAGTGACTAATCATATGAATATTATTTGTTTTTATGTGGCATAACAATTACGATACGACGATTAATATGTGACGACTATTTGGAGTCGGAGATCGAACAATCGCTTAATATGCAGTTTATTTGGCAAACTAACAAGTAAGATCTAATTAACGTTATTATTTTCATTAAATCGTTAATAATATAATGCTCAAACTTATCTTATTATATTATGACATATATTTTTGAAATTTGAGCATCATTATATGTCTATTTTATTATGTTAAATAATTGTTTTTATTTAACATGTTATTTAATTTGAGCATTGCCATGATAATGCAAATCTCATGAGCAATACAATATAAAAATGGACAAACCAATTATTGTGATAAAGCATATTCACGAAGTAAGAAAAATATGACCATTACAAATTTTGGTTTTGAGATCCAATTTTAATTTCTTGAAAAATTTTTCATCATGGATATCTTCTTGATTATATAAAAAGCAATGATAATGAAATTTCATTAGCTTTACATGCAATGAATATGGAAAAATCAAAAATTTTATTGTGATAACGAAATTTCACAAAGCATCGGGTTTCCATAAAGTATATTGGTTTATTTTAGTTGTCGTGAATGTCATAGACCGCGAAACTAATATATTTTATTCTTCCTATATTTTACAGATGGTTTAACCATCACAGTTTGACTTTGACACATTGGGCTCTGAAGAACTTGAGTACCAAATTCCCCTATTGAGCCAACAAAGGCTTGAGCATGGTATATTTATACGAACTGCTTTATGTAAATAGCTAAATATATAATTTCAATATCTTGAATGACAACGTAAGGTCTGAAAAGAAATTCCCTGAAACAAATTATGCAAAGTAATGCAACAACCCTAAACCAAAGGGCAATGACAATGTAAGGTATGAGAAAAAGAAATTTCCTAGAACACATTTTGTAAAATAATGCAACAACCCTAAATCAAAAGGCAATGACGATGTAAGGTCTTAGAAAAATATATATATATTCTTGAACAAATTGGGCAAAGTAATGCAACGACCCTAAAACAAAGGGTAATTACCATGGACGTAAAATTCATATAATCATCCAAAAGTAAGTGGAAACAATGTAACATTAAAAAGATGACATAGGGGATATGTCATGTGCAGTGAAGCACTCTGCCATTGTTGTAATTCAATGAACTATTGATACGTACATTATAAGCTAGCAAAGAATTAGCTACGACTTTCAATAAATATGAAGAATCATATGAGTACGCGGATTTTGGAAAAGTATCTTCAATATCCAACAGTAACATTGAAAATGAGTTTACAACTAAAAACATAATATCTGGGAAGAATATGTTAAATGACAAATCTCATCATTGCAGCTATTAAAAGAGCAAAAAGGATCTGGCTCAATCCAAGATAGACTTTGATTAGTCTACTTTAAAAATTTTAAGATATCCTTATAAAGGCTATTAAGCCTAAATACGACTTTTTGTCCTAAATACGACTTTTTGTCTTAAAGTTTCTCTCTCTAAATTGGACAAGACTAAATGTAATCGTTGGCATGTTAATTTTTTTTGAAATTTCTCTAAAGGAATTGAGATTATTCAAATTTTATTCATAATATACATGATTCAATTTTCTACATCTAACTTTGCAAAGTATTGCATAAAGTAAAGCAACATATCATAATATAGGCATGAAACAAAGAACCGTGTGTAAAGAAACGCACAATGTAATCCCTAAAATAATAGTACTGAAGAACAGTAACACTATATGATAATGATTAGTATATCAAAGAAAGTGATAATGATCAGTATATATTTTCCTTTGGGATTCATAATACACCTGCCTAATTGGGATTACAATACCTTTTCATTACAATCCCCATCGATTTACTCTAAAGAACTTGAGTTACGTTTCGATGTATATATTGAGCATATGTCAAATTGACAATTTATGCGATAAAAGAAAATTGAATTTTGTTTTCCACATTATAAAGAAATTTACGCCACGATTTTTCATGTGAAAAAGATACAAGTGAGAATTCATTTGAGCTCCTTTGCATTACCTCTAAATGACTGCGAATGTAAACGAGTATTAGAGAAGATTATATGTCAACTTAGTAGGTTCTAAGTAACCGCTAATTAAATCCAACGTCATAAGAAAATGATCTTTTGGAATTCTGACATAGATTGGCTTTGATATGGTGATCCATACATTAAAGAAACTACTATGGACACCCATATTTTTGGATAAATAGAAGCAAACACCAGAAGAATATGGTTCACACACGAATCTGAGGACGATCAATGAACATTTTATCCTCAAATATTGTCATATAGGGTTGAAGACGTATGTTCAATTCCTAAATTCCGCCGCTCCCCCAATGTGGCATTATAATATATTTGATGCACAAGCATATGCATTTATACCTTATTATGCTTCTCCTATCCGTCATGATTTTATGGATAAAAGTACATCATTCAAAGCCTATTCGTTAAAGCAATTATGATTGAGATCATCATATGCAAAGGACACATGAGTTTCTCATTATGTTGTTATATTGAATCAAAAGAGGATTCAGTGGATCGATTCAACCAACTTGCGGACACCATAGATATTTTATGGTGTTGGTTGTTGTGTCGACACACTGGTCACGTGTCATGACACCATCCACAATTAAAATTCATGCTGCTTATGCTAGAAAGTCAAAGCACTTAGGCCGGGTTAATTTCCGTAGGTGTGATGATTTTATGGCTTATTATATGGGATTTGTAATGGACATCATATTCCTATATAAAAACTCAATTGGTCTCACGGAAAACGACTACAGTAATAGTCTTAATATTGGTAAAGCACACCAATACTTCCGTTTTGGGTTATGCAATTTTTGCATGCAGCGTTACTTTTTCATCTATGGCCATCATCATTGAACCAATTTACACCATAGCTAGTGACTATGTGTGAGTATTTTAAAGGATTTCAAACGAACTTGTAATCCTTGAGCTCTTTTGGATTGACACGGATCTACAATCCTTGAGCTCCATTAAATGTTTTTATGTGCCAAAATTGCGCCGCCACAGCGCACAATGATGGGTTACTTGAGATGAATAAATATTTATGCTGGATATGAACTTCCAGCTATAGTCCGCTATGTCGAAACCTTGACAGGCGATCTCCTCACCGCTAGATTTGCGGTGTGTCACTTGGATGAGACAGTCTTCCCGTCGTTAAGGGGAGATAAGAACAAACATGTTCAAGTGGAACGACAGGAATTGTCGTGGTTTGTCCCCACTGTGTCTCATCTTGATCTCCAAAAATCACACAAAGTAAGGTGTGTACATATCTTATACATTAAAGTGACGAGATCACATAAACCTGCTGCACAATATACCTGTAAGGATTGTGTTTTATCAAAAGGACATGGTACCACCCAAGAGGAATTAGGTATTGCACTGCCACCATGGATGGTGGCATGGTGACGCCATAAGTGGCATAAATGGTGTCACAGGCCGTGGCTCTCCAAGGAAGAGGGGGAGGCCACCCTAGGTTCGATACATACTTGTGTAAAGGAAGAAAACAAGTTTGTCACAACCTGATCTATTGATCAGTGATACTCAAATCCGTCTCAAGAGAATATTTATGGATTGTGGTTATCATTGGGGGACGCCTCAAATGTTAGAACCAATCCTTAAAGTATAGAGATCTCTACAAACACATTACACTAGTGTACATGAGGACGTGGAATAATGAGTCTACTATCGAACCATACTTCGTTGAAAAATGTCAACTTAGTAAACTGGCCTAATGGAAAGAAGCGATCCAATATAAACAAAGAGATAGGTCTTTTGGGCAGGTGACGCCGACACCGCAAATATAAACCCTATCAAATATATCTTTGTTAGAATGCGTAATGAGAATAAGAGTATGCAAACTCACCTTATGGCGCAAGGTCTCTCAAAAACGCATTGGAATCGACTACGAGGAGATATTCTCTCGTAATGGACTACGATGAGACAAACTCTCGTAATGGATGTCATTGCACTCCACTACCTTGTCAGTTTGGTAGTTTCCGAAAAACTGAACATGCAGCTTACGAAAAGTGATCAAAACATATATCTCTATGGGGATCTAAATTAAGAGATATACATGAGGATCCTAAACGGACTTGATCCACCCAAATCAAGTGACTCTAGATCACATGAGTACGTTTGCAAAAGAAATTGAAACGTTCACTAAAGTGACTACTTGATTGGAAAGGGATTGATGAATTATGCCCTTGCGTTTTCATTATGGATATATATGAACTCTAAATGAAATAAGAGAAACTCAGTGTATTGTAAATCCTAAGTTGAGAATGAAAAAGATTTTAGGAATACACAGTCTTGAAATGGAACTCAAGGACTGTAATGATGGTGATCATCCATCAATCGGCTTAGGCACTCTAAAGAATAAAGTGAGGCCTACAGATATTCCCATGATCAGTCGAAGTCTTTACTCTAACAATAGATCCGTTTTTCATCTAAAGGAAGATGACGAAGAAGTATTGGGAAATGAAATTCCTATACAAGTGCAATGACGCATGATTGTACTTAAACATAATATGTAAGACTCGACCTCTCATTCGATGTAAATTTGTAAAGCTATGTCTAGCTATGCGCCTACGCAACGCAAATCGTTCTTTCATTAAAGATATGAAAGATTTGGGCTTATTCAATCTCTACATAGAATGTGACATGATAAAGAAATTATCCACGTCACAGCTAACTATGGGTAAAGAAAAACGCATTAAAGGTGAAATAAGAAAATCTGTTGTCACAGATCAATTTCAAATCTCTTAATGGTTCATCCATACTCTAGACAAAGTTATGACTGTTTTGTTATATGAAGGTCATACCACGAGTGAACCTGATGTTCAATATGAACCAATGTGTTCGGTTCATGAACAACCTTATCCTCAAGATCAAAGTAAATCAAGTTGGATCTGAGGAAGATGTGGCAAGATTTAGTTACTAAATCATTGCTCAAAGTCATATTTGGAAAAACATGTGAAAATGCATAACTATGCTAATGTTACTGAAGCTCCCTTGATCAAATGAAAGAATCAGGGAGAATCTCATGATTAATGTAAAAATCAGGGGGAGGTGCAGACATCAGGGGGAGTCTAGCACATACATGTTGTTTTCAAATGTAATAGGTGTGTTGCGCTCTTTTTGTCCTTCGACCAAAGTTTTATTTTCTCCCATTGGGTTTTTGTTACTTGGCAAGGTTTTTAATGAGGCAACATCACATGCACCATTTTATCTCTGACTCGGCACAAGGGGGAGTGTTGAAGGAAAAACGTATTATGTGCCTTCGTCAATGTAACTAACGATAGATAATTATGTAGTTATTATTGTCATTAATGTATTTCCTATTACCGTTGTAATACTCACCCTATATAAAGGGGATTATCAATGAAATGAGTAGACCAATTCTGATATTCCTACAACAAAATGAAATTTTTTACATGGATAAAAGAATTTTGATATTCTATACTATTGTCACGACTTCACATATTCATCGTGATGAAATACTTTAGAGCCAGTTTTGGCTGAAGCTACGATAAAATAATAAGAACTAAAATAAAATAATAGAGAGGAAAAATTATTTTTATTTTTTTATTTTTTAGGTTACCCGGGGTATCCACCGTCGGCTGCAGTGACTAATCCCCTTATCACGGGAGCTCTCCGAAGAGGTAAATGACTTTCATTCCCATTGACAGGAATCGAACTCCTGACCTCATGGTTAAGGGACGAGGTGAGCTACCACCACGCCACATCTCATGGTTGGAGAGGAAAAATCTTTGATTTCCTCTTATGAATATTTATTTGTTTTTAAGTTGGAATTTCCTATTTCAATTTGTGGCATTTATATGTTTAATTTATGTGTTTTAATAAAATAATTAGAACAATAAGCAATATAAAAATTTCATTTTTTTTAGTTTGCTGATGGAAGGGGCAGACTGGCGGGAATCTTAACGTGCGCCAAACTGGCGGGTTCGGTGGTTTGGTTGAGAAAAGTTACGTATATGGGGGCCTTTAGATATTCTCTGAATACTTTTGAGTTAATTTTGTTAGCAAAATCTGTGTGATTTAGTAGTCAGTAGTACGATTATAAGTGGATTAAGTACACCCTAATTATAGAAAGATTTCAAGGCTTGCCATAATAGATATTGTTCTGTACAACTGTGAAGCATCTATCTATAATTTTGCACTCATAAGCAGTATCAATAATACAGAAAATCCTTGAGAACAAATCGATATATGAAATCGGGATGGATGATAAAATACAAAATGGGAACCACCTCTCAGAGTTCACAAACTGTGTCTCCTCGATTCAGTGTAAGCAAATCAATAAACACAAAATGATATCGATATGACAACACTGTTAGCATCTGTATTGAACTCGTCATTAAGCCTTTAGTCGAATACAAACTGAAATAGGATTCATTAATAGGAGATGTAATGTTCTGCTCATTCTTGTTGTTATAAGGGTTAAGTATATCAAATCCTTATTGATAGAAGAGTCCATGTCAAACACTGCATTGGTAATCAGTGTTAGTGTTGCATAAGGTTTCTGTTTAAGAGAATAACTTGGACAGCAAGTTGCATCCTTATGGGGGATTGCTTGCTGATTCAAGGGACTCTATATATACAATGTTTTAGTCCCTGCTCTCTACATCGATCTCTGACATTCAGTACCAATCCCATTTATGGTGTCAAAAGCTTGTAGAGAGGAGAAGACTAAGACCAAGAAGAGCTACAGCATTGACGCGCTATCTGCTGAACTAGAAGCCATGGACATTCAACAGAATGAAGGTAAGTTCATCTGTTTATGATCTCAGTTCGTATTGATGCTTATGTATTGTGTTTGTGTTTTGCAATTAAGTCTTGTTAAGCTGATTAAGGTTTACAGTTTGGTATCAGAGCCTAACAAATTGCAACATGAATCGTCTTAAGAAAACATAATGCATGAACTGAAAATCCTGCGTTTTCTCTCAAGAACAGAAGAAAATTTTCTGCTTCTGTAAACTTAACAGTGTCATTGGGCCGAATCGGGTCAAACCGAGCCCAAAATCCGCAAGCACTAACCCAGAACCCGATTTGTATTTAAATCCCAAAGTCGACCGTTATGTTCAACGGTCACATTTTGCAAAGGGATCAGGGTTCTTCAGCTGGGTTGAAGGTGCAGAGATTTCGCGATCTCTTAAGGGATTCGAGTCCCTATTTGGTGTGGATTAAGCAAGGAAACTGTAAGTAAGTCAATTAAGTTTTAATTTCCGCAAGATTAAGAATCATAACCTTAAGAACAGAAGTAAGAAATTCTGGAATTTTTCTGTTTTCAAAGCATGTCTATGATTATGTAATTGCAAGAACCCTAGAAGCATTCCCGGCATGCAAATAAGTTAGGTAGATGAAGGACCGGATGAAATTTCAATTGCCTGAGCATGTTCTATGTGGGATTATATGAAGCATGTTCTGATATGAGTGAATTTTTATGTGGTTGTTTCTGTATGTTAGAGAACCTCCCGAAACAAGCATTAAGAAAATAAATAGACAAAACAACCTAAAACTTCATCTATTTTTGATCTGCATTCTTGTAAAATGGCAGAATGTTGCATAAAGCAATTTCTGCAGAAGGAAGAAATTCTTAGCAAAAGATCAAAACTTGTGCTTTCTGATTGTAAAGTTTTAAAACTATCATAACTTCCAAAGAAGTGTGTCTTTTCTTGTTTTAAAATCAGAAACAGCATCACACATATATTCTGAATTCATATACAGGTTCTTAAAGCTTTTCTTCTGTCTAAAGATGTTGACTGCCTTAAGAACAAATTGAATTTATTCTGTATGGTCTGATGATTAAGAAACTTAAGCAAATATCATGTTTTCTGCTATAAAAGTGATGCTTGATATTAACTACAGATAAATTGGGATGTTAAGTATTTTCTGCATTGGTTGTGTTACTTGAACTGATTTGGAATGTGACACTTGTATGCAGAATTTTGTTTTTCCTCAACTTGAAAAGTTAGAAACTGTTTTGAGTCAAAACTAAATTTTTCT
This sequence comes from Potentilla sterilis, assembly GCA_963682095.1. NCBI lineage: Eukaryota > Viridiplantae > Streptophyta > Magnoliopsida > Rosales > Rosaceae > Potentilla > Potentilla sterilis. Next base: position 49,160,818 of record OY821760.1, read on the forward strand.
TTTCTTCTGCTCATTAGAAGTTGCCTTCTTGAACGTCAACAACATTCGTATGCTCACTGGATCAAACTTTAAGGCCTGGAAATCCAGCTTAGATCTTTACATGATGACTCACGACAATATGGATATGTGTTTCACACATACCATGCCTTTTGCACTAGTTGCAAACAGCACCCTAGAGGATAGGAGGTATCATGATGACTGGTATAGGTCAAACCAAAGGGCCAAGACTCTTATGAGGAATTCCTTAACATCTATAGTTAGAGGAAGCATTGAGGAACCTGTACTAGCTAGAGACTTCATGGTGAACATTGAGGCAAAGTTCAAGGAAAGCAACAAGGCAGAAGCAGCAAGGATTGGAAAGGAGTACAATGAACTGAAGTACAATGGAATTGGAGGAGTTAGAAACCATATCATGAAGCTGATTGAACTAAACTCTCGTCTCAAGGAGCTGGAGCTTGGAGTGAAGGATGATCAGTTAGTACACCATGCCTTGGACTCACTGCCATCCAGTTTTAGTGTTCTCAGGACGAGCTACAATGCACAGAAGGAGAATTGGACTCTAGATGACCTAATTTCTATCTGTGTAGATGAAGAATCTAGGATGAAGAAGGAGAAGCAGCCTACAACCTCTATAAACCTAGTTCAGAAACCTAAGTGGAAGAAGTTTAATAAGCTTAAGGTTAATAAAACTATAGCTAAACCTTCAAACAGCAATAAGGGAGTCAAAGTGGACAAGCCATTTAAGTTCAAGTGCTACTTTTGCAAGAAAGTAGGACACATGAAGAAGGACTGTCCCGGATTCAAAGCATGGCTAGAGAAGAAGGGTATGATTAATCCTCTTAATCTTTTAGAAACTTTTTCTTTAGAAGTTAATTTTGTTAACATAGCACCTCATTCTTATTGGTTAGATTCAGGAAGTCCCTTACACATTACAAACTCTTTGCAGGGCTTCATAAGGAAGAGAAAGCCAAGGAATGATGAGGTCAACGTCTGTGTTGGCAATGGAATGCGTGTAGCTGTGAAGGCTGTAGGCACTCTTAGATTGGACTTAGGTTTCGGCAATGTTTTGGTTTTAGATAAAGTTTTTTATGTGCCCTCAATTAAGAGGAATTTGCTTTCGGTTAGTCTTTTAGTTAAACTTGGTTGTAGTTTTCTCATTGATTCTAGTGGAATAAAAATTTTCAAGGATTTTTCAACCTTCTTGATTCAGAATTGTTCTACTTTTGCTACTGGTATTATTGAGAATGATTATTTGAAACTAAATTGTTCTCTAAGTCAGCAAGAATGCTTACATATTGAAAATAAACCAGAAGATTATGCAGCAAGTAATAATGCCATTGTTGGTGTTAAGAGAAGCTTGCACAATGAGAAATCAGCCAACTTATGGCATAGAAGACTAGGGCACATATCTAAAGAAAGATTGCAGAAGCTTATCAAAGACAAAACTTTACCAGAACTAGACTTTAGTGATTTAGGAGATTGTATCGAGTGTTGTAAAGGAAAAATAACAAACTTAAGAAGAAAAGGTGCTTACAGATCTACAAAATTACTTGAGTTAATACATACTGACATTTGTGGACCTTTTAGACATCAAACAATTTGTGGAAATGTCTATTTTATAACCTTCATTGATGACTTTTCTAGATACTGCTACATTTACTTACTGTCAGAAAAATCACAATCACTTGAAGCTTTCAAAATCTTTAAGGCTGAGGTTGAACATCAGCTAGAAACAAAGATTAAGGTTGTGAGGTCTGATAGGGGGGGAGAATATTTTGGTAGATACACAGAGCAAGGTCAGCATAAAGGTCCTTTTGCATTATATTTGCAGGAACTTGGCATTAAGGCTCAATACTCTACACCTCATAACCCTCAGCAGAATGGGGTAGCAGAAAGAAAGAATAGAACATTAATAAGCATGGTTAGAAGCATGATGTGCACTTCTGGTTTACCAAAAATTCTATGGGGAGAAGCATTAAGAACAGCAAATTATATTTGCAATAGGTCCCCAAGCAAGTCCATAGAAAAGAGTAAAACTGCTTTTGAATTATGGACTGGTAGGAAACCAAGTTTACATCATTGTCATGTTTGGGGTTGTCAAGCTGAGGCTAGGATATATAATCCCAGATTAAGTAAGCTTGATCCAAAGTCAGTAAGTTGTAACTTTGTAGGATATTGTGAAAAATCTAAAGGTTTCAAGTTATATTCAGCTCATCATGTACCTAGAGTTTTTGAAACTCATCAAGTTAAATTCATTAATGAAAGTATCTTCAATACAAACTTTGAGGATCTTACCTCGGATTTTGAAGAAGTTGAAGATAATGAGTTTGATATAACAGTAGCACTTGACACTCAAAATACTTCTAAAAACAAAGTTTCTGTCTCTGATAAAAACTCAGTCCAAGAAAGTGTCGACTTAAGCTTAGAAAAACAAAATCCTTCCATTACAGAAAACTTAGGTAACAATCTGAACCTAGGACATGATTCAACAGCTGAACCATCATCTGCTGTAATATCAGAACCTAATCCAGACTCTCAGCCTACTCAAACCTTGCTTCAAGACCATTTTATGGAACCTAGAAGATCTCACAGAGCTAAGAAGCCAAGATTTGGAGATAAAAATGATATCTATGAAGTTTTTCTGAGTGAAATGGAAAGTGCATTGACTGATGACAATGATCCAACATCTTTTAAACAAGCCATAGAGAGTCAAGAGTCTGAAAATTGGCAGGAAGCTATGAATGCAGAAATTGATTCCATGTACAAAAACCAAGTATGGGAATTAATTAAACCTTCACAAACACAGAAGCCTATTGGTAGTAAATGGGTGTTTAAAACAAAAAGAGATGCTAAGGGAAATATAGAAAGACATAAAGCTAGGCTAGTAGCTAAAGGTTTCACACAGAAAGAAGGAATAGACTTTACAGAAACCTTCTCTCCAGTTTCTACAAAAGACTCATTCAGGATAATTATGGCTCTTGTAGCTCATTTTGATATGGAGTTACATCAGATGGATGTAAAGACAGCTTTTCTAAATGGGGAGCTAGAGGAAACCATTTATATGGCACAGCCTGAGGGTTTTATAGAGAAAGGGAAGGAACACTTGGTCTGTAGACTAAAAAAGTCTATTTATGGACTTAAACAAGCTAGTAGGCAGTGGTATAGGAAATTTGACTCTGTGATTTCATCTTTTGGATTTTCTGAAAATATAGTTGATGAATGTGTTTATCTTAAAGTGATTGGTAACAATTTTATTTTTCTTATTCTCTATGTTGATGACATTCTTCTGGCCAGCAGCAATGTAAAATTGCTGAGAGAAACTAAAGAATTTTTGTCAAAGAATTTTGACATGAAGGATCTGGGAGAAGCTTGTTATGTTTTAGGCATTGAGATTAAGAGAGATAGGAAGCAGGGATTATTGGGATTATCTCAGTACAATTATATTTCAAAGATTCTGAGAAGATTTGGAATGGAAACCTGCAGTAATGGAGAAGCACCAATATCTAAGGGAGATAAACTAAATAAAACTCAGTGTCCTAAAACTGATGTTGAGAAAAGGAAAATGGAGTCAGTACCATATGCTAGGCTTGTAGGTAGTCTTATGTATGCACAAGTTTGTACTAGGCCGGATTTATCTTTTGCTGTTGGAATGTTGTCCAGATTTCAGTCTAATCCTGGTTCTGATCACTGGACAGCAGGTAAAAAGGTCTTAAGATATCTTCAGAAAACTAAGGCATATATGCTTGTGTATAAACGTGTGAAAGAACTTGAACTTGTTGGTTTTACAGATTCAGACTTTGCAGGAAATTATCCTACATCCTGTAAATCGACTTGTGGCTATGTCTACATGCTTGCAGGTGGTGCAGTAGCATGGAAAACAATGAAACAATCATTGGTAGCTACTTCAACCATGCAAGCAGAAGTTATAGCATTGTATGAAGGAGTTTGTGAAGGGTTATGGATCCGGAATTTTATTTTGGATACAAAGATACTCAGTGATCTGATTGAGGATAAGTTGAAGGTATTTTGTGATAATGAAGCTGCTGTTTTCTTTAGCAGAAATAGTAAGAGGTCTAATAATTCCAAGCATATAGACCTCAAGTATTATAGTGTAAGGAAGAGGGTAAAGCATGGTGAAATTGATGTCTGCAGAATCAAGACACAAGATCAGTTAGCAGATCCTTTTACCAAAGCTTTGCCTGTGACAGTTTTCAAGGAGCATTGTAAGAATATGGGAGTGTTGTCAAGTTTTAAGGATGTTTAAGTTCAGTGGGAGCATTTTAAGTTAGAAAAGAATTTTCTGTTGTTTTGATTACAGTTTATAGTTTCTGTTTTACAGATTTTTGTATTTCAAGTTTTGGTTAATAAAGTGAAGAATTTTTCAGATGTTTCGTGCAGTATTTAATTCTTGAACAATGTGTTATCTACTGATTTTGGTTCTCAGTTCATGTTATCGAGTGGATGTATATATATATGCATATATTCAGGTTAAGAAGCAAGTTTTGTATCCACTTGTGTTATATAAGCTTGCATTGTGATTTTGATGTTCAAAATATTAGGTTGGACTATATGTTAAATGATTCAATTACCTGTGATATACATTATCATTTAACTGCAATACATTAAGTTTGAGTTCATGTGGAATATGCAGATAGTTGCAGTAGTCTGGAACAGACTTGTTCATATGAACATGATTATTTCCAGGTTCTGTTTCTGTGTGCATATTTTGACTGAACTGAATGGATTTTGAGTGAGTTACATCTTATGCGCACTTTAGCTATTTTTTGAAAAATGTTACAGTTTGTATAATGCCTTAAGAATGATGGTTCAAAGTGGGAGATTGTTAGCATCTGTATTGAACTCGTCATTAAGCCTTTAGTCGAATACAAACTGAAATAGGATTCATTAATAGGAGATGTAATGTTCTGCTCATTCTTGTTGTTATAAGGGTTAAGTATATCAAATCCTTATTGATAGAAGAGTCCATGTCAAACACTGCATTGGTAATCAGTGTTAGTGTTGCATAAGGTTTCTGTTTAAGAGAATAACTTGGACAGCAAGTTGCATCCTTATGGGGGATTGCTTGCTGATTCAAGGGACTCTATATATACAATGTTTTAGTCCCTGCTCTCTACATCGATCTCTGACATTCAGTACCAATCCCATTTATGGTGTCAAAAGCTTGTAGAGAGGAGAAGACTAAGACCAAGAAGAGCTACAGCATTGACGCGCTATCTGCTGAACTAGAAGCCATGGACATTCAACAGAATGAAGGTAAGTTCATCTGTTTATGATCTCAGTTCGTATTGATGCTTATGTATTGTGTTTGTGTTTTGCAATTAAGTCTTGTTAAGCTGATTAAGGTTTACAAACACAAATATACAAGTATTATGTGACACAGATGATCAGAAAAACTACAAACTATGTATACACGGCCTTGACTCCCCGAACAGCTCATCTTTGTTACTCAACATGCAGCCCTGGAATGCAAAGCTTCATGAAGCCACAAGCCTACTAAATCAGGTCAATTAAGTCCTCACTTTTGATGAGCCTGCTTTCAGGTGTATTGAAGAGTAAAAGAGAATGAATCCCCACAAATGCATAAACTAAACAAGAATACTGAGTTATACGGCAATGGCTTGACCCGTTAAACCATCATGAAGCTGCAATGAACCATCTTTCATCAGATTGAGGCTCAAACTCTTGAATCTCTCCCTAGAATACTGTCGAGACGCCTTTCTCCAATCCGTTCCGGTTTTCATCATGGCAACAAACTCATCATAACTGATACGCCCATCCTATAATATCATGCAAAATAAGAAACAGATATAAATGGATCAGTTTTACCAGAATACTGGAAAAGACAGGAATTGAGGAGCTATTTCAGTATTACTATGAATGAGATTGGTCAAACCTTGTCTGTGTCCACCTCACGCATGATGTCAGTCAGCACATCAACATCTGTTTCACCTGATTCATCTGTCAATGCTTGCCTTAGCTCAACTAATTCAATATACCCACTTCCATCCTTGTCAAAGAATATAAATGCTCGACGCAGATGCTCATCATTCTCCAATTTCTGCAAGTGAATTGTAACTGCTGCAAACTCTCCATAATCCAGAAATCCATTTCCATCAACATCAGCCTGTGCAAAAAGAACAGAAAGTGTTATTTTAGTTGTTAAATGGATCGTATATATACATAAGCCATTATCAATTGTTAAAATTTGGTAGAAGAAAAGTTATCGTGATTTTAGTTATCAAATGAATCTAACACGACAGAACTTACCACTTCCATCAACATCTTAACCTCTGGTTCAGCCAACTGTGAACCAACCTTTCTAAGACCAGTCTTCAATTCCTCATAAGTTACTCTACCATCTTTATCAGTGTCCATCAATGTGAACATGTCCCTGATTACTTCTACTTCTTTAACAGATAAGTGCTCTGCAATTACCTGCAACATTTTATACAAAAAAATAAATAAAATAAAATAAAATAAAATTTTAAAAAAATTCACATAGTTACATATTTTGTGAATCATGCATCACTGCAATAGTAGTCAATACTCAATACTTTACTGAGACTCATCAAATTATCAATTACAGATGCTTACCCGTAAGGCCTTCTTTTTAAATCTATTCATTACTGAGAACTGCTTGAGCCTTGGCCTCACAATATCTCCTAATGGAACATTTGGAGCTTTCTTTGCATTCTGTAACCATGGGTGTTCTGTTGTCACAAATGGTAAAGCAAACTTCAGGTCACATACTACATGAAAAGCAATCATGCTTGCAGATACATTTTAACCTCATAGCAGCTTAGAGATGTGTAGAACTATGTTTTTTTTTAAACAAAATTTATATCACGCCGATTAACACAAACATATGGGTTCCTCCAGCTTCATAAGACTGACAAAAGAAACTTTATAAATTTTCAAATTATCTTGCTTGGCTGGGACTCTAATTTAAATATGAACTACTTTTCCCAGATAGAAAGAATAGATGACACTAACTTGGTTTTCAAAATATGATTTCCTAGCCCTCTATCGATCTCAGGTAGTACTAGTAGTAGTACTGTACGTAGCTGAGTTGACTCACTCTCAGGCCTAGTTCAGGTTCCTTTCTTCACAAGTGCAGAGTTTCCATTTCAAATAAGACTTTATCATTCCCTGGTCCATAAAATTTATCAACTTACAGATGATGGAGATAAAGTTCGTACCAATTACTTTGGTGTCCAAATATTGGTTGTAGTTGTAACGATTAATACTTCCAGTGTCAGGTGAGTTCATAGCTTTTCTATTACATGGTCTTGTTTTCAAGTGATCGATCCTTTACTCCAACCGCAGGTTTCTTTCTACTACTTTCTAGTGCTTGTTTAATGAGTACTCACATTTTACTCGGACTTTGTTTTCTGGTATTAGCTTTCAGCTTTTGATGTTTAATAGTATCAGATTCAAATACATATATCTTGCAAGATTATAATATTTCACTATACTACAAATTCTTTAAAAAATGAATAGTGCAGATAAATTATCAATCATGCAACTGTCTGAAGCGTCAAAAAGTTAAGACTCAGTGACAAGAAGAACTTACCAAGCACTTGCTGAGCAGTCAGGCGTTTTTTAGGATCCGGGTCGAGCATCTGCCGTACAAGGCTTTTAGCACTCTCTGAAATCTGCGGCCAGGGTTCCCTCTTGAAATCAATCACACCCCTCAAGATTGCAAGCGCCACACCCTGTTCACTCTCTGTTACATCAATCCAAAATTAGAAACAATCTCACAATCCAGGCTACTATAAAAACAATCATTTTTTAGATTTCTGAAATACCTGCCCAAAATGGAGGAACTCCACATAATAAAATGTAAAGAATGACTCCGGCGCTCCATATATCAACCTCAGGTCCATAATTCCTCTTCAAAACCTCCGGCGCCATGTAATACGGACTCCCGACAATCTCTGTAAACTTCTCTCCTAAAACCCCACACAACAAAACAAATCCATCAAACACTAACAACACAATTAATTCATCGCAATACCAACACTATTCCACAACATTACCAGGCTTAAAAAATACTGACAGCCCGAAATCAATAGCCTTAAGCGGCGAATGCTCTTTCTTATTCGAAAACAAAAAGTTCTCAGGCTTCAAATCCCTGTGCATGACACCATTAGCATGGCACATCCTCACCACCTCAGCCACAGTCCTGGCCACATTCGCCGCAGCTCGCTCACTATAGTGTCCCCTGGCCACAATCCTATCGAAAAGCTCGCCTCCCTCGCAGAGCTCCATCACTAAGTGAACGTTCTCGTTGTCCTCATACGTCGCCTTCAGCTTCACTATGTTCGGATGCTCCGGCAAATTCGACATTATCGCCACCTCGCGCCTCACGTCCTCTATATCCACCTGAAACACACAAACACACAATAACAAATCAAAGTCAACAACTGCGAAGACCAAAACGGCGCCGTTTTGTGTCTGCTGTTATTTTCTTACGGCGGTTCTGAGCTTCCGTTTGGAGATGGACTTGCAGGCAAGAGCTTCTTTAGTCTCGCGGTCGGTGCAGAGATAGGTGATGCCGAACTCGCCGCGGCCCAGCTCCCGGCCCAGTATGTACTTATCGCCGATCCGAGTCCGGTGACCGAGCGGAATCACGTCCTTCAACACCCGGATCGGCGCCGGCGACCGGATCGCGTCCTCCGAGAACGGGTTCGGCCGCCGCTCGCCGCCCTTCTTCTTCTTGTTGTTGGCCTGGTAAGTTTCCTGATTCTCGATGACGTCAGCTCTGACGCAGACGTTGCAGTTCCCCATGTTTTTACAGCTGTACTAATACTCCTCACCTCACCTCAGCTCAGCCGAAGCAAAGTAGGCCAGTAAAGCTGAAGCAGAGCAAAGGAAGAAGCTCCTCCGGGTTTGGTTGCATCAAAACGAGGCCGTTTCGGGCGGCGCAGAAGCCGTGTGGGAAAGACCGATGAAGAGAGAGAAGAGAGGAGAGAGGAGAGAGAGCAACTGAAAAAAATGAGGCTTTTGTGAAAAGAACAAAAGTAATAGCCAATAATTCTTTTGGGTTTGAATTGCAGGGATGGTTTGGGATTGGATTAGAGGGGTTAATTTTTCTGAGAAAGGTGTGTTTGGATTTCAGTCGTCTGGAAATTTTGTCCATTTGAGCTGAGCTCATATGATTGTGAAAGGAGAAGAGGGGGAGTATCCAGTGTTGGAGGGAACAGGGAGAAATGTGGTAGTTTGTTTAGTTCGTTAGTTATTTACTGTTCATCTCCCAATAGTTACAAACACTAATATTTGATTACTAATTATCTGCTACTTTCTAATTTTCTCTTAATTATGCACATAAACTGATTTAGGAGTTGCTCTTCCGTTCTTCTTGAATTACTGCTTCAACCATGCTCTCTCATGCTCACTGTCAATAATCCGGTACTTATCTTCATTTCGTATTCAAACGCTCTTGGTCTCTTACAGTCAACTTTTGGCCTTCTTATAAGTAACGCTTGTTAAAGGCTCTATTGATGTTGAAACTTAACAAGACCAAGATTCGAGTCATGGTCTAAATTTAACAATCAATATATTATAAGTTTTGTATCGAAATTGCTAGTGGAAACGGCCCGATTTTCAGTGTACGTTGTGTCTAGGAGCGTGTTGTTTCTTGATGCATAGTCAAATAATTTGTTTATCGCTCTTATGATCTCTCTTCGTGATTGATGTGGCTTCATTTTTAACATAAAATACGTAATTTATTTCAAACAATACAAAAGAAAAGGGTACTTACATTAGTACACATTGATATCATTTGCTTAATTACCTAGTTTAACCCTTCAAACTTAAACAAAAAGGGATGAGAAAATGATGACTTCAGTTTATATGAGGTCAACTTGAGGTGGTTCTTCCTAGCCACCACCATCTGATGGGTTTAATAGAGACGTGAATTATATTTAAGTACAAATATACTATCTATTTATTTTTCTGATTAACGAAAAGCATCCTTAGAAGAAAATTAGCCGTCGATGTGTGGAGGCTTTGTAATTGGAAGGGTGAATATTTCAGAGGAGTGGATGAGAAGGTTCTGATGACCGGCGAGGGTTTGACTGGGTCACCGGCAATCCCTTGTATTTGACTGTGTTGTCCTAAACTAAGACACCAATTAGGATAATATTAATTACGATTACGCATTCTGTTACATTTGGCGCGCCGGAATTGAACTACTTTTGTAGTTCAAGCATTTTGAGGTTTTGAATATAATTATTTTTTCCTCTGCAAATTATACAAAGTAAGTTAATATTTTATAATATGCGAAAATTACAATCGACTCACACAAGGATTTAAACTCACCGGCATTTATTTTTTCTATAAACAAACTCGACCAGTTTGTTTCAAATGCGAATAAAAGAACAACTTATCTTTCTTTTATTGTCTATTGAAATATAATTAGACTCCAATCTAAATAGGAAGAAGATACATCATTCCTATTAATGTAATTGTGTTTTATTGATATTAAGTCTCTTGGATCAAGAAAATAATATTCAAACAAAACAACATACTAGTACATGTAATGTAGATAACACAATTGTATACATAAGAACTAGGTCAGGTTGACAAGGTTATAGCTTGGTCATAGCAAAATACTTAGTCTACTCGATCTTGAATATTTGCGACAATTGACAAGGTTCTTGGCTTAATTAAGGGTTCTCATCCTAGTGTATTATCATGGATATTATTCCCACTTTTCTTTTCTTTTCTCGATAAATTTTAATATATATATATATATATATATATATATATATATATACACACACACACACGGAGCTTTTCAAATACGGACGTCCGTATTTTAAGTTCCGTACGGATTTCCATTTTTCCACCATTTCCCGATCGAATTTCATCAAACTTCCTTCTAGACTTATCTAGATCATGTTGTGTAGATCATCTCTGCAAATTTTCAGCCAATTTGGTGATCGTTAAGACCCTCAAAATCAAAAAACAAACTGGACGGTCTGAAATCTGCCCGGTTTTGATATATAACAGAAAAACTGAAGTTTGAGGGCCTTAACGATCACCAAATTGGCTGAAATTTTGCAGAGATGATCTACACAACATGATCTAGATAAGTCTAGAAAAAAGTTTGATGAAATTCGATCGGGAAGTGGAGCAAAAAGTGAAAATCCGCACGGAACTTTAAAATACGGACGTCCGTATTTGAAAAGCTCTATATATATATATATATATATATATATATATATATATATATATATATAGTTTCTATTCAGAGCGAACCTTCTCTTTGAACTTATCGTTCAGTTTTTGACACACTTTTCGGTCATATTTTAACATCTCCACTGTTCAGATGTTAGAACCTAATGTATAGATCAGCTCTGCCAAATTTAATTTATTTTGATTATCAAGTTGGATGAAATTTTACATAGACGATTTATACATTAGGTTCTAACATCTCAACGGTGGAAATGTTAAAATATGACCGAAAAGTGTGCCAAAAACTAAACTTTGCACGGTAAGTTTAAAGCGAATGTTCGTTCTGGATATGAACTATATATATATATATATATCAAGCCCCTTCCACTAAGGGATCTCTCATTATGTCCATTTTAAGGGATCGATCATTTAACCTACTTTTCGATCACATATTAACATCTACACCGTTCAACTTTCATGTTTATATGAGTAGATCATATCTGGAAATTTTCATTCCATTTGATAATCATTAGACCATTCAAAATTGAAATTTACAAATAAAAACATGAACGGTTCAGCTTTGACAGACTTCATACGTTCATTGATTTTATTTAGCTAGATGCCTTAACGATCACCATTTTGGCTAAAAATTTACAAAAATGATCTACACAACAAACCTAGTAATTGAACGGTAGAGATGTGAAAATGTTATCAACAAGTTGGTCTAATAACCGATCCCTTAAAATAGACAAAATAAGAGATCATTTACTGGAATGACTATATATATATATATATATATATATATATATATAATTTGTACAAACCTTCCATTTGGAGAACTAGGTCAAGTTGACATGCCAATGGACTTTCCTTGTGTTGGTGGCATATATGGTACACCGCCAAGCATGTTCGGCGACCTCGTGGACCGTGCAACCGGTGTCATGGGTCCGAGTTCCGGCATCCGGCGGGTAGACTGCAACCCCGGCTATATTCCCAATGTCAGAGATCACCGGTGCCGCACCCGGAGGGCGTGGCACCGGGCTCCCGAAGTAGCTTCGTGGGTAGTGTAATGTGTAGTAATGTGGGTTTGTGTCCCACATTGGAAACATGGTGTAGGAGGAAGCCTTCCTTCTCTATAAATAGGAGGCTTCCCCCTTAGTATTAAGGATCTTGGTTCCAAGGCATTCCACCCTTGTACCACCGATGGCTTATTAGCCGGCTATAGTGAATTCCAAGTGGACGTAGCCGTGCCCTCCGATGGCACGGTGAACCACTATAAACCCTTGTGTTCATATTCTATCTTTATTGTCCTGTATCTACTAGACCCCCGGGTTTAGGCAGAAACAATTGGCGCCGTCTGTGGGAACCAGTTCAAAAAGTTGTGTTGCTCTACCAGCTGGGTAGAGATCGGTAGTTGTGATCTTATTTGTTCCATCGGGAAGAAGAAAAAAAAAAAGTGAAGAAGAAGAAGCCCTGCTGCTGCAGCCCAGTTCGTGGCAGGCAGCAGGCCCGGTTAGCAGGCCCGGTCGGCAGCAGGCCCGGTTGGCTGGTCAACCCTGGGAGTTCCGGTCAACGCAGCATGATCCGCGCGAAGGCTTCGGTGCGGTTGGGACTTGGCGCCAATTGTTTCTCCGGCCAGCAGTCTCCGTCCCCCGAGCAGCCTTCCGGTGCAGCACCGCCGGCCCAGCAGCGGTCCGGCCAGCGGCCATGCAGCTCAGCCGATCCGCGTGCAAGGCTCCGGTGCGGCTTCGTCTTCGGCGTATCAGCTCCGGTGCAGCAGGTCCATCCCGGGTTCGGCTTCCGGTGCGGTTTCGTCGTCCGGTGCGGTATCCCCGGCCCTGCTTCGTTCCCGGTGCAAGTGCCCCGGTGCGGATCGTCGACCCCGGGGCGGCACGTCTTTGGTCAGCAGCTCCGGTGCGGTACGTCGACTCCGGTTCGCGTCGTTCCCGGTGCAGCGGCTTCCAGCAGCTCCGGTGCATGGTCCGAGCCGGACGAAGGTAGAGGGAAAGCCCCGGTCGAGTCAGCCGGACGTGGGTCCCCGAGCGGGAGTACCGGCCGATGATGGGGAGCAGCGGGTGAGAACCACCGGCCGAGGAGGGTGCCGGTTGAGCAGTGGTGCCGGCCGAGAGTCCCCGGTAGAGAAGGCAGTCCGGTCCGGAAGCGAGAAGAGAGAAGCAGGGAAGAAGTGAAATTGGCGGGAAAGCAGAGTTCGAATCTTGTCAGCCCACCCGGTCAACCCTGCCCGGTCAGCAGGGGCAGCAGTTGGGCTGGGCCGGGCCTTCAGCGGCCATCCGGGTCTTCAGCAGTTTCAGCAGCTTCAGCAGTCATCCGGGTCTCCATCCAGCCATCCGGGTCTTCAACCCTGGGCCTTTCCAACTGGTCAGGATTCAATGGTTTGGGCAGGTCAGAATCTCCTCTTGGCACCCAGAAATTTTCTCTGGGCACCCACTGCTTCAAACAGCAAATCAACCTGTAGCAGTCTCCAGCGAAGCTAAGTTCTTTAATCCTTACAAATATATTTACTCCACTTTTATGCGAGTACTGTGCTATATATTTGGCGAGCATGTGAATTGTTTTTCCCGCATGATAATGAATGTGCATGCTTACCTGCTACATCGGTAATATTTAGCTTTGTGGTGCATTGCATATAGTCTTTCATGTGTGGCTGGCCGAGTTCTATCCTCCGGGATCTTTTCCTCCGGGAAACGGTAAGCCAGTAACAACGGCTGAGGCATTCTACCGGTTATGTACCATTCAACCGGCTCTGGGGCATTCCAACGGCTAAGCCAACACTAACGAAAGACTTTGCATGACATCTTCAAACTACACATGCGTTCATTTTATACGTGATCATGATTTATGTGTTCCATTGATATTTGTGGGCATATCATTGGTAACCCCGGGCAGTATTCGTATCACCGAGCGGTAACGAATAACAAACCCGGTGCTTGATTCTTGTCAGTGGCTTAAATTCTAATCATTTTTTTTATTCTTATTTGTTTTATAAGGTACATATCATCCAGAGGCAAAAGGCGATAACCTCGAGAAGGGCCAATCTCACTGGGGGACTGGGGGACTGGAGGTAGTAGGGGTGACTCGGTCACCGCCTATGCTTGGAGGCGCAAGATGATTAAGTCCCCAAGTAAGATTGCACCCTTACTCGGGAACTTGGGGGACTTGTTGGTGGCATATATGGTACACCGCCAAGCATGTTCGGCGACCTCGTGGACCGTGCAACCGGTGTCATGGGTCCGAGTTCCGGCATCCGGCGGCTACTGTCAACAAGTCCCCCAAGTTCCCGGTCAAGTGCAATCTTGAATGGGGACTTATCTGTCTTGCTCTTGTCCCGCAGACCCGCGGGGTTACCAACCTACAGGTCCCCAGTCCCCCAAGTCCGCGTTAAAGATTGGGCGTGACCGAGGTGAGTACCTATTACTGATGGCAAGAAATATTTTATAAGCATGTTGGGTAATGTAAAATAGGATTGTGCTCGAGTGTTAGAGCATGGAATGGGGTGGAAACCCGAAGAGTGTATGAGATGATGCCATGCGATAGATGGTGCATGGAATGTTGATGATGAGGCGTTGAAATCCGCCATGCGAGAGATTAATGCATGGAATGAAGGTGATGAGGCGTTGAAATCCGCCATGCAAGAGATTAATGCACGGAATTCTGATTGGGTCTGCTGCCCTTCGAAGCTCACTGGTCCCGAACTGGGCATCCTGCCAAATCAGAACGGAGCGGTGCAAACTGGGCCAGAACCGGTTGTTCTGCCAAACCAGAACGGAGCGGTGCAAACTGGGCCAGAACCGGGCGTTCTGCCAAACCAGAACGGAGCGGTGCAAACTGGGCCAGAACCGGGCGTTCTGCCAAACTAGAACGGAGCGGTGCAAACATTTGCTAATTCTTCTCAGCTTTGTGTTTAAATAAGCGATGAGGTAGATGTGCAGGTTTGTTAGCCTGCGGGGAGACTTGTTCTGTGTTAGAGATACAATCTGCCCGGTGGGATGGTGTAGAGATAACGAGGCTCCCCCATGTGTTCCCAAAGATATCGCAGTTCAGTGCGATGCAGGGTTTTTATCCTGCTGGACAGTATCGCGGTTCAATGCGACGCAGGGTTTTTATCCTGCTGGACAAGGGTACATGTGTTAGATGTAGACTCGCCCGGTTTGTAAAGCCCATGCGTTTGCCATGGGGGCGGACTCGATGGGTGACATGCCTATCGAAACGAGTCCCCCTGTGAAAAAGCCATGGGTCCGGATGTTTATGTTTCCGGAAAGTACTCTCAACCTGGTGGGATATGACGGAATCGATGAGGTGGGCCTCGCCCGGGCGTTCTGCCATATCGAGACGAGGTCGTTGGTGTAGATGCGGGGGAAGATGCCATGGAGCCGGTTTGAATAATCATAACCGCGGACTACCATGGTACCGGGCGGGACTCGCGCGGGTAACATGCCATATCGGTGCGAGGTCCTGCTCAAACCCGGATAGATGCTCTTGAAGCGGTTGGATCAGCATAACAGGTGAGAGGTCTTCCTAAGCGGTTTGAATTGCAATGATGATGGCGTGCAACCGTGGAATCTGGGGAAGCGTAGGGGAGCGTGACTCCCTGGCTCCTGCTCCTGCCTTCCTGTCGCCAGCGTGTGGGACAGGTGGCTGACATGCATTTAAGGAGGGAGTCCATCAGTCTCGTCAGTTATGATGGCGTGGGCAGTTTTACCAATGCTGGGACACGTGCCGTCAGGGGACGGTTTTGTGATGGAGGGCCTGGATTCGCAGGCGTTTGATTTGTTCTGATTTGTGTTTTTGGAGGGATTCCTAAATGCCTAGGGCACCGGTCTCCTCTATAAATAGGTCTCTTCTGCTCTTCTTTCTATCTTTGTTGCTTGTACGTTTTTAAGAGACCGAGAGAAAAAAGGAGGTGGTCCGGCGAGAAGAAAACCCTAAGTTCCTTGCCCCAAGAGATCCGTTGTTTGAAGCGCTCCCAAGCCTCCTTTTACCATTGCTCGTTGCTTTCGCTGGGCGGATTGTCCTCGGCTGAGCATACTAATCGGTAAGTTGTGTTCTTTGCCCCGGTGTGTCTTGGTTTTTTGTTGATTTGTTGTTTTGCGGCGGGGGGGGGATCTGTGTCGCTGACTGGGTTGCTCAGCGGCAAACTTTTGGGGGGGGGGAGGCCGTTGAAGGTGGTGTTGTAGTCTGTTGCTGACGAGCGTTAGGGTTTTGCTTTCCTGCCCCTAGATTAAGATGTACACTTCGAGTTCGGAGGAGGCTTCTGAATCTGCCGCAAGAGGTCCTGTGGTGGATGATGTGGAGAGGATGCAGGACTGGCTCGATTCTGAAGCCCCGGAGCAAGAAGCCGCGGACCGCTCCGGGAGCGGTGACTCGTCCACGTCCTCGGATTCCGGGTCAGATTCCTCGGAAGCTGAGATACCGCACGGGGTGCGAATGGCCGGTGCGCATGCTGAAAGCTACACGCTTGGCAGGGGAAGAACTGCCGTGGTATGTGACGAACCGGAGGAGAGCCTGACTCCCGCGGAGATCGCTGCGTTTCGGGAAACGTGGGGTATTTCGGACGATATCTTTTTGCGTCCACTGAACCCTGGAGAGTCGGCCTGTAACCCGGAGGAGGGTTGGGTTGCCGTGCATCCGGACCAGTTCCGGCACGGGATGTCGCTACCGCTGCCTGACTTTGTGCAGTATATTCTGAGTACCCTGCCAGCGTCGCCCGCGCAGCTGCCCGGTCTTCAATGGAGGCGGCTACTAAGCCTAGGCTGCCTGTACGACTTGTCCGGAATGAGTATGCCTACGATCAATGAATTCCGGGCGCTGTATAGGTTGTCCTACTCGAGGAAAACGGGGTCCAAAGGCTGCTTATCCTTCAACTCCCGCAACAATCAAGCGGTTATCACCACTATGCCTTCATGGGTAGACAACAGCTGGAGAAAGAAGGTGGTGATGGCTGGCGGGGCTTGGCAGGTGAAGAGGAGGAGGTACCGGGTGCCTGGCGCCTTCCAGCCCATAGGCGACCAGTCGTTCCAGCTGTCCGAGTTGGAGCAGGAGAGGGTCTTGACCATTCTCGGCTGCTGGGACCACCTGGAGCGAAGTTCGTACAACTTCATCCGGCGAGAAGTGCTGGAACACTGTGGGCTTGGGCGGGATCCCGGTGGGTAACAAACCCTAGCGGTGGGACTTGTGCTAGGTTTTGCTCAACAGTTTAACATTTCTCTTTGTCCTGCAGGTGCGTCAACCCGGGCGGTGATCAAGCCCGAAAACACTCTTTCGATGGACGGGGAAGACCTCCTGAGGCAGCTTACGGAGAAGGGTGCGAGCGTCGCCCGGTCCTCGGTGGAAACGGACGGGCGGGTTACGTTGCATGCGGAGCCCCAGGCCCGGGATCTGGACGAATCGTCCTACGTGCCGGAGCGAGTGAAGACCCATCACTCTGTGGCAGCAGCGGTGCAAGGGAAGGGCAAGAGCACCGGGGGACCGGTGCGGGTTCCTGGGGGAGAAAACAGGGTCCCCAACCGTGCGGCGAGCCTGGGTATCGCTGCTTTTGTTCCTCGTGCAAGCGCACGTGCCGCCGCTCCCGAAGGGCGGGGAGAGAAGCGGAAAGGGCCGGAGGGGCCGTCCCCTTTGCTGGTGACGCTAACTGGCGGATCATCCCGGGAGGTCCTGGCGAAGCGGGTCAGGACAACCAGCAGCGTAACATCCCATGCTGGGGAGGGAGCCGGAGCGGCCCGCCAGAGCAGTCCTGCGCCCGCGGAGGTGGGTATGGGAAGTCCGGACAATACTCTCGTTCGGCAGATGATGGCGGACCTGGCCAACTTCGGCCTGGACAGGCCCGGGGTTGATGGCGTGCTGGCGGGTGGTAACCGGCCAAAATGCAAGGAATCCATCCTCCGGGTAAGTACCGCATGATACCACCGTATTGCTTATGTCCCGCCCTCTTTCTTTGCCACTTGACGGCCTTTACTGTCCTGCAGCTGCTCTACCACCTATACCAGCCGGATGCAAGTGAGGAGCTCCCGGTGCTGAAGAGGCAGATAGCTGCGCTATCCAGGTCTCAGAAGCTTCTGGAGGTGGAGAAGTCCCGCTCGGATCGGGAGAAGGCCAGGGCGGAGGAGAGAGCCAAGAAGATGGAGGAAAAGGCCAGGAAGATGGAGGAAAGGGCCCGGGAGCTGGAGGAGCAGAACCGGAGCATGGAGAGTGAGAGGGAGCGGGCTGACGCTGAGAGGGCCGAGCTGGAGGCCAAGATAGACGAGCTCCAGGCGCGTGCCGCCGCTGCTGCTGGTGGAGATGATCCGGGTCAGTTCGACCGGTTCGTTCTTCAATACGAGGAGAGCAATCGGTTCCTGGATTGCCTGGAGAAGGCCCGGGAGGAAGGCATCTCGGATGCCTACACGGAATGGGCGGCGAAGGGGTGGTTAAATACTTCCCTGATGCCTGGTACCTCTGCCGAAGGAAATGCTCCTGTGGAGCCGGTCATCCAGCAGCTGGCGGTGGAGAAACAGTCAGGAGCAGAACATCGCTCGCACTTCGATTCTTTTACCAACAGTGCCGAACCTGCCGGA
Organism: Potentilla sterilis; assembly: GCA_963682095.1. Taxonomy (NCBI): domain Eukaryota; kingdom Viridiplantae; phylum Streptophyta; class Magnoliopsida; order Rosales; family Rosaceae; genus Potentilla; species Potentilla sterilis. The sequence goes on from OY821760.1 coordinate 49,179,591, forward strand.
ACTGAGGTCGACGACGAAGCCACCGCTGGAGATGCGGCTCCATAGGATGTTTTTCTCGCTTTTGCTTGTAAAAGAAACTCTTCGGAGCGGTTTATTTTTTGGATACTTTAACTATGAATATATACATCTGAGCTTGCGGGGCCAGAGTTTTCAAAAGTAGTTTGCATATATTTGATCTTTACAATCGGTTGAACCGGCGATATGCCAAACTAGCCGCCTGGACCCAGCGGGTTTACCAGGCCGGGTTACCCTCCCGGTCGGGGCCTGCTCCTCTCTCCCCTACATATCTCTGGAGCTGGCCGCTGTCAATCAAGCCCTGCACTGCAGTCTTGAGGGCGAAGCACTGGTTCGTCCGATGAGTTGCCTCATCGTGGTACGAGCAGTACTTGCCTGTCTGTGCCGTCGTGAGCTTCCCCTTGGGGTACCTTCTCTGGGGCGGTGGGGCAATGACGTCCGCATTCTCTAGCAGGATGTCCTCATATGATGCGGTGAGAGTGGAGAAGACTTCTTGATTAGCCGGGGGTGCTGGCATAATTGCCAGGGGGCGCTCTTGGTGGTACGGTGCAGGTTTGTTCTCGGTCCGAGGCTGGGGCCTGTCAGAGAAGGGTCTCTGCTGTCGCTGCGGCCAGGTCTTGCCGTTGTTGTTGTTGTTGTTCCGGCCGGGTCGGCGACTCCCGTGCTCGGCTCGCTGGCCGGGTTTGCTCTCGTGACTGCGCGGGGGATCCTCTACCCGAGGATGGTCCAAAGACTGCTCATCCCGCTTCCTCTTCAGCAGGTGGTTCCCGTAGGTCTCATGATCGGCCTGGGCATGCCGGATGGCCATAGCCATCAACTCGTCGTAGCCCTGAGGGAGTTCTACCCTGACGGCGTAGGAAAACTTCCCTGCCCGAAGCCCCTGCTTGAATGCCATCTCGGCGATGCCTTTGTCCAAGTTCCGAACTCCGGCCGTGGCCGTCTGCCACCGGTTGACAAAGGTTCTCAACTCTTCCCCGGGGGCTTGGATGCAGTTGAAGAGGACGGTGGATGTCCGCGCTCCCTCGACTCGGAGGATGAAGCGGCCTACGAACCGGTCAGCCAGCTGTTCGAATGCCTCGATTGAATTCGCAGGAAGCTCGTAGAACCAACTGAGCGCCTCTCCGGACAGGGTCTCCTGGAAGATGTTGCAACAGATTGCATCGGAGTAACCCTTGGCGCAGGTCTGGGATCGGAAGCTGTCCAGATGCTGATACGGGCAACCGGACCCGGAATAGGTGAGTTTGAGGGACTTCTGGTTGCCAGATCTCCCCGACTCTATGACTCGGTGTGAAAAGGGGCCCATGCGCTCGTTGAACCGGGCGCCTTCCAATGGCCGGGCCGCTCTCCTCTCGTTTGCCTCCATCTGGGCCTTCAGATCCGACACGGTGTTGGCTAGCAGTTGCAGCGCCCGGGCGGTTGGAGTATCCACTTCACCCACGGACGAAGTGTGCGGCTGGTGGGAGGCGGGCGTGCTCTTCGGCAGGTCCTCGCCGGCTCGTGACTTCTCCCGCATAGGCTCGCTGGATCGGGCGCCCGAAGATTGTCCAGCCTCTAGCCGCCGGGGTTGGAATAGCAGGGGTGCGGCTTGTGCCTCGGCCATGGCAGCACTGCGCTGCTGCCCCCTCTCTAGGGCGGCTACCAGGGCGGTGTTTACTGCCTCTATCTCTTCGTATCGGGCCTGGGACTTGGCTCGGTCCCGGTCGTTCTCCTCTCTGAGACGACTAACTTCCGCGGCCATTGCCCGTACCTTTCCCGCCAAGCCGTCATGGTCGGGGCTGTACGTGGGGTCTTGATCCTGGCTCTCAGACTGATCACTCGGATCATCCGAGAACGTCAGGGATAGGCCACGAAGCACTGGGCTGCCTTCGTCCTCTATCGGGTCTTTCCCGTGCGAGCTCTCGTGGCGGGGCTCTGGATCACCGGAGGGCCCTCCACGGCTCCTTCCCAAATCGCTGCCCTGCTCGCCACGCATCTCCCGCGTGACGACAGGGGTGGAGGCGAGCGTTTGCACAGCTGCAATACGCCCTTCCTCAGTAGTTCCTTTCTCTTGACTCATTCCCACAATCTCAGCCAGCGGCGTTGCTTGCACGGCTTCTTGTTCAGAGTTCCCACAGACGGCGCCAATTGTTTCTGCCTAAACCCGGGGGTCTTGGTAGATACTTGATGAATCCGACTCGATCTCCTGCAATCCTGCTTACTAAGGGGAATACCGGGCGGGCCGGCCTTCACCTCTCCGATGCTTAAGTTAGTATAGTTGGAATATATATAACTCGGGCACGTATGTAAGCAGGGAGGGAGACAAGTTACCTATTTATGGTGGTAGTTGAGGCCCATATATAGGTGGTTGAGGGTGAGGGCTGGCCTTGCCCTTCGATGTGGGACTGGTTCCCTTCTGTTTGGATATTCTGGTGCCCTCTTTGGCAGGCAGGCGCCCCTGGTCCCAGGACCCTTGGAGGCAGGATAGACAGCTGGGCCCCGAGGCCTGGTGCTGGTGCTCCGATCCTGAGTCCTGGGCCGGGCCCTGGTGTACTTGCCGCGGGTCTGTGGGCTTGCTGTAGCCCCTCTGCGGCTACTGTCAACACCTTGAATCTCACTTAAAAGAGCAAAATGACATATTTTAAGTTGCATAGAACATAGTTGCCTTAACCTAAATAGCTTATTACTCCAATAAAATGTATGCATGGATTGATTAATGGGAAAAAAATAGTTTAATGAGAGGAATGAATGGGTGCACATAGTAAAAAAGGAAGTGTGAGTGGGAGAAGTAGGTGGTGGCTGACTTGGTCAACATTTAGAAGTCTTTTGAAAGCCGACGGAAATGGAAATTTTAAGTTTCGATGATTAAAGTCAACAAAATGATTGAAATTTCACACATCTTTTTTCAAAAGCTTATCTACTGTTTGTGTATGATGTAGGTTGGTTGTCCTTCTTCCCAAACAAACCATTCTCTTTCACCTCAAAGGAAATTAACAGGAAAAAGTTAGGTGTCGAGTAAACTACAAGTGCTTTATTATTTTTCCTTTCTAAATAGGATCCGTCTAGCATCCATCTAGTTTCCGCCTAACATCCGTCTAGCTTTATTTTGTATCCTCTTAACACCCGTCTAGCTCTCATCTAGAACCACCTAACACCCGGCTAGCCTCGTATTGTACCCGCCTAGCATCTTTCTAACACCTACCTAGCTTCCGCATATTACCTGCCTAGCCTTATTTTGTACTTGTCTAGTACCGATCTAGTATCCGCCTATATAGCTCCCGCCCATGGCAACACCCACTTAGTATTCTTTCTTTATAACTAGGTATCGGAAAATACTTGTGTCTATACCAGTATGGACGTGTGCGTTCATACTCTCTCTAATTTGCATATTTTGGGCAATGTTATCAACGATTTTAACCGTTCAAAAGTTGAATTAATCAACAAAGATCATCTCTATAAAATTTCGGAATAAATCAAAATCGTTTGCTCATTCGATTGTATTCGATTGTATCAAACAAATAGACGACTAATTATAAGACTCCCAACTTTCACTAGAACTGTTCATTTATTTAATGCAATCGAATACAATCGAATGAGTAAACGATTTTAGTTTATTCCGAATTTTTACAGAGATGATTTTTGTTGATTAATTCAACTTTTGAACGGTTAAAATCGTTGATAACACTTGCCCAAAATATACAAATTAGAGAGAGTATAGACGCACACGTCCATACTGGTATGAACACAAATATTTTCCGTAGGTATCGATCTATTATTCACAATAACAAGGTATAGATCTATAAGGGTAGCAATATTACGTATATATTAATTACCCAGCATGCAACAGGTTTATAGAAAAGGTTATTATCAATCTATTTGCACTTTTGCCGTATTAATCTGGACTTCAATATCAAATTAGTTGGGAAGGGGGTAGTTGGTTACGTCGGCATGAATTGTGTACATGATTGCATGGTAAGCTATCCCCGTTTTCCCTGTGATGTTGAATTGTTGATTTAAGCTACAAATCCGACAGTACAGTGTGCCTTTCTTATTAACTCATGGCTTTCACATTATTATTGTAGTCAAGCTTCTACAGTTTTGAATCAACCTCTCGATCTATACAGTTTCCTTCGATCTTTCATGACCAGTGGTCCATATATGATCGACTTGATGAAAGTGACGAAAATCCAAGCATTTTCGACGACCTGCCATATATATAAATTATCCAAAAAATCGAAAGCTAACACGTAAACAATACATTGACAACAAGAAATAACGGACGTATTCCTCATATTTATGTTATATAGAAAGAGCTAGCTGGGTAGCTAGGTTTTATGATATTCAAAGGAGCTGGAAAAGTTTGATGGTGTAATGTGCTGCAGTAGGCGTGGGAGGTGAGCTGTGAAGGAACACGAACACGTACAGATATACACAACTTTTTTTCTTGGAAGCCCTAAAATATAGATCATCAGTGATGAACAAACACCATGATGGCGATCAACATGCATGGCCTGGCCTTTCACCCTTTTCCTCTTCACTTTTGGATAAAGAAACTGGCCTACTTCCTACTGTTTAATATTCATGCATGCCAGTCTATAAAGTTCTGTTTTCGTTTTTCGTTTCTGGAATGTGAAGGAGGCCATATTGATCACATTATATATAACTATATATAAAGTGGCTTGATCTAAAATCCATTTGCTTATCCTTGTCTCCCTTCTTCGTCTTCTTATCTTTCTCTCCCTGTTCACAAACCCTAATTGAGCACTGTTGAGAAAGTTAAACACCAGGGCAAGAAATCTAGCTAGTTAGCCTAGCCATGTTCCCTGATCAACTCTAATTATCGAACTCACGACTTTTCACTCACAAAGAAAAGATTTATACATCGAGAGCGAACTGAGCAAAAGTTGAGTGATCTACTATCGTTATTGTCATCATTGTTCAATCTAATGGTTATAAGCATCTAAGCAAATAAAAGCACAAAAAATCAAAACAGAAAAGTCGGATCCGATCTACTAATTCAAAATACGAAAAAAAGATAAAAAATAATGGTTTACGCTTTGGGACTTTATAGTTCGGCTGCAGCCCGCAATTGCAATATGAAGCCATTAGTTCATGAACAGCCCAAGAAAGCAGGCCCTTTTACAGAGTCTCAGTCTAGCTATAGTGCTCCATATTCCCACAGATTCCCAACCAGGTTTTAGTTGGACTTTTTAGCCGAAACAAAGAGTTGAAATTCAATGTTGTTACTATTAGAAAATGAAAACTTGAGGAAGTGGTAGTGTTTTTTGACGAAGATCTTGGCTTGAGCAACAAGGTATATTTGACTATTCTTAAAAAAACAAACAACAAAAATCTGAATTGACAATCGGAGTCGTCCAGAGGTCTGTCTCCGTCCACATAGATAACTCCTAGGTGTTAATCATACACTGCAGCTGCATCATCTACTCCAAACTCAGACTCACTCCACCACAACCGTTAGATCAAGCAACTTTGAGGGTGGAAACCTGTTTAGGAAGTAGGAACTGATCAAAACTACTGAGTACTGACCAAGCAAAAGAATAGGAGGAGTTGATTTTTCCAAATTAAAGGGAGTGATCATGACAAATTGGTTGCGTATGCAAAATATTCAAAGACCTATTCTAGTTAATAATTTTTCTTCTAACAGACTCGTTAGCGATCGAATTTACCATCTATGTGATGGTTATAAGATTCTTAACTATTCGTCGTTTGATTCATATATTATTTGAATCTAAATTATATTTTAATGTTTATTGTCTCAATGAATACAATTACACAAATGATATATTTCGCTAATTTTGATAATTATCAATAAAACATTATAGAATTCATATAAGCTAGCATTCCACATTCAATATGATGTAAACTTTATTCGTTTTTATCAGTTGGCTATGAAAACTTATCATTAATTTAATTTTTTCTCCAAAATATGGTAAGTGTTTTTTGTGATCCTCAACACACCGGGAAGTCGGGAACTCTGTAGACAGGGTTTTTAGTTCCACAGAGCCGTCACGTGTGAACCGCCAAATTTCGGACACGTGTCGGCACCTCTTGCGCTGCACGTATGAAGTTTTGTAAAGTAGGGCGAAACAACAAAAACAGCTGATTTTCAAGGCCAGCAGCCTCTCTTTGAGTTCTCTTCTCTCTTTCATAAAGCTCCTCTCTTTCACGGCAGAGAGAGCAGCGCCGCCTCCGCCGCCGTTCTCTCTACTCTGGTATTCTCTATTAACAGGCCCAGAAGGCCATTTTGGGTAAGCCCTCTTTCTCTATGAGCCATTTTGTTTACTGGTTTTTTGCTTTATGAGAATTACTTGGTTTTTTGTGTGCCTGGAAAATGGTTTTTTTTTTCTTTGTTTTGTGGTGATTGATTAGTTAGGAATGTTCATGATCTCTTACACGTGTCAAAGATTTGATCTTTTTGCTTGTTTTGTCATGTGTAGTTTGTTTTTGGTAAGCAAGAAGGGTTGCTTTTGTAGGTTGGAAATTGAAAGTTTTAATCTTTAAGTAAAGTATGTAAAGTATGAGTTTGTACATGTGTCAGTTAAATGAAACTAACAAAATGGAATCAAGGTAAACACAATCCAGGGTATTGATGCGAGGAGTTGTTATGGCATTGGCATGTTAATTATGTTGGATGGTGTGTAACGGATTCGGAACTATAGGGTAGAAAGTAAGGCCGCAATGTTCTTCTACCAGTTGTTTTTTGGAAGATTTTATTACAGATCAGTTTCGAACTAAGGTGGTGTTTCTGTTGAATTGATGATATTATAATCGCGATGCTGAACATGTGGGAGGCTTGTACCAGTGCTGGAGCATTTTTAGGATTACTGGATTTGTGAGAACGCGAAGGATTTGAATACTGTTTCAAGAAATGATAGTTATATAAAGATTCCTCTTATTTGGGGATGTGCATTCTGGGTTTCTGTTGACTAGGATAATCTGTATAGTGATACAACCTTAATATGGTAAATAGTGTGTGAGGTGATGCAAATCAATAATCTGCATAAAGAAAAAGTAGAGCTTTCTTGTAACTGTCGACTGCGAGTTGCATTCTCCTGTCTTTAGATGTTAATCCTGTGTTGATATGGTATACATGTTGCTAATTCATTATTCTTTGCTTTTGTGCAGGTGATACCATGGCACAAAATTTGTTGCGAGCTAAGCATATAGGTAATCTCTCAAGTAGTGCTAGGTCATTCTTTATTAGCGGGTCACGATGTAGTGCAACAGAGGGAAATTCATGCACTTGCTCTGAAGATGAAAACTGTGTCCCACAAAGGCAGCAACCAAGAAATAGAGGTCTTCTTGCGCAAAATCCATCAAGCTCTGCATCTAAACCTTCTGCAAGGGCAGGAATCTTAATCTCGGGAGATGCAGTGAAAGTGGCAGATTCTCGTAAATCCGAGAGTGTTGACCAGACTTCTTCCATAAAACAGGTGCCAACTGCCCCAATACCTTTTGTGAGATCAGATAATGTAAGTTTTGCCAGCAGTGTTGATGCCATTCAGAAGGATGTAAGCTCTTCACCTCCTGCTACAGAGCAATTTGTTAAGGCTGGTGTTGCAGCTGTCAATTTTTTGTCAGACATAGTGAGTTATAAGATTCCATTGTCTGATGGGATGGGAATGTTTAATTTGCCAAAAAACACCATGGTTCGTCCCACTGCAGGAGTTTCCAGTGTCAAGTCCTCAAATGTGAAGCAGATAAAGAGAGAGCATTTCATTAGTGTTCATCCAAAGCCATCTTCTGAGATGGCAGCGGCTTCAGAGCGTATGAGTAATCATCAGGGGTCAAAAGGAAATGTTGATAAGTCCAGTTCTGTTAGAGTTATAAATCATGTTCCATATACCAGGACAGAAAACTCAGCAGTGGCTCACGGTGTACAGCCTCCAGAAACACGTGATAGAAGGGCTTTGCCACGAAAATCCAAAGCTCAGCCAAACCACTTCGTTTCAGATTTCAATTCGAATGTACAGATTTCAGATGCAGAGACTACAAGGGGTGGCTTTAAAGGTTTCAGTAAACCCGTAAGAGAGATGAAAATGCCAACAGGGATTGCTCCATTTAACAGGCAGTTTGCGCACAGTGGGAATGTTGTTCAAAATGTTTCTCACATACTGCAGCAGCTGAAATGGGGCCCTTCTGCAGAGGCAGCTCTCGGAAATCTCAACTGTTCAATGGACGCATATCAGGCCAACCAAATTTTGAAGCAACTTCAAGATCATTCTGTTGCACTTGGATTTTTTAATTGGTTAAAACGACAAGCAGGATTCAGGCATGATGGGCACACGTACACCACCATGGTTGGCATCCTTGGTCGTGGCAGGCAGTTCGGTGCCGTTAATAAATTGCTTAATCAGATGGTGAGTGAAGGATGTCAACCTAATGTTGTGACATATAATCGTCTGATTCATAGTTATGGCCGTGCAAATTATTTGAAAGATGCGATGAATGTATTCAGTCAAATGCAAGAAGCTGGGTGTGAGCCTGACCGTGTCACCTACTGTACACTAATTGACATCCATGCAAAATCTGGTTTTCTTGATGTTGCCCTTGGACTGTATGATAGGATGCAAAAGGCTGGTCTTTCGCCTGACACATTTACTTATAGTGTTATGATCAACTGCCTTGGGAAAGCTGGCCATTTAGCTGCTGCTCACCGGTTGTTCTGTGAAATGGTGGATCATGGTTGTGTTCCTAATCTGGTCACCTATAATATCATGATTGCTTTGCAGGCCAAAGCAAGGAACTATGATACTGCTCTGAAGCTCTACCGTGACATGCAGGGTGCTGGATTTCAGCCAGATAAAGTGACTTATAGCATAGTAATGGAGGTGCTTGGTCACTGTGGGTATCTTGAGGAGGCAGAAGCACTTTTTGGTGAAATGAAACGAAAGAATTGGGTACCTGATGAACCTGTTTATGGCCTTTTAGTTGATTTGTGGGGCAAGGCTGGTAATGTGCAAAAAGCCTGGGATTGGTATCAAGCAATGCTCCATGCTGGTTTGCGCCCTAATGTGCCTACTTGCAATTCTCTACTCAGTGCATTTCTTAGGGTGCACCGTTTGTCTGATGCCTATAACTTGTTGCAGAGCATGGTGGGCTTAGGTCTGAACCCTTCTTTGCAGACATATACCTTGCTTCTCAGTTGTTGCACAGAAGCACGTTCACCATATGACATGGGATTTTGCTGTGACCTCATGGCAGTCTCACGCCATCCTGCTCATACATTCCTACTGTCTATGCCATCAGCAGGGCCTGATGGCCAAAACGTAAGAGAACACATGAGCAGCTTCTTGGATCTGATGCATAGTGAGGATAGAGAAAGCAAGAGGGGGCTTGTAGATGCAGTAGTGGATTTCCTTCATAAATCAGGGCTCAAGGAGGAGGCTGGTTCTGTCTGGGAGGTGGCTGCGCAGAAGAATGTTTATCCTGACGCTGTCAAAGAGAAAGGCGCATGTTATTGGCTTATAAACCTTCATGTTATGTCTGATGGTACTGCTGTGACAGCACTATCAAGAACACTTGCTTGGTTTCGCCAACAAATGCTAATATCCGGGGTTTGTCCAAACCGGATTGATATTGTGACAGGATGGGGACGGCGGAGTAGGGTTACAGGAACCTCTATGGTGAGGCATGCAGTGCAGGAACTGCTGCACATGTTTAGCTTCCCGTTTTTCACTGAGAATGGGAATTCTGGGTGTTTTGTAGGATGTGGGGAGTCTCTTAATAGATGGTTGCTCGAATCTTATGTGGAGCGCATGCATTTAATATAGGCGGCAATGCTTCCTTTCTGTCATCAGCGCAGATTTTTTGTTCTTCCTTTTTGGTAGGAGGAGGAAGATTAGCAGCAGGCTTAGTCGATTAATGTTATCTATTTATGAGAGTATGATTGTATCCAGGTTCTTCTTATGTGCAGCTTTAAGTTGAGTAATAAATTTCAGTTTTCACCAGTGATGTAAACTCAGTTTTGATTCTGAGCATGTGTTCAATCATGGAGGATATCCAAAGCTAACCAGAAATGAACAGTTTAGATATGACACTAAGCTACAACATGTGGGTTTTTGCCAACATTTGAAGTGGGTAGGTAGTTGAGGTTGACCCTAAAGTTGGTGTAGCAGACTCATGCCATGGAAAAATGGAAATTAGAGTGAAGAACTATAAATTGGTGTGGTTGAATGTTGATGACCTGAGGAGTCCCTTGAAGACTTGAACCCTGTTGTTGCAGTAGGTGCATGATTTTCAAAACTTCACCAATTTACTTGAAGATGACTGGAAAATGAGTTGATTTTAGGTGAGATATTATGGATTTACTTCAGCTGGTTGTTGCAGTATCTGCCATTTTGGTCAGAATAAACTTTAGCTGAGGACATTGAGTTGTGCTGGGTTTTATAGCACTTCAGGTGGCTTGGCCCATGCTTAATCCTAATTGTTGGTTTTAATTTCTGTTTTCTTGTCATTTCTTTTATATATCTGACCAAATTCATCTCCTTTACTTTGGACCTTCCCCCATTAAATATTATCCAAATCAACACCATTTTTCTAAAATCAAATAGGTTGTTCATGAAATCTTCAGTAGGAAACATTACTACTCTTACCTACAATAGCACGGGGTCAAATTGGTACAGAAACAATAACACCCTTTCATTAGAAGGATATACCAACATTTTGTTTTGGTGAGAAGGATATACCTAACATACTTAAAATGAACATACCCAAGAGTTTGGATCACAAGTTCTTCTTTCAAGCCTCATAACATGCCCTCACATTCAAGGGAGTTATATTTTATAGTCCTAATCACAATGGATAAAAAATAGAAGACTTATATGTTTTTGATGCGACTAAATATGAATATTATGCGCTGATTAATAAGTGATATTTTTTTAAAATTTTTTAATATATTCTTTTTAAAAGAGTTTGAAGAGGTTATTTGTTATAAATTCTGTAAATACGCGTAGGACAGAATAATGAACGACAATAATTGGATAAACTGTTCATGAAAAATGAGTTTGTTTACAGTTGGATGTAGCGGTTAATTTAAAACAAGGTTTTCTCGCCATCTCATTTTAAAATTTTAAAATTAAAAACTTATTTTTTCAAATCATTACATTCAACGTTCAATATTTAAAACGAAAAATAAACATTTAAAATGACATAGCAGTAACCACAAATGGTATAAAAATCAAAACAATAAGTGAAAAATTTGAATCCACGCTCAAACTTTTAACATGTATAAATTTGAAATAATACAACAACCATGAATCTTCACCCTAACAAACAGTATTATTTTTTCTTTAACAAACACACTTAATCATATAAAGAGATTTTGGTCTATAAAAAGAAAAATGAGAGAGATTTGTGTGTATATAAATCACCCTTAATCTCGGTTTTTTCTTAACTAGTGATTTTGTTCTTGATAGAGAGAGAGAGAGAGAGAGACGCAGTTGAAGTAGGTAGTGTCTCGATCACACCGCTGATAGAGTGTAATTCCATTTTTACCCTCATCTGCTTCTTCTTCTTCTCCCCCAAAAACCATCAACACCAGTGAGTACTCTCTTTCTCTCGCTCAATAGATATACACAGAGATATATAGAAAAGGATAAATATAAATAGATATATGCATGTGAATTGGATTTGTACAGAGTTTAAGAGAGAATGGGGAACAAGAAGCGAAACGCCGCTCCGCGTTCCAAACAGTCGCCGGCGGCGGTTGCGCCGATTGTCGATGGCGGAGACGCCGTCGTTTTGGCCCAGCCCGACGCTGCTCACCTCACTCTCGCCGACGCCGCGGCGGACTCCAACCCTAACGGCAACAACAACAGCGTGCTAGTCCTCCACAGCAGCAGCAACAACAACAAGATCGAATCCTCGCCATCGATCGGAGGAGGTGCGGTGTTCGATTCGGAGTCGTGCGCCGCGGCGAAGCTGGAATGCGAGCGGGCGCTGACGGCGCTCCGGCGCGGGAATCACACGAAGGCGCTGCGGCTGATGAAGGAGTCGTGCCAGCGGCACGAGAATTCGGCTCAGTCGGCGCTGATTCACCGAGTCCAGGGCACTGTGTGCGTCAAGGTCGCGGCGATTATCGACGATCCAAACGCGAAGCAGCGGCATTTGCGGAACGCGGCGGAGTCGGCGCGGCGCGCGGCGGAGCTGTCTCCGAAGTCGATCGAGTTCGCGCATTTCTACGCGAATTTGCTGTACGAGGCTGCGAACGACGGCAAGGAGTATGAGGAAGTGGTGGCCGAGTGCGAGAGAGCTCTGGCGATAGAGAAGCCTGTTGATCCTGGCAGGGAGAGCTTACAGGATGAGAGCCAGCAGAAGCTGACCACCGCCGAGGCTCGAATAGGCCACGTGCAGAATGAGCTCAGGCAACTCATTCAGAAGTCCAATATCGCCTCGATTTCAACTTGGATGAAGAATTTGGGGAATGGAGAGGAGAAGTTTAGGTTGATTCCGATTCGGAGGGTTACAGAGGATCCAATGGAGGTGAGGCTGGTGCAGACTAGGCGGCCGAATGAGATTAAGAAGGCTACTAAGACGCCGGAGGAGAGAAGAAAGGAGATTGAAGTGAGGGTTGCAGCTGCCAGGCTGTTGCAGCAGAAGTCTGAGGCGCCTCAGGTGGCAAATGAGGGTGAGAAGAGTGATAGAGTAGTGGATTCGTCGTCGGGGTCTGGTCAGAGGGGGAGTGAGAGAAGAAAGTATGGGGGTTTGAGGAAGAATGTGTCGTCGTCCGAGAGGAAGGATTGGGTTAGGTCGTATTGGAAATCAATGAGTGTTGATATGAAGAAAGAGTTACTTAGGATTAGAGTTAGTGATCTTAAAGCTAAGTTTAGCTCGTCCAAAGATGGTTTGGCGAATGAGGTTTTGTCAGAAGCAGTGGCGTTTGCAGAGAGTAGTAGGAGTTGGAACTACTGGGTTTGTTGTAGGTGTAGTGAGAAGTTTGTGGATTCTGAGTCACATATGCACCATGTTGTAAATGAACATATGGGAAACCTTTTGCCGAAAATGCAGTCAGTTTTGCCGCCTAATGTTGACAATGAATGGATTGAGATGCTTCTCACTTGTTCTTGGAAACCGCTGGATGTCTCTGCTGCTATTAGAATGCTTAGAGATCAAAGAAAATGCAAAGACTCTGAGTTTGTTGATGATTTCTACTCTGGTAATCATAACAAGGAATGTGATGATTGTTTCAAAGACGCGTGGGATGAATCACCTGAGAAAGAAATTCTTGGAGATGGTCCTAGTAATTGTACTGTTGATGGCAATATCCATGAGAAGGTTGCTCACGTTGAGTGTACAGAATGTGGTGAGGAGGACAATGGTGCTATTGCTTATTCTTCTCTGCCAGGTGGTTGGCCCTTATCTGATGACCCTGAACGAATGAAGCTTCTTGAAAGAATTCATGGCTTATTTGAGGTGCTTATCAAGCATAAATATCTTGCTGCTACTCATCTTAACAGGGTGATACAATTTACAGTTGATGAGTTACAGGCTTCTGGTTCTGAGCTTCTTAACCATGGCGTGGAGCAAACGCCCATGTGTATTTGCTTCCTGGGAGCTACACAGCTTAGGAAAATCCTCAAATTCTTGCAGGATCTGTCCCATGCTTGTGGTTTAGGTAGATATTCTGATAAAAGTAGCAGTGGTATGGAGGATGGAAATAACGTGAATCAGGGTGTTGAGTTGATCAAAGAGAGGATTGTTCTCAGCGGAGATGCCTCCTGCCTCATTTTGGACACTTCTGATTGTACATTTAGTGCTGGGAATGAAACCCTTACTGATGGAACTGCGCTCCTTCCTGATTCAGATGCACTGCTGTCCTGGATATTTGCAGGCCCATCTAGTGCTGATGAGTTGACATCCTGGATGCAGACGAAAGAAGAGAAAACACAACAAGGAATGGAAATTCTCCAGATGCTCGAAAAGGAATTTTACCACCTGCAGAGTCTTTGTGAGAGAAAATTTGAGCATCTAAACTATGAAGAAGCTTTGCAGGCTGTTGAGGATCTCTGTGTTGAAGAAGGAAAAAAGAGAGAAACTGCCACAGAATTTTCCAATCGAAGCTACGAGTCTGTGCTAAGGAAGAGGAAAGAAGAGCTTGAGAGAGAGAATGACACGATGTTCGTTGAAAGTAGGATTGAGTTAGATGCCATATCAAACGTTTTGAGAGAATCTGAAGCTTTCAACATTAACCAGTTCGGGTATGAGGAAACTTATGGTGGTGTGACTTCTCAGTTATGTGACTTGGAATCTGGGGAAGATGATGATTGGAGAGCCAAGGATTATGTGCATCAGGTGGACACTTGTGTAGAAGTTGCAATCCAGAGACAGAAAGAGCAATTATATGTAGAGGTCAGTTTGTGGTTACATTTTAACTCAAATTATCATCGTTGTGATTTTACCTCTATTTGGTTTTTGTGGTTGTTGGTTTTTATTTTATTATTATTTTTTTAATGCATTTTTTCTTCTCATTCAGCTTAGCAAAATTGATGCACGGATTATGCGAAATGTTACTGGGATGCAGCAATTGGAAGTTAAGCTTGAACCTGTCTCTGCCCATGATTATCGGTCAATAGTCTTGCCTTTAGTGAAGTCCTACCTTCGGGTATGTATTGAAGAAGATGAATATTTTGCAATGCTCATATTTTCTGAACTTGGCTTGATGCATTCTTGTAACACCGTAGGCACATTTGGAGGATCTGGCTGAGAAAGATGCCACCGAAAAGTCAGATGCTGCAAGAGAGGCTTTTTTGGCAGAACTTGCACTTGATTCTAGGAAAGGTGTCAAAGGAGGAAATGATAATTTGAGACACACACAGGAGAAAGCAAAGGATAAGAAGAAGAATAAGGAGTATAGGAAAGCAAAAGATACAAAGGTTCCGATTGTGTCCGTGTGGTTGTCCTTTCTTGGTAGGGGTCAATATGTATTCTGATATTTAACACTTTCGCCTCCTACTTCTGCAGGGTAATGGTGTTTCAGAGGAGCACATGCATCATGATGAGTCTGCCGAGCAGTATGTCATCTTGTTTTTCAATTCTCACAATAGTTGTCATTTAATTATGATTGTTTATAATGGGTGTACTCAGTTTGATGTATATTCGATGTACCTCCTATTGCAGTTCCTCTCCAGTCGCATCTTATGGTGACCCTCAAGATTCTGAGATTGTTGTTTCTGTAAACGGAGATGACTTGAAGCAACAGGAAGAAGAATCTAGACGTATAATTGAACTCGAAGAAGAGGAAAGAAAGCTTGAAGAAACTTTGGAGTATCAAAGACAAATTGAGAAGGAAGCTAAGCAGAAGCACCTTGCTGAGCAAAGTAAGAAATCTACTCAAACACATCCAGAGAAGGCGGCAGAGAAACTGCAGGATGTTAACTTGGAGCCTTGTGCCAATGATCAAGATATGCATGAGCCGCTTAAGCCATATGTGCAGGTAGGTGTTGTTACGCTATGCCCTACCTGTTTGTGTTTACTTGTCTTGATCTACCCTCAATAATTGTTACATAGAACTGAATACTGGAGATCATATGCATGAGAGAAATTCCATTCTGTTCAACGTATAGGAACTTAGAAAAGTAGAAAACATAATGAAAATTTACTTTCCAGGAGCAGTTGGGACAGAAGACTGGATCTCTAAACAATCTAGAAGGTGTGGCCATTAACATGGCTAATGGTTCTCCAGCGTCGGTAAAACCTTCCAGTGTTTCTGGTCCTCAAATTATTAATGGTGCACAAGATAAAGTTCACCCAGGTTGGTGTTATGATTCCTTGGATGAGGCTGGGGTAATGTGATAAAGAAAAATGTATTCATAGCGTATCTTCTTGAACAGGAATACCAAATGGAGGAATTCTCGAGGATGGTTATCTGCCTCCTGATCGACGGCCAGGAAGGAAAAATAGAAGGCAGAGGAGTTCCACCAAAGTGCCTGAGGGAAAGAGTCAAACCGTGTTATCTGAAAGGGAAAATATTGAAGTTGGGAGGTCAAATGGAGAGGGTCTTTTAAATAAACAAATTCAATCCCATGACAATCTTCTTGCAGAGAGCAGTAAGTTCACTCACCCACCATGAATTCATCTGAAGTTTTATATTCCAGCTGCTTGAGTGTGTTTGACATTATTTAATTCAAGTATAGTGTGTCTGGTAAGATCATTTTGGCTGTATAGTGAACCATGCCAGCATTAGTTGCCCTGCTTGTCGCCAAAATTATTTAGTTCATTTTCACAAGTCTGTTAATTTAGCATTTGAAAATGATCCTCTTTGTAAATGTATGTTCTCACTGCTCTGCAAATACGATTAATACAACTGCCATCTTTGTAGGCATTTGCTCATGTGCATCAACTTTTGGCATTTGGAATAAATATGTGCATGGTTTTTGTTAATTAAAATCTGGTTAATCCTGTTTTGGCAGACAAGGGAGCGAGGGAATTGAGACAGCAACATGCAGAGGAAGATGATGAAGAAAGGTTCCAGGCCGACCTGAAAAGGGCTGTACGCCAAAGCCTTGGTAAAATAATTTATTCGTTATGTGAACTTTGCATTGTTCTGTTACTAAACTTTCAAATTTGTTAAGCACCGGCCACTTTAGTTAGTGTGGTACATTTACCTTAATGGAGGGAGTTGCTGCGTTCAACAGTGAAGTAGCTGGTCATTAGGTGATTTTTGGGTTAACATTTAATAAAACAGAAAATATTTGGTAGGTTGTTAACTGTTTATGGAATCTGTTGGATCTTGGATGGTCTCTCAAAGCATTAGATTAGTAATCCCAGTTTATAAGATAGCCAAATCTGAATACTTTACTTGTATGACAAACTGGAATGAATAATTTTACTTGTATAACACATTTGAATAGCGGTCATCTCCAGTTCTGGACACAAATTTTGTGCAAACGGGTAATCATGCATCAATTTTCCAATGTGATACTGCAGTTCTTTTTATTTTATTTTAATGAAATATGATTAGTATACAGGGGACACTGATTTGGCCATGTTAAGACAAACACGGGCCAGGTTTCCCAACTCTGACAATCATTAACCATATGAGTTATTAGTCTGATCGACATAAGCTAGTGGGTGTTTAAAGCAGTCTAACCTAGACATTAGGAGACTGACTGAAAAAACTATCATACCAATGCATCTTAGTTTTGAGGTTTTTAACTTTTAAGAACTTGTTGCTGCACCTTTTAATAGCAGTGTCTGGAACCACTTAACATTTTGTCCATGCTATTTCTCAGATACATTCCAAGAACAGCGGAAATTGCCATTAGTTTCAAGTTTGAGGACACCCAAAAGGATTTCTGCGGATTTTGATAAAGGAGGTGTTTTACATGGTGACATCACAGTTGAAAGTGCGAGTGATATCGATGTCCTGGGTACTGGGTTAAAGAACGAAGTTGGGGAATACAACTGCTTTCTGAATGTTATTATACAGGTGCTCCTGATACAAATTTATCTGTTGGATTATCATTTTTAATTTGTTTATCATTGTGTCATTTCCTGATTATCTTCATCATCTTTAACATTGCCTTTTCTGTATCTTCTCAGTCCTTATGGCATATTAGACTGTTTCGGGATGTGTTCCTGCAAAGATCAACTTCAGAACACGTTCATGTGGGGGATCCATGTGTGATCTGTGCATTGTATGAAGTATTTACTGCCTTGAGTAATGCATCTACAGATACGCGAAGAGAAGCTGTTGCGCCTACTTCTTTGAGAATAGCTTTAAGCAACCTGTATCCAGAAAGTAATTTTTTCCAGGAGGTACATTACTCTCTGCAATATAACCTTTATGAAACTATAAAATCATCGTACTAGTTGGTGAATCTTAAATTTATCTCCATTTTCGAAGTTTGTGACTAAGGTAATAGCCGTATGCAGGCTCAGATGAATGATGCTTCTGAAGTTTTGGGAGTGATGTTTGACTGTCTTCACCGGTCATTCACTCCTGGTTCGAGTGTTTCTGATACTGAATCTGTGGAAAGTAACTGCCTCGGGTCTTGGGATTGTTCAAACAATGCTTGTATTGTGCACTCCATGTTTGGAATGAACATTTTTGAGCGAATGAATTGCTACAATTGTGGTTTGGAGTCCAGACATCTCAAATACACTTCTTTCTTTCATAATATAAATGCCAGTGCTCTCCGAACTATGAAGGTATTGTTTTGTGAAGAACATTCTGATTATATTTTCTCCTGTGGTTGCATTGCTGTTTAAGCTACCTCATGTTTTTGGTATGTTAACTAATTTTTCTTGCTTTCTCTCTTGTTATGCTTATAGGTTATGTGTGCAGAAAGCTCCTTTGATGAGCTTTTAAATCTTGTGGAGATGAATCATCAGTTGGCCTGTGATCCTGAGGCTGGTGGCTGTGGGAAGCTCAACTATATCCATCACATTCTTTCAACTCCACCACATGTTTTCACAACAGGTGACTTGAAATAATTTTTATTTGTTTGTAAAGAGGAAACTGGCTTCCATCAATACCCATAATCATGTTAATATTTTCCCTTGCAGTTATGGGTTGGCAGAATACATGTGAGAGTGCTGATGATATAAAAGCAACACTGGCAGCTCTAAATACTGAGATTGATATCAGTGTACTTTACCGCGGTCTGGATCCAAAGAGTACACATAACTTGGTTTCTGTGGTATGTACACTTAGATAAGCCTCGATCATGTTTCAGTTGAAGTTTTTGTTTCATATATTTCTTGGGTTGTGGTAAGGCTGACAAGAAGGCTTACCTTCTCCAAAAAATTGGATTTATCTGTCTATTAAAAAGTCATCTCTTTGGTACTGATATAACATTTCACCCTTAGGTTTGCTACTACGGGCAACATTACCATTGCTTTGCCTATAGTCATGAGCGCGAATGCTGGGTTATGTATGATGATAATACTGTCAAGGTAAATTCACCTTTCCGCTGTAAATCGTGTTTCCTTTGCCTTCTTTCCCCTTTAGTCCTTTGTTACAATTTGTGACTTATCATAGGTGATTGGTGGGTGGGCTGATGTACTTACCATGTGTGAAAGAGGGCATTTGCAACCACAAGTTCTTTTCTTTGAAGCTGTAAACTAGACTTTCTGTGGAACTCGATTTAGCATCAGAAAGAGAGCATTGATGTTGTATGTGTATTCACTCTTTATCTATGCTGAGAAAGCACTGAAATTCCTGTATCCTGCCGCACGCTAGAAGTTTGCAACGTCAGTTACAGTGGAAGTCCAGAGTTCTGGTGTGGATTTAACAGAAATTTGTGATATGATGAAGAAATTTTTTTGAGCAACTGGTCCTCATGGGAAAAACCGTGATCTAAAGTGTCTCAGCAATAATCAGACAATCGAGGAATTGGAAAGTGTTATCATCAGGTGGTATGTTTTCCTCCCTCCAATAACCTCAGAAATATCAGGTGTTCTGGTTGATGAGTGGCTGTCTGGGCTATATGCGCGCTTAAGGGGCTTAACATAGCTGGCATTGATGTAACAGTAAAGGGGGAATATAGGTTGTTGAAATGGTAATCTTTGCCGGACGTTTTCTATTTTTCTTATTCTCCCCCCAATTTTGAAAAAGGGTTTTGTATAGATCCCATTAGGTCTTTTGTCCTCGAACAGTAAATTTATCGCCTCATTTTGACTCTAATGGGTTAAAGTGATCATCTATTTACTCTATCTTGTCGATGATTAGTGGTACACTATTATGATTGTGTTTTGAAGTAGTTATTCACAGATTATGCTTATAAAATGAGATCCAGTAACGATTTTGGTCGCCAAAACTCCTTGCCTTGTCGAAGTGTGAGATTCTCGACTTCCTTAAACCTTCTGCCGTTCAATTATTTAACTTTTTTCCTTAAACGTTTGGATTGGACAGAGTACATAGAAACCGAGATAGGAGTTTGGCTGCGTTCTGCGTCTATCTTGGTAGTGTCATTTTGGTGGAAATGAAATTTGCAGTAACTAATTGGTGGAAATGAATTTTTCACATGTGACAAAGAAGCGTCATCTAAAAATAGATCGCAAAGACAAGTCAGTGGGAAGTAGCTACGACCACCATAGCCAAAAAAAGGTGCCCAAAATTTCAGGACCTCCCTCCCCCAAAGTCCTACATTTGTCCCCCAACGGTCTCTCTCAAACAACACACTTGAATTTTACAGAAACCATCCTCCGTTTATTTCGCTCTTCTCTCCAATATCTTCCTTTTTACTCAGTCCTCCTCTCTACTTCCAGCAAATCCGCACATTACCAGACCTTTTCAGATCCCCAAAAACCACAACCATGTTGCTTCTCATTCCCACCTTCTTCTTCACCCTCACCATCTTCCTCACATACTTCTTCTCAACCATTACCGCCACCTTTACATACACCTCTCCAAGTTATTTCTAACCTTCCAATGGCTACATTTTCCACATTGGTTTGAACCACCACCTCAACTAATAAGCCGACGAGACTTGCTTGGGAACCAAGCCAACATGACCCTTAAGGGTGCCACCAGCCAGGCCTGTGCTGCATGCAAATACCAAAGAAGAAAGTGCACGCCGGAATGCCCTTTAGCTCCTTATTTCCCACCAGACCAACCAAAATTGTTTCAAAATGCACACAAGCTTTTCGGAGTCTGCAACATCTTGAAAATACTTAAAAGCGTCGACCCTTGTCTCAAGTTTGAGACCATGAAGTCCATCATATACCAATCTAATATCCGAGACAAGTTTCCGGTCTACGGCTGTTGGGAGGTGATCTGGCAATTACAGTACCAGATTATGGTTGCGGAGCAAGAGCTTCAAAATGTTCATAAACAGCTTGCAATGTACAGACAACATCACTACCAGCAGCAGCAGCAGATTTCAGCTATGCCAGATTATGTGATCTCGCAATTAGAATTGGGAATGGCACCACCTAATAATAATAATAATACCATCTCACTTTTAAATCATAGTAGTCCACAAGGTTATGATAACAACAACAATGCCATATCTCATGCTTTACCTGTAACACAACAAGAGCAGCAGCCTTACTCTAATCAAAGTGACGATGCTTACACTTCTGCTTATGACATTGACTCCAAGCAGCATTATACCGCGGAGAATGTTTTATGGGCGCAAAATCCTTTCAACATCAATGAGAACAATGATAATGCAGAAACAGTTCTGTCCCAGTTTGGTGTTTCGCAGACGGTAGCAATTGAATCAGAAGATGTTCAAGATTATGATGAGCTGCACCCATTTTTTGATACCATAGATGATAGACAGTCATACATTGATTCCAAAGAGGTTTATGAATCAAGCAGGTACATTCATTTGTCACAAAATTATGAACTTGATGAGCATGTAAGAATGTGATTCGAGCTTAACTTTTTCATTCATTGTGCAAATTCTTGTGCAGCTCGGAAGAATCGTTTAAGGACACCAAACAAATATCGATGAATCATGCAGCGGATAACACCTTGAAGAGTGCTGCAGCATGCTTCAGTCTCACCAGCGTCAAGTTATCAGTAAGCTAGAAAACACAATTTTTGGCTGTGTTATTTTTCTACTGTTTTTTTATAGCTTTCCATCGTGTGTTTCATAAGGGAATATTCAACAATTTTGTTTTACATATTTATGAATAAAAACTGCACAATTCTGAGCTTCTCCTTCAGTTTCCCTCCTTGTAGAAATTTATGAGTTCATAATTCATAAACAGCATACTTTGTAATCTGTATTACTGTCAAGTACTGATAGAGGCCAAGCATTTAGATCAGAAGAATGTTTCCCCTCCAGGATAACTTGTGTATTTCAGCTTCAAAAACGAGGGAACTTAATGTCATTCACAGACAGCAACTATTCCTAAACGAATTAAGAATGCTTCCAACAAAAGCCCAAGTGGTGAAATGATAATTGTAATTCAAAACTCTTTACATGCAACACAGCTATGCGGAAATACTCGTCCAGACACACTATGGAATTGAGTCATAGAATCCTGGTATTGTATGAATCACAAGAGGAGCACTTGTGGTAAAGCCAATGAAAGGGAGCAGTTCCTTTCTTCTCACAGTCATTGCATAGTATGGCCTGAAATTCCATCAACATTTAGATGAACACCTATGTCTGGAAGCATTTGAAGATAATGAGTACAGCAAGAAAAAGAGGGTGACAAACCTGAGTTCGGCCAGCATACTCGTCTGGAAGTTTCTCTCCAGCCAAATATGCATCATACATCCTAAATAACATCTGCAAGAAAAACACACAGTTCAAGAGCCTCGACACATCTTAATTGGACACATATCAACATATGAAGAAAGTGAATGAATTTAATTTTCAATCTGTAGACTTCACAAGTTTGGTAACTGACCTGCATGTCCCCAAGTGACTTGCCGCAGATTGGGCAGGTATAGTTACTATAGGTGTAGGCCTGGAAGCAGCATCATAAGTACGAGTAAAGCTTTCTGAATATTTGCATATATATATATATATATATATATATATATATATATATATAGCCTGTATATACATGTATGTATACACAAGAACTATGCAAGGAAAGTACCTGAAAACATGATGAGTGCATTGAATGACCACATGGAAGGGCCTTCACTGGAGAGTTGCTCGTGAAGATGTCTTCATGGCAAATTGGGCAATTGTCCATAAAGCTTTTCTCTCTGCATGTATGCTTGAAGAGAGAACAGGACATGCAAGCATTACAAGTCATGCAATGGAAGTAGTCAATACCCAATCCCTTTCCAACTCGGCACAAGTTACAGTAAGGGCAATGGTAGATCATCCTGGTAAAGAGCTTTTTCATTAGACACATAAAAAACCTCGAACTGGTGACTCGATACAACATAACCAGTTGGCATGGAAACTGAGCTTTAATTTTCCCTATATCTAAACCGACAATCATAAAAGAACAAAAGATGAGGTAGAAAACGAACACCATTGTTGTAACTATAGACGTTTATGTACATAAATTCCAGCCAATAGTGGCGCTGTGGTGACTACACCACAGATTGCCTGAATAATAAGGTAATGAGATTATTCAAAAATGTGGCAATGAAAAAATTATTCAAGATGCCAATAGAGTCCAAAGGTAGTGCAAATCGCCCTACACAGTTACTAGCTACTCACAGTTTGTCAGGGGCTAAAACAGTTTCATTACAAAAGTAGGTAATATAGTAAGTCAAGCAACAAATATAGTAAGTCAAATCAAGGTAAGTCACCTTTCATCATCAAATATTTTGCAGATTTTGCAGAAGTATCTTGCCATGGATAAATCACTGCAGGATGCAGTTGAGCATGTCAGCCCGATTGGCTGAATTTTCAAGCATTTCATGCACATCATCTCTGTTACAGATCTCCTGCATTTGTATCCATAATGAGAAAAGAAGAAAGAATAGGAAAGATTAACATGAATATTCACACTATTGAATACCTATCTATCTTGTGATCGGCCATCTCATCATGGCAGCGTATGCAGGTGTAAAGCTGGTTGCAACATGCAGCTACAAGCTTACAGTTCCTCTTGTAGTGCTTACAACCAAATGTTTGCCCAAATGGGTCCTGATAGGATGGATGCTGACCGTGAAATTCTTTCCCATTACTTGCAATTAACTGAGAGTGTTGTCTGACTCCCCAATGGCTGAAGAGTGTAAATAAAAACTTGTCATTTCCTCCACAGGAAGAGTCTATTCAACCTTTATCAGCATGAAGATTTAGCAGAACGATGGACATTTCGGAAGAAAATAAAAATAAAAATAAAAAATAGCGAATTGGCACAGTGACGTAAATCGGGGCAAGTATCAATAGTTAATTGTCAACTAATGCCTGTTATATCAGATTTATTAGGTTTCTGTTGGAAATTATCTAACTTGACTCTTGGTCAAATATAAGAAAAATCCACTTCTATAGTTAGTCTATAACCTCGTTTAGTCTAGGGAAGCAGTATGAATTGGTTTGGTAATCTGGTCATTAGGACCATTAATTAACCCATCATAGATCTTTTTCCAACAGGGTTGGTCTGCATATACTTTTTACAACTGAATTGCTAATAGCTTAAGGAACAAAGGAAAGTAAAACTTTAAAAACAAAACAAAATAGAACACACAGTTTTATGACCAACCTCGATAGCAGGTTCTGCATCATATATGGTTTCTTCTGAGGGTCCAAGGAAGAGTCACTGGAAATTTTTCTTATTGCAGTCAACAGATCCTCTTGACTTAGTGTCATCAGGCACTCACAGCAATCTAATTCAGTACTTGCTTGAAAAAGTTGTCCTTGCTCATTGACTTGATCTATGGCACTTTCATATTCTATCTTCTTACTTTCTGCAAGTCTTCCAGATTCTGTAGGGTTGTAATTACATTGGTGACTGTCAGCATCCCTCAGTTTATGATTTGCTTCAATGATTCTTAACGGCTTAGTATTAGTATCAGGGGAATCTTTTTCAGGAAAGTTGATACTTCTGTTGCAGACACTTCTTTCTTGTTCATCCAGTCCACAAAAGTACGTAGAGACAACCTCCAAGGGATCTACAGTCTTTGAAGGAGGAAGACTTGACTCCTCCACCACCTTCCCTGCATCATACCCTTCCCACCATTCTTTCAACCACTCATCAAACATTGTATTTCGTGTGACCTGGCGCCATATAGATATCATGGCATGCTGTTCTTCTGGTGTCAAAGCATCCATGAACCAAGGTATCATATCTTGTAGTATTTTCGCTCCTGTTCTTCCAAGTATGCATCCCACTATCCTTTCTTGCTCTTCAATGGAGAAGCATTTTCTAAACAAGGGCCAAAGTTGAATTTCTTCGTGACGAATATGGTCTGTGAGTAGTTTGCACATAGATTTGCACATACCATGAAGCCTCATGCACAGCTGATGGTGCTTTGGCGACATCTGGTCCATTGTGTTTAAATCCACCATAGAAACTGAAAAATGCAATTTACATATCTCATCTAAAATGAGGGATATATTCTGGAAGAGTTCAACCTCTAGTTTGTGGTCCATTGTGTAAGACTGGCTAATGTTTTGACATTTTCCCTTTGCCTCCAAGGCTGGAAAGGCAACCTCGTCCTCTGCTTCACTATGTATTTGATGTAAGAACTGTATGAGACTAAAGCGCTGGCAAAAATCTGTGAGGCAAGCTGCATTTTCGGCCAACTCAGCTGAACCAAGGACAAGGTATTCCAAATCCTTCTTGAGAGCCTTGTGTAAGAAAAATATGAGATCTATCGGTTTTGGTTCATGGATACCGTAACCACTCAAGTTTTCTCCACAAAGGTTTTCATGAATATGGTATGCTGTATTCATTCCAGAGAAGTCTACTTGGAGATTGATTCCTCTTGAGTTTGACGACTCAGAATACGTAGAAGAGTCGGAGGCAAAAGCTGAATAGTATGGCATTGAGTTCTTTGCCTTGTTTGAAGAAATTAGTTCAATTACCCCATTGTTTGATTTCCCATGATGTTGCATTTTGGAGCTTACAGATGAACTGCCATGTAACTGGTTGCATAGGAAAGTGCATCTGCTCTTAAAAATTTTCTGCAAGTCCTTTCGGAAATTTTCAACTGAGGTTTTACCTGAATGGCCAATACGGAACCACTCATGTAACAGTGATACAAAAGATTCATTAACTATGAAATCTTGCTGCTTCATGCTGCTAAGAATTGACCTGGACTCATCCACAGATAAGCAAGCTGAAAACCAAGTAGTCACACACTTCAGCAACCCAAGTGGCATAATATGAAGGCTGACATACACGAGTTGCTGTTGCATTTCATGGCTACAGTTGTTCCTTAGAATGGGAAATACCTGATAAAAGCTGACAGTGTTAATTTGCATTCAACAAGCGAAGAATTTTCTTAAGAATATTTTAGTAATGTCTTGCCCCAACAAAAGGGACTCCTATAACTTTTCTTAACAAACTAAATCATAGTTATCTGTATATACCATCATATAAGAACTCCTAGAAGGTTGGTAACGTTCACCCTTCCTTGATATATTTACCTCTGTTTCATGGAAAGCAAAATGCTTGGTGACGCCCACCACAAGACACTCAAACTCCCGGCAAAGCTTTTCAACAAATTTGCTCAAAGGTGTTCCATTTTCAAGGCTATGGTACAGTAAATTTTGCAAACTTTCCAGTACTCTTTCATCGGGAAAATTCTCAACAGAGGGGTACAGGCAGCCATTGACAAGTTCTTTTAACACAGGGTGAAATAACTTCTCCAATGCATTCCTGTAGGTAAAAAAGTGTTCAGTGAAGAATCAATTGAAAAATAAGAACATAAGCAAATAATGGCTTCAGCAACCGCATTGACTACCTGTAGAAAGTAAGGACATCGGCAAGAAACTTAAGTTGGACAACTATCGAGTCAATATTCAGAAAATTGACCGAGTTTCTTAATTGATACAGCTCTCCCATAACTTTTTCCAGATCTTTCCTTATGGCACCATGCCAAAGATGTAGCCCATCAACAGGACTATATCCAGTATCAGTTTGGATTCTGTCTTGCTTCATGCAACTCCAATTTTCTTCAAAGAACCTCCTAGGGGAATGAGACTTCAGTAACTTTTTCATGTCTGCAGATTCATCATCGCCAGTGTGTCGAGCTTGTCCCTTGTTTACCAGCCACGAGCTTACTACCTTAAAAATATTTAAGCTATCATTACCACGCGATTGATATAGCATCAAGGTAAGAACATGGGTAACAAAAGACTACGGAACAATATACTAGAGTAAGAAATTGAGTTGCAACATACCTCTTGGAGATGTTTTTCGTCAGGTACAATCTCATTTATGCAATGTATGACTTCCTCTTTCTCATCATTTTGGAGAGAGGAAATCATCCATGGTAGAAGATCCTCCAGCAGAACTAAAGGCATACTACACATGAACTCCCACACAAGTGCAGCCTGCTCCTTCGGAGAGAATTGCTGCGTGAGCAACGGAAAAACCTGGAGTCCATGCACACCATTAGTAATTCATAGAGCACAATCCATAGACATATAACATGAATTTCTAAAGAGGATAACTAAAAAACTAAGGCATAATAGCCAAAATGCACCCTGAATTTGACTCAAATTGTCAATTTGCACCCCGAACTTGTAATTGTGAAATTTTACTTTCTCAACTTATCAAAAACAGCCGATTTGCACTCTATCCGTCAAATCTAACGGTTTCCATCCAATTAAGAGTCATATGCCTTGCACATGAGGGGTATTTTCGTTATTTTATATTTATTTCGTTTTTTAAATAAATTACACAAGGAATTTATTTTTTGTACAATATTTTCTACAATTATAGCATTATATTTGTGACCTAAAGACTACTTTTATTGAGATATTTGTGTTCTTTCGTCTTAGACAAATTATATCATGTTTCTTTTTAATTAAAATAGTGGTTCGACAATTCAATTTTAGTTATCCGTCACATTTTTTTTTTATTGACAAATTATATCACGTAAAGTATGCATTTTTTTGAGAAAAAAAAAACAAGAAGAAGAAAATAATATTATGAGTAAGTAGACATAATTGTACAAAAAATAAATTTCTTGTGTAATTTATTTAAAAAACGAAATAAATATAACATAACGAAAATACTCCTCATGTGCTAGCCATGTGACTCTTAATTGGATGGAAACTGTTAGATCTGACGGATGGAGTGCAAATCGGCAGTTTTTAACAAGTTCAGGAGGTAAAATTTCGCAATTACAAATTCGGGGTGCAGATTAACAATTTGAGCCAAGTTCAGGGTACATTTTGACTATTATGCCAAAAATTAAATATGTGATCAAAAAAGACAATTTGAACGCGGTAAAACTACAAGGACGAGTGAATGGCTAACCTGTTCTTCCTCTTTCACCATATGCTGGCAAATGAAGGCCTGCAGCGTCCCGATACAGAACACAAGTTCCTGAAACTCCTTTGAAATATCTTCACTCTCCTCTAACAACACATCCAACCGACTAAAAATAGAATCGAAAAGACCATCTATACTCCTATGCTCCAATGAATATGTACAAGCTATGTTTTTTGTTCTTCCATCTAGCGCTAGAAAAATAACCTGCCAACAAAATATACAATCCTCCTTCAAAATTTCACCTAAATTTTACTTCTTACAGTTAACTAAGTAAAATTACGGTCATGAAGAAGCAACTATTCCAAATTGTAACAGAAATTAAAGCTTAATTAAAAATTCCACACAAAATTGGAAACTCAAAGCTAGCTTCTTGAACTAACCTCGTCTTCTGCAGAGCAGTGGTACTTGTACGCCAGCTTAAGGAACTCAAACCGCCGCAGAACCTCAAGAACAAAGCCGCGGCCTCTGAATCCGCCGTCCAAAGCGGCGGTGGTGACGTGGAGGAGATCGGCGAGCTCGGCTCGCATAGCCTTGTGGAAGCAAACCAGCAGCAGAATCGGCGACTGAGCAAGTCGCGCTTCCGGCGACTCTAAAGACGAAGAAGACGACGAACTCTCCGGCCGATTTTGACGGTCGCCGCCCATCCAAAGCTAGACGACGACGTCGTTTAAGCACCATGAAGGTGGAGAAGAACAAGGAGGAGAATAAGAGGTCTGGCATTGCGAGGAGGGTCA
The DNA here is from genome assembly GCA_963682095.1 of Potentilla sterilis. Lineage (NCBI taxonomy): Eukaryota > Viridiplantae > Streptophyta > Magnoliopsida > Rosales > Rosaceae > Potentilla > Potentilla sterilis. The sequence goes on from OY821760.1 coordinate 49,208,156, forward strand.
ATGGAACTTAACGCCTCTGGTTTTGAGGGCTCAGTCCCTCTCTCTGTCTCTCTTCGTCTTCTTCAATTTTTTAATCCCTAATTCCATTTCTTTAATACAACGCCAGTATTTTGTCCCCTCGACGATCGAAAGCGACGTCGTACCGAACGGCCAGTGATGCCAGCGGTTCAACAGGCAGCATCTCCCACGCGCGAGTGTGCTCCACGTGACCTAGACCCACCCGCCTCTTTTGCGTTTGGTGCGAGTCCGAAAGGGCGTGGGCTAACGACTTTGGGGAGTTTTGGCGGGAATTTAATAATGGGGATTTGGTTTTGATTTGTTTATAATAACATGTAAAGTGTTAGGGATATAACTTGTAATGCCACAAGCAACCTTGTCCAAGGTCAAGAGTTAAGCCTATGGCTGGTTGCTTGTGTGCTAGTGGCATTTTTGTAATTTATGTTTCCTTTGTTTTAGTTTGGTCCTCTTGGGAATATTCATGTTATATTCATGTTTCCCTGTGCCAAGTTACTATTTGTCCGATTTGCTCTATACAGGGGGGTTCCTAGTCGGCGACGGTTGGACTAGTGAACTAGTATAGGTAAGCACATGTACTTGCGCCCCTGTAAACGTCTTACCATCAATAAAGAGAGGAATTATTCAATCATCTGTGTCGCGTGAGATCTTTTGCAACTTTGCATTCAATTGCCCGCTCGCTTGTCGACGAGCTCGCCTCACAACTATATTATACTGTTCTTACTTGTTGCGTGCAATATATTAATATCGTGTGGTTTCCATTGTTTCTTGCAAGGTACGCTCAAGGCTGACTTACTACCTTCTCAAAGGGACAGTAAGTGCCGCACGGTCCTCTTTGCGCTCCCGCAAAGTCGGCCCGTGACAGTTGGTATCAGAGCCTAGTTGGCTCGAAGGCTCAGAACATGCCGGGAGGGATGACGAATGCACAAAAGTTCGAATGGATTGAGACTCAACTCGCAGAACTTGCGGGTGTCCCTGACACTGTGATTGATATTAGTGTCGCACTACGCCGCGTCGACCTAGATGAATTGGTGACGCGTGTTGCGGACCTTGAAGGGTTAAAAGGGCGAGTGAAGGCCCTTGAGAAGAAGGAAGCCCCGAGGTCTGAAACAGAGATTGAAAGAGACGAAGGAATTGTCTCCCCAGAGCAAGTGGGGGCAATGAGCAATGCCCTTGAGACGCTACAAGTGACTGTGGACACGATGACGGAGGATGTCCGTGCCACTATCGATGCGTTTAAGAATGAGCTGTTCGAGATGAACACAAAGCTCAACCTAGCTATCCGGGCGATGAACACCCAAACTGTGACGGACTACAGGAAGGTGAAGGTTCCGGAACCTCAAGCTTACGGAGGGGCGCGAGATGCCAAGGAGCTTGAGAACTTTCTATTTGATATGGAACAATACTTCCGAGCGGTGAAACCAGATTCGGAAGAAGCCAAAGTGAACATGGCGACAATGTATTTGTCAGGCGATGCAAAACTATGGTGGCGAACGAAGTACAACGACATTCAGAGGAATGTTTGTACTATTGAAACATGGGAAGACCTCAAGAGAGAATTGAAGGCACAGTTCTTCCCCGAGAACGTAGATTACATTGCCAGAAGGCAATTAAGGGAGTTGAAACACACCAACAATATCCGAGAATTCGTGAGCAAATTCTCTGTGATCATGCTCGACCTTCTAGATATGTCAGAGAAGGATCGACTATTCTATTTCCTTGAAGGATTGAAACTGTGGGCAAGGACGGAACTCCAGAGGCAAAGAGTTCAAGATCTAGCTTCTGCTCAGGCAGCTGCAGAAAGACTAACAGATTATACTTTTGAAGAGAACTCTGCCAAGAGACCCACAACCTCTACAAACATGAATGTCCACAGAAATGCGAGACCAGGACAGAGCAAAAGTGGGGGAGCCGAGTCAAGGTTCTCGAGTTTTGGGGGAGGAGACAGAAGAGCGGGTAACGTGAGAGATACCGCCTCTTACAAGCCAGTTGCCTCAACTGGGGTGTACCTTCCAAGACAACCTAATGCTACTGGGTTCACACCAAGACCCCCATCATGCTTTCTGTGTAAAGGGCCTCACAGGGTGAATGAATGTCTACACAAGACAGCATTGACAGCCCTGCAAGCCCACATTTATGCAAAGGAGTAGGAAGTCCACCCAGATGAAGAGGAAGAACCTGGTCATATGGGGGCTCTGAGTTTTCTGAATGCAGTGGGGAAGCAACCAATTGCATCTAAGAAGTCTCAGCTTAAAGGTCTCATGTTTGTGAGCGGAAGCCTAAATGGGAAAGTGGCCAAGAGTGTGATGATTGACACTGGCGCCACCCGCAGTTTCGTGTCAGAAGTAGAGGCACGCAGACTGGAGTTAAAGTGGGAGAAAGATGTCGGCCGCATGAAAGCAGTCAACTCCCCACCGTCACCCACAGTCGGGTTGTCTCGAGGGGTGTCCTTGAAACTAGACTGTTGGGAAGGGAAGGCGGACCTTGTTATTGTAAAGATGGATGACTTCGATGTCGTACTAGGGATGGACTTCTTGCTGGAGAACAAAGCCATCCCCATTCCGAATGCACGAAACTTACTAATTATGGGAGAGAAGCCATGTGTAGTGCCTGCGAAAATAATCTCGCCAAGTGAACCTCGACTCTTGTCAGCACTCCAATTCAAGAAGGGGGTGAAGCGTCAGGACCCCTCTTATGTTCTCGTTCCTTTGAGGAAAGGCGAGATAGAACAGGAAGTAGTGCCACGAGAAGTTCAGGGAGTGCTCGAGAACTATAAAGATGTGATGCCGGCAGAGCTTCCCAAAGAACTTCCTCCAAGAAGGAATGTGGATCATGAGATTGAGTTACTCCCCGGGGCTAAACCACCCGCGAGAGCTCCCTATCGAATGGCTCCACCAGAATTGGCCGAGTTAAGGAGACAGTTGGGAGAGCTATTAGAAGCAGGGTTCATTCAACCTTCGAAGGCCCCATATGGCGCACCGGTACTTTTTCAAAAGAAACATGACGGGAGCTTGCGATTGTGTGTAGATTACAGAGCTCTCAACAAGGTCACGGTGCGAAACAAGTACCTATCCCTCTAATTGCCGACTTGTTCGACCAACTTAGTGGTGCCAAATATTTCACCAAGCTGGATCTTCGGTCGGGATACTATCAAGTACGCATTGCGGAAGGGGATGAGCCAAAGACTACTTGCGTCACCCGATACGGCGCATTTGAATTTCTAGTGATGCCATTCGGATTGACCAACGCGCCAGCCACATTCTGCACATTGATGAACCAGGTCTTCCATGACTACCTGGACAAGTTCGTGGTGGTGTACCTAGATGACATTGTGGTCTACAGTTCCACCTTGGAAGAGCATGTGGAACATCTAAAGATAGTGTTCCAGCAGCTGCGTGCCAACCAGCTGTATGTCAAGCGCGAGAAGTGCTCCTTCGCGCAGGATACCATTAAATTCTTGGGGCATGTCATAGAAAGGGGGAGAATTCGAATGGACATGGAGAAAGTGAAGGCCATTGAAGAGTGGCAAAGCCCCAAGAATGTGAAAGAATTGCGATCTTTCCTTGGACTGGCCAACTACTATAGGCGGTTCATTGAGAATTACTTGCTGAAGACCACTCCCCTGACAGAGCTTCTAAAGAAGGGAGTGACGTGGGACTGGAAGGAGGAATGTGAACAGGCCTTCAAGAAGTTAAAAGGGGTCGTGATGAAAGATCCTGTCCTTGCATTACCTGATCTGAACAAGCCATTTGAAGTGCAGACTGATGCGTCTGACTTTGCGCTCGGGGGAGTTTTGTTGCAAGAAGGACATCCAGTGGCATATGAAAGCCACAAGCTATCTCCGGTAGAGAGGAGATATACCGCACATGAGAGAGAAATGTTGGCGGTGATCCATTGTCTGAGAACATGGAGACATTACTTGTTGGGGGCAAAATTTATTGTAAAGACAGACAACTCTGCAGTCAGTCACTTCCTGACACACCCGAAGCTAACCTCTAAACAGGCGCGGTGGCAAGAGTTCCTAGCAGAATTTGATTTCCAATTTGAGCACAAAGCGGGTCACTCGAACCAAGTGGTCGATGCCTTAAGTCGGATGGCGAATCTTGCTAGCACCCGAGTGTTAGCGACGTTGATAGGCAGTGCCGTCGCAACCGACATCAAAGGAAGAGTTAAAGAGGGTCTGAGAAAGGATCCTGCCGCTCAAGCCCTTGTCAAGCTAGTAGAGGAAGGGAAAAGTCAAAGGTTTTGGGTGGAAGCCGGCCTGCTAATGGCAAAAGGGGGCCGAATGTATGTCCCTCGTGCTGATGGGTTACGAAGAATGCTTATGAAAGAGTGTCATGACACCTTGTGGGCAGGGCACCCAGGATGGCAGAGAACACATGCTCTTCTGAAGCAGGGATACTATTGGCCACAAATGAGAGATGACGTGATGGAGTACACTCGAACCTGCCTCATCTGCCAGCAAGACAAGGTGGAGAGACAAAAGACACCGGGCTTGTTGGAACCACTGTCCACACCGACTCGACCCTGGGAGAGTGTCTCCCTGGACTTCATTACAAGCCTCCCTAAAGTGGGGGACATTTCTGGTATCCTCGTTGTGGTGGACAGGTTCTCTAAGTATGCAACATTTGTGCCAACCCCAAAGCATTGCTCTGCCGAAGACACAGCAAGTCTCTTTTTCAAGCATGTGGTCAAGTATTGGGGCGTGCCACAGAATATTGTCAGTGATCGAGACACAAGGTTTACTGGGTCCTTCTGGACAGAGTTGTTCAAGCTGCTTGGGTCGGAGCTCAACATCTCTTCCAGTTACCATCCTCAGACAGATGGGCAAACTGAGAGATTCAATGGAATGCTTGAAGAGTATTTGCGACACTTTGTCCATGCCAACATGAAGAATTGGGTGGAACTCCTAGATGTGGCCCAGTTCTGTTTTAACTCGAAGAAGAGTTCAGCCACCAACAGGAGTGCGTTCGAAGTAGTGATGGGTCAGCAGCCTTTCCTGCCTCATACAGTACAAGAAGTGTACAAGGGGAAGAACCCGCGGGCTTTCAACTTCACTAAAGAATGGAAAGCCAATACAGAGATTGCCAAGAGTTACTTGGAGAAAGCGGCGGGGCGAATGAAGAAGTGGGCCGACCAAGGCTGCCAGTCTTGAGAGTTCAAAGAGGGAGACATGGTGCTTGTCAAGTTACTCCCCGAACAGCTCCGGTTCCTTCGCAACAAAGACAAGAGGTTGTTCCGCCGATATGAAGGCCCACTCCCGGTTCTAAAGAAAGTGGGGAAGTGCTCTTACAAAGTCGACATCCCCACTTGGATGAAGGTTCACCCGGTCTTTCATGTCAGCAGTCTCAAACCCCATCATCCAGATCCTGAAGATGGCTCTCGCAACAAGCCAACTCGACCCCATGTGGAGATCAAGGCCACTAAGTCGAGGGAAGTCGAAGTGATCCTTGCCGAACGGGTGGTGAACCAGTATCGCCAAGGCACCAGTCAAGCTGTCCGAGCTGTCCGAGCTGTCCCGCAGCAGCAGTTCTTAGTTAAGTGGAAGGGGGTTGGAGACGAAGAGACAAGCTGGGAGAACGTCGAAGCACTCAGGAGGTTCCAGCAGCAGATTGAAGACTTCAAGGCACAAGACGAAGCCAGCAGCTCAGGGAGAAGATTGCAGCACTCTAGCCTTAATGCCGTCGTCGAGAGCGCCGACAGCTTAAGTGGGGGAGCATGTTAGAGATATAACTTGTAATGCCACAAGCAACCTTGTCCAAGGTCAAGAGTTAAGCCTATGGCTGGTTGCTTGTGTGCTAGTGGTATTTTTGTAATTTATGTTTCCTTTGTTTTAGCTTGGTCCTCCTGGGAATATTCATGTTATATTCATGTTTCCCTGTGCCAAGTTACTATTTGTCCGATTTGCTCTATACAGGGGGGTTCCTAGTCGGCGACGGTTGGACTAGTGAACTAGTATAGGTAAGCACATGTACTTGCGCCCCTGTAAACGTCTTACCATCAATAAAGAGAGGAATTATTCAATCATCTGTGTCGCGTGAGATCTTTTGCAACTTTGCATTCAATTGCTCGCTCGCTTGTCGACGAGCTCGCCTCACAACTATATTATACTGTTCTTACTTGTTGCGTGCAATATATTAATATCGTGTGGTTTCCATTGTTCCTTGCAAGGTACGCTCAAGGCTGACTTACTACCTTCTCAAAGGGACAGTAAGTGTCGCACGGTCCTCTTTGCGCTCCCGCAAAGTCGGCCCGTGACACAAAGCGTTGTGATTAGTAGGGAGGGCTCGTTCACGCCGTCCCTGATTTTTGTCTTTGATTGGGATTTGTTTAGTGGGGTGAAACGGTGCGTTTTGAAGGGGAGGCTTGTCCTCACGTGAGGGAGGTCAACGGTCGTAGAAAGAACTTTTTTGTCGGGATGTGTACGGTTGTGGCGCGTGGTGGTCTTGTGTCACCACGTTCCCGCCTCAGCTATTCGCGCCACGTTTCAAGGTACAACAAAGTTTCTTTCTTCTCTCCTTTCCTTTTCCAAAAGGGAAAGATCGAGCAGAAGAAGGAAAAAGGAGAGCAACAATGATTATGTCACCTTTGGATCCCATTTTATCCATCGGCTACCGGTTCAACTCAAGTTCGGCAAGGAATTATTCACATCAAAATACATGATTTAAGTTTCGCATGTGATGGTAGTGTCTATCGTTCTCGACATAGTTAGTGTTCACGCGATTGTTGTCATGGACCATGCGCATTATTTCTTCTTAGTGCCATTGCTTTATACCCGGCCAGTGTTGAGGAGCCTCTGTCAGCGCCATGAGGATCAAAGATTTCCCTACGAGTCAAGAGTGTTTGGTGCCTTAATTGGGCTGTTCAAGTTTCATGAGTTAGCTGGTTCTGGTTCTGTGTTGAGGGCTTGAGGCTGATTTGCCCACCCGTATACAACTCAGGGTGTCCACAACTCGCTCATCTTTTGGATTTGTACTCTATAATTGGGCCTGTATTGAGGTCTAATCAATTGGGCTAAGATCTTAGCTAAAATTCCAGCAAAACAAACTCCAGCTTCAATAGGTCCAAACTCAGAAATATCGATTAATTTTAGGTACACCGATTATTTTGTACATTAATTAATGGACCCAACATCAGCAATTTAGGACGATCAAGTCAGTCCAAACCAGATTCTTATGGTAACTGGCTCTTATTACGGTCAAATTCAAAACACAAACATCGGAATTATTACAAAACTCTTCCATTTTTGTTCCGGTTTGTTTGTTTTTTTTTTCCGGTCAAAATCGGGAGATGTGCCTTTTTTTTTTGAATCAATCAACGATGATATCTTCAAAGACTTTCTAGACTTAGAGACTAATCTGCGCCGAGAGATCTTGTTAAAACGCTTCCTTCCTTCTGGTCACCAAGAATAAATTGAGATTTAAATTCAATTAACGTCGGCGAAATTCACACCAAGACTCTTACTAACTCGACCACATGTAGTGGTTATCAGGAGACGTGCCTCGAGTCTTATCCAACAAGTGTAATGTAACAGTCATGGCAGTCATGGCTGTCATGCATATCCTGCTTCATTAGAAAACAGTCATCTTCCTCATAACACAAATCTTCCTGTCCCTTGTGTTCGATCTTCTTACTATTATCTTCTCCGCAGCCATGTCACTGGTAGGTCCTCTTGATTCTTAGATGATTGTCATCCAATAATATAGGAAGCTTTGGCCTCTTTTTGGACCCATTTCTCACTAATTTCTCTTCATTTCCATCCAATTCCATTATTTAACACACCAACCAAACCTTGCACCATTCAAGTAACGTAGAGATGATGACGTCGGAGAGTCGCCTGAGCATGACCAAGTGGACGGCGACGGCTGCCAGCATATGGATCCAGTGCTTCGGCGGCGCATCCTACACCTTCAGCATCTACTCCTCCGCACTCAAGTCCTCTCAGGGCTACGACCAATCCACGCTCGACACCGTGTCCGTCTTCAAAGACATAGGCGCCAACGCCGGCGTCTTCTCCGGACTCCTCTACTCCGCTGTGGCGCTCAACCGCCGCGCCTTTTTCGGGGGGCCTTGGGTGGTGCACTTGGCGGGGGCAATCCAGTGTTTCGCGGGGTACTTCTTCCTCTACGCCGCCGTGGCCGGGTTGGTGGAGCGGCCGCCGGTGGCGGTTGTTTGCTTGTTCATGTTCTTGGGGGCTCATTCTCAGACGTTCTTCAATACGACGAGTGTCGTCACCGGCGTCCTGAATTTCTCGGACTATGGTGGGACCATTGTTGGTATTATGAAGGTACTCATTTCTGCCACGATCACCTACCTGCCTTACACTAGACTCTTGCCACACGTCTTCTTACTCTTATTATGGTATGAACCCTCATGCTAGTTAGTATTTACATAACAGTTCTGTGTAGTTTAGGCTAATTTCATATGAATCTAATTTGCGTTTGGAGAACTTACGCTTATAACGGTTTTCTGTTTGGTAACACAATATGTCAGTAGCTTTTTGAAAAAGTATAGTATGAGTTATTTTCAATAGAAAATGAGAAGCTGCTCATACCCACCTTATACTTATAAGTATAAATTAATTTTTACTTAAAAGCCCCTAACTGCACCAAACACACCTATAAATGTTTATCGGTTGGTCGTTTGTTCGAATAATGTTAAGTGAACTACATTTTTACAATTTATTGGGACGGTACATTTAAGATTATGTGTCATTGTAATTAGGTGGTATGTATGTCACATTAACTAACACGAAAAGTGGGTTAGATGCGAAAATGTAGTTTGCCTAGCATTGTTTGTTCAGTCGTTCTCAATGAAGTTTTGGTATTCTCAGCTTCTTGATTTTTTTGGACCTAACTGATGTTCTAAGAGTCTTGCTATTCATCTTGATCTAATAAAAATGAGATTTATTTACTATCATGTGTTTGCTTGACAGGGGTTTATGGGTCTTAGTGGAGCAATACTGGTGCAATTCTATGACACCCTATGCAATGGCAACCCCAGCTACTTCCTCTTATTGCTGGCCTTGTTGCCAACACTCGTCTCCATTTTGTTCATGCCCTTTGTGAGAATCTATGAAGCTTGTAGAGCTGAAACAGACAAGAAGTACTTGAATGGTTTCTCTGCTTTTGCTATGTGCATTGCTGGTTATCTGATGGTCACAATCATACTGAGAAACGTTTTCACTTTCTCATTATGGGCAAGTGTTTTCACATTCACATTACTTCTTCTGATTCTACTCGCCTCACCCATTGGCATTGCAATCAAAGCTCAGTTCATGGAGGCAAACAGACGGCGAGAATCGAGTACGTCTACTGCGAGTGATGCTTTACTTGATAAAGAGGTCTCTATAGAATATGATCGTGAAGATATGAATCTTGTGAGTGCCGTGAGCTCAGTTAATTTCTGGTTGTTGTTCATTGCAATGCTTTGTGGAATGGGTACTGGGTTGGCCACCATAAACAACATGAGCCAATTAGGCCAGTCACTTGGTTACACAACAGTGGAGATAAACACATTTGTTTCTCTATGGAGTATATGGAACTTTCTAGGCAGATTTGGAGCTGGGTACGTTTCAGATTATCTGCTACATACAAGAGGGTGGGCAAGGCCATTGTTAATAGCTTTCACTCAAGCAACAATGGCTGTTGGGCACCTAGTGATTTCATCTGGTTTTTCTGGAAATCTTTATGTAGGTTCAATCATTATAGGAATCTGTTATGGTTCACAATGGTCACTAATGCCCACCATTAGTTCTGAGATCTTTGGTGTCACACATTTTGGTACCATTTTCAACACAATTGCCATAGCCAGCCCTGTTGGGTCATACATTTTCTCTGTGAGGGTGATTGGGTTCATTTACGACAAACAAGCTTCTGGAGAAGATGAGTCTTCCTGCACTGGCACTCACTGCTTCATGTTATCTTTTCTAATCATGGCCTTTGTTGCCTTCTTTGGGTTTCTTGTTGCTCTTGTACTGTTCTTCAGAACCAAGAGGTTCTACGACAACATTGTGTTACAAAGATCGAGGCATTTTCCAAATTAAATGATATGTTCATCTTGTGAATTCGTAACAAATCATATTTATTTTCGGAAAAATGAAAGAGATAAATTTCTGTCAAGTTTTTGCTGGAACCGATTAAAGTTTCCATCTTTATCAATGACGTCTCCAATTTAGCTGGCAAAATTTTGGATCTTTCTGGCTGGAAAATGCAACAGTGTTAGCTATGACATGATCGAATATGAATCAAACCAACACGTGGAGCAAGAGCAAAACCCAACAAGCTCAATCATCACTGTGAAGCGGCCACTACAAAACAGGAGATGGAAATCGGAGGTTATGGACTTTGATCATCCATGGAAACTAGACTCAAGAAATTGATACAGTGCAAATGGGTGTCTACGGTGGCGAGGACTTGGATACAGTGCACCAGCGGCACCCTCTACACCATCTCCGTCTACTCTCAGACCCTGAAGTCCACACAGGGCTACGATCAGTCAACTCTTGACACTGTTTCTGTGTTCAAGGACTTTGGAGCCAACTGTGGGATTTTGTCTGGTGTTCTCTATTCTTATAGTGTCTCGTGGGGTTGTGGACCTTGGGTGGTTCTCATGGTTGGAGCTATACAGTGTTTTTTGGGTCACTTTCTGATGTGGGCTGCCGTGGTCGGACTTATTCCCCGGCCTCCGGTGCCGGTGATGTGTCTCTTCATGTTGTTGGCGGCACATGCTCAGTCGTTCTTCAACACTTCTAATGTGGTCACTGGTGTCAGAAACTTCCCTTATTATAAAGGCACCATTGTTGGTATCTTGAAGGTACTAGAAATTTTGATCTTTTCTCTAAATTTTGCAACTGATTTTCTTCTCTGAGAATTCTGTAATGTCTAAAAATTAGGTTAACGAGGTATTTAGGTTGGTGTTCTTGAATTATTTGATGTTAATTTTGAGATATTTGCTGTGATTTTGATGTAACCATCTTCCACCTTTGTGATTGTGAGGTTCTGTTATAGCTAATATCTGAGAATGAGTACATAAATTTCAGTAATTTGTAGTACTTGGACTTGATGTGGATGAATAGTTTGTGTTTTCTGTGTTAGGGATTTCTTGGTTTGAGTGGAGCAATAATAATCCAAATATATCAGTTGTTCATGTACAAAGAAACCACTTCATTTCTTCTGATGCTAGCACTGCTGCCTCCAATAAATACTTTGTTGCTTATGTATTTTGTGAGATTTCACGACAAGAAGGAAGGAAACGAGAAGCAACATCTCGATTGTCTTTCCATGATTGCTTTCATTGTTGCTGCTTATGTTATGGCCAAAATACTATTAGAGAACTTCATCAGTCTGGCATTAGTCATACGTGTAGTTGGTTTTGTTGTACTTGTACTGCTGCTTGCCTCGCCTCTTTGCGTTGTAATCAGAGCACATCAAGGGGAGTCGGATAGTGTTTCACAGCCTTTTTTAACTGAGGGCGGTGACTGTTTAGAAGATGGTAACGATAAAAGGAGGTTGCGATCTGAAGTACATCTGAATTTATTACAAGCAATGTGCACTATAGACTTCTGGATGTTGTTTATTGCCATGGCATGTGGAATGGGCTCGGGACTTTCCGTGGTTAATAATCTCAATCAAATAGGACGATCACTTGGTTACAGAAACTATGAGATTAGTACTTTGGTTGCTTTGCTGAGCATCTGGAATTTCCTTGGTCGGTTAGGAGCTGGATATATATCAGATTATTTCCTGCATTGGAGAGGATGGGCAAGGCCATTGTTCATGGTCATCACTCTAGCAACCATGAGCATTGGTCATCTGGTGATTGCTTCTGGTGTGCGCGGCGCTCTCTATGCCGGATCGGTATTGGTGGGTGTTTGTTACGGTGCTCAGTGGTCACTAATGCCCACAATCACTTCTGAAATATTTGGTGTGCTACATATGGGGACAATCTTCAATGCCATTACCATTGCAGGTCCTGTTGGTTCTTATATCTTCTCTGTGAGAGTGATCGGATATATTTATGACAAGGAAGCATCAAAACCAGAGAATACATGCTTCGGAACTCATTGCTTTATGTTATCATTCCTTATTATGGCAGCTGCTACCCTCTTTGGGGCACTTGCTGCCTTGGCACTGTTCTTTCGGACAAGAAATTTCTATAGTCAGGTAATCAGCAGAAGATCATTTCAGGACATAACCTGTGATTTTGGTTAGTTTCATATAAAAAAAAAAAAATAGAAGTGAGATAACCTGTCCGTTTGGAAATTGAGAGATCCAGTAATGTTTTGATTGTTACATGTTTTGCAGGATATTGATGGAAACCGCAACAGATAGATATTTGTTTCCTGCTGCATCCACAAGTCCTGTAATTGAGTAGACCAAGTATACTTGTGATGTAGAGCTCTTATATATGGACAATCAGATATTACTGTAATATATTTGTTTATACGTGGATGAAGTTAATTAAAAGAGTCGAAAGAGGAGTCAAAACTCAAAACTGATTTAGGCTTAGTTTGGGACAGCTGTGCTGTGAGCAAAATGGCTTTTGAATCAGCTGTGAGCAAAATAGCTTTTGAACTTGCTGTGAGAGGAAGCAGTTTAGGTGTTTGGTAAACTGTTTTCAAAAGTGCTGTGAGAACGAAAAATAATTTTTTGTGTTTGGTAACTTCGAAGTAGAAAGTGCTTTACTTTGAGTGAGTGTAATTACCAAAATAATCATAAATATTTAAAATTTTATTAAAATGAATATTACTTCTCTAAATTATAGACTATGGTTTTGGGCAATTATTTTGGTATAATTATGACCAGTTGTTTGGACCAAATAAAAGATTTACGAATAATTCTTAAATATTAAACACAATTCATTTAAAATATTAGACAAAGTATTTTCCACCATAATCAAATGGAACCATTACACAAAATATATTATAGTCTATTAATATTGCAACTACAATGCATTCATTAGAACAACACTGTTTGCTCTGTGTTTTTCTTCAAAAGCTGCTTTCCAAAGCTTTATTTTCTAGCTTTTCGATTTCAGCTTTTGGAGAAAGCTATTTTGGCCAAAAGCAGCTTTTAAAAACTTTACCAAACGCCATATATTAATCCCAAAAGCTAAAGCAGTCTCAAAAGCATATGTACGGTCACAATCTTAATAATCTATATGCTTTGAACACTATACACCTATATTAAAATCATCAATTTTAACCATCCACAAAACATCGTTTACATGCCGTGCACTTAAAACTGTGTAAATGTAGAGTTTCGCCTAACTTGTCTGGACTTTGCATAGCTCACTAAACTCACTTTAACCAATTTTGGTCAACAACCCATTCCCAATCTATGAAATCAGTATGATCTGTTCAAATTAGTTCAATGTAAGAGTAAAAATTAGCATAAAAAAATACCAGCCTTCTTACCCTATTTTTTTATTCAGTTTTATTTGAGAGAGTTTGTAGGATAAGTAGTTTCCTATATTATTTTTTTACTCTTTCATCCTCTATCCATATAAATGTCTCTATATAAATAATTTAATAAACTAAAGACATTACTAACATTAGGGGTAGACAGTTCTATAAGAAGAATTTGCTTAATTAATAGAGACGAACCAATCAAAAATCATTTTACTCTCATTGCTCTGATAATCTCTTGCTGTAAGAAAACAGTTACAATTTTTTACTTTGAACCCAACTAACAAGTTCTAAACGTCCCAACAGAAATAAAGCCCATAGTATATGCTGGGCCGAAACTTAAATCGGATTTGGTTTTCGGGAAAGAGAGGAAGATGTGGCTTTCTTCTTCAACCTGAGAGCTTCAAATTTGCCCTAGATTTCTGGGAAAATCAAAATCAATTCGAATTGAGAACTTGACAAATTGAAGAGCGCGATAGAGAGGCGGAGCGGTCAACATGAAGACGACCAAGGGAGGCAAGGTCATGAACCCTACCGACGCTTATCGCAAGGAGCTTCGCAAAAAGGAATTGAAAAGGGTAATCACCTCTAAATTCTTCGCCTTTTTTTTTGTTTTTGTTTTAATTTCAGTTATTGTTCTAATTTCACGGTTTTTGGTTGCTTATAAACCCTAGAAAAAGAGTGAAACTTTAGAATTTGAATTCAGTGAATGTAGTCCTATTAGTTTTGTAAAGTGAATATGGAACATTAGGTCAATTGGGTCCAATTCACTCTCTTTTATGGAGCAAAATGTAAGCTTATAAAACCGTAAATTGGGCTACTGTAATGGAATGAATGATGGAATTAGGTTTGGGTAAAGTCAATGCTGATATTCGACATAACAATCTATGCATATACTTGAATTAGGTTTGTTTACAATGATATTCTGGTGTTCTTTGTTATTCACTCTTTGTTATTAGACTAAATGATTCATGTTACCTGTGGTTGACAGAACAAGAAAGAAAGGAAGAAGGTGAGGGAGGTGGGGATCTTGAAGAAGGATCCCGAGACCCTCAAGGAGCAGATTGATAAGTTGAATAAGCAGAGTAAGTTTACCTTGAGCTTTCTCTTTACAATCATAAGTCGAGTTTCATTTTTCTCAAACCAAGAGGTCCGATAATAGAATGGTCATAAATATTGAAGATCCAGTATTTTTAGGATATCTGGATTTACTATTGTCTTCTCAATATTTTCATTTGCCATTGATGTTTGTTGTTCTCACTTCTCACTTTCTTCTTAGATATTAAGCCAGGGAGGCTAAAAGATTAAAATTTCTGGAATACTCCAACATTGTACTTCGCATTTAGGTTAAACTTTTGAGTGTGAGTTTATTTTCTAATGTCTTGGGTCCAACCAGTATTCTGAAGTGTTAAGATTGCCAAAAAAAATGCCTTCTAGGTAAAATTTTCTTAATTAATGCATGAACTACCTTGAAAGTAAAAGGTTAGAGACTTAAAGTTCATGATTATCACTTGTTATAAAATTTCTAAAGTACGAGATATTTTTTATTGTTGAAGTTAACTAGGAAGAGCTTTATTCATGTAGAGGGAAGGTTGCAAACTGTATGAACTTTTGCATCAACTGAAAAACTTAGAATTAGGATCTGATGAAAGAAAGAAACTTGCTATGTTTTGAGAATAATATTGTTAGTAGGTTTAGGACTTCAGGGTTTTGTGGTCAAATAGTATCAGCTTATTAGTAAGATAGTTTTTGTTCTGAGTGCTGGCATAAGGTGGCATAAGGTTGTTTCTTTGTTTCCGCATTATTATATATATATCTATTTGCTTTATTGTCCAAATGTTATTCGTACTATTTTGATTTTGTTAGTATTTGGCTCATTTAAACAGAGGCTGATGGCGCTCTGGACAAAGCAAGAAAGCACAAGAAGAGGCAACTAGAGGACACACTTAATCTTGTTATGAAGAAGAGGAAGGTAATTGTCACATAATTCACATTACTGTTTTCATTCATATGTTATTGTGTTGAATTTCAATCTTCCACCTTGTTGTGTGACCCATTTTTGTACTATCATATTTGATCGGGAAAAATTAGTGATTCAGACTTCTATTTTTATTTGCTATTAGACCTATATGTACTTCTATTAGAATTATCATGATGCATCCAATGATCAGGTCTTAATTACACTTTTGGACAGGAAGTTGAAGAGAAGGCAAAGGAGAAGGGTGAGACCCCAGTTATGTTCAGGTGCAAATTCTATTCCATCAACAGTTTTTGTGGTAAATTAACTTCTTCTTCAAAACAAGTTTTATTTACTTTGATTTACTAAATATGGTTTTTTCTGCTTAGTCATTTGGGACCACCTAAAAGACGAACAACTGCAGAGGAAGAAGAAAGAGCGAAGAATCCAAAGCCTGAGGTAAGAATTGCCCGGTTTGTGACTGCTTTTGAATTCCTTTTTATTCATAAAACTTCACAACTATATACTTTGTTGCAGGACTCTGTTTACTACCACCCAACCCTGAATCCTACTGGGGCCCCACCACCTGGAAAGCCTCCAATGTTTCAATCATCAATAGGTATCGACTTCTTGAAATCCTCAACCCTCTGTCTTATGTATTGAATATACTTCTCTCTCTCTCTCTCTCTCATTCTCTTCTGAATTTAAAATTCAGGGCCTAGAATTCCTTTATCTGCTGCTTCATCAAGTGGGGGTGCATCATCCTCCGACGATGGTATTTTGGCTGATCCGCTGCACAATCCTGATAACAATGGCCTTGGTGATGGCTCCGTTCTACCCGAATCTTTGCCTCTACCTCCTCCACCTCCATTGCCGCCCAACCCAGCAGCTGCAAACTCAGGTATCTCATTGCCACCACCTCCACCTCCTCCTCCTGGACCCCTGCCTCCTAAAGAGCAGATTGCTAATCGCACTCTACTTCCCCCTCCTCCTCCTCCTCTTCACCAGTCTGCACAGCCACCTCCACCTGGTATCAGTGGAAGCGAGAGGGAGAACAATCAATTTCCATTTTCTGATCAACCACCTTCCAAGGATCTGACACAGGTAAGAGTATTGTCCATTGTCAGATATATTGCAACAGAAGTAAGGATTTTCAGGGGTTAAAATACTAGGTGAGATAACAGATACAGTATTGAACCAAATGGTAGAAACACATATATTTGACTTTTAAGTCCAAACAAAGGGCATGACTGTTTGAAGTCCATATATCTCAAACCTGTGGAATTTGCTATAATTTTATATATCTGTCAAAATAAAGTTTCATTCTCTCTTTTGCAGGTGCCTGCGATACTTCCTCCCCCTCCTCCTCCTCCTGGTTTGCCTCCAAATTCAGCTCATACTCAATTTGAAGGTGCAACTTCTGATGCTGAAACCAGGGATCTTACTAAAATGGTTCCACCATCTCCTCCTCCAAGACAACAACCTCCAGTGCCTGGACCCACCTTGATTCCAAATATACATTCGGATGTGTTACCCCCAGGTATCTCCCTGTTTCCTCCACCACCACCTCCACCAGATATGCGGCCACCATTATCTGCTCCTGGACTTCCTAGTCGACCAGCTCCACCAGGCATGATGGCTCAAATGATTCCCAGGCCACCATATGGACCTCCCCCTGGACCTCCCCCAATGATGAGACCACCACTTCCACCTGGCCCTCCTCCTACATTTCAAGAAGACCACCATGCAGCATACGGCATGGCTGCTCATCATAAACCATCATATATTAAGTCAGCAGCATCTACTGTTGTTAAGAGGCCTCTAGCTCAGCACACTCCAGAACTTACAGCCATGGTAAATTTATCTTTCAGTAGCTATAATGTGTCACTAGTCCCTTATGGTAGAAGTAGCATTTTTTCTGCATTGCAGGTATGAGAAGCATGGCTTTTGGCATCAATTTGTAACTTTTCAAAGTAAAAATTGTATAGGGGGTATTGACATGGGGATGTTGGTTGAGGTCTATTGTTCTTACAATAGGAGACAGTAATGCTAGTTTTTGAGTTTTATAGGCACCCTAGTTCTGTAGCAATGTCTGTGAAATGGGTAACGTTATGAGAAGTCTAACACCAGGTTCATGTTTTAGCTAATGAGATCTCAGTATTGGGTTAACACTAGGTTTATGTTTGTTAATAACTTCTATGTCAAGATGCACTCTTTGCCTTATTGGGCTAAAGATAGTCTTTGATTCTGTATTCAGGTTCCTGCATCTGTTAGGGTTAGGAGGGAGATGGCTGCCCCCAAAGCAAAAGCAAAAGCATCACTCCCAACTACAGCAGCAGCTGCCCGGCCAGCAACTACTTTTGTGAAACCAGAGCCAGCGAACTCATCGTCAGCAGCGAAGGCAGGAAGCATTGATGACTCTTACATGGCGTTCCTGGAGGACATGAAGCAACTCGGTGCACTTGAAGGTTGATATCATAGCAGCTGATCAGGGGGATCAAAGATAAAGAAAGAAGGTATGCCTGTAGCAGAGGGGCTGAAGTGATGCTGGGGTTGAGCATATTTGATTGTTGATAACCTCAGTGTCGCAGTGCTTCAATTTCGTGGAGAAATTCTCTACTTTTGGACCAAACATGTGGTAGAAGTTCGGGCTGTATGATATTTAATTGATCTTCAATATACATGTCTATTAACTGCTTTTTCTCGAGTAATCTTCATTTTGGTGCTCCCTTCCTGCTCATTTGTCTTTGAACAAGAAATATGCTGATTTTCTAACAAGTAGGAGTAGCAGAAATTGAGCCGTTGGCGCAAAGCCGCAAAATTTTCAGGATTCTCAAAAGAAAAGACGATCAATTTCCTCTGTGATTATCATGTTTGAGCAATTTATCCCTTTGAAAGAGTGGCTCTTAGAACACAGAACTGAGAGCACAAGGGTAGGCATAACTTAGTTTCTTCACAAATGAAGCTTTATTTTTTTTTGAGAAACTAGAAATTTCATTTAATAAAAACCATATTAGTTTCTTCACATACTATTACAAGCACCACAGGTACTCAAATGGACCTCTTGTCGTGGCAAAGCAGACATAGGCTTCATTCTATTAAGCAAACTATTCTTGGAGTCTGTAAAAAAATGATTTCCTTCAGCAAACTCCAAGTGCATTAGACTTGATATGGCTGCTTATGCAATCTAAAAATATATGTTTGCTCTTTCGGATGCTTTCCTCAGTACGATGTTTCAGGAACCCCAAACCTAATAATTGAAAAATGAATTGTAACTGTGTTGGTCATTCATCTTCTACTGTCATTCAAATTAAGTAGAAGCTAAGGTTGTTTTTTGCCAATTGTACATAAAAACCGAAAAATGAACAGTTCTATAGGTTTTCTAATCTTAATCTCCTCGTCAGTTTTGCTAAGTGGTGTTTCATCATTTCCACTCTGCACTGATTCACGTTGGTCTCTATATCTGTGTGTGTGTGTTCTTCGTTTCAGCTTATGTTGAATTACGGAGTAAACAACTTGTTACTTTTGTTATGTATGTAACATGCCACCTATGAAGCAAGAAAGTCCTCTCAAGTTTTGTTCTTACAATGGAAGCATCTGCTGCAATTCCACTCAGGATTTGCTGCTGCATAAACAATTTGAAGCACTGAATGTCGTCGATCCAGCATGTGCTACTCTCCTGAAATCGACTATATGTGCAGTAAGTTTATGTCAAGCAAAGATGAGCTACATTTATTATAAAGTACTTTCTCTTTGTGCTAACTTTTGTTCTTCCATGCATGATGCAGATATGCGATCAATATTCAGCTCAACTTTTTGAAATTGACTCGCGGCCTAGAACAGTTCCTGTTCTGTGCAACACCACAAGTTCAATGAGACCACACCAGTCGAAAGTTGGAGGTTCCAGTGACTTCTGCACAAAGTTGTGGGATACATGTGTAAACATATCCTCGCTGAGCTCTCCATTTGCTCCATCCACTCAAGGAAGAATGACTGATCATTGGCCCTCAAAACAGGACTTCTGTAAAGCATTTGGTGGATCAGAAGATGCAGTGTGTTTTAATGGTGAATCTGTTTCATTTAGCCAAGTACACGCTGCACCTCCACCAGCTGGCCTGTGCTTTGAGAAAATTGGAAACGGTGCTTATGTCAATCTAGTTCCACATCCGGATGGTTCCAACCGTACATTTGTGTCTAACCAACAGGGCCAGATATGGTTGGTAACTATTCCTGATGAAGGATCAACTGGGATTCTGGGAATCAATGAATCTGAATCTTTTTTGGACATTACTGGTCAAGTGCTATTTGACCCTGAGTTTGGTCTAATGAGTATGGCATTTCATCCAAACTTTGTGAACAATGGCCGCTTCTTTCTATCATTCAACTGTGATAAGATAAAACATGCAGGCTGTTCAGGCAGATGTTCATGTAATACAGATGTAAATTGTGACCCTTCAAAGCTTTCTGCTGATAGTGGGGTTCAGCCCTGTCAATACCACACTGTTGTTGCTGAATTTACAGTCAATGGTACAGCACCGGAGCCTTCCTTGGTATAAATGCACACTTTTTCTTTGTTATGTTTCAAAAGATCATCATCCAAATGATTTCAATGGAATTTGATCAGTATCTTTATTATTCTCTTAGGCAAAAAAATCAAATCCATCAGAAGTGAAGGATATTCACAATGGGACTTCCTTATAGGGGTGGTCACGCCGGTCAGATTCTTTTTGGGCCTGCAGATGGTTATCTATACCTCATGATGGGAGATGGTTCGCAACAGGATGACCCTTACAATTTTGCACAGAACAAGAAGTCCTTGTGTTCGTGGCGGGTTCAGCACCCGGCGAACAGTCAGCACGGTGTCGGTTTGTGTTGTTGTGCTTAGGCGTGCCAGCACCCTTGGAGCGGTGCCACTCGATTGCGCGCGACCCCCTGGGCGAGTCGCTTCGTCTGCTCCCAATTCGACTCTGACTTCCTGGTCAAGCGACTGTTACGCGGGCGCTGACTAAGCCGGCGTACAGGGCTCGAACAAGACCTGAATAGAACTCTCTACCAGGATTTTCTTCCCAACCCCTTGAGGATTGAGGATCTTACTCTGATCCGGAGAAGCAAAGCATAGCTGTTCCAAGACCACGGGTGTGTCACCGGAGTGACGACTCGATTGCCACCAGGGGTAGCGGACTGACAGACTCGATTGCTACCGGGGTAGCGGACTGACTCGATAGACTCAGCAAACGCTCGGCACAAGTACGAGAGCGGATCAATCGTAGGAGGGCGGAGGAGGGTTGCGTGAGGCTCAGCAAATGCTCGGCGCAAGTACGAGATTAGATCGATCGTAAGAGGGCGGAGGAGGGTTGCGTGAGGCTCAGCAAATGCTCGGCGCAAGTACGAGGTTGAATCCGTCGTAGGGCGGAGGCGAGTTGCGTGAGTGGACCCAGCAAAGCGCTCGGCACAAGCACGAGATTAGATCGATCGTGGGGCGGAGGCGGGTTGCGTGAGTTGCTCCGGAGAGGCTTTGGCAAGTTAGCGTTGCGCTAGAACTTGTGGTTGTTTGTATTTGGTTGAGAACCTTTTCCTAGATGCAGGCAGATTCATATTTATACGACTCAAGGACCCCTAGGGCTGTCAACTCCAGCCCGGCGGATCCTTGAGATTCATCAGGAACGTCCTCCCCTACCCTGCTTCCCATCAAATCAGCAAAGATATTATCAGAGGTATAGTTGGTATTGAAGCTTCGAAGATGGGAGCAACACGTCTTGACCTTGCTTGTTATGCTGCTGTTACTGTTCAACACTCATCATTGCGCAGTATGGCCGGTTCCTCTAACAACCTCCCTAACGCATGGTGCAGCGTGGCTTGTAGTTGTTAGTGAATGATAGCCTAGCGTAGGTAGTGAAATCATTGCTATATTGCTTCTCAATCTTAACAAATATCTTCACTGATGGATTGTTACGAAACAACCCCAACCGGATTGGGAAGCAACCCCGTTCTCCTTCCAACTCAACCTCTTTGGTTGAAGCGGGAAAGCACGATCTCAAAGGGTTTGACTTTGATCAAAACCCCCACTGGGCCTTGGGGCGGAAGCCCAATTGAAACTAAATTCCAATTGTGGCCCAAACATTGCCCCCCAGTCTCCGATATTGAGGTATAACGAAATAGAAGAGAGACTGAGCCCCCCCCTTAAATGAATAACTGGACTGTTGCGCGGTTTTCTCGCCAATCACGATTCCCCAATTCGAAACGGTAGCACTGTTCACCTAAACCCTTGGTTGCTGCGAAACCCAGCGCCCCACGAAGCAAGAACCCCTTTCGGATTCCTATAAATTCCAACAGAGACCCCTCGGTTTCCCCTCCAACCCAGCCTTCTTTCCTTCTCCCTAGCCCGAAATCAGAAGAAACCCAGATCTAAGACTGATGGCTCCCAACAAGAACTTTGATATTCGCTATCCCCTGGCGGAACAAGCCCAGACTCAACTTCTCCCCCTCCTCAAATGTTCTGAAGCAGAGGAGAACCGGACCCATCTTAGCCTTCCCCATGAGGAATGTGCTACCCTAGGTCCCTTCGTGGTGGCCTATCATCCTGATGATAACAACGGAGCCCATCAGATGCTCGACAGCCCGGCGCGCCCGCTGCCGGCGCTCTTCCGCTCTGAAGAACCGGCGGAGTGCCCAAACTTTCAAAAAGACGCTCACCAATGCACCGTAAACCACTCCGCCTGGCCTCTGGTTAGGTCCTACATGACCACCTGGTATGAAGAACGGCTTCCTCTCGACGGAGCAATTTGGAAGAAAGCCGGGGTCGCTGATGCGATCCAGCTTTGCTTCAGCCTCAGCCCAAAAGGAGGCAACAGGTGCGCCCTAGTTCCGCTGATCAGCCTTTGGAACCCCACGGTTAATGCCTTCGAGTTCCAATTCGGTCACGCCTCCGTGACCCTGCTAGACCTCTATGCCGGCTTCGGGTTCCCTCTCGGCTTCGGAGCCTTCGACGAGGGCTATTACCCTGAAAGGACATCTCCCTCTAGCGTTGTTTGGGGATTCGAGCCCAGTGGGTTCGAAAAGTGGAGGAACGAAACCTCCCAGTTGGGTGACGATAGGCTCAGCGGGATAGCCTTTCTGTCCTTTTGGCTAAACAAATTCGTGTTCTGCTCCACCACCAACAAAATGACCAAGCAATACCACCGCATGGCGGAGGTGATCTATTCCGGCCAAGAAATTGGTCTTGCCCAATGCGTTTTAGCACACCTCTACCGCTGTCTGCACCAGATATCCGCCGTGCCCATGAATTGTGCACAATCTGGTCCGCTCTGGATCTTGGATATTTGGTGCCAGATGCACTTTCCCCAACTCTCTCCGGCCACGAAGCGAGCTCCTAGGCCTGACCAAGTTGTGGGGCAAGAGTATGCTGGCTGCGCCGCTGATCCCGAACTCAGCTATGCCATATGCCTCGACATCTTTTTCAACACATCAGCTCGGGAATTTTTTACAGAGGCACAACAGCTAATCCATGTGAAGTATCCCCGCGGACTAGCCCGAGGCTTTCTCCCTAACAGTCTTCAGGTGGCTAAAGGCCGAGAGACTTTCATCCATTGCGTCTCCATGACGGACCTGCCACTCCTCTGTAGCGAGAAAGGCTATCCAAGCCATGAGCTCTACGCGCCTCACTTCTTTGCACGGCAGTTTGGTCTTATTCAAACCTTGCCCTATCCGCCGCTGAGAAGTCTGAATCTTTTCTCGGCGTGGAGGAATAGCAGAAAGTCCAAAAGGCCCTCTGACGCCAGTGATAATTCATGCCTGCAGCTTCTCATCATACATAACGAAGATTGCTACCCTCACCTGCAGGCCTCCACGGCCGCAACTGGCCCTTATCGCGTCTGGTGGTCGCGCATGCGAAGCCCGCTCTTCCGCCAACCATCCGCCTTCTACTTCCGAAGGTTCTTTCACCTTCGGGGTGGGCAACTTACCCCAGCGGACCAAGAAGTGCTACACGGCGGTCCCCTATATGTTGACCCGCCCCTAAGAAAGGTAATATGCCCCCATTTGAAACTACTGTTTCGGTTTGCCCAAAAACTCTCGCGTAATCTCGATTGTTTAATAAACTAGGCTATTGAGCAAACCCCAATGGACAAAGGAAAACGGAAGGCTGAATGCAAAGCTCTCCCGCCCCCTAAGAAGAGCAAAACTATTGTTGAGGCGGATGAGGAATCAGATGAGGAGGAGGACATACCTGTAAGTACTCTTAAAAGCTCCATTTTCCCCCTGCGTCTCTAACTGTGAGCTCAAACAGATACCTACATAACGTAGATATCCCATCTCTATCCCTCCCTGCAGATACTTCGGAGGAAGCGTCCCTCGTCCGCCGCCGCCACCAGCCGAGATCCTGCGGTAATAGAGATCTCCTCTGGTGAGTCCTCTAACCCTTCCGAAGAACCAGATTCTTCTAGTTCCGACGAGGACTATCTGAACCTCTGTATTCGCGAAATTTGCGGCGACAGTCTTCCTCAACCTGTTCCCCTGCGCTGTCTTGATGCAGGTACTTCCTCCAGTCTAGCCCTCGCAGTTAGTCAGAGTTCTATCCCACCAATCCTGACCTCTCGTGCTGCTGCAGAAACTGGACCGGAGGCGGAGGAAAACCCAGATGTCACTATGGCGAAGGCCCCAACCGATAGGCCTCTGCTCATGCTATGTGGCGCTCCTGGCAGTTCCTCACCTCCACATCCTCTGACCTCAGATTCGACTCGGGAGGAAGAGCACGGGGCAGAAGAGGAAGTAGAAGAAGAAGAAGAGGAGCCGATTCAGGGTGCAGACCAACCAGCTGCTGACGAGCCATCCTCCCCTGCACTTGACCTATCTCCGGCAGAGGAAGAGGCTCTAGCTGGCGTGGAGTCTCTGGCCGGTGCTGCCCCCCAGGTTGGACAAGATTCAACCCCTGCTGACTCTCGAGTTGAAGCCGACCAGCCAGCCCAAGCAAGGCGGCCCGGATCTCCTCTGCCCGAAGAGACCCCGTTGACGGAGGTATATATTCCTTATGCTCTAAATTGGTACCTCCCTTGGTCTGAATTGCTTCCAATCCTCCTTGATTATGAGCAGGTGGAAGCAGAGAGAGTGGCAACCGGGAGTGCCACCCCGCTGGTGGTGGATGTGGCCCCCCGGGTTGAACAAGATCCAACCCCTGCTGCTGCTCCCGTTGATACAGCTCAGCAAGAAAGAGCAGGGCAGCACGGATCTCCTCTGAGTCAGCCAGAGGAAATCCCCTTTTTGGAGGCTATTGAGGTATGATGGGAAATCCACCAGAAGAGCTATTTTTCTAAGTCAGAACCATTCCTAACCCCCCCTTTTATGAACAGGTGGACGATGATGATGATGATGATGTTGTGGGGACCACCAGCATCGTCCCGCAGGCAACGGACCCTGGTTCCGTGGAACCTGTGGCTGCACAGGTCTCCCTGCCGCAGATCCCAACCCCCGAAGGTCTGGTCGCGGCGTCTTCATCGAACCAGCCATCCGCGACCCCTGGCGGATCGGGCTCAGCGGTTCCGGAGCAAGTTGACTCTGCTTCCCTCTTGGCCGAAGACCCTTTCCTTTCTCCTCGAAGCCTAGAAGAGGAACCTGAAGAGGTACAGAAGGCGTGGGGACTCTTGGAATGCTTAGGAGAGAGGGACCCTGCCGATGTTCAAGTGGCGGACGAGCTCTCCTCTGCCCTTGAGATCCTCAAAGGCCACTTCCAGCAACTGCCTCCCGAGGTCCAAGCTGAAGCCAACGCTTCTCTCCTCCGGCTGCCCTCGGAGCTAAGGAGCCTGCACGAGCGTTTGCCTGTCCGGTCTACTCAACATGCTAAGCTTAAGGGAGCTGAGACTGCTCTCGCGGCTGCTGCTCGTGCCTACAAAGACTTGGTTGCCCTTGCTACTAGCAACCCAGAAGCGGCTGAGATAGCTAAACTTGAAGAGCAAATTTCCCTCCTCCGCCAGAAACAAGTCCAGCGCGCCAACGAAATAGCTCAACAGAAAGCCCTGGGGAGTAAGCTACAAGAGGAGCGGACGCGAGCAAAGAGGGAAACAGCAGAGTTTGACCGTGGGGTAAGCAAGACCAAGGCCACCATCAAACGGTTGGGCCTGCATCTATATGAGTTTCGGCCTTAGCCCGTAAACACTGGCTTGATGTATTTCATTCACTGAGTTTAATGATATGAGCCCATTTACCAAGCCCTATTCGGTTTGATTCGCAAACCAAACCCTGCGCATCAGTCTTATCCATGCAGTCAGAAAACTGCAGAACTGTTTCCCATGAATTTGCATTTAAAACGGGAAACTGTTTCAACCTCTAACTGCCCAATAATTGCGCAAGTTCATCTCAGCCCTTGGATTGCTTCTAAGTAAGGCTATAAAAGCAACACCCCCTGGCTAGACCCGAGAACCCCAAAAACTACCTTAGAATGTTATTCAGCGTTTCTTCGTTCAGGTTCTGCTACCAGCCGCTATGGCTTCCTCAATCCTTACCACCCAATCTAGTCCGGATGTTCCGCTGAACACCCCAAATCATAACACCCCATGTTAAAACAATCCCGAACCATAACATCCCATGTTATGTTCCGGGCGGATGTGATTATAGATTGGTAGCTGTCGATTTGGCACCCCTCTAGCGCATCGGCCGGAAGCCCAGCATGGATGCGGTTCGGGGTACCCTCCTCTCCGGAGAGAGGAGCAATGAGCTTCAATAGGCCAGTTGTCCACCTCCATATGAAGGGTATTGGATGACCGTGGACAACGCCGGGCTATTGAACTCATTGCATGATCGAGAGATTATGGGTAGCGGACGTCTATGTGCCGCTCTGCTTCGGCGTCAAGACAGTCTCTGCCACCCCTATCTCTACGCTTCATCCGCTGATCTCTCAGGATCTTACTCTACAACCCCTGTTCGGCCCGTGTTCGGATTGAAGGAGGTGGCGAAGATCCCCATATACCCAGGTGGTATCAGAGCTAGTTGGCGGATATGTATTACTAGTTTCTTGCCTTTGTAATCGCCGTGGCCGCAAAGCCCCTCTACTTTTGTAAATAAAACAAAATTTTAGAATCAAGACTTGCATCGCACAATTCTTACTGACGGCAAAGGTTTTGGGCACACCCCATCGCGGATGTTCCTAAAAACCCCTATTCAAAGGACAACCCGGCCCGGCTTGGCCCTAAAGAAGGTTCAAAAATTTCGAAAATTTCGAAAAATCCAACGCGAAAGATAAGTCGGATATTGCCCTTATGTTGCCCCCTTAGTTTGCTGGGCTGCGCGGATGGGCAAAGCCAGAACCAAGCCGAGTAAACTAGATAGGATTCACAATTGGTTTCCCCCATGATGGGCTAGGTTCGACGAAAAGGTGAAAGCCCGTTTGTCGTCGAACCCCTGTCCGGCCCACTAGCAATGGAAAGTAAGCCCAACGCCAGGTAGCCCTAAGCAGATGCTTGGGAAACACAAATTGGTATAAATGCAGGATTTGACAGTTACCGAAACGGTGGGGAGAACCGAGAAGGCGCCAGTCAAACCCCATTGATCACGCATCGATTCCCAGGCGAGCAGGCGCCGAAAACGGATAGATGCATAAAGATGGGTAGATCGAAGCATTAAAGCTTGCGTGACCCCCAACCGTTGGATCCTCTCGTACATGTAGTATAAGAGGAACCCCTTGGTAGCAGCAAAAACCTCACCAGATCACCCTGCTTAGAACAAATATGGTAATCGTAGAGTGGTTAGCAATTGGCGTAGCCCTCTGGCTGCCACAAGCCTTTCCGCCAGAGAAACCGCAATCCTGGTTAAATACCCCAGTAACCTCGGTCACCCAGCGTTAAGTAAATCCTAACCCCGGTCACCTAGCGTTAGGCGGCCTGAAACCGTGTTTCCTGGTGTTTAGACAACACCCGGCCAGTCTAACGCTAGTGACCCGGTTAGGTGCTTGGATGAATGTCATTGACACGGCCGATGACCTTCATCCCGAGCAATCCATCCATACGTTCCCTCCGCGGAACTGTATGTTTTTCCTCCAGTACCGCCACTGCATCCTCATCTTTCCCTTTTTTCCAAGTCCTGTTCCCCTCCTGGAATTAGCAGAGCTCCGAAGAAGAAGAGGATCTGGGCAAGAGGATCAGGCAGCAGCACGAGGAATCCGCCAGTCCCCCAAGACTAAGAGAGACGTAGGATGGTATCAGAGCTAGCTAGTAGCTTTCGTTGTATTTTCTTTTCCTTGTAATGCCCTTGGCCGCAAAGCCTGCGTAAGAATAAAGCAGTTTGCAATTTTCGTACTTAACACTTACCAAGATATGAATTTGATTGTTAATGAAAAGTATAAGGACATCAACACCCCTGGCGGATGTTGAAATAAGACAAGGTAAAAGAAGAACAAAACCCCAATGGTTTCGCAATGAAAAAGACGAACACTTCAAAAACGGCGGACACACCCCTGGCGGATGTGCCGTCTTAACTTACTGCCGTCTGAGCGCACTGCCGGAGGGCTAAGAATTCTGTCCAGCCCCGTCGTCTGCCGGAGGGACCTCGAACTCCCAAACACTTGGGAAGTATTTCTTAAGATATCGCCCATTAATGGGATTTCTATGAACTTCACCTTCCAAGTCTCGGAGCTGGTATGCCCCCTTGCCCACGATTCGATCGATGACAAATGGACCCTCCCAGCGAGGACTCCATTTACCACGACCCGGTTCGTCCAAGGGCAGAGCTACCCTCCAGACCAAGTCTCCCTCGCCATAGGTTTTACCCTTGGTCCGCTTGTCATACGCCTTGGCGATCCGCTGCTTTTCCTGGATGATAGTGTCCAAGGCCTCCAGTCGTTTGTCGTCGAGGTCTTCATGTTCCTGGAACATGGCTTGGACATAGTCTTCACCCAGGAGCTGATGTTGCTCGCGAACCCGTAAAGAAGCTACATTGATCTCCATTGGCAGGACAGCCTCATGGCCATACATCAACGAATAAGGGGTAGTACCTGTAGGCGTCCGCTTAGAGGTCCTATAGGCCCAAAGCGTGTTGTCAAGTTGAGTGTGCCATGATCTCGGGCTATCCACTAGCATCTTCTTCAGAATGGATATGATCACCTTGTTAGTAGCTTCCGCTTGGCCATTGGATTGAGCATAATAAGGAGAGGAATGGAGGAACTGGACACCATAATCTGCTAACCAAGTTTGGGTCTTCTCAGCCATGAAGGCTGCCCCCCTGTCCGCTACTACACACTCTGGAATGCCGTAGCGGCAGATTATGTTTTGGAAAACAAAGCGGATGACCGTATCTGCATCGCAGTTCCTGGTTGGTATAGCTTCAACCCACTTAGTAAAGAAATCGGTGCCCAGCAAAAGAAACTTATGCTGCGCAGATGAATGTGGATTGATCTCTCCTATGAAATCTAACGCCCAGCCCCTAGCAGGCCAAGGCTTGATGATGGGCTGCAAAGGAATGTTAGGAACCCGCTGCACTGGCCCGTGTCGCTGGCATTCCTGACAACCCTGAGCGAAACTATGACAATCTTTCAAAATGGATGGCCAATGATATCCATATCTGCGAATCAGCCATCTCATTTTGGGTCCGGACTGATGTGAACCACAGACCCCTAGGTGTACCTCTCTCATGATCCGCTTGGCTTCGACGCCAAAGATACACCTCAATAGGACTCCATCCCCCCCCCTACGGAAGAGTTCGTCTCCCCTGAGAAGATAACTTGTTGCGAGATGTCTAGTTCTCCTCTCGGATGGTGCAGATGGGTCCTGCAAATGCGCTATGATTGGTAGCCGCCAGTCAGTGTCGACAGGCTCAACTGTAGCGACCGACCAACCTCCGCGCTCTCTCTGGCGGATCACAAAGGATGGTAGAGTTCTGCGCTCCACCCTAAGGATTCGTTCCTTCACTCCCTGGGCTAGGCTGATTCCAGTGGCCAATTGTGCCAGCTCGTTGGCTGCTGAGTTCAACTCCCTCGGAACATAGTCTAAGGAAACATCAATAAATCGACCCAGTAGCTCAATAGCCCGCTCGTAGTAGTGCACTAAATGGAAGGAAACGCACTTGTAGATCCCCAACAGTTGATTAATAACTAACATGGAATCTCCAAGTACCTCAATTTCTTGTGCCCCCAGGTCGAGCAACATGTCACGAGCTAAAGTTTTGCACAGCGGAAATTGCTCGTGCGGCACTTAGCAAAGTCTGTCTCGCTAAGTCAGCCTTCCCTTAGTCGAACAACCTCAAGGCCAGAACAAAAGTGAGAGAGAAACCCAAGTCGATGAAAGAAATCAACTTGTATTGAAGTTTAAAGAAACTTTACAAAATCTGAAAAATTCCTGAAAACTATGTTTCCCTCGTGCCAAGGCAATGTCACCCCGGCAGCCTATATATAGACATGGGCAACCAACCTTGCCATGCCTCCGGAATTATCTAGGCCTAGCTAGATATATACAAGGGCACTCTAGATCTTTCTACACACACTAGAGATGCCAAGACTATACAAGAGTATCCTAGAACAATCTAGACACTTCGTATCGTATCCTAGAAAGTCCCGGATACACCGAGGTCCTCTCTAGAACCTCCCGGAGAGTGTGGCGTCTTCCTGCGCCACTCCCACTGGCCTCGCGTGGCCCTGCACCACGCTGCTCCGCCTTGCGTGGCCCGATGCTGCATGCTCGGTTGCTCCGCCACGCCGCATCGTCCTCCGACACGTGATGTCGCCTTCCGACACGCTGCGCCACCCTGCGCAGCCTCGTGCTTCAGTGCTGCGACGCCCTGCACGGCCCTGCCGTGCGGCGTTGCCTTGCACAGCCCAGCTGTGCTGCCTTGCGCTAGGCTGCTGTGCATTCCACAGCCCTGCGCCTTGCTGTGCCATGTTCCGGAGATGCCCGGACACGTCCGGAACCTTCCAGAGTCAGCTAGACACCTCCGCGACTCTCCAGACCGTCCTAAGAACCTTGGCCCTTCTCCGGAACCTTCCTTGAGGCATGCATGCTCCTCATGCTGCTCAAGGAGCCTCGCGGGTCGTGGCAGACTACCGCGAGTATGCACGCGACGCCCTCGTCGTGTGCTCGCAACGTTGCCAGCCTTTGTCCTCGAGCTGCCCCTGCATGATGTCTTCGGACACTCACTCCGGCTGGGCACGACGCTGCCTAAGGCCCTTGGCCTGGCGGGTCGTGACATTCTCCCCCGCCTATTTCCTCGACGCCCTCGTCGAGGTGCTGCGAAGTTGCCCGACTTATTCCCTGCAGTACCGTCGCATATGGGACTCTTATCTTGTCGTGGCATCTCGCTGCACGTTCCCCTTCTCAAGGCACTCCTTGTCCGGTGGCACCCCCGTGCCTTATACCACCCCTTCCGCGAGCACACCTTGCTCCCAGCGGAAACCTTGTGCAACGCCGCTCGAGCTACCCCTTGCTCGTGTGACGCCCCCGCATCACCAAACGCGGCACGACCCCGTCCGTCGGGTCGCGTGACAAGGGAACGAGGTGTCGTCGACTCCTGCCCCATAGTCTCACCCGGACCTCGCAGTATTAACGCCGACAATACCTTCACCTCTCCTTGCGTGCCTCTCCTCATGGGCACCATACAGGCCCTGTCACCATCCATAATGCACAGGCTGTTGGCAAACGGTATCGGATACGCCTTGGCTTGGTCGAGGAACTCCATGCCCAGGATGATCTTCTCGTCATCCATCGGCGCTATCGAGAAGTCTAACTCTCCGGACCAAGCTCCTATGCTGGTCATGACTCCTCGAAGTATGCCTTCAATGGGTCGAGCTGGCGTAATCATCCCTTTGACGGAGCCTCCTCCATCTTGGCCCTTAAGTCCCAATCGTCGAGCCTCCCCGATTGCGATGAAGTTATGCGTCGACCCCGTGTCGAGCATTGCCTTCGTCGGCTTGCCATCTATCGCAATGTCCATGTAAAGTAGACTTTTGGCTCGATCCTCAGGTATGGACCGGATCGAATTCAGCCGCATCCAAGACCCAAAAGGTGCACCACCATCGCCGTCCTTGGCGGGTACCTCATCTTGATGACTTGCTTGCATGGCACTCATTGCCTTCTTCTTTATTGGGCAATCCCTCGTCCGATGCGGACCGTCGCAAAGGAAACACTTGGTGTCTCGTGCCTCCTTTCCTTTGCTTTCGTCCCTAGGTCTTGCCGAGTAACCCCCATGTCGGGACTTGTCGCTGCGGTACTCTCGATTGTCCCCGCCTTTGACATGGCTGCTCTCCTTGTCCTCCGATCTCTTTGTCTCCTTTGGACTAGAGTAGTCGACAAGGCTTTCGGCTGTAGCTATCGCGGTCGCAAGGTCTTGCACCCCACGACAGCGTAGTTCAACCTTGGCCCATGGTTGGAGACCATCCATGAAGTTGAAGAGCACCTCCTTGTCGGACATATCGGGGATCTCAAGCACCAAGTTGGTGAACTCCGTGATGTAGTCGCGAATCACCCCCTTGTGCGTGAGTCTCCGCAAACGAGCTCTCGCCTCATCTTCGGCATTCTCGGGATAGAATTGCCTCCTAAAGTCCTTTACGAAGTCATCGTAGGTAGCTATGGTGCACGTACCTCTCTCGACATCACTTCGTCTTCTCCTCCACCAGAGCATGGCGGTGTCGGTGAGGTATAGAGCTGCTGTCCTCACCTTGGCATCGTCCTCCGTGATGCCTACGCAACCGAAGTATTGCTCTAGCCCCCATAAGAAGTTATCGACTTCTCGAGCATTGCGAACCCCCGCAAAACTCGATGGCTTAGGCACCTCCACGTGCCTCGCCTCCACGATACCGCTGGTACTAGCCCCCGCAGCCAATGCGCGTTTGCAAAGGACCAACTCCTCTCGCATCCCCTCGATGCGGGCATGCACATCGCTGAGCTCCCGTTCTTGGACCTGACGCACTCGGGCGAGTTCCCCCTTGAACTCCTCGCGCATCTTCATCTCCATGCTCACCAGCATGTCCTTGATCGCAGAGTGGATCACAGCACCCTCCTCCTCGAGACCATCCACCCGTTGGACTAGATCCTCGACTCGGATGCCTACCTCCTCTACTTGGGCACCGTTGCCCACCACGCTTGCTTCCACCATCGCAAGTCGTGAATCAAGGTCTTCAATCCGCTCCATCGACGTCTCCCCTTGAGATGTCTGCGGACAAGAGATGTTATCGCGGCCACTCACTTGCGTCACTCCTTCCACAGGATTGGTCCGAGAAGTGCCATCCTTGGCAACCTCGGAAGCCCTGGCAGTACCACCCTTCACCATCGTATCGGATACAAGTCCGTCTGTATCGGATACTGGCTTCGGTATCGGACTCTCGGCTGATCAGCAACGTATCGTATCCTCCTGATACGAACCGGCTCTGATACCAACTGTCACGAGCTAAAGTTTTGCACAGCGGAAATTGCTCGTGCGGCACTTAGCAAAGTCTGTCTCGCTAAGTCAGCCTTCCCTTAGTCGAACAACCTCAAGGCCAGAACAAAAGTGAGAGAGAAACCCAAGTCGATGAAGGAAATCAACTTGTATTGAAGTTTAAAGAAACTTTACAAAATCTGAAAAATTCCTGAAAACTATGTTTCCCTCGTGCCAAGGCAATGTCACCCCGGCAGCCTATATATAGACATGGGCAACCAACCTTGCCATGTGTCACGGGCCGACTTTGCGGGAGCGCAAAGAGGACCGTGCGGCACTTACTGTCCCTTTGAGAAGGTAGTAAGTCAGCCTTGAGCGTACCTTGCAAGGAACAATGGAAACCACACGATATTAATATATTGTACGCAACAAGTAAGAACAGTATAATATAGTGGTGGGGCGAGCTCGTCGACAAGCGAGCGAGCAATTGAATGCAAAGTTGCAAAAGATCTCACGCGACACAGATGATTGAATAATTCCTCTCTTTATTGATGGTAAGACGTTTACAGGGGCGCAAGTACATGTGCTTACCTATACTAGTTCACTAGTCCAACCGTCGCCGACTAGGAACCCCCCTGTATAGTGCAAGTCGGACAAATAGTAACTTGGCACCAGGGAAACATGAATATTAGGAAATATTAATTACAGAAATGCCACTAGCACACAAGCAACCGGCCATAGGCTTAACTCTTGACCTTGGACAAGGTTGCTTGTGGCGTTACAAGTTACATCCCTAACATGCTCCCCCACTTAAGCTGTCGGCGCTCTCGACGACGGCATTAAGGCTAGAGTGCTGCAATCTTCTCCCTGAGCTGCTGGCTTCGTCTTCTGCCTTGAAGTCTTCAATCTGCTGCTGGAACCTCCTGAGTGCTTCAACGTTCTCCCAGCTTGTCTCTTCGTCTCCAACCCCCTTCCACTTGACTAAGAACTGCTGCTGCGGGACAACTTGGACAGCTTGACTGGTGCCTTGGCGATACTTGTTCACCACCCGTTCGGCAAGGATCGCTTCGACTTCCCTCGACTTAGTGGGCTTGATCTCCACATGGGGTCGAGTTGGCTTGTTGCGAGAGCCATCTTCAGGATCTGGATGATGGGGTTTGAGATTGCTGACATGAAAGACCGGGTGAATCTTCATCCAAGTGGGGAGGTCGACTTTGTAAGAGCACTTCCCCACTTTCTTTAGAACCGGGAGCGGGCCTTCATATCGGCGGAACAACCTCTTGTCTTTGTTGCGAAGGAACCGGAGCTGTTCGGGGAGTAACTTGACAAGCACCATGTCTCCCTCTTTGAACTCTCGAGACTGGCGGCCTTGGTCGGCCCACTTCTTCATTCGCCCCGCCGCTTTCTCCAAGTAACTCTTGGCAATCTCTGTGTTGGCCTTCCACTCTTTAGTGAAGTTGAAAGCCCGCGGGTTCTTCCCCTTGTACACTTCTTGTACTGTGTGAGGCAGGAAAGGCTGCTGACCCATCACTACTTCGAACGCACTCCTGTTGGTGGCTGAACTCTTCTTCGAGTTAAAACAGAACTGGGCCACATCTAGGAGTTCCACCCAATTCTTCATGTTGGCATGGACAAAGTGTCGCAAATACTCTTCAAGCATTCCATTGAATCTCTCAGTTTGCCCATCTGTCTGAGGATGGTAACTGGAAGAGATGTTGAGCTCCGACTCAAGCAGCTTGAACAACTCTGTCCAGAAGGACCCAGTAAACCTTGTGTCTCGATCACTGACAATATTCTGTGGCACGCCCCAATACTTGACCACGTGCTTGAAAAAGAGACTTGCTGTGTCTTCGGCAGAGCAATGCTTTGGGGTTGGCACAAATGTTGCATACTTAGAGAACCTGTCCACCACAACGAGGATACCAGAAATGTCCCCCACCTTAGGGAGGCTTGTAATGAAGTCCAGGGAGACACTCTCCCAGGGCCGAGTCGGTGTGGACAGTGGTTCCAACAAGCCCGGTGTCTTTTGTCTCTCCACCTTGTCTTGCTGGCAGATGAGGCAAGTTCGAGTGTACTCCATCACGTCATCTCTCATTTGTGGCCAATAGTATCCCTGCTTCAGAAGAGCATGTGTTCTCTGCCATCCTGGGTGCCCTGCCCACAAGGTGTCATGACACTCTTTCATAAGCATTCTTCGTAACCCATCGGCACGAGGGACATACATTCGACCTCCTTTTGCCATTAGCAGGCCGGCTTCCACCCAAAACCTTTGACTTTTCCCTTCCTCTACTAGCTTGACAAGGGCTTGAGCGGCAGGATCCTTTCTCAGACCCTCTTTAACTCTTCCTTTGATGTCGGTAGCGACGGCACTGCCTGTCAACGTCGCTAACACTCGGGTGCTAGCAAGATCCGTCTTCCGACTTAAGGCATCGGCCACTTTGTGCTCAAATTGGAAATCAAATTCTGCTAGGAACTCTTGCCACCGCGCCTGTTTAGAGGTCAGCTTCGGGTGTGTCAGGAAGTGACTGACTGCAGAGTTGTCTGTCTTTACAATAAATTTTGCCCCCAACAAGTAATGTCTCCATGTTCTCAGACAATGGATCACCGCCAACATTTCTCTCTCATGCGCGGTATATCTCCTCTCTACCGGAGATAGCTTGTGGCTTTCATATGCCACTGGATGTCCTTCTTGCAACAAAACTCCCCCAAGCGCATAGTCAGACGCATCAGTCTGCACTTCAAATGGCTTGTTCAGATCAGGTAATGCAAGGACAGGATCTTTCATCACTGCCTCTTTCAACTTCTTGAAAGCCTGTTCACATTCCTCCTTCCAGTCCCACGCCACTCCCTTCTTTAGAAGCTCTGTCAGGGGAGTGGTCTTCAGCGAGTAATTCTCAATGAACCGCCTATAGTAGTTGGCCAGTCCAAGGAAAGATCGCAATTCTTTCACATTCTTGGGGCTTTGCCACTCTTCAATGGCCTTCACTTTCTCCATGTCCATTCGAATTCTCCCCCTTTCTATGACATGCCCCAAGAATTTAATGGTATCCTGCGCGAAGGAGCACTTCTCGCGCTTGACATACAGCTGGTTGGCACGCAGCTGCTGGAACACTACCTTTAGATGTTCCACATGCTCTTCCAAGGTGGAACTGTAGACCACAATGTCATCTAGGTACACCACCACGAACTTGTCCAGGTAGTCATGGAAGACCTAGTTCATCAATGTGCAGAATGTGGCTGGTGCGTTGGTCAATCCAAATGGCATCACTAGAAATTCAAATGCGCCGTATCGGGTGACGCAAGTAGTCTTTGGCTCGTCCCCTTCCGCAATGCGTACTTGATAGTATCCCGACCGAAGATCCAGCTTGGTGAAATATTTGGCACCACTGAGCTGGTCGAACAAGTCGGCAATCAGAGGGATAGGGTACTTGTTTCGCACCGTGACTTTGTTGAGAGCTCTGTAATCTACACACAATCGCAAGCTCCCGTCATGCTTCTTTTGAAAAAGTACAGGTGCGCCATATGGGGCCTTCGAAGGTTGAATGAACCCTGCTTCTAATAGCTCTCCCAACTGTCTCCTTAACTCGGCCAGTTCTGGTGGAGCCATTCGATAGGGAGCCTTCGCGGGTGGTTTAGCCCCGGGGAGCAACTCAATCTCATGATCCACATTCCTTCTTGGAGGAAGTTCTTTGGGAAGCTCTACCGGCATCACATCTTTGTAGTTCTCGAGCACTCCCTGAACTTCTCGTGGCACTACTTCCTGCTCTGTCTCGCCTTTACTCAAAGGAACGAGAACATAAGAGGGGTCCTGACGCTTCACCCCCTTCTTGAATTGGAGTGCTGACAAGAGTCGAGGTTCACTTGGCGAGATTATTTTCACAGGCACTACACATGGCTTCTCACCCATAATTAGTAAGTTTCGTGCATTCGGAATGGGGATGGCTTTGTTCTCCAGCAAGAAATCCATCCCTAGTACGACATCGAAGTCGTCCATCTTTACAATAACAAGGTCCGCCTTCCCTTCCCAACAGTCTAGTTTCAAGGATACCCCTCGAGACAACCCGACTGTGGGTGACGGTGGGGAGTTGACTGCTTTCATGCGGCCAACATCTTTCTCCCACTTTAACTCCAGTCTGCGTGCCTCTACTTCGGACACGAAACTGTGGGTGGCGCCAGTGTCAATCATCACACTCTTGGCCACTTTCCCATTTAGGCTTCCACTCACAAACATGAGACCTTTAGGCTGAGACTTCTTAGATGCAATCGGTTGCTTCCCCACTGCATTCAGAAAACTCAGAGCCCCCATTTGACCAAGTTCTTCCTCTTCATCTGGGTGGACTTCCGACTCTTTTGCATAAATGTGGGCTTGCAGAGCTGTCAATGCTGTCTTGTGTGGACATTCATTCACCCTGTGAGGCCCCTTACACAGAAAGCATACTGGGGGTCTTGGTGTGAACCCAGTAGCATTGGGTTGTCTTGGAGTGTACACCCCAGTTGAGGCAACTGGCTTGGAGGAGGCGGTATCTCTCACATTACCCGCTCTTCTGTCTCCTCCCCCAAAACTCGAGAACCTTGACTCGGCTCCCCCACTTTTGCTCTGTCCTGGTCTCGCATTTCTGTGGACATTCATGTTTGTAGAGGTTGTGGGTCTCTTGGCAGAGTTCTCTTCAAAAGTATAATCTGTTAGTCTTTCTGCAGCTGCCTGAGCAGAAGCTAGATCTTGAACTCTTTGCCTCTGGAGTTCCGTCCTTGCCCACGGTTTCAATCCTTCAAGGAAATAGAATAGTCGATCCTTCTCTGACATATCCGGAAGGTCGAGCATGATCACAGAGAATTTGCTCACGAATTCTCGGATATTGTTAGTGTGTTTCAACTCCCTCAATTGCTCTGAATGTCGTTGTACTTCGTTCGCCACCATAATTTTGCATCGCCTGACAAATACATTGTCGCCATGCTCACTTTGGCTTCTTCCGAATCTGGTTTCACCGCTCGGAAGTATTGTTCCATATCAAATAGAAAGTTCTCAAGCTCCTTGGCATCTCGCGCCCCTCCGTAAGCTTGAGGTTCCGGAACCTTCACCTTCCTGTAGTCCGTCACAGGTTGGGTGTTCATCGCCCGGATAGCTAGGTTGAGCTTTGTGTTCATCTCGAACAGCTCATTCTTAAACGCATCGATAGTGGCACGGACATCCTCCGTCATCGTGTCCACAGTCACTTGTAGCGTCTCAAGGGCATCGCCCATTGCCCCCACTTGCTCTGGGGAGACAATTCCTTCATCTCTTTCATTCTCTGTTTCAGACCTCGGGGCTTTCTTCTTCTCAAGGGCCTTCACTCGCCCTTTTAACCCTTCAAGGTCCTCAACACGCGTCACCAATTCATCTAGGTCGACGCGGCGTAGTGCGGCAGTAATATCAATCACAGTGTCAGGGACACCCGCAAGTTCTGCGAGTTGAGTTTCGATCCATTCGAACTTTTGTGCATTCGTCATCCCTCCCGGCATGTTCTGAGCCTTCGAGCCAAGTTGGCTCTGATACCAGCTGTCACGGGCCGACTTTGCGGGAGCGCAAAGAGGACCGTGCGGCACTTACTGTCCCTTTGAGAAGGTAGTAAGTCAGCCTTGAGCGTACCTTGCAAGGAACAATGGAAACCACACGATATTAATATATTGTACGCAACAAGTAAGAACAGTATAATATAGTGGTGGGGCGAGCTCGTCGACAAGCGAGCGAGCAATTGAATGCAAAGTTGCAAAAGATCTCACGCGACACAGATGATTGAATAATTCCTCTCTTTATTGATGGTAAGACGTTTACAGGGGCGCAAGTACATGTGCTTACCTATACTAGTTCACTAGTCCAACCGTCGCCGACTAGGAACCCCCCTGTATAGTGCAAGTCGGACAAATAGTAACTTGGCACCAGGGAAACATGAATATTAGGAAATATTAATTACAGAAATGCCACTAGCACACAAGCAACCGGCCATAGGCTTAACTCTTGACCTTGGACAAGGTTGCTTGTGGCGTTACAAGTTACATCCCTAACACCATGCCTCCGGAATTATCTAGGCCTAGCTAGATATATACAAGGGCACTCTAGATCTTTCTACACACACTAGAGATGCCAAGACTATACAAGAGTATCCTAGAACAATCTAGACACTTCGTATCGTATCCTAGAAAGTCCCGGATACACCGAGGTCCTCTCTAGAACCTCCCGGAGAGTGTGGCGTCTTCCTGCGCCACTCCCACTGGCCTCGCGTGGCCCTGCACCACGCTGCTCCGCCTTGCGTGGCCCGATGCGGCATGCTCGGTTGCTCCGCCACGCCGCATCGTCCTCCGACACGTGATGTCGCCTTCCGACACGCTGCGCCACCCTGCGCAGCCTCGTGCTTCAGTGCTGCGACGCCCTGCACGGCCCTGCCGTGCGGCGTTGCCTTGCACAGCCCAGCTGTGCTGCCTTGCGCTAGGCTGCTGTGCATTCCACAGCCCTGCGCCTTGCTGTGCCATGTTCCGGAGATGCCCGGACACGTCCGGAACCTTCCAGAGTCAGCTAGACACCTCCGCGACTCTCCAGACCGTCCTAGGAACCTTGGCCCTTCTCCGGAACCTTCCTTGAGGCATGCATGCTCCTCATGCTGCTCAAGGAGCCTCGCGGGTCGTGGCAGACTACCGCGAGTATGCACGCGACGCCCTCGTCGTGTGCTCGCAACGTTGCCAGCCTTTGTCCTCGAGCTGCCCCTGCATGATGTCTTCGGACACTCACTCCGGCTGGGCACGACGCTGCCTAAGGCCCTTGGCCTGGCGGGTCGTGACAAACAGCTCCAAACCAATGAGTAGGGCTTCGTACTCTGCCTGGTTGTTGGTGCATGTCCACTCCAGTTGGAAAGAGTACAAATACTTGACACCTGCTGGATTCTGGATACAAACCCCTGCGCCCGCCAACTTACTGGTACTGCTACCATCGAAGTATAAGACCCAAGGCTGGTGTCGGATCACGTTAACGAACTCTGGCGGATCTGCGAATTCCCCTTCAATAGGATGGTGCAACAGGAAATCCGCGATGGCCTGACCCATCATGGCCTTGAGTGGCGCATATTGTAGGGAAAACTCTGACAGGGCTAAGACCCACTTGCCAATCCTACCCCTTAGGATAGGTCTCGTTAGCATATATTTCACCAAATCAGTCTGTGCCACCACTATTGTTGTGAATGAAAGCATGTAATGGCGGAGCTTAATGCCCGCGCAGTACAGGGCTAGACACAGCCTCTCGACTGGCGAATATCTGGTCTCTGCATCCAACAACGTCCTGCTGACGTAGGCTACTGCATATTCAACTTTCTTTCCATCGGCCAGGGTTTCATCCTGGGCTAGCAGCCCTGCGACAGAGATATCAGAGGCAGAAATATACAGTTTGAGAGGGATACCCGGTGTCGGCGGCCGAAGGACCGGCGGACTAGCCAAGTACTCCTTGATCCTGTCAAAGGCAGCTTGATGCTCAGTACCCCACTCAAAGATTTCTCCTGGTTTTAGCTTGAGTAGAGACGAGAAAGGTGCCACCTTGCCTGCTGAGTTGGATATAAACCTTCTGAGGAAGTTGATTTTTCCAAGCAAGCTCTGCAGCTCCCTCTTGTTTCTCGGCACTGGCACGTCCAACACAGCTTGCACTTTGTCGCCAGACACCTCGATGCCTCTCTCATGTACCACAAACCCTAGAAAGTCACCAGCACAAACCCCAAAGACACACTTGGCCGGATTCATTTTAAGCTGATGCTTTCGCATGATTGTGAACACCCTTCGGAGATGATCAATGTGATCTTCCCTCTTTTTGGACTTTACTACCACATCATCAATGTAGACTTCAAGGATGTCCCCCAATATTCTGCTGAAAATTACGTTCATTGCACGCTGGTATGTAGCCCCTGCATTGGTTAAGCCGAATGGCATACTGAGATACTCAAACGCTCCTGTGAACCCAGGGCAGCGGAAGGCGGTTTTAGGAATGTCCGGCTCGTCTATTGGAATCTGGTGATACCCTGCCGTTCCATCCATAAATGAGAGCAACTCGTGTCCCGCTACTGCATCCACCAGCATATCCGCTATGGGCATAGGATAAACATCCCTAGGAGATGCAGCGTTTAAATCCCTGTAGTCCACACATATTCTGATTTTGCCATTCTTCTTCCGAACAGGGACGACGTTGGATAACCATTCCGGATAAAGGGCTGGTCTGATTATCCCAGCGTCCAACATGCTTTGAACTTCTTTCTTGACCGCCATTGCCGTTTCAGCATTCATCCGCCGCTGCTCTTGCTTAACTGGCCTACACCCTTCCTTGATAGGAATGCGATGGCAAGCCAGCCCTCTTGATAACCCCGGCATGTCTTGATACTTCTCGGCAAAGCAGTCCTTAAAATCATGCAGCAACCCTATCAGTTGCTGCCTCAAATCTGGTCTAAGGTACTGGCTGATCCCCACTTCCATGGGTTCCGTTTCTGTCCCCAGGTTGATCCTTTCGACAGGATCGCGTACCTTGGGCGGAGTATCATCTAGCGCTGCTGGAGCAGGCTGAATTACTTCCACCCCTGTTGAAACTTCGAACTCTTCTTCCTCAATACACTCCACCAGTGCCACCTCCTCCCAAGCCATTCGCTCTAATCGATAAATCGCCAATCGCTGCATAAAGCTAGCAAAGGCGTCCGACTCCTCTTGCGAGAGGGCGTCACTCATTGGAAGTATTGGGACGGAACTCAATGGAAATTGGCCGACTACAATCCGCCATAGCCTGGGCAATTCCCCACTGAGACAGTTCATTCTGGGTCACCCCGAGTGGATGCCCCCTATGGTCGACTCCCCCAATCCGGAGGGGTCTCATGTCTCTGTTGTAATAGCTGGCTTCCAACTGGATGGCCGCTATCGAATACGGGCGCTCATCTGCCTTGATGAGCACTGGCAACTCTGCGACTGGATCCCACATGATCATCTCTTGGTGGAGAGATGAGGGCACTGCTAGCGCCTTATGGATCCAATCCCTCCCTAGGATCATATGGTAGGGAGCGTTTGCGTTGGCCACGTAAAATGCGTGATGGGCATCAGAGGGTCCTATCTTGACTCGGAGCACAGCCACCCCAGCGGTTGGAGTTACCTCCCCCGAAAACCCCTTCACCCTGGAGACAGTCTGGATGACTTTGTCCTTCGGAATCTTCAGTTGTTCCACAAGAGTAGTGGTGACGACGTTTACCGCAGCCCCTGTATCTATCAAGATCTTGCGGACCTTCATGCCCTGCACCTCTGCTGTCACGTATAGAGGCTTCAGATGCTGGGACATGTCAAACGTAGGCTTGGCAAACATCACGCATTGTTTCAGAAGGTCTCCGGCCCCCTCCGGGTACCGATGGCTGGACCGAAAAACCCCGGGCTCAGCTTCCGCTTGAGCCCCACTTTCAGGCTCCTGTGCTGAGTAAACAGGCTGAGGAGCCCCTTCGTTGCTGATGAAGTGAGCAGTGGGCAAAGGCTCTGGCAGAGCATAAGCAGATGACAGAATGAAGACCATGTTGCAATGATGGGTCATGGCCTCATCCCCGGTCTGCTCTTCGTCCATTGGCATCTCACCCTCGTCTACCGCTTCAGGCTCATCCTCATAGTCGACCACATCCTCTTCCTTATCCCGGTCTAGGTCTCCTACGTCGGAGTCAGCTCGTATACTGGAGGCGACTGAGGACGTCCTAGTTGGCACCGTCATCTGCAGCTTCTTAGCTGCGTATTCCACGAAGTTGGTTGGCGCCTTAGGCCCTTTTGGCCTTGCCCGCGATATGGTAGCGGACGGCCCGTTCGTTTCCACCAGAACTGATCTGGATTCCTTGGGAACCGCCTCCCTCTGAGAAACCCCCACGTTGCTCGTGCTCGCCGCCAATGACACGCTGTTTTCCTTTGGTACCCACCGCATAACGGTGGAACCCTTGCTGGTGTCAATCACCATCACATCTTCCTGGGCCTCCAAAGCCCCCTGCTTCCCGGCAGCTTCCGGTTGTGACTTCTTTGGAGGAGACTTCCCTGCCTTCGCAGGCTCAGGAGGGAAATCCAGCTTTCTCCTTGGCCTGGACTGAGGTGCCCCAGTGGATCTCGGCAGATCAGCTATCCTATCGTGCACACTCTTTCGAGGTGCCGGTGGAACGTCCGCGGTTCGCTGTCGCCTAGAGTCCATGTATGATTTGGTTCTTACCTTGTAGCGCTTATGGATCTCCTCCACCCGCTCCACGGGTACTGACAGCTCTTCCTCGGTTACCCTTCCCGATGCCAGCTCCGCCAAGGTTCTTTTCGCCTTGCCAAAGCGTCTCCGCTCGTTCCGGGTGGTCACTGCTGCAAGCTCAACAGCCTTGCCAGCCCGCTGGGTATACCATCTGTCCGCCTTCGGGTCGTTCCTAGATGCTGGCGGAATATAGACCTCCGCGGATGGCTCTGGATTCGCAGCCTTCTGCGAACCCCCAGCCGTGGCTGATTTGATTTCGGACGGTCCTGGACCTTGCCTAGGCCTTGCCTTGCTGGCGCAGCTGTCCTCGGACCCGTGATGGTACTTCATCCGCTTGTAACTCTCCCTGCTTGACTTCTCGGGCGGCGGACGCTCTAACTTGGCTTTCTCGAGGGCTCTCCTTTCAGCCTTCTCCTCCGCTTCCCTCAAGGCTGCCTGAAACTCCTCATAAGTAATCGGCTGCCCTGTAGTTAGTCTGCACGTGAGGCAGAGCTTGGAGCGTGGGACCATCACCATGTCCTCTTCTTCAATCGCCCCAACCCAAAATTCTGGGCAGGGCCTAGGTTCGCTGGCGTCGAACCCCAGCTTGCCGTCGTTCAGCCACTCCTGCAACTGATCCTTCAGACCTACACATTCAGAACTAGAGTGGTCAAAGGACTTATGGAAAAGACACGTAAATCCGCCGTCCCCATTGCTAGGATGGCCTTGGTAAAACTCCTGAATTTCTGGCGCCTTATGGTGCACCATGGTTTCCCAGATTTCCTCCGCCTTGTTTGCGTCGTAAGTATACTCCTGAAACCTGGAAACCCGCTTCCTACACTGCTGCGGCAGACTCGGACCAACGCTGATCTCGATAGCATTCACCCGCGGTGCACCCTTAGCCTTTGTCCATTGAGGCTCCTTAGGATTCTCCAATTGCAGGACGTTGTCATTGATCCATATCTGCAACTGGTCCTTCAGCTTCACACAATCCTTAGTATTGTGATTGTTCATATTGTGATAGCTGCAGTATGTCTTCCCCGCCATATAATCAGGCTTGGGGGCAAATCCGTCATGATGCAGACGCCCCTGGTTGAACAATTCTTGCAAAATCTCGTGAGCTCTATGGGCGTTATAGGTGTATGCATCAAAGGCTGATTTGGTTGGAAGAGGAGTAACTAGCTTAATAGGTTCCCTGACCGGCTTCGCTACCTGGGACTGCAAAGGCTTCTGATCAGTCCTCTCGATAGCTGCGACCTCGACCCCTACTTTCTCCTCATCAACCCATGTCAGGATTGGCCTAGGAACTGCATCCGCCTGAACGGCTGCCACGGTCTGAGCCGCGGTCGGAATTGGAGTTTTGGGCTTCAGAGTCCCCGGATAGTAGGACATCGGAATCCCCTTCCTTCTTTCGTTCCTCTCCCTGGACCGATTCACATAGTGCTGCTCCTGACCCAGACGATTAGTCAGATCCGCCATCGTGGTTACATGAACCTGCCTGAACCCCTGGCGGATCTCATCTATCAAGCCATCAATCGCCATCCGCACAGCATGCTCCTCTGGAATTTCCATCTCACAGCGAGTTAGCTCCAGCTTGAAGCGTCGCAGATAATCAGTGGCAGACTCGTCAGGCCTCTGTTCAGTCTCTGCCAGGTCCTTAAGTCCGATTTTTGCTTCCACGACCCCAAACATGGTCCTGAACATGACCTCCATGGTCTTCCAGTCTGGAATTGACCCAGGCCTTAAACGCTTATACCAGATAGCTGCTTCCCCTGCCAGGGATGTAGGAAAGAGCTTCAGCTTCATGATCGGGTTCTCAGCATATTGACCTGATTCGTTGGTGAAACGCATGATGTGCGTCTCAGCATCCTCGGATGTCTGGCCAGTAAACGGCGTAAAACGGATTGGCTTGAAACCGACCAGGAAGGGTACCGCATTGATCTCGGGAGTCAACGGATTCTCGTACGTCTTGTCGACGTCGGGCAACCCCTGCAGCTCCCTGAGCTTGTCAGCGAAGATCCTGCCAATGTCCTCCAGGGTTATCTGAGCCACGGCGTTCGCTGGAGG
Source organism: Potentilla sterilis (assembly GCA_963682095.1). Lineage (NCBI taxonomy): Eukaryota > Viridiplantae > Streptophyta > Magnoliopsida > Rosales > Rosaceae > Potentilla > Potentilla sterilis. The sequence continues at coordinate 49,253,153 of OY821760.1, forward strand.
TACCGGCTGATCGTTGTTAACCAGCTCCGTAGGAGGAAGCTGACCTCCCCTTTGACTATTAGTGGCCCTGTTGTTGGATCCGCCAATAGTACCATGACCGGCGTCGCGCTTGCGCTGGTCCTTCAGCTGAGCTGGATCCGTACCCGTACGGCCGGACCCCTCGGGGTGGTCACCCCGTTCCAACAACTGATTCATCAAGACACTCAGGTTGGCGAGCGCGGTGTTAGTTTCCGCCAACTGCTCCTGCTGCTGTTGCCAGCTGCCCTCGGAGTTCCTGGCATAGGCGGTCAAGTCGCTCCCCAGCCTATCCTGCTGTTCGGCGAGGTACTTGAAATTGGCAGTGAACCCCCGTTGCTCCGTCTGCATACGCCTAACGGATTCACTTAGATCAATGACCACCTCATTCGCCCTCCGCAGCGCCTCGTCTGTGTGACAAGACTTTTCGATCAACATCTTCAGAGTATCCGTCACCTCCGTGGGAGTTGCAGACTCCCCAGTAAATTGTACCACAGGTGACGCACTTGGATCAGCGGATTCATCCGCGGACCCCGTTTCCAAAAAACCAGATGTAGCTTCCCGGTTAACAAAGCCGACAGCGCGGTCGTCATCCTGAGAAGCGGCAGTGATTTCAGTGGTCTCTTCCTCGATCTCCGAAACAGATGGCTCGGAAATCGGATTCAGACCCTTTTTGCTTCGCAGGGCTTTAAGGGCAGCAGCAATAGCTTTTGCGTCTGCCAAAGTCCCGCCAAACACTTCCTTAACTTCAGCGTCAGTTAATCCCCTACACTCAGCTGTTCCATGCTGGATCAGCCCTTTGTGGGAAATCTTCAAACAAGACATGGTCACCCTTACGTAAGGATTACCCCTTGTGGATCCCGCAATCCTTGACACCTGTCCCACTGGGCGTGCCAAAATGTTCGTGGCAGGTTCAGCACCCGGCGAACAGTCAGCACGGTGTCGGTTTGTGTTGTTGTGCTTAGGCGTGCCAGCACCCTTGGAGCGGTGCCACTCGATTGCGCGCGACCCCCTGGGCGAGTCGCTTCGTCTGCTCCCAATTCGACTCTGACTTCCTGGTCAAGCGACTGTTACGCGGGCGCTGACCAAGCCGGCGTACAGGGCTCGAACAAGACCTGAATAGAACTCTCTACCAGGATTTTCTTCCCAACCCCTTGAGGATTGAGGATCTTACTCTGATCCGGAGAAGCAAAGCAGAGCTGTTCCAAGACCACGGGTGTGTCACCGGAGTGACGACTCGATTGCCACCAGGGGTAGCGGACTGACAGACTCGATTGCTACCGGGGTAGCGGACTGACTCGATAGACTCAGCAAACGCTCGGCACAAGTACGAGAGCGGATCAATCGTAGGAGGGCGGAGGAGGGTTGCGTGAGGCTCAGCAAATGCTCGGCGCAAGTACGAGATTAGATCGATCGTAAGAGGGCGGAGGAGGGTTGCGTGAGGCTCAGCAAATGCTCGGCGCAAGTACGAGGTTGAATCCGTCGTAGGGCGGAGGCGAGTTGCGTGAGTGGACCCAGCAAAGCGCTCGGCACAAGCACGAGATTAGATCGATCGTGGGGCGGAGGCGGGTTGCGTGAGTTGCTCCGGAGAGGCTTTGGCAAGTTAGCGTTGCGCTAGAACTTGTGGTTGTTTGTATTTGGTTGAGAACCTTTTCCTAGATGCAGGCAGATTCATATTTATACGACTCAAGGACCCCTAGGGCTGTCAACTCCAGCCCGGCGGATCCTTGAGATTCATCAGGAACGTCCTCCCCTACCCTGCTTCCCATCAAATCAGCAAAGATATTATCAGAGGTATAGTTGGTATTGAAGCTTCGAAGATGGGAGCAACACGTCTTGACCTTGCTTGTTATGCTGCTGTTACTGTTCAACACTCATCATTGCGCAGTATGGCCGGTTCCTCTAACAACCTCCCTAACGCATGGTGCAGCGTGGCTTGTAGTTGTTAGTGAATGATAGCCTAGCGTAGGTAGTGAAATCATTGCTATATTGCTTCTCAATCTTAACAAATATCTTCACTGATGGATTGTTACGAAACAACCCCAACCGGATTGGGAAGCAACCCCGTTCTCCTTCCAACTCAACCTCTTTGGTTGAAGCGGGAAAGCACGATCTCAAAGGGTTTGACTTTGATCAAAACCCCCACTGGGCCTTGGGGCGGAAGCCCAATTGAAACTAAATTCCAATTGTGGCCCAAACACCTTGCTTGGGAAAATTATGAGGCTTGACATAGATAACATACCCAGTAAGTCCTGGGAATTACAAGTACAAATAGTTATTTCATTTGTGTTTCTGTTCAGATATTTAGCCTGTTTTGCAACAACTACTAGGTGCAATGGAGATAAGTGAAAAAGGACAATGGGGAAATTATTCTATACCAAATGATAATCCCTTCATTGACACCAAGGAGCTAGAGCCTGAGATATGGGCCTTGGGATTTCGAAATCCTTGGCGCTGTAGTTTTGATTCAGAAAGGCCCTCCTACTTCTTCTGTGGAGACTGTGGACAGGTTGTTATCACACTAAACTATTCCTAAATATACTGTATGAAATTCCAGATTCTTTATGAAGTTTCATGGCATTTTGCAGGATCAATATGAAGAGGTTGATTTAGTCACAAAGGGTGGGAATTATGGATGGAGAGTTTATGAGGGTCCTATGCCTTTTTATCCAACTAAGTCTCCTGGAGGAAACACCTCTGCAGGTTCTATAAGCCCCATATTCCCAGTCATGGGTTATAATCACTCTCATATAGATGATAAGAATATAGAACCTGCTGAATCTGCCTCTATTACAGGCGGCTATTCCTATCGGTCCATGACCGATCCATGCATGTATAAGAGGTAGTTGGTTTATCCTGTATACAAAATTAATCTAGTCACATCCAAATTCTAAGTTTTTCTATGCTGTAAATGTAACATCCTTATTGACAACATTTCAGGTATCTCTACATGGATTTATATGCTGATGCTTTATGGGCAGGCACTGAAAACCCTGAAAACAGTGGGAACTTCTCCACTACCAAGATCTCATTCAGATGTGCTTATGACTCTCGAATACAATGTAATGTTGTGGCAGGAAGCTCTACTCCTTCCCTGGGGTATGTATTCTCATTTGCCGAAGATAACAAGAAGGATGTTTATGTATTAACAAGCACTGGAGTCTATAGAGTCACAAGACCAAGCCGCTGCAATTTAACATGTGCTAAGGAACATGTAGATCTGGGGACTCATCGACAGAGTTCTGGTTCCTCCATGTCCAGAAAAATGTTCAAGGGATGCAAAGATATTGCATTTTTTCTTTTCTTTCTTGTTTTGTACCCTGGATTTGATCTTTTGAATCATTACTTGTGTTAATAAGTAGCTCAAAGTTTCAAAGCCAAACAATTTGAATTCAATATGTATAAGAAAATGAGAAGCATGGTACTTATTAACTTATAAAGTAATGGAACGTCTGCTGCAGCCATCTTTCAGAGATGCTTGTGACAAATTTTGCAACAACTATAGCACCATTAGTTGATACCTTATTTTTTGTGATGAAAAATAATAGGAATTTGAATGCGGTTTGCTATGCAGTACTGTTCCAATCCTAATGCCCACATTACTACCTGTTATGATCACTGAAAATTCTTGCAGGGACAGTGATTTATCATCCTACCGAATCATCTGAGTCGACTCCATCTGATTCAGTATTCCTTATGTTCTGCACTTCCCTTGCCACTTCACTCATCATGGGGCGCTTCTCCGGAGATGGATCACAGCACTGCATTGCAATTTGTAGCAGTCTAAGCATTCCACTACTGGTTGTTCTGTGCTCATCAGATAGTTCCTGATCAAAGATCTCAGCTGTCCATTCTTCCCTAACTGCTCGGTGAACCCAACTGCAAAGATCTACACCACTGATACCTGGTGGAGCAGTGCAGACCGAAATTTTTCCTGTCAAGAGCTCTAAAAGAAGGCTGCCATAGCTCCATACATCAGACTCTACTGAAACTCTTTTGTTCCTTTTATACTCGGGTGCTTTATACGCAACCATGCGTTGAGCTGCAATGGGAAGTGCTACTAATGAAGCAAAACCATAATCTGAAACAAGAACCGTGTCATTCTTATTCAGAAGAATGTTTGAAGACTTTAAGTTTCCATGAGGAGGTATATTAGGGGATGTGGCATTGAGGTGAAGATACTCCACAGCTCGAGCTACACCATGAGCAACTGATAGTCTTGAGGTCCATGTGAATGGAATTCGATTTGGGCCTCTTGCTTCTGCATCAGTCATTAGGAATATTAATATGGTAGGCATGCATGGTTTATGTATAAAGGTAATTAGCATTCTCTCACTAGATATCTGATTAGACTATCTATCAATACTAGTTTACTTTGACACTGTAGCAAGTATACATGTTAGACTATTAGTAAGTTTGTAAAAACAACATGAATGTAAAGTTCAAAAGAAACTCACCAAACAATCGGTTGAACAAATTCCCATTTTGAACATATCTATATAGCAGCAACTTTTCATCCTTGGTATGGTAGTAAGCAAGAAGAGGGAGCAAGTTGGGGTGTTTCAAGTTGGCAATGAGCTGCAACTGCTTGTTGAATTCCTCAGTAATCAATGGTTTCAGTTCCCTTATCCTCTTTACAACAACAGCTTCCTTCCCAATCATCTTAGCCTTATAACTATTTCCAAAAATCCCTCTACCTAAACCCTCAGCAGAAGCTTTTAAAATATCTCCAAGTTCAAACTCTGCAGCTGCTCTCTCCTCAGCCCCAGTGAATATGAGCTTCCCTTTCTCTTGTTCTCCTCCAACTGAACTTACTGCCTCTCCTTCTTCTTCTTCGGCCTTGTTTCCACCTATTTTGCTCTCCTCATTCATTTGTTTAGTACTAGTGGCTTTCACCTCCTTTATCAGCTTCTTTAGCTTCCTAGACTTCATATAATAAAGAGCCGAAAGAAAGATGGCAATTGCTATACAAACAAGAAGCAAACCATAAAAGATTACATTATACGGGGTAAAAAAGGGATCTTTCTTATTAGAACTAGAAGAACCATTCTTGTTATCACTGTCCAACTGAGGAGGGCTGACAGCATCACAGGGAACATGAGAAGGTGATCCACACAAGCCCTTGTTACCAATATATGAACTGTAGTCAAATTTCTGAAGAGCCTGAGTTGTTGGGATTGGTCCATATAAACCGTTATATGAGAGATTGAGTGCGTTCAGTGTGGATTGGTTCAATTCCGGGATGGAGCCACCCAACCAGTTATGTTGAACAGACAAAGACTCCAAGATCCCAAGAGTCAAAAGTGAACTTGACATTGGCCCAAACAGCATATTCTGGGAGATATCAATGCGAGTCAGCTTCTGGTTGGAACTAAAATCCATCATGGTTGCCCTTATAGAGTTATTCTTCAAGCTCAACACAGATATCTCAGTCAAGTCACTGAATGCTTCAGATTTGAGGTTCCCTGCTAGTCTCAAATTTTCCAGGACAATGCCTGAGACGCTGCCATTGCGATCACATTGAATTCCATACCATTTTGATGGCTCACTAAAGAAGCAAGGAGTGTCTGACCAGTTATCATTGAGGAAGGCATTGTTGAAAGTAGCCTTCAAGGCATCAAGAGCCTCCTTCTCCTTTTCATTATAGCCAGTTTGGGCTATGGCAGATTTGTGTATCACAAGTATGGCAAGAAGAGTGTAGCATATGCTGCACAGAGAAGAAGCCATACTGCATGATTCAAAGTGTAAGGCTTAATAACTTAGAGAACTAGGAAATCTTCCAAGATAACATAGCTGGAATACAAAAAAAAGACATATTCCCATAGAATTGTTCATAACAGCTAGCTGATTAAAAGCTTCTACGTCTAAGATGACAACAACAAGAACACTGATTCTTAACTTTAACAACTTGTTCAAAATTGCTTCTGAGTATCTTATGGGAGCCTTGTTTGTACATTAATGTCGTCTTTAAGATTTTACAGCTAGCTACAATGGACAGGTGATCCATAATCATGCGTATGGATTTGGACAAGTGAATAATTCCAAGCATTCAATTTGTTTGAAACATGGTTGATGACAAATCTATACCATATAAAAGTTGAAACAGAAACAAAACTTGAGGTCACTGCTAGGCAACTAAGGGAAGGTAAGACTGAAGACCCCATTACACTTGTGAAGCAATGTAGGTTTTACTTTTAACTTTTGACATTTATAAGTTTCACAACAACGCCGTCTTGCTTCATCCAGGGAATAGGGAAATGTTGCTTTGGAACTCAAATTGATCATCATAGAGTGTTTATGGGAAAGATGGTAAATCAGCAAGTCAACCTTGAGGTGAGGTGATCCACTGTAGTTAATTAACTTTGGGCTAGCTTAACGATGGAGATGAGATTAAAAATAGAATAAAGTAACATCAACTAATAGATTAAAGGAACCATTGAATATATGTTTCGGATCCAAATGAGTCACTAATTCGTCTAGTCACGTCTCCCCTTTGTAAGCCGATATGTCTGTAAATTGCAAAACTAATTGGCAAATAAAACGAGTAGTCCACAGATTAGGTCTCATTTTCCCATATGGGATTTATATTTCAAAACACTTCTTATAATATCAAGTGAGGCGGCTTTGTCACTCGACATGTCTTCTATGTTGAGTCATTACAAGAAATCGGATATATGGAAGCCTGAATCTGTTTTCAGAAGACACCTTCCGGACCAGGAAGCTCCACTAGTCCTGGCACTCATCTTTCCAACCATTATCTGCTCTTCACGTTCAACAATTACAGCTCCTTTCTCACTTCTTTAATGTGACCAGCCCCTTCTTAGTTTTCTATTCTTTTCTCTGTCTGTATATTATTTTTCGACAAGAGCTAGCTCCACATGATGTATAGTCAACTCTCTCATCCTTCCAGCATTTGTTTCTTTCTTCTATTGTTCATGTCATCCCCACTGTTCAGTCCACTTGTTGACCTTGTTTCTACTGCCACTTCCACCTTGGTTTCAATCACAGTTGAACATCCTGATCCCATTTTGGCTTCAACTTCGAGCTCACTCTGTTTCTGTTCCAGAGCTTCCATGTTAGGGTTGCACAAGTAATAGAGAAGGGCAAATGGGTAATCATTGTGGGCACGAGACACGTTAAACCTACAAAGATCTATGTAAATCTAAGTAACTTGGTTCCTAGGCAAGTGGGTTCTTTCACGGTTTCACAACTACCCCCATTAAGCTAGATATAAAACTCGAGCAAAGTCAAAGTTCAACTCTTTGCAAATGCCTACTGCCTCATCTTGTCTTTAATTCCCTTTAAGCTAAGGACTTTGATAGGTATAAATCCATGGAGTTGAAAATACTCGAAATCATTGTCAAAGGCTTGAGAAAGAGAGAGGGAGAGTGACAGAAAAGTGAGAACAAAGTGAATCATAGTGGAAGTTGAATTAAAGAAAGAGGGAGAGAGATTTGAAAATCATGTCCCTTCTGGAAGCTGAATATTAAAACTTTGATCTGCACATAATGGAGATAGGCATATTCTGGTTGAGGATAGAGTCGTTGAAATTGGCAGAATGTTTATAGCTTTCATTTTGTAGGTGAAATGTTTCTAGGTGACCTCCTAAAGATGTTGTAGAAGAACAGTTGCTTTAGTTTCTCTGTGGTCTCTCCCAGTTTTGTGAAATGGGTGGCGTTCATGCAATTGGGCTCTTGCTTTGTTCCTTGGTCTTGCTTTTTGTTTCTTCAACTTCACTCCCTCTATGCATTGATTCAAGTAAGTTTTTGTTCTCTTTACTTGTTTCTTTGCTGATTTACTATACAAAGGCTGCTCCTTTATCTGATATACTATACAAAGTTTGCTACTTTATGCTTGATTCTCTTGATAAAATGAATTCAAATGGTCTAATTGATGCAGGAGCACCTTCTACTTTGAGCACACCACTCAAGTTTTGTTCTTACAATGGAACTGCTTGCTGCAACTCCACAGAAGATTCACAGATACAGAAGCAATTTCTGTCCATGAACATCTCTAGTTCTGCTTGCGCTTCTCTTTTGAAACCAGTACTTTGTGCTGTAAGTCATTGTCCTTGTCTTATTATAGCTTAACCTGCATAAGTTGACAACATGAATTTCTTATTTGCTTTTCTGCAATTGTCTTTAGAGTTGTGACCCATTTGCTGCTGAGCTATTCACAGTTGCATCTGTGCCTAGGTCAGTTCCTATACTATGCAACTCCACTATTGCTTCAGAAAATTCATCCCAGTCTTTAATCCAAGTCACAAATGACTTCTGCTCTAATTTTTGGGACACATGTGAAAATGTCTCCATGTCCAACTCCCCATTCGCTCCTTCATTACAAGGCCAAGCTGGACTACCTGTGAATTCCACTGTCAGTGAGCTAACCCAATTCTGGCAATCGAAAGCCGATTTCTGCAATGCGTTTGGTGGAGTTTCTAGTAATGATTCGGTGTGTTTTGATGGTGAGCCTGTGAAACTGAATGACACTGGAACTCCTATCCCCCCACATGGTCTGTGCCTTGAGAAAATTGGAAATGGGTCTTACCTCAACATGGTTGCTCATCCTGATGGCTCAAACCGTGCATTTTTCTCTAGTCAAGAGGGTAAGGTTTGGTTGGCAACTATTCCTGAAGAGGGATCAGGAGAAGTAATGGGGATTGATGAGTCAAGTCCCTTTGTGGATTTAACTGATGCAATCCATTTTGATACTGCGTTTGGCATGATGGGTATGGCTTTTCATCCCAATTTTGCGCAAAATGGAAGGTTCTTTGCTTCATTCAACTGTGACAAGGAGAAGTGGCCAGGATGTACAGGAAGATGTTCGTGTAATTCAGATGTCAATTGTGATCCTTCAAAGATTGGTTCTGATAATGGTGCTCAACCATGCCAGTACCAAACTGTTATTGCAGAATACAGTGCTAATTCTAGCGGATCACAACCTTCCTTGGTACACAATCTATACACACTATTAATTTATTACTGTTGTTACTTTAACTCAACGATTCATTTGATTCCTAATGAATTTTGATGTTGATTTCCAGGCTGCAAGTGCTAAACCAACAGAAGTTAGAAGGATATTTACTATGGGACTCCCTTTCACAGGCCATCACGGAGGACAGATACTCTTTGGACCGGAGGATGGGTATTTATACTTCATGATGGGAGATGGTGGAGGCACAGGTGATCCCTACAACTTCTCTCAAAACAAGAACTCATTGCTTGGGAAGATTATGAGGCTCGACGTTGATAATGTACTAAGTGAGTATTCATCTATAAAGAATAGAGTTTTGTTGTGAATTTCATGTTTCCTAATTTGCTCTAAAAGCACTAGTTTTGTTTTCCTCAACATTGTTATCTATTTACAGGTGCTTCAGAAAATGATAAACTTTCTCTATGGGGAAACTACTCTATCCCAAAAGACAATCCAGTAAGTGAAGATCCAGATCTGAGGCCAGAGATATGGGCTCTAGGGCTAAGAAATCCTTGGCGCTGCAGTTTCGACTCAGTAAACCCTTCATATTTTATATGTGCAGATGTTGGACAGGTAAGATATATTATCTATCATCTGCAAGTTTCTTATGAGCAGCGTTATCTTATTCAGCTAATCTAAGCTGGTCGGTCTATCATAAAATCCCAACTTCTCAAATTTCTCATGACATAGCCAAGAATGTGCTAGTGTTTTTCAAATGAGGTTACATATTTCTCTGTTACTGAATTGTTTATCCAAAACAGGATCTGTATGAAGAGGTGGATGTTATCACCAAGGGTGGAAACTATGGCTGGAATGTTTATGAGGGGCCCTATCCCTTTTTAAACTCAAGTAGTAAAAACACTACCACTAAACTCACAGACCCCATTTTTCCAATAATGGGGTACAACCATTCTGATGTAAACAAGAATGAAGGTTCAGCATCTGTTACTGGGGGATACATCTATCGCTCCACAACTGATCCATGCATGTATGGGAGGTAAGCTAATCACTCCTCACTTTGAATCTGCAACATATTTTCACTAATAGTCTAATTCTCCTGGACTGTTGATCCTGATTGAAAGTTGAAACTGTTTGATACATTTCAGGTATGTATATGGAGATTTGTATGCTGGTGCCATATGGGCAGGTAGTGAAGACCCAGAAAACAGTGGCAACTTTAGCACAAGCAAAATACCCTTCAGCTGCGGACGTGACTCTCCCATAGCTTGCACCTCTGTCCCTGGAAGTAGTCTTCCATCTCTGGGCTACATTTTCTCCTTCGCGGAGGACAATCGCAAAGATCTCTTTGTACTGGCTAGCTCTGGTGTTTATAGAGTTGTTCGTCCTAGTCGCTGTAATTACACTTGCTCCAAGGAAAATGTTACTTCTGCTGCAACACCGGGTCCTTCTGCTTCTCCTAATAATGCTTGCTGGATAAGTAACCCATCTAAGAGCAATGTGTTTCTAGTCTCTTCTCTGGTTCTTGTGCTTCTGCTCAGTTTTGTCTAGTATGAATTGCAGCAATATCTGATGTAATTATTTATTTTGTGAGTACTGATCATAAGAGGGATAACAATGTTTGCATCATCAGAGAGAGTTACTTTGCTCAAAGCTCCATGTTCTAATTACATAAACCACCATTGATCCATAATCCATTGAATCAAAGTAGTTGTACCCAAAGAAAAAAGCCGATCAACATTTATATTTCATTATAATGAGGAAAATAAAATCCCTGCAGCTACGATCAGAGAAATAGAGGGAGGATCCAATGAGTTTTGATGGAGATTTGGAGATGCAGCTTGGCCCGTTCTGGGTCTTGGATACTTGCATACACACACGAGTCGAATCAAATGTATGCAAGTATCCAAAGATTAGTTCTTCTGTGGGAATCTGTGCGACATTGCCGAATTCATAAGCATCAAAATTAGAATAGTTTACCATAATAAGATAGGTTTTTAATGACCAGTACATTTATAAATCTAATGGTTATGAGCCCATATATGTAAATTTTTGTGGTTATTAACCTGCATATGTTGATGATGATGTACAATAAATACCTTCATCATTCTTCTAACCTATGTTCTTCAAGAAAAATAGTTGATTAATAATGAAATCAATTATTTTCAAAATCATACGTACTAATTTATTTTTCGAACACAATATTTAAAGAACTAACATATTTGAGAAGATATTATTTAACAGATAAAATAAGATTCAGTTATCTTACCTCACTACCAAAAATCTTCCTCTATATCCAACCACTTAAAATAAAAAAAATAAAAAATAAAAACTTAAAGACCGAAAATCAAAGAAAAAATAACCTTCATGATGCCACAAAAATGGAAAATACTTGTGTCCATACCAGTATGGACGTGTGCGTACATACTCTCTCTAATTTGCATATTTTGGGCAATGTTATCAACGATTTTAACCGTTCAAAAGTTGAATTAATCAACAAAGATCATCTCTGTAAAAATTCGGAATAAACCAAAATCGTGTGTTCATTCGATTGTATTCGATTGCATCAAACAAATGAACAGTTCTAGTGAAAGTTGGGAGTCTCATGATCAGCCGTCCATTTGTTTGATACAATCGAATACAATCGAATAAGCAAACGATTTTGGTTTATTCCGAATTTTTACAGAGATGATTTTTATTTATTAATTCAACTTTTGAACGGTTAAAATCGTTGATAACATTGTCCAAAATATGCAAATTAGAGAGAGTATGTACGCACACGTCCATACTGGTATGAACACAAGTATTTTCCAACAAATATCGTGCTAAAAACAACTTTACTAAAAAAAAAACTATTATTAAAAATAAATATTAAGTGAAAAATAATAAACCCCCTCTTGTGTGATATGTGAATGGTGGTTTGAAGCTCCCTTGGTCCTCCTCCTCCTTCTTCTTCTTTGTTTCATTCTCCACTGTCAAAAACAGAAACCCTCAAAATGCAAAACCACGGCGACGGTGATCCTCATCTCCATCTCCATGTAGCAATCGTCTAAACCCTCTCGATCTCCCACCCTAATTATGTCTCTCTCCTCCTCTCCTCCGATCCCCTCCCCCCGATCCTCGCCGGAGCCCCACCACCCCACTCAAAACGACGACGTCGCAACCGCCACCACATCCGCCCCAGCCCCCACGCCTCCTCCTCTCTCCCGCAGCAACCGCCCCTCCCGCGCTTGCACTTTACGCGCCGCTGCCCGGCTCCAGCAACAGCAGCAGTACCAAGCCGAGCCGCGCAAGCCGAAAGCCGCGAGGAAGGAACAGCAGCAGGAGAACGACGGGTCGTCTTCGCCGCAGCAATGCGGTGGCGCCAGTAAGATCGTGACGTCGCTGGTGGACCCGCCCTCGGCGTCGCAGCTGCCGCGCTGGACACTCCGGTCGATGTGGGAGTTGGCCTCCGTTCTCAATTTCCTCCACGTGAGTTTTTCTAAGCTTCGGGTTTTGGATTGTTAGGGTTTTGGTTGTGTTTTAGGGCTTATGCATTGTTGGAATGATGTTGCAGGCTTTTCGGCCGCTTTTGAATATACAAGCTGAGTTCTCAGCTGAGGAATTGGAGACTGCTTTGATTAGTCCTAATGATAACTTGAGTGACATTCACATTCCCTTGATGAAGGTTGGTACTTGCTGCTCATCAAGTTTGAGTTTTTAGTTGAACTTCGTCCAAAAAGTTGTTTTCGGTGAGCTTCTTTGTACAGATTGAAGCTCATTCCACTTAAAAGGGAACTTGCATACATAATTTAGTTAGTTGTATGTTTAAAGCTTTTAATTTTTATGAGTTTTTAAGTTCGGAAGCATTGTGTCAGAAGATGAGATGGGCTAGGTAGTCCACTGAAGTTGTTTTAGTTAGTTCTTAATCGAATTCTGGAGAATTCTGCCTCTAGTGGCCTTACTACTTTAGTGGTTGTTCTAGACATTATAGGTACAGGACGTAGAAGAAGAGTTTGTAGGTTTCTATTAGGAAAATTGCAAATACAAGTTGTAGATGGCTTGTTAACGATGGCCAAATATGAGATCATGATATGCAAGATTTGCAAGATGAAGTTTTCAATCTTTTTGGTGGCTGGTGAGGCATGATTTTGGCTATTTTGTAAAAGACTTGTCTTGTGACAAAGACTAGTGCTGTAGCAAATTCAATAGCTTAGACTAAGTGGTTAGACAAGTCAAATTAAGTTAATCAAACTGTAACGTAACTAATTTGGGGTTAAATATATGAGTCTTTTTCTTCTTCATCCCTATGCTTTGAGACTATTCTGTGTTGATGTTTGCCACTGATCATTTTGCTTTTACTTAATTATCTTTCACTACTGCGGAGTTTGCTTTTATAAATTATGTACTGATAGAATGGGGTCATCTACAGTACCTTGATTTATACTATACCCTTAATTTACAACTAACTGAACAAAATTTACCATTCTTCTACACTAAATTTACAACCTATGTTTTATATATTTACATATAATTAAACCAATTTAACACATTGACAACCATTTATTCATAAACTTGTAAATATGTCGTAGGTGAAGTAATTACAACTAACAGAACTACCATTATCCAAACAATCACTCTATTTACCACAATGACAACAAAATTTGTCGTCGAATTTGTAAATGAGGGTATCATATAAATGAGGCTACTGAAGAAAATTCCCTTATAGAATACCTTTGTATTGCTTTTATCAAAGTAGGGGACACTAGATGTTTAACTCAATCAGCACAGGTAATTCTACCTAAAATTTTGGTAGAGGAAAAACAGGGCTACTTAGTTGAGAAAAACAAAAATTGAAGCTTCTCCGTGACTTGAATCTTTACCATAATGTTTGTCACATGTTGCTGTGGGATAAGTACAAGATATTACTCATTTTTTCATAAAGATCTGATTTTTTGTTTTAAAAATTTTCAATACTCCCTTGGCCAGAGGATATTTGTTCTTTCTATGCGCTAATTTTGTTTCCCTTTCAGATTCAAAATCTCAATAATCTGAAACTTTAGGCCTTTTCCAGTTTATGCGTTAGTTCTTTATATATTATGTGTTTTACCCTCATATCTAATTATTTTTATATTACTTTGGCTTGAAAGGGTCCCCCTCTTTCAAATCTGACATGACTGTATGCATTCCTATGCTGCTGGAACATTTTGTTTTCTTGAAATTTGATCAAATGTAACAGCTACTGGCTTTGCCTACAACTAATAACTGATTTTTTTTATTTTTTTTATAGGCAATTCCACCTGTGACGAGAATGGCACTTACACGTGATACTTGGATCACTGTTTTATGCAGAAAGTTGAGAGATTGGTGGCATTGGGTAAGTTTACTCTACGCAACATTACTTTGGCAGGAGTAGGTGTGTATAAGCAGAGAAGCTAATTTGGATTGGTATCTCATTGCAGGTTGCAGATGGGGATCTACCTATTGTTGCCTCCCATGGGTGAGCAATCATTTGTACATGTTTACTTTTAACACATGATTCTGTGTGAATCTGCTTGTGATTATAATATGTCACATGATGTTTGATAGGGCGGAGATTGAAGTATATAAAACACTTGATCCCGGTGTCCGCGTGCTCATTTTGAAAGCACTTTGTGATATTCGTGTTGAGGTATTACTCTCAAGGACAGTAAGGTTTTAGCAAGTCTTTAGTGCCCTCATCCCCCCACCTTTAAAAAATTGACCTGGAAAACTGATTTCGTATTAGTACTCTCTTGATTAATTGATTATGCTTCTGTTATTTTACTAAAGGATTATATCTAACTGATGTTTTGCAGCAAGAGGATATCCGGAACTACATTGACAATTCACTGAAACATGGTGTCCAGCTTTCCACATTTCGTAAAGAACGTATTGGGGGTGATTCACAAGGAATCTCTTACTGGTAATATAATCAAATTTCCATAGGAAACTGTCTCTATTAATTTTTTTTTTATTACATTTAGTTGGTGCTATCTTACAGAAAAGAGATTGGTGGAAGGATTTTGATCTTAGTCAATTTTTGGCGTTGAGTAGTAACCACACCCTGTTTGATGTTTCTGTAGGTATGAAGATGATCCAATAATTGGTTATCGATTATATCGGGAGATAAGGAAGACTGAGGTGAAGAAAGTAAGAGCAAAGGGTTCTCATGTCCTTCCTTGTACAACATACCAGTGGGAAACAGTTGCAACCAATTTCGATGAATTTCAAGATGTTGGAGTAAGTTACTAAAATGTTATTTCCTTGCAAAGTTCTAAGTTTGAACGTTCAAGTCATTTTTCCTACTTTAACAAATTCTAGAATACGGGAACCTCTGATTAGCAACCATTGACACATTTGTTTTGGTTAAGGTCATTTTGAGCAAGCAATGTTGTTGTGGGATCAACATTAGTATTTAAAATACCCTAATGTGGAAACTGCGTCTAAAATTGGAACTTGTAGGCCCTTTTTACTTGTGAAAAGCTGTCATTTCTATATCCAAATCTTTTCATCTTGGCAGTTTCAGCTGGGCGTGACATCCAAAGCTGTCCGTTCTATATGATTGGCCTTTTTGTGAGATTGGTTGCATTACCACGTTAATCCTCTGTGATTTTCCTTTATATGTACAATGAAAGCAAGCTTTGGATTTGTAGATAATTAGATATAATACATATCAAGGTGATGGGATCATTTGATTGCTGCAGATTGTTTGATATTAAAGACTGAATTTAAGAGACTTCATTTGTAGACTAATTTGGAGAGACACATACCATACTACTAACATAGTTTCTAAATCTGTGGGGATCTCAAATTCCTGTTAGTTCATTTCTACACCATATAATTTAGGTTCTTTGGATTATTGCTTATCTGTCCATATGATTAATGGAACTCATAAATGTGATTAAAGTTGTATTAATTCTCTATGATGAATATTATGGTGTTACTCATTTGAAATGCTTTGTCACAGGAAAAACTTTTCTCCAGTATCAATAGAACAGAGGTTGCTGTAGGCAAAAAGTTGAGAGGTGATATGCTTTTAGAGATTGAGAAGGTTCACAAGGTAAATAGTGATTCTTGACTGAGTCCTCTTTGCCTCTAGGTTTCTTTCAATTAGATCTGAAGGGGTTACACTTACGTTGGTTGCTCTGCAGCAAAAACCTCATCTCATATAATTCCATTGTTTAATTTTGCTGCCTGTACAGAGGAAAGAGAAGTTGCTGAAGAAGCAACACAGACAAGCTCTCCTCCTTGATAATTATGTGTCTGTGGATGGGCTTGGTCCGGGGCGCTCTCTTCGTGACAGAAAACCCGTCACGTACACTTTCGGTAAGTGAAACAAACTTGACCTGTTTGTTGTAGTTTTCCCAGTTGAAAAGCTCAATCAAACTAACACTCTTTTTGTTCTATTTTTCTTTAAAGATGATTATGACCGCTCGATCAATGAGGCCATCAAGATAACCAAGTATAGCATCGGTCACCTGGTTTTCATTGTTTTCACTTCCAGTCTATTGTATTTTTGAAGTATTAATTATTTTTCTATGCAGAACGAAACAACCATCCCCTGAGCCTTTACAGAAACGAGATGATATGAAACATGAAGCTTCTAGTAATGGTAAATGGAGTGGTGCTTCAAATTCCCACGAGGATGTCGGATTTAGCCCCCTGTCTCCTAAATCACCTGATTACGAAGAAGAAGAAGAAGAAGAAGATGATGATGATGATGATGTCGAGGAAGATGATACATCTGAACTAATGGATAGAAGGTGCACAAATTTTTATTTCATTATATATTTGGGAAGATGTTCAGTTTCAGTGTTGATGCCTAGAGTTTCTTTTGTAAACTAATTTTTACTCATTACTTGTAGCAATCGACGAAGACAGAGGCCCCAACGGTATTCTGCAAAAGATTTTGTTGAAGCAGTTTCTGATAATGATGCAGATTTTGACAGTGATGATGAGATAGTTGGTGAAGCTATTTATGATGAAGAATACCTAAAGAAACGTAAGGAGAGAAGAAAGTTTTCTAGTAGTTCTGAAGGAGATGAGGAGTATCGTTGGGAGGAAGAAAATCCTGAAGAGGAGGAAGAGGAGGAAGAGGAAGAGGAAGATTCTGCAAGTGCCAGTGAGGAAAGTGATGAACCCCGAAAGTTTAAGAAACTGCGAGGTCGTCCTAAGGAATTGCCAGGACGTACTAGGAGGGAAGCTAAATTGAGGTCAGTTGATGAGCTCCAGTCAGGTCTAAGACGCAGTAAGAGGGCCACCAGAAATCGCATTGATTATCGGCAGTTAGAGTTTTCAGATTCAGATACAGAGCCTATGAAACCTGAGAAGTCAAATGCCTCAAATCGACATTCTGATGCAACTGATAATGGTGACTATTCAATGGAAAGTCAAGATTCAGATGTTAATGATGGTCACCATGAAATGGAAGTTGGTCAGGCTGATCAGGCTGTTGAAAATTACCCCGAAACAGTAGAGAAGGAAGAAAACCAGCCACCTGAAAAACCAAATAGCCCAGGGCAAAATGA
Organism: Potentilla sterilis; assembly: GCA_963682095.1. NCBI lineage: Eukaryota > Viridiplantae > Streptophyta > Magnoliopsida > Rosales > Rosaceae > Potentilla > Potentilla sterilis. Next base: position 49,270,627 of record OY821760.1, read on the forward strand.
AGTTGGAGGTGTACAGAAAAGACGTTTCCTTGACTTAAACGAACTTGCTCCTGGTTCAGGATTTGACGATGGTCCAAATACCATTATGAAAGATGATGCAGATGATTTGTGAGCCAAGCTTCCTCCTATCGTAGACAACAAGCCTGGTATTGTAAGGAAGCCTGTACTATTGTAAAATTTATAAATTTTGTGCTTAGCGCTAGGAGAAAGTTTCAGCCAGAGTTCTCCAAGGCAGAATCTAAGCAACAACCTTGGTGCATGATTTGCAACAGGGGAGCAACTTGATGCGGAGAGTTATGTAGATTAGTTAGTGATTTTTTAGTATCTCAGCATTCAAAGAAACCTACAGCAGATGAATGGAGAGTTGGGAGTTGTTTAGTTGATCCAATCGATGTACCATAATCATCACTAATGTGTAACTTAATGACTTGGCTTTCGATGTTCGAAGTTGAAGCCTCTTGTAGTATTATTTCTCAGGATCGTGGATCCCATGGTAATGATCAGCATGAGTCGTAGCATGTTGGGTTGGTTGGGTTGTAATGGAACCATCCTCCCTGAAAAAGGTAACTCCGTTTTATCTTGTATTAAGATTGGCTTACCTATTCCTCCTTTCAATTAGCTGTAGATTTGTAGCTTTTGCTCGCATCACCAGCACTGTTGTGTTTTTCTGTTCTTTTTATGTTTGTTAAGTTCTGTTCTACCCCTTTTTCCACTTAGCAATATCTTTGCTTTATGACTAGTTTCTATGTCCTTTTTTGAACGTCATTATCAGAGACTAAACAAAAACCAGGCACAATCAAACTTTTGCGTATGTTTGTCTGGCTAGATTGATTTTCAGTGTTCCCTTATTAGTGCTTATATGCGATGGTTGAATCTGTCCCATGTGGTAGTTCCTTAGTCATAGTTTTGTAAGCAATGCATTGTGCTAATATTGCTTTGGTTATTTGTTCCTTCCATTACAAATACTTGGCCTTTCACTGTGCCTTGTTTGATATGTGAACTTTACTTTTGAGATTGGGGATTTCATTACCATGCTAGCTGGTTTGGAGAGTTGAATAATAGCTCAACTTCATTATCTGTCCCGTGGGGACTGGAGAGCACTACTTGACCATGCTCTGGTATAGGGTCTTGTTAATATGTTTTCTTTGTCCAGTCGATCACGAATAATTTCTTTTGGAAGTCGAGAAAATTGTCATTACCCACTAAGTTATACCTCACCAATATAGCATATGAAACATCATATAATTCGAAAGAAATGGACAAGACTGCAACCTAATATGTGAAGGTTTCAATCCGTTTTCAAGTTAGCCAGCTCATTATCAGCAAGAGCTTCATTATTATGTTTCCAGGATGGTGAAAAATCACCATCACAGATCCTGGCTCCATGTTCTACGCAACAATAGTCTTAAAAGTTTTCAGTCCTACTCCTAATAGCTTATAGCTGCATGCATGTAACATTATTAATACGGCATCTGTGTCTGAAAAGTGAAAACTAGTTCTGGTGGGCACTCAGTTCTTCATCTACTACCCCCTTCCATCTGTTTGTTTTCGAAGGTACTTTTTAGTCTTGTATTTGACTTGAACCAAGCCTCTGTACTATAGAGAGACTCTGGGGCTCTGTTTGAGTGGTCTATTAGACTTTATTGCAGAAGAAAGGGATGGTGGTTTCTGAGAGAACGATGGTGCTTTGCGTGGTGGCCACTGCATAAAGTTGGTCCCTTTCAAGATCGAGCACGGAAGAGCTTGTTTTGTTTTGGTTTGATTTGGGTTTACTTCTCTCCCGGTGGAGAAGCAAGACTCCAATAACTGAGTCTACATCACCCACATGGTGCTTCTCTGATTTGTCCCATCACCACCTTACCTTTCATCTATGCCTTTCATCATTGTTTTGGTACAAAATCGAATCATCTCTGCAACAAGTTACCTTTCATTTGCTCATAATGACTGCAAGGTGAGTAAGGAGATTGCGTGCAGCTATAAGCTTGTTTTGTTTTCATGTTCAAGTTCCTAGTGTACTTCTTTCTAGTCACGGCTGCAATTATATTTCATTTACATGAAGACGAGAGAGATCACTGATCATATAACACATATGCAAAACGCAGGAGCAGATGGTAGTTTCATTGATGAATGTATATAGTATGAGCTTCATTCACAATATATTTAGGTATGTGGTGTGAAGAGGAAAGTGGAGGTGTGTAATCAGAAGGGTGCTTTTGGATAAACTTATCTACTTGTTATTAATAATTTCCCAAATGAAAAGTAGGAATGGTTTTAATAAACACTAATTGCTTGAGCATGAACTCAACCCCATTATCAGCCACTTGCCCTCAGAAAATTTGGAACTCTTTACAAAAGTAAATAAATAATGCTCTAAATGAAGTTGCCGCATTGCTCCCCAGATCATTCTGATACCTTAACATCTTTGTTTTCTTGTGGCTGCTCCTTTGTTGTAGCAGCAGCAGCAATCTCTTTCAGTTCCTCAGCTTTCTTCTTGGCTTTTTCTTCCTCCTTAACTTCTTCCAGAGCTTGAATGAAATTCGAAAGACACCTCTCTGAATCATCTTGTGGAGACTTAGGCATGAGATTCTCAGCTACATCAGCAGGGGTCATTTTGGTCTCCCCCATTAGCTTCTGAATCATATCAAACATTTCATGACTTTCAAGCTTCAAGTAGTTCTTTGCCAAAACTTTGAACCCTTCAAAACTGCAATAAGAAAGCTCAATATGCTTGTCCATTCTACCCCTCCTGATCAATGCAGGGTCCAATTTCTCAACATAATTAGTTGTAAAAACCACCAGCCTCTCACCCCCACAAGCAGACCACAGCCCATCAATGAAATTCAAAAGACCAGAAAGAGTGACCTTACTACTTCCACCCTCCTCTTTTGGCTCCTTAAGCATCTCCTTACTTGCCTTCATAATCTCATCTGCCAAACAGCCCTTGTCTGATTTCTTCTTCCTCTGACCTGTTAGATCAAGTGAGCAATCAATATCCTCAATCACAATTATAGACTTACTTGTTGTCTCTATCAAAAGCTTCCTCAGCTCTGTATTGTCCTTCACAGCAGTGAGCTCGAGATCATAGACATCATAGCTCAGCAAGTTCGCCATTGCTGCAATCATGGTGGACTTCCCAGTCCCTGGTGGCCCGTACAACAAGTACCCCCTTTTCCAAGCTTTCCCAATTCTTTCATAGAAATCTCTACTCTGACTAAAAGTCACCAAGTCTTCAATGATCTCCTTCTTCATTTCTGGCTCCAACGCCATTGTTTCAAACGTCGCCGGATGCTCAAACACAATGTGACTCCACATAGTCTGCTTGTAGCTAGGCCATTTGTAACCAGGGCTATTTGTGTAAAGCTTCCTCTGCCTATTCTTAACCCTAATCTCCTTCCCTTCTCTCACCACATGGTCTAAGTAAGACCCTGTGATGATCTCCCTATGCTTCTTGTGAAAAGTGAGCTTGTAGAACCTTTTCTCCTGCTCTGGATAGTAAGACATTGACATGGACCGGCCAGGTGACACAGCTTTGGTCAGAACCCACCACACATTTGCACCATGAAACTCATCTGTGACTCTTTCATACTCGTCCATGCTCAGAACCAAGTTGCTGCTGTCCTTGACCATCTCAGCCTTGAGTCTCTTGGCGCTTTTTGAAGTGTTGGAGCTGAGATAGGCCTCCACGGCGGCATAGGCCTCGCTCCGCTTGAGACGGTCGCCGGTAAACTCATGGATGGAGATTTTGATGTAGGGGTAGAAGTAGCCAGTGACTCTGTGAGAATATCTGTCGAAGAATCTACGAAGCTGGTAAGGGCAGTATTGTTGGATGATGGCCCAAATGAACATGAAACTTGCTAGGGTTGAACCCATTGTTGTCCACATCTGGTTCATCATTGGAGGTATCATTGTTGGGTAAGAATCTGAGCTATAGAGAGCTCTATAGCTAGTTGTTTGTGTTTGAGTTTGTGTTTGTATGTGTAGAAGAAATGGGAATCTTAGGGTGGCTAAAGGGAAGGCCTTTTCTTTCTCATTACTTTCGTGTTTGATGAAGAAGAGTGATACTGTGAGACTGGATTTGTGCAGGTAGGTGGATAATGTGAGAAGGGTGGAGTCGTTTATAAGCAAATGACAGAAAGTTATGTAAACAAATTTGTAAAGCAATAATGCAAATCGAATTGAAAAGTCATTTGTACTTGTTCATAAAAGTTTAGACACTATCTATTAGGTTAGAGTTTATTCACTTGTGACACTATAATCGAAAAAGTGGTAAAAACTGATTAATGAATAGGTGTCATACAACGTTTCAGTTAACAATTTCACATCATACTTACTCCGCATATACATAAAATCGGTAATGTAATATTAGCATTCATGCCCTATTTTTTTATTTAGTTTTATTTAACAGAGTTTGTAGGAGAAATAATTTCTAATATTATATTTTTACTATTTCTTCTTCTATCTAAATAATTTAATAAACTAAACCTATTACTGACAGTTCTATAAAGAGAATTTGCTTAATTAATAGAGTCTGTGAATATTTCTATTGATTTTCAACGATAGTAATTAATTAGTAGATTATGAGAAAGAATAATTGTTTACGAGAAAGGTGGTGAATAAAGTCATAACTTTAGGGGTACATGATTTACAATTTTACATGTTGCTTGGTAAGACTTACGTGGAGTGTGGACCAAAAAGTGTACAGAAAATTGCATGGGATGGGAGGTGACTAATCCAAAGGGTCTACCAGAAGACACGTGTCGCGCACATAAGACACCTAAATGAAGAAACTGAGTTTCTGCGCATGGGATTGGAATTATAGATTAATCACAGGTGATTTGTTTAAGAAACAAAAATGACCAACTATGATTTTCCTTCCCTTTTCTTAGTTTTCTATAGTAATTAGAAAGTAGTGACTAACTTGTCACTAATATTGGAGAATCCTATCTTCTTGTGTACATAACTCTATACCGATTGATATTTCTTTGATATTTTATGTTTCTAAAAATTTCGAGATTGGTTTATTATCGGAACTAGGTTTTTTTTTTTTTTTTTATAGATATTTCGAGATTGATTTAATAATGGAAACTAATATTCTGTCAGGAGATTAATTCATTAACGGGGATTAGTCTTGGAAGGAAAGAAACGTCTTGGAAATAGGTGTGGTAAGAAGCTTAGGCATGAGGAGATTCTCTGGAAGATCACGTACCCAATTTGAAACTGCATCATATATTTGATGCTTTCTGAAAAGCCTGCAAAGCTACTGCAATAAGAAATCTTCATTATGCATGCTTCTGGGGTCAGGATTCTTCTTCAGACTTGGTAGTAAATGACAATATATGAGTGTGATACTGTGGTGTTCAACGAGTACATCATTGAATTTGAGAGTGACAAACAATAGGACCAGTGGACAGTAGTCCATTCAACTTAAGATACTGCTCTCCTTACTTTCCAGGTTCATAAAATGTGAAATCTGGAAACTGAATCGGATTCTCAAATGGGAATGAGATCAAAGTTTTTTTCTTTCTTTAATTTTCCTTGTTGGAATCTGCAATGCTACAATACTTAGATTTCTGAGGATGAGGGATACAACTCAGAAGATAAGCTAATGGGAATAGAGGTGACCTGAAAATGGCTGCATACTAATACTAGGGTTGAGACTCTAATTTGGGGAAAACCCACATCAGAAATTTTAAAGCCTTCAATTTTGGTCTCTCTGCTCTGGCAACCTACTCTATTTACACTGTAACAAACAAAATAAATGGACTAGAAAGAATTCCTAATGCCTTTAGGAAATGAAAGACGGACCATGACCAAATCTTAGCTGGTGGCAGCTTCCTCAAATCTCCCTCCTTGGCAAACCAGGTTGGTATAACCTCAGAGAGATGAGGATACAGATCTTTGTAGGAACTTCTGATGGTCGCTTCGGCCACTCTAGTAGCAAACGCAATCTCTGCAATCAAAAGATATCAGTAAAGGCTTTTTGCAAGAGTATCATTAACAAGTTCACAGCTTTTTAACCTCTGAAAGCCTTTTTGTCTTTTGATAGCTGAGTTATGATATAAATGACAACAGCTGCCACAGATATTGGGCTCCTCCTGCAAAATTTGGAAAAACGGAGCTTTTCACCAGTTAGAAAGAAAGAACATATCCAACCCTAATGCTTGAATAGGCTATACAAATGAAAAGAAAAAATTGTTGAACTTTGACAGAAGTATTCACAACTTTAGAGTATCAAACCTTATAACAAGCTCTTCAGAGTTCTTGACTGTTTCTTGGGCAGCCATGACTTCATTATTCGACATTCCAAGAACGGAACAAAACCGTTTCTACAGAAAATAGATGGAAATTATGTTGTGGCATAAAAAACAACCCCAACAAGAAAAAGAAAACATTTTAGGTTACAAATGATATGATTAACTTTTCAAACAAAAAAAAATTATCTGATTAATAGAAATGAATAGTTCATTGAGTCAAATTACCACAAAGTCTGCAGCATGAAAAGTTCCTATTTCCTGACCCTCAGTCTCCAGGTATTTCATGATGAAGTCTTTTGCCTTAACAACTTCTTTCATTCTAGCTCCATTTGTTGAGCACATCTCTTGTTGAAAGCCACAGAATTTAGTAAACTCCTCATGTACATAAATAAGAAACAAGAAAAAACATGCCGGATAAAAATTCTGTCCTACCTTTCACAGTACGGGGCTTACTTTCTTGTCTACAGGCAACGTAGACGCAAGCAGCCACAACTGCATCTGGAGTCTTGAATCTGAGAGGTCTCTGATCAACCACCTTCTTAAATATCTCGTTGGCTCGATCCTAATAAAAAGAAGAAAAACCATAAGTAATCACTGCTTTGAAACAAAAAATTCTGTGAAATAAACATAAAATCCAATTAAATTTCAGTTGAACACCGATACTTATGGAAGGTGAAATGAATCCGTGATTGAGGTAACATATTCATTGTACAGAAGCACGATGATATATCAAAAGATTTGACCTCAACGAACAGCTCCAACACGAGTGGAATATCAAGTACAAACTAATATCCAGGTACTGAATCTATATCTGCACTTCTTCAGTAATGAAGAAGGTGGATTTCGGAGTTACTCAAACATACACACAGGAAGATAGGCTGCAAATCCAACTTTCCATAAGATAGGTAACAATACTCACAAACAACAACAATCAAATGTGCCATTACAAGAAAGGTAATCGAACACTTAAATCGAACAAGATTGATCTCATCTACTCAATTGGGAATATCCAGTATGAAATTCTTTACTCTACAACATTAAGCCAACAACAATCTTCCTAAAGGTACAGAAACGCTGAAATACCATTTGAAAAACAAGACTGCAAAATATTTTATACAGGCAGTTATAGCCCATTATAATAATCCTCTGACTTAAACAATCATTCAATTCTAACCATTCTAGTTTCCACCAATCACACTCATACTCAAAACTCAACACATAACTTTCTCAATTCAAAACAAATTGTTGCATAATGGAATTCATGTTCACTTGAGTAAAGTTCATACCTTAATGGTTGCAACAAGTCCCAACCTGCAAAACCACACCCAGAAAATACAAATCACACTAATCAAATTCTCCAAATGAAAACTAAAGTTCCCATCTTTCTAGCTCATTAGTATTAAAGTTCAAAACTTGACATTGAATTACACCAAAAACACATGGAAATTCGAGCCTAACCTGTTAGCCACTTCAGCAATATAACCGGAGCCGTCAAAACGTGACGGCCGCGCCGGCAAGGCCACCTCCTCCTCAGTGGCTCCATCGGACCCGGAAACACCACTCTCGGGTCGAACCGGGCTAACCTCCCGGGTCGGGTCAGATATACTGTCATCGACCACAAGAGTCCTACATTCAGAGCACGAAGTGGCGCCGGTGGCGCGGTCGGAGACAACAACCTCGGTGAAACACTTGCACACTTGGCAGAACGTGTCCGACATTTGACAGCTGGACTTTGCTTTTATACTATGTTGCTTGTGGGGTGTGTTTGTGATTATCCTACGTTTGTGTCGGTCGGACCATTTTGCTGAATCTTACAATACTGTAAATTATCCGGAGAGAAGATGATTCAGAGGGTGGAAGTGTCATTTCATCTCCGGTTTCTTCTTGGTAATTTGTTGTGGTGTGAAATTTTATCCACCAAATTCGATGTAAAGGTGAGTCGATCTGGGTTGTCAGTGGCTACTGGCAGGATAATTTCTTTTTTTTTTTTAAATTGTTTGGGAAGTTTGGATTTAATTCCAAATTCCATATACATTTGCCTCCACTAATTTAGAAAATATGCCATCTTAGATTTTTATATTAATTACCCAAAATTACATTTTGGTAGTGATATTTACCAATAGTAATATCAAATTTTTTTATACCATTAGTAGGAATTAACAGTAATGGGTTGTTAACCCATTTACTGTTTAATGAGTTGTTAACCCATTTACTGTTTAATGACATAAATAACCCTGAAATTTTGTAATTTGCAACCCATACTACATATATATATATATATATATCCACATATTCTCAAAAAATCTCTAACCCTAATTCTGAGATCTGAGATTGAGTGGAGGCGGCGAGGGGAGAGCGGCGAGGGTGGAGGCGCGAAGGCAGAGGCACGAGGGCAAAGAGAGGGCGAAGGCGCGAAGGCGGAGGCAGGAAGGCAGAGGCGCGAGGCAGCGAAGCACGAGAGCGGAGGAGCGAGGGCGGAGGCGCGAGGAGGTGGAGGACTTGGCCTTTGTGGTCTTCACCTTCTGTTTTGGGCTTGGGCTTGGCTTTGTGGTCTTCGCCTTCGATTTCGGTGCGGCGGTCTTCACGGTGGTGGTGGTGGTGGTGGAGGTGGAGGTGGAGGTGGAGGACTTGGCTGGACGACGACATCGCTCTCTCTCTCTCTCTTTCTCTGGTAATTTTTTTTCCAGCTGAGGTGTGAGGAAAGAAAGAATCGAAATTGGTCTCTCTCTCTTTTTGTGTTGATTTGATTTTTGTGTGTTGAGATTTTTACTTGTGTGTTCTGAGGGTCAGTAGTATTGAAGCGCGGCGGAGGACGACGGAACTTCTGAGGGTCAGTATTATTGAAGCGCGGAGTTCTGAGGGTCATTAGTATTGAAGCGCGGCGAAGGACGACGGGGCTTTTTATGGTCAGTATTATTGAAAAGCGGAATTCTGAGGGTCAGTGGCATTAGATTGAGTTCTGAGGATCAGTAGCATTAGGCTCAATGAGGGTAATTGTGTAATTTAAGAGTTAACTGATTCTGTTAGTTTTGGATGAAAACTTGTTAGTGGTAATTTGAAAAAGCAATTTTACTATTGGTAAATATTAATACAAAATTGTAATTTTAGGTAAAAAAAACTCTAGATTTTTACTGTCAAGATATAAAAATCTTCGATATAAAGTTCTCAACCGATATATTTACTTTTATAAGATGATAATCGTTTTTCACTGTTAAATTAGGACTTATGTCCTACATAAACTACCAATTTTTATAAACGACGTTACTATCAAGTACATATATTCTTCTCGAACTTCTAATTAACATCTAAATTACTTATTAATTTGACACATGATACGTTGACTATCATTTCCCAACTTATAAGTTATTAATCAAATGTCCATATTAGTTAAAATCGAATAAGGTTTTGACTTTTGAGTAGTGGGTCAATGTCACATTGTCACCCTATATAGGATATCATCAAGAGGAGGAAAGAACTGTTGCAAGAGGAATAGAGGTCGACTATTACTTTCTTTCCTCGATTGTAATAGATTGATTTTCTTAATGACTTTGTTATATTTTATACCTAGGCAACAACCACCCAATATTGTATCGAATACACATTCTCTTTCTTACCTATATATTTGTATTAGTATCTGTCACAGTAATCTATTCTCATTGTAACTACACATGAAACGGTTGTAAAGTTTGTAACTACACACCATACCCGAATACATCACTTCATTGTGGCCAAACTTGTCTTTCATCTGAGAATATATGATTGTATTCTACAGAGCAGAGCACAGCATAGATTGCGCTGGCCAATTCTTGTCTTTCTGTATTAGCTTATTGAAGACCAAAATTTTACAGGTAAAAAATGAAGGACTATTTGACAGTGTGACCCAACATAGATCAATATATAGTAGAAATTGATGATCCATGTCCATGTGACTTGAAAATAATGAATTTGGGCAAAAATGGGTAACAGGCTTTGAATATAAATAAATATTCATTTCCATCTGTTCCTCTAGTTCAAAATGTCTGCCCTGGAATTTGTGTGCAACCGTTCCCATCTTGTCGACGTCTTCTTCCTCTTCTTCATCATCATCATCTTCCCAACCTAAGTCTCAGATCAAAAAATGAAGCAAAGTGCGAGCGAGAAACAATGAAAAGAATTTTCTGGAAGGCAGATTTCTTTGTACAGGCACCTAGATATGATCAACCAACCTCTTCTGTCCTCAAAAAGACTATACAATCTATGATCATCATGCTATATAACTGCAAGCAAAACTTCCATGTTCTCTCCTAGATTACCAAGATGATAGTCAGTGCTATCTCATGCTGCAGCATTGGGGTCTTCCGAGGTTCTTCAATTTATCCCACATGCAGATCATCTGCCTTGGAGATTGATAATGGGCTGTGAAGTAACCTTCTATGCACCCAAACTGGCAGAACTTCAAGCTATGTATGTACTCTACTGGTTTTGAGCTGTTGAACTTCTCGACCCACATTCCCATACTCACATCTTCCATCTTGAACAACTGCAACACAGCTCAGATTGTTTAGATTCAATTTGAGCATGCCAACGATCACATTATCATGCAAGTATGATTTGTTACTTACCCTTAATTTACGACTCTCAAACTCGGAGATGATGAATTTTGCAATGTCAGAAGACAAAATGTAACCTGGTCCATTTGCATAAGGTGGATAATCTTCTTCTGGCCACTCCTGATACAAGAAAACGGAAAGTGATGAATAGGGAGTATTAATATCAAAGCAATGCAGCAGTCAACCAGGTAAGATTCTGACAAGTGAATACTACAGATTTTACATCTGAGTATTCGCAACGTGATTAAAATTCTCCAACTTAAGGTTATAAAAGGAATTAAGGGAGTATAACTATTCCATGATTAAAGATATTAGCAACAATAAGTGCTTATGTACCTCATATGTTACAGCCCATTTTCCATAGCGCAGAGGCTTATGATAGTAATTTATGTTCCCCACATACAAGCTTCTTCCCTTTGGAACTCTACTTGCTTCAAGGATAACAGCATCGACTCTCACAAATGTGTCATCATCGCATTTCATAATGTATTTAGCAGACATTGTGCGAACCTGAAACCAAAGCAATAACATTGCATTATAATTCATGTAAAAAGAAAAAGCAACAATATTACGCTTTCATCTGTGGGTTTGTTTATTCAAAAACTCACCCCATATTCACAAATGGCAACAGTTTTCAAGACAACCAAGTCATAGTTATCCATGTAAGGCACTATGACAATATCACCAAAGAACTCTGCTTCTTTCTTTAGCTCAACATTCACTTCCTTTTTGGAATGCTGTCCAAGTATCAATGGAAAAGATTGAGAAACTCCATAAAGAAATGTACATCAACAAACGGAAAAAGATATTCAAGTGCCTTTGGTGCGATACTTACCAGTGCTACAAAGAATCGAGCTACCACTTTTGAAGATTTGATGAGATTGTGTTGCATCCAAGACTTCCTTACGGCCATCCTCTCCGCGAAATGGTTGCCTGCAGAAAGGATACCGATAAAGAGTTCGATTTCCCCATCACGAACAGGTGGGGCACGCCATATGGGTGACATCTCAAGATGCTTTTGTGGAGCAAAACTTGGATGAAACGTGGGAAGAGAAGCAGCATATACCGAATGCAGATCAACATCTCCACTTAGAGAAAGCCCGGTGGCATCCTCGAGAGAAAATCCCTGTCAACGTTACAATAACTCTTAGAAGAAACATCCAAACTCCCTATGAAGTTAAATCGTAGCAGAATAGTACTCACATTATGATAAGGAAAAGAGGTGGCATGCCTCCCATCAACATTAACATGATAACCCTCCAAGCCAGCGGTGAGAGTTAAAACGAACAGTTTCTCCTCTCCAAACGGGTATGGCCAGTCAACAGTCACCTTTTTGGTCCGGCCTACTAGCCTGCTCAACCACCATGTTGCCTTGGTCTCCTCTGAACGACTATCATCATCACGAATCCACTTCTCACACTTCACCTGCCCATCAACTAAAACAAGTCTAACAAATTACACATCTTGCTGTTGCTGGTGTCACAATAATTATAAACAAACTGAAGCGATAATAAGTGATAAACAATTCAAAAACAGAAAAACCCTAGTTTTGGTTCACTTTTGAACAGTTTTATAATGATGCAACAACCAAGAACAAATCTTCCTAAGTAGGAAATAAGGTAACTATTTTTCTAATCATACTTGCTCATTTAATAACCAGTTAGGTACTGCATGCATAATCACTCAAAAACATAGATATCTCTTCTCCAAGTCTAGAGCATTAAGCAAGCCATGACACACACTAAACCCAATTCCCTTTTCTCCTACGAAACAACACACCACATTGACCAATTCCCCGATTCTAAACTACTAATCGAAAACAATTCAATCCACCATAAACCAACATGACACATTCCTCTAATCAAAAATGCACAATGTAGCAATGCAATACTACAACTAATCATCCACACTCACCGGTTTCCTCATCGGCCTTGGACTTCCAGCCCTCGCAGCGCTGCGCCGACCCCCACTGCATCCTATAACAAGTGTTGAGCTCAATGACAGGTGTGCCACTCCAGTCCCCCTTCAACCTCGGATTGAAATGTAACAACCTAGGTGGGTCCTCACCCTCCACAGTCTTCAAACCCAACAACTCAACCTTAAACTGAGACACCATGACCGACTGTCCCTCCTTAACCAGCGCAATATTCGGCTCCGATTCCTCATGCGCCACCCTGGGCCGGCCCACCAGCGTTATATACGACCCGAGCGTCAGCCCACAAGGCACCACCATGACCCGACCCGACTCCGAAAACTCCGACCCGGTCACCGTGATCGAGTGCGGGCAAGGCTCCGATCCGTTTCGTTCGACCCGCTCCTCCTTGACCCGGACCTTCCCGGCCTTTAACTCCTCCCAGAACTTCTTACCGACTTCCCAAGCAATCTTCGCCGTCTTGTAAAGCTCCGAATCGAACGTTTTCGGGTCGAATACCAGACCCGAGACCACATTGGACTCGCCGGGTCGGCGGCTCTGAGTCGGCTGGTTCGAGTTCTGCGAGACTCGTTCGAGTGGCCGGGTCGGGGCTTCTTTCTCCTCCACGGCTTCACGGCTGTGGAGCCTGTCGGGTCGGGTCAGGCTGTCCGGCGAGATGGTGCTGAACCCGGTTTTGAAAACGAAGGGAATCTCAACAGTGACTAAAAGCAGATACAGAAAAGCAATACCCACCAGAATCTGAACCGATCTTTGCCTCGTCAAAACGGCGCCGAATCGGTCCAATTTGGGCCTCCTCATAATCAAGAACAAAACTTTGCTGCAAAAATGAAGCCTTTAGAATCTGGGTAGTGCTAAAAATCGAGTCTCTGGTTCAAATTGGAAGAACCCTTGAAGGTCCAAAATGAGAGAAGAAGACGGAAGAAGGAGACGTTTGAAGGTCGGTGGAAAACAACGGCTTTTTAGTTGTGGAAGATCAGAAAGCAACAATTTATTGTTTTTCAAAAAAAGAAGAGATGCTCTGTTTTAAAACGGAATCGATATTTCGAGTTTGGGGAAACACACGTAAATGGGAATATTATAATTGGAGGTGGGGTGTTGGACCGATTAATCCCACTAGTTGCCATAACTTGAAACAGTGAGATTATCCTACTATACACCTAGGGTGATCAACCCTGCAGTAAATTTGAGTTTTTTACCGTTGAGAAGATTACCGAAATTAACTATAGTAAGATTCGGAGCATGACATATTTTGGATTTCAACAAAAGATTTTCGTATGTGGTATCTAGTTGTTATTATGTGTTTCCGATTAATATGGACAAGAACCGATCATTGACTTGATCATAGATCATATAATTCATTCAATGTGGATATTTAAAAATTTGTATATGAACAAGAATAAACATGAACATATATAATCGGATTTGGATCATCTCCTAACATTTTATTTCACTTTACTTTCCTTATCTTCTATCTAATGGCTCACAAATGTAGAAGAAAAAAACAAGAGATTGTGAGCCATTAGATGGAAGGTAAAGAAAGTAAGGTAAAAGAAAAGGTTAGGAGAGAATCATAATCCTATATAATCAATATATATAACGACTGATAGCCGTAGCCTTACACTTATTATTATTTTTCTAGAACTAAAATTTTAGTTCAAGAATTTTTGTATTGATAATTTTTGTTGTGCAAATCAAATTATTTATATTGCAAAGGCTAAACTTGTTGTAGGAGAAATAGATTGATAAATCTCTCTGTGTTTATTCATTGATAAGGAGGCCTTTATATAGGCATTACATCAAGTATCCCTGGCGAACAGGGATTCCCTATCTAATAGAGTATCTAGACTACAAGTCTTATTAGGACAAGACACACCACGGAAGTTACGGAGTTAACCTTCCTTGAACACTCCCCCCTTGTGTCGCGTCCTCAATGGTGCATGAACCGTTGCCTCGTTAAAACCTTTGCCAGCAAACAAAAACCTCTTGGGCAAAAATAAAAGCATGGTCTAAGGAAAAAGAGTACAACGCACCAACTACAAGTATGTGAGACATGCATAACTAGGCTCCCCCTGAAGTCTAGATGAGAACTCCCCCTGATAGTCATTCAGTCTTTGAGTTCGGACAAGCGACACATTCCAATGCGCTTTACATGCTTCATAAATGTAGATTTAGGTAGAGACTTGGTGAACAGATCCGCTGCATTTTCTTCTGAGCTGACTTGCTTCACCTGGATATTCAAAGTCTCTTGCTGCTGCTGATTGTAGAAGAACTTAGGCGAAATGTGTTTAGTATTGTCACCCTTAATGTATCCCAACTTCATCTGCTCAATGCATGCTGCATTATCTTCAAATATGCAAGTTGGTCCCATCGTAGTAGACTCAAGTCCACTAGACTCTCGAATGTGAGATATAACTGAGCGAAGCCAAATAAATTCTTTGACTGCTTCATGTAGTGCAATAATCTCAGCATGGTTCGAGGAGGTAGCAACAAGGGTTTGCTTGGTTGATCTCCAAGATATCGCCGTATTCCCAATGGTAAAAACATAACCGGTTTGGGAACGTCCTTTGTGTGGATCTGATAAATATCCAGCATCAGCAAATCCTACCATTACATCATTTGGTGTATCTGAGTAGGAGGGGGTATCGCCAAAGCCGTATCGGGACCACGACTTAGCATCCGCGGGTCCGGATAAGTTGGCGGATATGTCTGCAGGATGGCGGATGGATGAACCAAAGCCAGTCCTGGCGGATATGGCTGGCGGATGGCAATCCGAGCCATGGTTTGTGCTGTTAGATGCAAGAGATCGACTATGTGTCGAATCCTGATGAGTGTATCGATAGTACAAGCCCATGTCAAGGGTTCCTTTAAGGTATCGGAAGATGTTCTTGATTCCAACCCAATGACGTTGTGTTGGCGCAGAGCTAAATCTAGCTAACAAGTTCACAGAGAAAGCGATGTCTGGTCTAGTACACTGAGCTAAGTATAACAAAGCTCCAATCGCACTAAGATATGGATATTCAGCTCCCAAGACCTCTTCGTCATCTTCTTTCGGACGAAAGGGATCTTTGTTGATATCCAGACTTCTAACGACCATGGGAGTGCCTGTAGGATGCATAACTTTGTCCATGTTAAATCGCCTGAGCATCTTTCGGACATATGCAGACTGGTGTATAAAAATTCCACCACTTCGGTGCTCTAGTTCTAAGCCTAGGCAAAACCGAGTCCTTCCCAGATCTTTCATCTCGAATTCGGATTTCAAATAGCTAGCGGTCTCATTGATCTCATTCAGAGTTCCAATGATGTTCATATCATCGACATAGACGGCTATAATGGCAAATCCTGAACTTGTTCTCTTTATGAACACACAAGGGCACAACTCATCATTCTTGTATCCTTTCCCAATCAAGTAATCACTTAACCGTGTGTACCACATCCTACCAGATTGTCGGAGTCCATATAGAGATCGTCTCAACCTGATAGCAAATGAACTTCGTGGTTTTTGCTCACTTGACTTGGGTAACGAAAGTCCTTCTGGCACTTTCATGTACATCTCCGTATCTAGGTCCCCATAAAGATACGCAGTTACAACATCCATAAGCTGCATATTGAGTCTCTCTGAGACTACCAAACTTATTAAGTATCGGAAGGTAATAGTATCCATGACAGGAGAATACGTCTCCTCATAATCAATTCCAGGGCGTTGAGAAAAACCTTGCGCCACGAGTCGAGCTTTATATCGCTGGACTTCGCCATTCTCATTGCGCTTTCTGACAAAGACCCATTTATGTCCAACAGGCTTCACGTTCGGCGGTATAGGCACAACCGGTCCGAATACTTGCCTTTTCTTTAGAGAGTCTAGTTCAGCCTGGATTGCTTCTTCCCACTTCGGCCAATCCGCCCTACGTTGACATTCATCAACAGTGCGGGGTTCCATATCGTCGTCGTCAATGATTTCTTGAGCAACGGCGTAAGCGAATGCATCATCGATATACATGGAATTTCTTTCCATAAGATTGTGCATGCATAAGTAGTTTAGTGAGATTTCCTTGTTCTCCAACATCAACAGTGAGTCTGAGGCGTCCCCCAGATGATTCAGAGTTGATTCTTGGACATAGGTATAGTCGGAGACAATCTCGTGTGACGGCGTCACAGTATCGATGATGAACGGATCGCTTTGTGCCTGGACACATGCCCTCTTTCTAGGTACATTGTCTTTGGAACCGATTGGTCTCCCCCTCTTTCTAGGAGGATCCGAAGTCGACGCCGGCTCTCCACTTGGAGGTGCCGAGCCTAGGCTGCCGATGGCACCTAGGGCTGCGGGTCCGAGACCGGCGGCGCGTGCTCGCGCATGGCGAGGAATGTTAAGCCTTGCAGGTACATTCGCAGCAGGTATGGTTGATCTTGTCACTTTCGCAATATCAGTAAAGGAGTCGGGCATCGTATCCGCCACCTTTTGTAGTTCTAATATGCGTTGTATTTCAGTCTCACACTGAGACGTACGGGGATCATAATGAGACATAGTGGGAGAGAACCACGTCAATTCCTGACGTTCATTTGGGACGGATGCGGCCCCATCTCCCCCTAACGGCGGGAAGGATGTCTCATCAAAGTGACAATCTGCAAATCTTGCAGTAAACAGATCACCTGTCATAGGCTCTATATAGCGGACAATAGTTGGTGCTTCATATCCAACATAAATAGCTGATCGTCGTTGTGGACCCATCTTGGTACGCAGTGGAGGCGTGATAGGCACATATACGGCACAACCAAAAGTACGCAGATGCGAAATATCAGGCTCGTAACCAGTTACCAACTGGTACGCACTAAATGGTTGGCTATCTGTGGGTCGTAGACGAATAAGCATGGCTGCATGTAATATTGCATATCCCCATGCCGAAACTGGCAAGTTTGTGGCCATGACAAGAGACCTAGCTACAAGCTGTAGTCTCTTGATAGCGGCTTCTGCAAGACCGTTCTGAGAATGAACGTGGGGTACGGGATGTTCAACTTCAATCCCAACTGACATGCAATAGTCATCAAAACACTTTGAGGTAAACTCTCCAGCATTATCCAGTCTGATGGACTTAATCGGATTGTCCGGGTGGTGAGCCCGAAGCTTAATAATCTGAGCTAGGAGTTTAGCGAATGCAGCATTCCTCGTGGACAACAACGCTACGTGTGACCAACGCGTTGATGCATCAACCAGAACCATGAAATATCGAAATGGTCCGCATTCTGGTGTTATAGGTCCACAAATATCACCTTGTATTCGTTGTAGAAACGGAATATTCTGTTTATTATCAATAGCAAAAGATGGTCTTGCTTGAAGTTTTGCTAGTGAGCAAGCTTTACAAAACGAACGATGAGCATTAGACATCGCTACAGAAGCATGAGAAGCAGGAGGGGGCCGAACCTCTCCTTGGAAGCGAGAGGCGGCTATCGACGGCACGGCCGAACCGAGGCCGAGGCGCCCTCTGTGCTTTTGTGATCGGAAAAATGGATGACCGTGGGTGCATTTCAAAATACGGATCATCAGATCACGACCCGGATGACCGAGTCTATCATGCCAAAGCTTATAAGCATCAGAATCACATAATATAACAACATGAGATTCGTTGGCTCGAATGGTTGTGAAATACATGCCATTGCGAACTCGCTTACACTTCTCCACAATGCGAGTGCGCATAGATTGAGTGGAGGTGATCAACAGATATTCAGTTCCATCTTCAACATAAGTGCTGAGGTGATAGTCATTGTCACGCACATCCTTGAAAGCTAGCAAGGTTCTTGGCGCCTTAGGCGCATATAGGGCGTCCTCTACCCGAATCTCAGTGCCATTTGGCAGTAAGAATTGAGCAGTGCCACGACCCTTAATTACGGGTCCAGTTCCTGTCATCGTAGATAACGACGATTCTCTTGGCGTAAAATCCGAAAACAATTGCCGATTCCTCAGAATCGTGTGAGTTGTTGCACAATCCAACAAACACTCAATCTCGCCTTGATACATCTACAAAAACAATGTAACTTGAATCAATAGTCTACTTTAGACTTTGGCGAACACTTTAAAGTAAGTGTACTGAGACAATATATCATCACAAAATGAAGTGCATTAAGGCCAATAACATAGCCATGGCAACGACAAAACTTGAGAGAAAGATATAAGCCGCATTTTAATCACCGAGTATCACCATTGATAATCATAGCCTAGTTCAGAGATTGAGACCGGACACCGTCGTAGGTGGCGTGGCCGAGCCAAGACCGAGGCCAAGGCAAAGGCCGGAGCCAAGCCAAAGCCGAAGCTGTGGTAAGGCCAAAGCGACCCAGAGGCCGAGCCGAAGCAAGGCGAGTGGTGAGAGTCGGTCAGGCATTGAGGCAATGCGATGCGACGGTTGAGCTAAGTCCGAAGCATGGCGAGTCCGAAGACACTTCGTTGCCGAGCCATTGATGCAAAAGTTGCATTTGTTCGATAGGCTATCGATTGTTGGTTTCAAAAACCGGATTCGGTGCTGAGCCAAGCTGGCGATTGGCCATGGCGAGTGAGGCCTAGCGAGTCGCGGCCAAGCGCTTATGGGCTTTGGCGAGCGAGGCATGGCGGATCGCAGCCAAGTTGGCGGATCGCTGATCGCGGATCGCGGATTAGTTGGCGAATAGCCATGGCGAGCGAGTCCTGGCGGATCGCGACCAAGTTGGCGGATAGCGGATCGCGGATCACGGATCGCGGATCTCGGATCGCGGATCGTGCATCGCGGCTCGCGGATGGCGTATCTCGCATCGCGGATGGCGTATCGCGGATCGCGGATGGCGTATCGCGGATCGCGGATGGCGTATCGCGGATCGCGGATGGCGTGTCGCGGATCTCTCCTTTTGTCTTTGTGATTTTTCGGATATGAGTTAACATCACCAGAATTTTGGTGAACTCAAAATGATTATGCCATTGAGAATTGGACGCATTGAACCAATTTTGCTTTCAGGGATGTAAAAATCTCAAATCATTCGTAGAATAAGATAGATTTTATTGATGACAACTCAAGAATACATCAAGGTTGTTCTAAATAGAACGACTTATCGAACAAAGTCGTGATTTATTGACTATTCTGTCAAAATAACAATCAAAATCAAACTTGAACACGTATCTCATGACCTAAGTCAAATACTTATTCATAGTCTGGAGTATCATACTCCTGAGTCCTACGTTTCTTGGTAGGTTGGAAGTCATCGATGGCGAAGTTCGTATTTTCCTCATCGTATACTTCTTCCTCAAAGTCTCCTACATAGTGTGCTTCTTGTTCTATGTATTGTTTGTGTTTCTTGTAAGCGGCTTGAATATCTCTGCTTGCTATGCAATCGCGTTGGAGATGATTCATAGAACCACATTTGAAGCAAGGAGCCGAAGCATTGTTCGGCGGATGGCCACCACGCCTGGGACCGGAACCAAAACTGTTCCTCCCTCTGGGAGCGGCGGCTCTGCCATCATCCCTTGTCCAAGAAAGCGGTCGGCCACGGCCGACGCCTCTTCTCCCTCCTCGTCCGCCACGTATTGCTCTTGGCGTACGTGGTGGCGGTGCTTGACGTTCATGAGGTTGATGCTTCTGCTTAAAAGCTTTACCACGGGCTTGATGAGATTCCGCAATGAATTTCGGTCCTCGAGGCCTCTTATTGGTGGTAAGAATCAACTCATGGTACCTCTCCTTTCTCTGAAGCACATTCATCAAATCGCTGAAGGTTTTGATAGTGCCTTTCTCGCGGAGATCGCGGTACTGATGCGACAACATGGACGCAGATTCTGGGAACGTTGTGAAAGTCTTCTCCATCATATCATCATCGGTCTTTTCGACCCCACAAAAGCTCAAATCAGATTGCAAGTTTAGCATAGTCTGATGATATTCCTGGACGGAATCAAAATCCAGTAAGCGGATTTGCTCCCAATCAGACATGAGGTCTGGGAGTTGTGCGTCATGCACATTGTCGAAGCGGTCCTTGAGGATATCCCATAGCTCTTTGGGATCAGTTTTCCTCAGGTATTGCTTCTTGAGCGTTGGATGGATATGGCGCCTGAGAAACATCAGGGCTTGTGCTTTCTGTTCAGGAGAAGCGTGTAAGCTTTCATCCTCAGGAGGGTTGATGGTGGCAGTAAATCTTTTACCAATGAAAGTGTTCTCAACATCTGAGACCCACCTCTTGTATTCCTTGCCTTGGACATCCAAGATGTCAAATTCTGGACGCTGAGTGTCAGCCATCTACAGAACACAAACAGGGAGACGTTAGTATGTTTGAATACTAATCAAGTTTGATTGTTCTTTTAGAACAGTGCCAAGATATATCATGGTCACATAAATCGATGCGTAACGTGACTTCAAGTCACAATCGATATCTTCCCTTTGTTTTCTTTCCAAAAAAGAATAATACGTTATGGTTCACAGTGACATCACAGTCACTGTTCGCGTCGGTTTTTACACCTGTCGAACTATCAACACGTGGGGGTGGCGGACGTAGGTTTCAGTCCTGGTGCGTTGTGCGTGAGCGTGCCAGTACCTTTGGGTTAGGTACAACCTTGGTGCGGACGACCTCTGGCGAGCGAATCACCCTTGGCGAGCGGATGACTCTGGCGAGCGAATCACCCTTGGCGAGCGGATGACTCTGGCGAGCGTGTTCGTCTGCTCCCTGCTACCTGACTTCTCGATCAAGCGACTGTACGCGGGCGTTGACAAACCGGCGTAAGGGCTCGAACAAGACCTAAGTAAACAATTACTAGGATTTTTCCTCAACCTTTCGGTAGATTGAGATATCTTACTTCGATCCTGAGATGCAAAGCAGAGCTATATATCAAGACCGCGGATGGCGTTCGTCCAACCTTTTAGCAGATTGGGAAAGACTGTTACCGGGGTAACGACTCGATTTGTCACAAGGTGTGACGACTGGACTCGATTTGTCTCAGCAACGCTTCGACACGAACGCAAGTCACTTTCGACAACAACGGCAGATTTACGGCGACCAGATGTGGTGGGCGTAGGTTTGCGGCTAGGTTGGAAGAGTGTCAATTGCAGTTGGTGGAAGGCTGTTCGCAAGAGAGAATGCTCCGGAGAGGCTTGCAAGATTTGCAGGGCAAAAGCTTGTAGTTGTATGGTGTTGAACCCTTTTTACGTTGTCCTAGAGTTCTTTATATAGTGATCTCAAAACCCCAAATACGTATGCAACAGGTATATAGATTCTGATATCAAATAGAATTGTATTTGTTAAATCAACTCCAAGTCAGACTTGAAGAAGGACTTCGAATCCTTTCTCTAACCGGAAATTGACTAAATACAATTAGATTATCCGTTAATGGACAACCCTACGGGCTTCGGCCCAATGTATCGGTTGAATGTTAATTTAGGCCCAAACATTGCCCCCCAGCCTTCAAGATTAAAAGCCCATTGAAATCGAAGAAGGTTGAAAAAGCCCACGCGGATTTGTTTAAAAATCTGACGAACACGTCGTTCCCTCTAACTGATGCAACTTTACCAAATTGAGCTCAAGCGACTGTTCAATAAACCCTAAATCGCTTCAAATCGTACCGATTCAGAAATCCAGAGACCCCTTTTCAGATTCTATAAAGATTTGCTGTTTTCCATGTTGAATGAACAAGAAATTGTTGAAGCCGAAAATTGTTGACAACCATAAGCATTGATTCTCAATTCGACCTTAAGTAAACAAACCCTAAACAGATTCATAACAAAAGAAAGCAAACTACGAAACTAATGAACCTTGAACAGATTCATAGTCTAAAGAAAGCAAACTACGAAACTAATGAACCTTGAACAGATTCATAGTCTAAAGAAAGCAAACTACGAAACTAATGAACCTTGAACAGATTCATAGCCTATATTGCTGTTCATATTATTGGTGATAGCGAACCACTAACAGACTTCATCGCCAAACATTGCCCCCCCTAGTAACCTTAGGCTGAGGCGAAGTAAACCGCCAAAGCCAAGGGGACTAAGGTAAAGTGTTAGTGTCTCCAAAGAAGGTTTTTTAAGTTGAAGGTTGCCCCCCGGCCTCGACCGGAGCGAGTGGCTCTTCATATTCCCATACGCTAGGGAAGTACTTCTTAAGGTGGCGTCCATTAATGGGGCTACGATGGACCTCACCCTCCAAATCTCTGAGTTGATAAGCACCTTTGCCAATAATTCGATCAATGACAAAGGGGCCCTCCCATTTAGGAGACCATTTGCCACGTCCAGTGTCTCGTTCGCCAAAGGGAAGCATGGCCTTCCAGACCAAATCGCCTTCACCAAAAGATTTACCCTTGGTACGCTTGTCGTAAGCTCTGGCGATCTTTTTCTTTTCCAATACGATGTTCTGTAAAGCATCTAAGCGCTGCTCATCGAGGTTCTCATGCTCCTGAAACATTGCCTGAACGTAGTCATCTCCGATTAATTGATGCTGCTCGCGAACTCGGAGGGAACGGACAGTGATTTCCAACGGAAGAACAGCATCATGGCCAAACATCAAGGCATACGGAGTAGTGCCTGTAGGAGTGCGTTTGGACGTACGATATGCCCAAAGAGTATTGTCCAACTCCGTGTGCCAAGACCGAGGATTGTCCTCCAGCATCCTTTTGATGATAGAAATAATCACCTTATTGCTAGCCTCAGCTTGACCATTCGACTGAGCGTAGTACGGCGAAGAGTGTAAAAACTGAATGCCATACTCTCGAATGAATGTCTGCGTACTCTCCGCCATGAACGCTGCCCCCCTGTCCGCCACAATACATTCAGGAATGCCATAACGGCAAATAATGTTCTGAAATATAAAGCGAATGACTGTCGCTGCGTCACAATTTCGGACAGGGATGGCTTCCACCCATTTGGTGAAGAAATCTGTGCCAACCAGTAAGTACTTATGTTGGAGAGACGAGTTCGGATGGATTTCCCCAACAAAATCAAGTGCCCAACCCCTGGCTGGCCAAGGTTTGATGATAGGCTGCATTGGGATATTAGGAATCCGTTGGACCGGTCCATGAATCTGGCAATCAACACAGCCTTTGGCAAAGCTGATGCAGTCTTTAAGGATAGATGGCCAAAAATAACCATAACGGCGGATTAGCCACCTCATCTTTGATCCGCTTTGGTGCGAACCACAAACTCCCAAATGGACTTCGCGCATTAACCTTTTGGCTTCTACGCCAAAGACACATCGGAGGTCGACGCCTTCCTCACCTCGTCGAAGCAACTCATCACCCTTAAGTAGGTAATTTGTAGCTAAATACCTGGTTCGCCTTTCGGATGGGGCAGACGGATCTTGTAAATATGTAATGATCGGTTGTCGCCAATCAACATCAATAGTATCAAGGCTAGCAACCAACCAGTCGCCTCGCTGCTCCCTTCGTGCAGCGAAAGATGGTAACGTCCTCCGTTCAACTTTCAAGATGCGTTCCTGAACTCCGTTAGCTAGGGTAATGCCAGTGGCGAGCTGTGCTAACTCGTTTGCTGCAAAGTTCTTTTCACGAGGTACGTAGTCAAGCACCACATCAGAAAATTGATCCAACAACTCTGATGCTCGCTCCCAATAATGTACTAGGTGGAAAGAAACACATTTGTAATCCCCTAACAGCTGTTTGATGATTAATAGAGAATCACCATATACTTCGATTTCTTTGGCGTCCATATCCAGTAAGAGTTCCAGACCAATAATAAGGGCTTCATATTCAGCCTGGTTGTTTGTACAGGTCCATTCCAACTGAAAGGAATAAGAATGGCTTACCCCTGATGGACTTTGGATGCAAATTCCTGCGCCCGCCAAAGAATGTGTGCTACTGCCATCAAAGTACAGGATCCATGGTACCGTGCCAACCATGCTGACGAAAGGGATAGGCTCCTCAACCGATTCATCTAAAGGATGATGAAGTAGGAAATCGGTGACCGCTTGACCCGTCATTGCCTTGAGCGGTGTATATTGTAAAGAAAATTCAGAAAGAGCCAAGACCCACTTACCAATCCTACCCCTCAAGATAGGGCGAGTAAGCATGTATTTGACCAAGTCCGTTTGAGCTACCACTATGGTGGTAAAGGAAAGCATGTAGTGGCGGAGCTTGGTCGCTGCAAAGTACAACGCTAAACAGAGACGCTCGATGGGAGAGTACCTTGTTTCTGCATCTAAAAGGGTTCTACTGAGATAAGATACCGCATATTCGACTTTCTTACCCTCCGTAGTAGTTTCGTCCTGAGCCAACAGTCCAGCAACAGAACTAATAGATGCAGAGATGTATAACTTGAGTGGGATGCCTGGCTTTGGCGGCCGTAAAACTGGCGGACTGGCCAAATATTGTTTGATTCTATCGAACGCCGCTTGATGGTCAGGTCCCCAAACGAACTGCTCGTCCTTCTTGAGTTTCAACAAGGGCGAGAGAGGAGCGATCTTGCCCGCTGAGTTAGATATGAAGCGTCGTAGAAAATTGATTTTGCCCAACAAGCTTTGAAGCTCCTTCTTGTTCCGAGGCGCCGGGGCGTTTAAAACAGCTTGTGCCTTGTCTCCCGCTACCTCAATACCCCTGTCATGTACTACGAAGCCAAGGAAATCACCAGCACGAACCCCAAAAATGCACTTTGCTGGATTCATTTTAAGCTGATGTTTCCTCATCCGCGTAAAGACAGCGCGCAGATGACCAATATGGTCTACCTTGGATTTAGATTTAACCACTACGTCGTCAATGTAAACTTCTAGGATGACGCCGAGAATGTCATGAAAGATTAAGTTCATAGCGCGTTGATACGTAGCTCCTGCATTGGTTAGGCCAAATGGCATGCTAAGATATTCAAAGGCTCCAGCAAAGCCTGGGCAACGAAACGCAGTCTTATGAATGTCCGGCTCATAAATTGGTATTTGATGGTAACCGGCTGTACCATCCATGAAAGATAACATTTCATGCCCTGCAACTGCATCCACCAAAAGATCCGCAATAGGCATTGGGTATATGTCCTTTGGTGAAGCAGCATTTAGATCTCTGTAATCAACACAGACCCTGATTTTGCCGTTCTTTTTCTTAACAGGAACCACATTCGCCAGCCATTGTGTATATTGGGCCGGACGAATGATTCCTGCATCTATCATGCTCTGAACTTCCCTCTTGACCGCCATAGCGGTTTCGGCGTTCATTCGCCTTTGTTCTTGTCGAATAGGGCGGGCGCCATCCCTAATGGGCAATCGATGGCATACTAGATCTTTGGACAGTCCAGGCATATCTTGATACTTTTCCGCAAAGCAATCCTTGAATTCTTGCAACAAATTGATTAATTGCAATCTCAGGTCCGGATCCAGCTGCTGACTAATCCCAACTTCTAAAGGTTCCTCAGGTGTACCGAGATTAACCTTCTCTACTGGGTCTCGTACCTTGGGCGGAGTATCGTCTAAAGCAGCTGGTGCTGGTGGAATGGGCTCGACGTCTTCCGTAGTTATGACGTCGTCTTCATCGATACACTCAACAAGAGCGACCGTGTCTGAAGCTAGTTGCTCTGCCCTAAACATTGCCAGGCGCTGGAATAAAGAGAGTACAGCCTCTGACTCCGCCACTGTAAAACTGTCAATCATGCTGACAATTGGTTGAAAATCGATGGAAACAGGCCGAGAACCGTCCGCCTGAGCCTGTGCTAATCCCCACCGTGTTAAGTCAGTGGAAGTTACCCCTAGCGGACGACCCTTACTATCCACCCCATCAATCACGAGAGGACGCATAGTGCTGTAGTAATAATCCGACTCCAAAGTATTAGTTGCTATAGAAAAGGGACGCTCATCCGCCTTGATTAGAACAGGTTTATCAGAAACTGGATCCCACATTAGCATCTCTTGATGTAGCGAGGATGGGACTGAGGATGTTTTATGTATCCAATCGCGTCCCAAAATCATGGAATATGGGACTGTAGTCTCCGTCACGAAAAGACCCTGACAAGCATTGGAAGGTCCAAGGTTAATTCGGAGTACGAGGAAACCAGCCGTTTGAGCCACAGCGCCCGCGAACCCTCTAACTTTAATAGAGGAGTTCTGGATCTTGGCCGCGGGGATCTGAAGTCGTTCCACCGTGCTGAGCGTAATCACACTCACCGCCGCACCATTATCGATGAGGATTCGGTTGACCTGGACACCCTCCACCTCTGCCGTAACGTAGAGAGGTTTGAGATGTTGGGTCATTGTAAATGTGGGCTTAGTGAAAGTCATGTGCGAACTATTCAGATCAGCGACCCGGTCCTGGTCGCTAAGAGTTGGTAAAGAATTCAAATGCTCGTTGGCAGGAAGATCATCCTCGCCTGGCGCTGGAATGAGACAAACCGGCTTGTCCGCCGCCTCCTCTTGTATAAAATACGCCGTAGGAATTGGTTTAGACAAAGCATATCTAGAGGATAACATGAAAACCATATTACAGTCCAGAATCGGTTCATCTCCATCTGTAAATCCTTCTTCGTCGTCCAGCATCTCATCATCCGCGTCCGGCATGTCTCTATCCACCCCTGATGAACTCGTAGGAGCTTCAGTCTGAGACGTTATAAGAGCTGCCTCTGCTTGCTTCACAGCGAATTCAGTCTTCAATTGCTGAGCTACGAACTGAGGGAAGGGCTGATCACCTTGTTGACTGACAGCCTTCTGACCCGTGAGAAGTTGAGTCGTCTTAGCCGATGACCTGCGAAGGACTGGAGTAGATCCTTGAGTTTCTAATTGTATGTCAAGGACCTTGGTAGGTGTTGATGTAGAAACCGCCGTCATCCCCTTAGGCTGCCATTTCAGAATAACAGAATCTGTCTTCTCTATCTTATCAGCGGTTGTTTTGACAGATTTAGGTGGTGGAACCTCGGCGGCTGAACGCAGAGGCAGCCTTTCTGGAGATAATGCTAGCTTCCTACGAGGAGTTTTCTGAGGTGCACCATCTACTGCTGTAGAATGCATAATTCTTTCGTGAACATTCTTCCTTTGAGTTGGCGGTTTTTCCTCCTTTCGTATCCTACGAGTATCAATATAGGTTTTAGACTTATAACGCTTGTAGGTGTCACGTACGTGCTCCACAGGCATGGAGAGTTCGTTAGGAGTCACCCTTCCTTTGTTCAAAGCCTCTAAAGTCCTTCTCGCTTTACCATACCGCTTTTGAACATTCCTGGTTGGAGGGGCTGGTTCCTCTATGATTGGCTTTGTCCCTGAAGGTCCAGGATCTGGCCAAGACCTCGCTGGGCTATCGAATGCCGTCGTCTCTTGGTGATGGTATTTTGTCCGTTTGAGGTCATCAAACCGAGAGCGAACCGGCCAAGGAGGATTCCTCTTGGCCGTTGCAAGAGCCTTTGCCGTTGCCTCTTCTAGCGCCCTCATCAGCTCTTCATGGGTAAGAGGTATTCGGCAATTTATCTTACAATCAAGGCATAGCTGAGCCCTAGGTATGGTTATCAGTTCTTCCGTGACTGGCGGATTAGCTTGCTTGTCCTTTCGCGAGGTATCATTGGGTTTGCCCTGATCGATTGCATTTACCCAAAAGTGCTGGAAGGGTAATAACGCGCCGTTATCAAACTGGAGGAAACCCTTATTCAACAAGTCCTGAATATGATCCTTCAAACCAATGCATGTAGACGTACTATGATCGTTTGAACGGTGAAAAGCACAACGTGAGCCGCCTGACCTATCCTGCTGATGTTGCGCCAACAGGAAGGCAGGAACAGCCATCCCCTTTTGACTCAATTCTTGCCAAATTTCTAACGCCTTATTCGCGTTGTAGGTATAGGTCTGAAATTTAGAACCCTGTTGACCAGGTTCCAGTTCCCCACCTTGATAAGGAATCAGAGAAACCATATTTACGTCTGGAAAGGGTTTAATCTCTGTCCATGTAGGCTCCTTAGGAACGTCCATCGCCATGAGTTTATCGTTAATCCATGTCTGAATTTGGTCTTTGAGCTTCACACAATCCTTAGTATAGTGATTAGTCATATTGTGAAAACTGCAGTACTTCTTACCCGCCATGTAGTCTGGCTTGGGTATGAAACCACCTTCGTGCTGGAGCCGTCCTTGTTTAAACAGCTCGTTGAGTATCTCCGGTGCTTGATGAGCGTTATAGGTATACTTCTCAAAAGCAGACCTCAGAGGTAAGGAGGCCATAATCTTAATAGGATCCTTAGCGAACCGTACGCTTTTCGGTTGTAGAGGCTGGCGACCCACTACTTCCACAACCGCTACATCCTCTTCATCCTTGGTATCATCAACCCAAGTGACTATGGGTGCTGAATCAGCATCTATAGTCGCCACCGTTTTAGTAACAGGAGGGATAGGTGTCTTAGGTTTCAGAGTTCCGGGATAATATGACACTGGAATGCTCTGCCTCTTACTGTTCTGAGCCCTCGTTTGGTCGAGGAAGTGTTGATGTCTGGCTAACCTATTGGTTAAGTCTGCCATATTCGTCACATATACTTGCTGGAAGTGCGCCTGGATTTCCGGTTCGAGTCCCGCAATCGCTAGCTCGACCGTGGTCTCCTCTGTTAGCCTATCCTTGCATTTAGCTCGAAGGAGCTTGAAACGCCTCAGATAATCGATGGCGGACTCGTCAGACTCCTGGTTAGTATCCGCCAGAAACTTAATGGTTACCTTAGCTTCTACTACCCCGAACATAGTCCTAAAGAGACCCTCCATGGATTGCCAATCTGGAATAGAACCTGGCGCTAGGTCTCTATACCAAGCCAAAGCTGATCCTGTGAGAGAAGTTCCGAACAACTTCAGCTTAAGAACGGGATCTTGGGCGTAAGGACCACACTCGTTATGGAAACGAGTGATGTGGGTCTCGGCATCTTCAGAATGTTCGCCCGAAAAAGGGGTAAACCTTATATGCCTGAAATTTGCGGGCCATGGCGTCATATTTACCGCCAGGGCAAGTGGATTGGTATAGGTCATACCGGGATCCGGCAAACCTTGCATGACCCTCAACTGTTCCTGAAACAGTTGTTGTATCTCGTTGCGAGTCATGCCACCATCAACATCCTCTTCTTGAGCTTCGCCTTCATTGTCAGGTGGTGGGTTCACGTTTCGACCACCTCTCCTCTGCTGTCTATTCGGATTGACAGTTTCAAATCCCCTGTTATTAGGCTTAGTATTTTTGTTGGGGCCTCTCTCTGTTACCTTCGCAAATTTTAGTAGAGGGACCTGTTCGTTCGGCTCAGCTGCCTCAGTCTCGAAACCCATCTGCACCAATCGTTCGACAGTGGCATTGGTCTTGTCCAATTGTTCTTGCTGCTGCATCATATAGTTTCTGAACTCCTCCTGCTGTTGCTGGAGTTGCTCGCTGAAATTATCCTGATGCCCCCTCACCAATCTGTCAAGATTTTTAGAGAGAGAGCTAATATTATCTGTATTCCTATGAGCGTGATCCGCCAGAGCATTAATGTTAGTCATATGACCAATCTGTTCAGTCTTCAACCCCTTCAACGTAGCTTCTATCTTTTCTAAGATGACATCAGTATCCTGAGACTTAGATATTAGAATGCTGAAAGACTCCATTATTTCTTCAGTAGAGGGTGTCCGAGGCAGACACACTCCGTCCCCTTCATGGGCTTCAGTATCCAATGGAGCCACGGCGGCATTTGAGATGTCAGCCTCTCGATGGCGATTAGTGACATCTTCCAAGGTTTCGGGTCCTTGATTAATTCCTTCGAGGCCCTCAGTTAGGTCCTCAATTTCAGGTCTGTCATCTCCAAACTTGGCTTGTAGTTGGGATTCAGATAGACCCCTACATGCAGCTGAGTTATGCTGTTTCAACAACCGATGTTCTGGTTTCTTACAGAACGTCATTGGTCGTTTATAGATATTGGTTTGCGCAATCCTGACACTGGTCCCACTGGGCGTGCCAAAAATGTTCGCGTCGGTTTTTACACCTGTCGAACTATCAACACGTGGGGGTGGCGGACGTAGGTTTCAGTCCTGGTGCGTTGTGCGTGAGCGTGCCAGTACCTTTGGGTTAGGTACAACCTTGGTGCGGACGACCTCTGGCGAGCGAATCACCCTTGGCGAGCGGATGACTCTGGCGAGCGAATCACCCTTGGCGAGCGGATGACTCTGGCGAGCGTGTTCGTCTGCTCCCTGCTACCTGACTTCTCGATCAAGCGACTGTACGCGGGCGTTGACAAACCGGCGTAAGGGCTCGAACAAGACCTAAGTAAACAATTACTAGGATTTTTCCTCAACCTTTCGGTAGATTGAGATATCTTACTTCGATCCTGAGATGCAAAGCAGAGCTATATATCAAGACCGCGGATGGCGTTCGTCCAACCTTTTAGCAGATTGGGAAAGACTGTTACCGGGGTAACGACTCGATTTGTCACAAGGTGTGACGACTGGACTCGATTTGTCTCAGCAACGCTTCGACACGAACGCAAGTCACTTTCGACAACAACGGCAGATTTACGGCGACCAGATGTGGTGGGCGTAGGTTTGCGGCTAGGTTGGAAGAGTGTCAATTGCAGTTGGTGGAAGGCTGTTCGCAAGAGAGAATGCTCCGGAGAGGCTTGCAAGATTTGCAGGGCAAAAGCTTGTAGTTGTATGGTGTTGAACCCTTTTTACGTTGTCCTAGAGTTCTTTATATAGTGATCTCAAAACCCCAAATACGTATGCAACAGGTATATAGATTCTGATATCAAATAGAATTGTATTTGTTAAATCAACTCCAAGTCAGACTTGAAGAAGGACTTCGAATCCTTTCTCTAACCGGAAATTGACTAAATACAATTAGATTATCCGTTAATGGACAACCCTACGGGCTTCGGCCCAATGTATCGGTTGAATGTTAATTTAGGCCCAAACAGTCACAAGCATAACGGTGGCCGGTAACATCACAGTTACCCCAATAAACGTTGGCACCGGGGTGACTAAATCCCCGTATGCCGTCCCGAGAAGCGATAGAATCGGGATGAAGAAGCAGGGACACGGAAAGGTCCCGGAAGAGAAAACAAAACCCAACTATTGAAATTTTCATAAGCGGGAACGTTTATAAAAATATTTACCTCTTCAAGAGAAGCTTGATCAAACGAAACTTGACTCTTGGGGAAGCTTGTTTTCTTCGATTTTTCTTGATTTCTTCTCAACCACGAATAAGGGTTCGCGGATCGCTTGCTTGGCTTGCGAGCAATTTTGATCTTCTGGCAGATGCGTGCAAAAAGTAGCACGCAAGGGAGAGCTGCTGGCGAGCGGGTTGTCTACCTAAAGGCAGAGGAGGAGGAGTACTCGAAGGTACAGTGCGGCAGGCGAGCAGCGCAGATGCTGCTGAGAAGAGGCCGACGGTGCCGAAGAGAAGAATCGGCGGCCGACGGTAGGTTAGGGTTTCGAAAAAAAATTCGGAATTAGGGTTTCTAGGGCTTATTAGACGGGAGGCTAGAGCAATGTGCTGATAACGTGTTGTAGGAGAAATAGATTGATAAATCTCTCTGTGTTTATTCATTGATAAGGAGGCCTTTATATAGGCATTACATCAAGTATCCCTGGCGAACAGGGATTCCCTATCTAATAGAGTATCTAGACTACAAGTCTTATTAGGACAAGACACACCACGGAAGTTACGGAGTTAACCTTCCTTGAACAAAACTCAAATTTTCCTTTTGGTTGGTTCTAGATAGCTAGATGTTAAAACTTTTTATATGCACGATTTATTAATCACATTCATCTCAACCTACTCATCACTTTCATCTCAATCATTCTTAAGAAATAACAAATCATCACGTCACTACCTCCCTTGCCATCCCTCTCTCTTAAACTATGCATTGTAAAACCAATCACAGATGTCTCAAAGCGTTATGATTAGAATCGAAGCTGTAACACAACGGAGGAATTGCTATTGAAATATAAACAAAACTATGTAAGAAACACATGATCTAATTGAGTATGTAACATTAGAATGGACAAATTTTCTTCTAATTTTGACTAAATTGTCGTTTTCCCTATAATATACCTGTGTATAAACCTGCAAAAACAAATATAGTTTACAGCGGTACTTTTTTTTGTAAGCTATCTCTAGCTGGAGAGGTTATATATTATGTAGCAGCCATGCATAGCAAGTATCAAATTCGTGGCATACTCTCCAGCGAGTATCGATGCCACTGTTGCGATATCTTTGTAGAAAAGTCCGCCATAGTGTATACATATAGCTGGCTAGCTGTGACTCTATCACATACATTCATATTCACTGACTCCGATCCGATCCATCCAAACTAACCAAGCTGATCGATGACGAGCTCCGTCCTCATTTTCTGCAGATATGATGCTGACTGCTGATGCAGTCACTCGACAAGTTCCAAGTTGACTGTGGCATGCATTTGGCAATAGCAGAGCTATGGAGTAAACCCTAACCCCATCTTTCAGAGACATGTGTATATGTACGTACGTATTCAACTGCATGTTATCGTAATCTGTAGAAAATATCCAAATTATACGAGCTGGAAAACGAGTCGTTCAAATATGTATATTAATATTCAAACAACTCGGCGTGACCAGCTTGTTAATCAGTTTGAAACGCACGTATTTCTCCATCGATGAATAATCACGTACTTGTCGACCATTATCGGATATGATCGAGGTTGTTCTAAAACACAAGATCGTTCGGAGATAATATTTCATAATAATCAGCAGTAGCTAGCTAGCTCTTTAAGAGCATCTTTAACAAACTCTCTATTTTGACTCTTTAACTATTTTAAGGAGTCTGTTTAGTTTTTTATCAAAATTAGGAGTTCCACTAGACTCCTAAGTGGCTAATCATTTTAACTCTTAGCTATCTCGCTCCTAAATATAGAGAGCGAGATGAGGCTCTCTATAATTTAATACATTCCTTTTAGATGATTCTATGTACGTAATAGATAACTGCATTTAAGGTAATTTTTTTTAATTTAATTAGTAATATAAGTTCAAAATAGTTAAAATAGAGATAACTGATACGGACATATTTCTAAACTAGATAGCCAAAATGACATTTTAGCTATTTTAGTTAAAATTTAATAAAAAAATGGCTAGTATTGCTGAAGTTGCTCTACTTACTGTTGTAACAAAAGATCAACATGAAATTAAAGACGCTTGTGAAGTGAACTTAGATTTTCACTATCAGGGTTATCAAGATAACGGGTTTCATCAAGAAAATCTTTGCTCAATCTTCCCGTGCCTCTTATACAATGACCCAAATTGATAACTTTCAACATGTAAACATCATAATCTGTGTCTTATTGAACCCCGATACAATTGTATTAGAAATAGCAAAACACATCGAATCGAATAGCATTATAACGACAGTAATTAATTATATATAGAGAAGAGGTGATTACCTTAACTAATTAGCAATTTAGAATTCACCAACATCAATACCACCAACTCTCATTATTTGGGAATTAACATGTTGAGATCAGAAATACTAGCCATATTTTAGTTAAATTTTAGCTAAAATAATTAAAAAGTCATTTTAGCTAGCCACTTTATAAATACATTTGCATCAATTCTCTCTATTTTAACTTAATTTTAATTTAAAATAATTATTAAATGAATAAAAAATAGTTTAAATGTATATATATAAATTATATATAATTACATATAAATAATATATTAAATTTAAATATTTTAACTTTTAGATATCACGCTCTTTAAATTTGGCTAGCGAGATAGCTAAAAGTTAACATAAAGTTATAATAGAGAGTCTGGTATAGCTGTTATTTTTCACAAAAAGTTAAATATGTTCTCCAAAATAGCTAAGGAGTTATAATATAAAGTATGTTGAAGTTGCTCTAATAATTTTGAAATTAAAACACGTACGAACTCACTCGTGGATTAGGGGATTAGTTTTATAGGTAAAGAATCATAGAAAAAGGATTAGAGAACTGGTAATCCTATTTGTTTAATTAGGGAAAAAGTGCTTTAGAAAAAGGGAAATGGTAATCCTAATGCTTAACCTCGGTGAAAAGAACAATCAAATAGGCCAACTAATTAACAATATAGAATATGACAAACACTATATATTATGCACATCTCATTTTCGCGGGGTTCAAATTAAAGGCATTTTGGAATGAAGACAGTGATCGATGTCAATAAGTGTATGTGATTCGACTCGGCAACAAACACTCATTAATTTGCATAATAGCTTTCTCCTTTGGAAGTATCGCAAATTGGCCGGGTCAGGTGCCTAGATGCTACTAATTAATTAACTTCCCTCCCATATACGAAAATCAAGAAGTAATTGAAGAATATCCTGCGGATTAAATTAAGTAGTTGAACTACTTTTCAGGAAAATAGACAGTGTACGTTGAGCTAATTCAGTAGCCAACTGATGAAAACAAATGGGGACTAGCCCCTTCAATAAGGTAGGTATGATTAAAGGCATTACAATTGCAAGGTATTTAATCACATACCATATTAATGTTCTTAGATCGATGCTAATTCACGGCTTCTCTAATTTCAATTACATTTGGTTTATTTTTATCGTGAGCTCTCTGTTAATATTAGTTCTCAAAACGGTAATATGAATCGTTAAAATGAAATATTTTATTACTAGTTAGATAGAAGATAAGCATAAAAGTTAGTGGAGTTGAATATAGATGTCACATCTACTTGAATTGACAACACCAATGTTCAATGTGGCACCAATATTCCATGATCGATATATGACTAATAACAACCCCTTTTAGCGAGAAGTATATAATGTGATTAACCTATCATTGAATTAGCTCAACTCCAGCAAGAAAGGTTGCACCACTCAACTTGACTGTGGCTTACGTTGGAGCGCCACTAGCTTTCCAAACTCTGATGATGGACAAAAGTATCAACACAAACAGATCGAACAAAGTGCATGCCTTTTCCAGGGTTACTCATGTCCTAAATATGAAAATGAAAGCAGGCAAGCAGCAACGGGTATCATACTCAAGTTAACATGTCAATATTTTTCTCGATCTGAATTGCACGGTGAATGAGTAACTACTAGGGAGGGCTCTAATTTACTTCAGATCATATTATACACTTGTTAATGAAATTATACAGAAGAGTACTATGATTAGCTCCTGCATGAACTGTAGCTAGTGATGAAAAAAAAAAAAATATATATATATATATATATACGTTTCTCTCAACTCTCAAGTCTCCTACTCTGGAAAGTTGGGGTTTTAAAATTTGAGGCCGGAAAGCCAAAAGCTTGTATTAGCTGTGTGCCACACATGTTTGCGGGTTGTTGCTGATGCGTTAAGGACAAAGCTTGACGGCTAAAATTATGCACCAGATTCTAATATACTCTGCTAATATATGCAAATCTTAATCAATATATTATACAGTAATCGGTTGATATATTAATGCTGCATAATCCAGCTTGTCTCTTAGCCTTGAAACTCTTCAATTATTTATACGTCAACAATATTCCCAGAAATTAATCATGGAAGAAACTTCTACGCAATGGCAGATATATATTGATTTAATTTGTCATGTTTCATTTTGCACCCAAAATTGATCGAGGAAGACTAATTGTGGTTGATCAGTGCATTGAGCTTATCGAACACTAGATATATACTTTCCCTTTCTCCATGGAAACCCATCGATCTCGTCATTTCTTAAGTTGGCTTCGACTCTTCGTTTATATTCACTTAAAATAAATACTGGATATTCCCAAAAAAAAAAAAAAAAAAAAAAAAACATAAATACTGGTTTAGATGCGAAATCGACTTCCTACATTTCAGTTGCATTAGAGGATATAGAGGCTGTTAGAAAATTAGGGTTTCAATGATACCCTTCATGATGATAGATATTGGTTTATCCCTTCACGATCGATTGTACTTCTTTCAGGTGGTAATTAAGATTAGGGTTTTTCCTTCGGCCAGAAAACTTGGGGTTTGATATGAGAGTTTGCTTGCCCAGTGGCTTTTGTTGTTTGTTATGTAAACAAAGCTATATTCAGAGGCCCATCTGATGATTTCAAACCCAATCAATTAATGGGATTTGATGGGGGTGCTTGACAACCTCTAGACTATAGTTGGGGCTAAACCAATGCTTTCCATATACAAATTATACATGCTTAAGTAAAATAGTAAACCTAATGTCGTGGAACCTTGATCCTCCATTTGGTTGTAACTTTTTCTTTCTCTTAATAAATTGGGATTGGTGTTTCCAAAAAAAAAAAAAAAAAAAAAAAAGTGAAATAGTAAACCTTAATCTTGAAACGAAGATGAAAAGTAGCTTCTATGAAATTACCATGATCAGCACAATCATTTGAGTAGCTCCAATCAAGGCATAATCAAGTTCATGCAATGGTAAATATATGGTTGGATCCTTTTAGGGATGAGTTGGATGGTGGATAAGTTTAATTAGGAGGGTAAATTGCTAATTTGTTCTACCAATAATTACTCAATCATGGATGAGGTTTTCTCTATTTAATAGTTTTTAGGATGCGAAATTCTAATCCCTCACGAAGTGCACTCGACAGAGGAAATATTTCAACAATCGGTAAGAGATATTTCTTCTCTTTGAAGCTAGCTCGATCATATGCATGTTTTGGGTTAACTATTTGATTAGTTGCCTGATCTTTTGTTTAACATAACTGTAGTATCATCAAACTTGTGATCATAGAAGCTAAAGCAGTATGTAGTCATTACCTTTTACACTGAAGGAAGAATACTCTAAACTATGAATTGTTTATGCTGTTTTACTTAGATTTAATCTACGCTTAACCGAATAATCACCCGATTCAAACCAGACCAAGAGTGATCCAAGCCTGTGAGTAATGGTAAGAATGGTTTTTATTTGATTTAGCTGCTAGCTGATGTCTTTTTTCATCATGCTAATTTAGTTTAATGGAAGCAAAAGCCTCATGCTTTTGTTGCCTCCTGTAGTCCCACGCTTGTTATACTTCAAACCAGCACCTTTCCTCTTTCTCATCATCTCAAATCTCTCTCAAAGAGCAGCACTATGTTATAATCAGACTACATTTTCCATATGATTTCCTTTTTGTTTCCGGCCTTTGTTTTTTGTTTTTCGTTTTTGTAATTTTTAAGTGCAATTTTGGATCAACAGATAAGATGGGGAGACCTCCTGCTTGTTGTGACAAGCTGATCAATGTGAAGAAGGGAACTTGGACTGAAGAGGAAGACGCAAATATTGTTGCTCATGCATCCAAGAATGGGATCAGTAACTGGAATTCTGTTCCCAAAAAAACAGGTTTGAGTTAGAGGCTTGTTCTTTAAGTTCATAGTTTTATGAGGGTCTGGAATCATCAAATGGTACATACTGCATTTCCAGGCTAATTAACTAATGCACGATTGATTCTGTTTTCAGGACTGAACAGATGTGGGAAGAGTTGCAAGCCTAGGTGGAGTAATTACTTGAGGGCTAATCTGAAGCATGAAATTGAAACCTTCACACCCCAAGAGGAAGAATTGATTGTTAGGCTTCATGCAACCATTGGTAGCAGGTAAATAAGTTTATATTGATTCTTCTGGTTTTCATTGTTTAACATTACAGCAACATTACTGCCTTGATTTTCTAAACTATACTGTCACTAATCTCTATGGCATCTGATTTGAGTCGTATTGGTCTTCAATTTCTAGCTTGTTGATCTGCTTGTTGTGATACATGATATGCTCGATGCAGTTTTTTTTTTTTTTTTTTTGGAAGAAGAATTCCTCGATGTATTTCATTTTTGATACCTTGGGACATTGTTCTTGTTTATTTCCTGATGTGTTTTAATAGCCTACTTCTCCTCTTATATGTATGACATCTCGTGGTTAATAATGGTGTAGGTGGCCTATAATAGCTCAACAACTTCCTGGGAGGACAGACAATGATGTGAAGACGCACTGGAACACTAAGCTGAAAAAGAAGCTCCAAGATATGGGAATTGATCCAGTTACTCACAGGCCCTTCTCTCAGATTTTAGCCGACTATGGAAACATCGGTGGCCTGCCGAAATCAGTAATGCGTATCGGTATAGGCCCTTCTCTAAACAAGGACTTGAAAAGTGCGATGCTGATGAAGTCACCAGAAGCATACACATCAGGCTTATCAAACTTCAACAACAACCATTTGATGCCAATAACCAAAATCGAACCAATGCAAGCCACGAGCAGCACCAAGCTTGAGTGCTACCAACCTTATGATCTTCTCACGCAGCTGCAAGCCATGAGATATGTGACAGAGGTCTCAAACTCCACCACAAATACCAACCCTGCTCCCTCCCCTATCAATTTCTACAGCGAATGCTCGCTATCATCTTCATCCTCATCGACTTGTTCATCTGCTGCCGTGCAAGAGAAGTCACCTCTGGTCTTTGGATGGAGTGATTTCCTCCTAGAAGACGCATTTGTGCCAACTGATGATGCTCGCCGAGTAATACCACAAGGCGAAATTTGGGGCCAAGCTGCTACTATGCAAAATGATATGGCCGAATCTTCATCAAAAGACATGTTTATTAACCAAGCACCAACTGAAAATGAGGGCAGGAGCTTTGGAATGTCAAGAAATCAAGTCGAGACTACAGCTGATCCATGTGAGAGTTCATTTGTGGATGACATCGTAGCTAAAGAGAAAGACTTGTTCTTGGAGTTTCCTGAACTACTTCTAGAAGAACCATTCTACTACTGATGTGATCAGTAATAAAATTTCAATAAAATAAGAAGAGCCTTTGATGTGGTTAAACTAGCTAGTAATTTTCAGCAAAAATATAATCTTCTCCTCTTGATGATGATATTTGTATGTGCTTAGTTTTAATAAAAGACTCGGTCTTGATTGGTGTTTACATGTTGGTTACTAATAATGCATGTTGGAGATGCACTTTTTTCTTTTAAGGGTTAAATTCTGCTTACTACCCTATACTTTTAGGGTTTCATCAATTCAGTTTTTAAACTTCTAATTTAATCAAAAAAATCCTCATACTTTTCAATCTCATCAAATCGATCCATTTTATTACCAATCCGTCCGTCAAATTGATCTGTCATTAAAAACACAATTGATGAGATATTTTGGGAAGTTTCTCTATGAGAATGTCTCATAAGTTGATCTGTCAAATCTGCACTTACTAGGTTAACAAGTTGACGGAAACACTTGACGGATTGGTAATACATTAGATCGATTTAATGAGATTGGAAAGTATGAATTTTTTTTTGATTAAATTAGAAATTTAAGAAGTGAATTGATGAAACCCAAAAATACAGGGTAGTAAACAGAATTTAGTCATTCTTTTAAACCTGTTTTACCCGAGTCAGTTAATTTTTATGGAATTTTTTACTTTCACCACAAAAGTGCTTTCCCTAAAAGCCGCTTCTGGATTTTGAGCACCAAGCCTTTTATTCCTACCAAAATTTGAAAAAAAAAAACAAAAATCCATAAAACGCAGAGAACCCAAATCGGAGAAACAAAAACCGACTGACAAAAATGGTGGCGATTTCACTATACAGAGGAAACCTCCACCGCGTCCCGGACGTGCCTCGCCGGTGGCTTATGCCGACCCCCAAAATCTCACTCAAAGACTTCAAATCCCTTTTGAGCCGTCGCTCTAAAGCCCTCTCCCGCCACCGCTCCGCCGCCGCCGCCACCTCATCTAACCCTAACCCTAATTCTGAACCTGACCAGCCAGCCGTGAAGGTGGCAGCTTTGAGTCACGAACCCAAGGTTAAGTTCGAATCGCCGCCGGAGAAGATTGTCGCCGATTTCGAAGCTCGGCCTTCGGGCGAGGTTAAGGAGAAGAAGAAACCGGACGGCGGGGGTGATTTTCCGGCGAAAGAGTCCGATTTGACTCTGGCTCTTAGGGCTGAGAAAGGTTGGGAAGATTCAGTGGCGGTGAAGGTTGAGAAAGTTGATCAATTGGGAAACCCTAATTCTGAGGTATGGAAACATCTCACTCTTTTTGGTTGCTAAATTGATCGGGTAATTTAGGAGGTTGATTATGGAAATTGGGTTTTGAATTATTATGTGTGAAGAAGCAAAAGTTGCAATCTTTAATAGTTTGATTTACTTAAACTGCAGGCTGAAATGAATAAAAGTTTAAGCATTTATGTAATTTGTTGAACTATTGCATAGTTGTGAGTAATGCTTAGTAATGGACTGTTAATGTGATAGATAAAAGAAGTTGTGTTAGATGAAAAGCAGAAGAGGAAAAGAGAAGTGGAGGAGAAGCTGCAGGTTTTGAACCAAAAGAAGCATAATCTAGTACAAGTGTTGAAGCAGGTAAATTTTGGGTCTATCATTCATTTGTGACAGTGTATCTTTGGTGTAGTATTCGGAAGGATTGATAGTAAGGGTATTGGTTTATTGTGATTTGTAGATCTTGAATGCGGAAGAGGAATTGAAGAGACGGAGTAGTGTACAAGGAATTGTGGTTCGTCCACCTGTTTTGCTTCAGGTGGATGTGACAAATGACTCTGGGTCGATGAATAGGCAAGTTACTCCTAGGTTAGGCTCTGAAGCGAATATGAGTGGTGATATGGAAGGGGTTGAAGGGGATGAGCTTTCAAATCATAACTCCCATCCTCGCCATATGCATCGGTTGAACAGTACATCACCTTCGTCAGAGTCTCCGCTTAGAAGGCCGGCCTATGTTCAGCACAGTGTGGTAATGTGTTTTGGCTAGTCATGGCTTTATAGTACCAGAGAACTCTAATATGCATGATCTTTATTTTCTTTATATTTCATATGTGCTGATAAACATTTTCATGGTTATGCCATCGTCTTGTGAAAGCTTATGTTTGGGACTTGCAGAAGTAGTTTCCTTAAAAAGTCTATTTGAGGGTTGTAGTTTAAATATGCGGGTTGTAGTTGATGTTTACTCATTTTTCAGCATCAAAATTTTATGTGCAGGTTCCACACCCGTCCCGGGCAAGTTTGGCAGCAACTGGTACTAGTCCTTCATGCTTTGCTCCGACTGGACATCAAGGGCCTCCTGCAAATCTGCCAACAGTTTCAACATCAGGAACAAACTTTATTGCATCGTCTCCATCCCCTGCAGCATCTGGAGGAACTTCTACTTTCAGAGACGCTCGGTTGCCAAGTCCGTGGAACTAGATATCTGTTATGCACATCCTTTGTTTATCATGAGGCTATCATCTGAACACCAGTAAGGGTGCAATGAAGAGCATTTGACAACATTTGACAACCATGTCACCGTCTCAGTAAATTGTTCGCTTCAAAGATTAAAAATGCAAGTGACCTTTTGTAAATGAGCTTTGCAGGTGACCTGGTGAATCAATTGGGTTCCCTCCCCCTCCTTACCACAAGATTTTCAGCTTGTAATTACTAATTAGTAAGCCTGTTCTACTAAATCTGTAACAGATGATCAGCAAAGACTGGACTGATACTTGATTCAGTTTTTGTTCTTCGTCTCTTTTGAGATACTGCATTGTTACTATCCGCTGCCCTGCTCTGCTATCTAGTTGTAAAAGAACAACATCATAGGAAATTTTCTTCAACTTCAAATGAGCTATATACTTTTCTTAATCTCCTAATGTTCATTTGCTCCCGTTTTCATGATCAAGTTTTGTAAACTGGTGTGATCCAAATCCAACCAAATGACTAATCATGTCTTCACATCATTGAATCAAACGGGTCCAAATCAGAGAACCCCAGCAAGCAATTGGTTCTTGTACCAACAAGTTTGGCTATTTGGTTACGTATTTTTTACGATGGGAGGACACACATGTTTGTTGCCCTACAGGGCCAAAGATTAGAGATTTAGTTATGGAACTATAGGATGGGGCAGTCAACAGTCAAACGTCACAAGCCTCCCTTGTCCTCCGCACACCTCCGAACACACCAACACATATCCCTCCATACACTCAACCTAGTTAAACACTTAGCTCCACTTCCTCTGTTTTTTTTTTTACTTCACCCAAAAACCAGTCATGGCTAACCGCACCACCCACCGGCGCATTTTAGCAACCCCAGAACCAGAACCAGAGCCACCAAGGCAGCAAACCAAACCTTTAGATCCCACCATGCCTTCTAAACCCACTTCAAGGCTAAACCCAAATCACAAGACCCGTACAACTCAAAGACCCAGTAGCCAAAACCCAAGTCTTGTCAGTGTTGAAAAACAGAGTAAAGAGAAGCTGCCCGAGAAGCTTAACAGAGAAGTGGATAAGAAGAGAGGTGAGGAGGTGGTGGTGAAGATGGAATTGATGGGTCTCAAAGAGGAAAAGAAAGAAGATGAGTATGAAAGTAGGAGACTTTCTACTTCTTCTTCTTCAAAGTCTTTGGGAGGAAGAAGGAACTCCTTTTGTGGGTCAACACAGGTTGAGTTGAATAGGTTGGCAGATGTGTTTGCAAGCAATGGTGTCAAAGTGATTTCAGTTGATATGCCTCCATTTATGCAGATCCATGCTGTGGAATGTGCAAGAAAGACTTGTGATAGCTTAGAAAAATTCACATCCAAGACTCTAGCTTTGACTCTCAAAAAGGTAAAACTGATTAAGTGTTGATTAGGGTTCAATTGTTTGAGTTAGATTTTGAATTGGGTATGTGAGTTAATTATTGATTGGTGTGGTTTTGTGGGGTTGTGCTACCTCTTCTTGTGCAGGAATTTGATGGGGTATATGGACCAGCTTGGCACTGCATTGTTGGAACAAGTTTTGGGTCCTTTGTGACACACTCAGTAAGTGGCTTTATGTATTTCTCCATGGATCAAAAGTTGTACATCCTCTTGTTCAAGACCACAGTACAAAGAGCAGACTGAAATTTTCAATCATTTTTAGCATAGGAAGAAAGAAGAAGAAGAAGAAGAAGAAGAAGATCTGGAAAGGCTTTAGAAATAAGTTGTTATTCTTCCAGCTTGTACAGTGCTTATGCAGCAGGGAAAAAGCTTAGAACTTGACCATTCATACGTGTGTAAAAGACGTTATATGGTTGAAGTTGTGGTGCTTTGGTAAATGTCTGATTCAGAAATCCCTTCTGGTAGTTCTGTAAGCCCATATGCATCTGTCACTTGTCATTACATATAATATAATCCTTACAAGTTTTTCTTTTCTGCTTTTCTATGATTCTTTTCCTGTTTGTGGCTTGATCAATATTTCATTACCCTCTGGCCTAGTTTGGCTGTGCTTTAGTATTTCATAGGATGATGGATCACCTCACCACAGAGAAGAATGAGAATGCTCAGTAAATGAGATCATATGTGTGATGTGTCTGCATTTAAAGTATTTATGAAGTTCCATTTCATTCCAATAGAAGATGACATCGATAAGGGTCATTTTTTTCTGAACTTCCATTGCACTGTATATAGTGATTGAGGGTCGCATAGGCCCATAAGGTAAACCGTTGAGGTAGTTCTAGGACCCCCAAATCATTTAAGTTGCTTGTACATTGGGTCCTTGTGTTCCTGTAAATTGTGAAAGCGTCATATAGTATTGATTTTGATACTGTAGCTTATATTAGAGGCACATGGATATGTACATGGGACCGGTTTGTATAGGAGGTCACCTCTCTGTGGCTTCTTCCTACAGAAATCAGTTTAGATTTATATGACCATTTCTATTTGTGCATCTAAACTATGAAGCTTTGACTAGAACTGTCTCTTCAAAGGTTTTAACTTCTGATGTATCTCTGAATAGCCCAAAATTGACTCTGAAATTGGGATGCCACCGAGTGTTTGGGCCAAAATTCTTCAATCCAAGCAATATTTGTAATGCGTATGATCATCAAAAAGACATTAGTAGTATAGATCAAAGACTAGCAGCCTTTCCTCTTTTGCAGATTTTTCATTTTGAAATGCA
The DNA here is from genome assembly GCA_963682095.1 of Potentilla sterilis. Taxonomy (NCBI): domain Eukaryota; kingdom Viridiplantae; phylum Streptophyta; class Magnoliopsida; order Rosales; family Rosaceae; genus Potentilla; species Potentilla sterilis. Next base: position 49,315,094 of record OY821760.1, read on the forward strand.
AGATAGCTTGTAGCTGCTAACTAACATTTAGTACAGTCGTATTTTTCTTTAACACATTGTTGTGGAGGTTCAAATCCATCCTTCTCTTCCACCAGAACCAAAAATAACGTTTTTCGCAACATGAAGACTTGCGCTCATCGCAAATTTTTAGCTCTACTCCGAGAGGGTTTTCATGTCTTTCAGGTGAAATTCTCAGATACAGACTGCCTTCTGCGGCAGACTCCCAAAATGTCAAAATAAGATGGTTTCACAACTTTCAAGCACTTGACAAATACTTACTGTTACTCCTTGTATTTAATCCAAACTAAAAATGGCACTGTGAAAATAAACATCTGTAAACAAAGCCTTCAGTTCAGAAATTGTAAGAGACATAATAATTGAGATGAATGAATGGCACCAAATCCATGTACAACAGTATAAGTGATAACGCAGAGCTCCTTTTTTTTTACAGCAGTGTAAAGTAGCAACATATAGGACGACGAACCAGAACATAATTTCCAACAGTACAATTATGGTGGCAGAGAAACTTGACCACGGTATCGACCCTGCAATTCTCTATATGAATTGGAAGGTCCCAAAAACAAAATAGGTACGCAACCTCCTCGAGCCTACTTTGCTTCTATATGAGCTAGACATCATGGTTGGCTTGGCAACTATTTACTCCATGTTTATACTAAAATTTGGACACCAACTGATGTGATGATAGGGAATGCTAAGTTCAGCTATCAAGATGATAGTGATTGTGAACTAATCAAGTTTAACGTATTCGAAAGATACTGTTTTTCTTAGCACAAAATATCTTGCTATGAATCCAAATCTAACTTCATCCTCTACTAAACAAAGAGCCACATTTGCTTGCTTCTGAAAATTTGAAAGGAAGATGTAATCACTACCATTTCCTTTCTGTACCTTGCTGCTCTTTACTGTGATGGAAAGTAGAAATAGTCGTGAAACAGTGATCTTACTATCATAAATTGACCTGGTATCTTATCTGCCAAACCTGAATATAGATGGATCATCTGTAACAGTTAGATAGAAGCTGTTGTAAAATAGTCTTTACTGAATGCATCATCATCGTCACAAGGATATCAGCTTTCAAACCCCTCTAACTGGTATGAAAATCTGAATCACAAAATGAAGAGGAGGCTGGTATGAAACTTCAATTGAATTGGGGAATTTGAGCTTTTGCATCTCTAACAAACGAGAATTCTATTTCCTCTGTCATTCATTACGAATTCGTTTCCATGTACTACAAAGCTGCAAATCATGACACATAGCCATTGATGTAACAGAGAGAATTGGCATGAAGCATGTACGATATATATCGCTGTTGATGCTTAGGCAGATAAAGCAAGTCCATATATAAATGAAGTGGACATGGAAAACGAAATAGGCATTTAACCCTATTCCAAAACTAGGATATTGTATCCTGTTTGGTAACCCAATTAGGAAGAGGAGCCTCTAAAGAAGGAGTGAGTCGGAATCAAAGTGTCACAGAGGAGAGGCAGTGGCAAGTCAACTTTCATTAGCAAGATTCCTGAGCACATGAAGGAGGTTGGGATTGAACAACAACCATCTTGGGCATAATCTCAAACTCACTTTCTCAAGTGTAACTATACTTGCTTAGCTGAGTATCAATTTTCTGCTAAGCAAGTTAGGCACTCAATGAGTTGGGTTTAGTGACAAGTAAGAAAGCTAGAATTAGAAGGGTGTGTTAGGCAGTGATGGAATTGGTGCTCTATCTCAAAGCTATAATGAAATGAAAGGCTTTAGCTAGGCTTATCCAATCATGCATAGAATTCTCTTTCCCTTTTGAAAAATATTGGAGGGTTTGTATTGCACTGATTACTAACACCCACCAACTTCTGTTTCCACCCAAATATCTCTAAGTCTCAACAGAATAAGATGCCAAGCTCTCTCACATGAACAGTAAGTTTCATGAAATTGGATGGAGCATGGATTATTCTTTCTCAAGTTCGTCCAATATAGCTGGCAATTACTCTACTATCTAGCACACCTCACTTGCTTGGTATTATTCTAAATGCAGGTCATTTCTTTTAACCAAAGAATTTGGCATTGTTATGTACTTGTGTTATCAAACGTTTTTTTCATCGACGAAAAATCTTTGTGAACAATTTTGCTCCGGTATAGTTGATAACACCTCATGCCAAACTTTTGAATTTCAACACTTGTGTCATGCTTAAAAGACTACGATACATTGTAATTCAGTATAAAATCTTCAACACAAAGAACTCAATGAAACAAAATGCAAAACGAAACAAAAAATATCACTTGTAGCCCCGTTAAAACTATGAGACATCAAATAGAAATCATGGAAGAGTAGCTCAAAACTCAAAGGGGTTTAGGACTTTAGGGTATCTTACACCGTCTTTGACCCTAGTTATCTGTGTAATTAGTTAGGCACTTGATCCAGAAATTCCGGCCGTGTAGGTGCACCGTACAATCTTAGTTATTTAAAATACTTTATACACATGGCGCACTATGTATCTATATAAAATCACCTAATCTTGACCATTCAAATTGTATGTGTAGCTACACGACGTGTACTGAAAATACTCTGCACTTAATCCCATAACATATAAGCTAGATTAACCAATTAAGCAAACTCACACCAGGAAGAAAAAAAAAACCACTTGCCAAACAGAGCTCTATTGTTCTCAGCTTTCACTGTCGTTTCTGGCTAAAAAGCGCAGTGGGCGCAATGCGCACTAGTTCCTGCTCACTCTCTCTCTCTAACTTTCATCATCATCCATTAATGCCTCTCTCTCTAAAGATCAAATCTTTCTCTCTCCAAATCACCAATAAATAAACCCAACACCTCTCACTTAAGCTCTCACTCTCTCTCTCTCTCTCTCTCTCTGCTTTCGGATTCGGGTCGGATTGAGAGCAGAAAATGGATCCTCCACTTCTCAACGAGGCGTCTTTCTCGGCGGCGTACAGCCTGGCGGAGATTTGGCCCTTCGGCGGTGAACGGGGCGGGTTGGGCCTCCGAATGGGCAGCTTGGGTGGTGGGTTGGGAGAGAGCTCCGGGAACAGAGATGGGTCCTTGGAGGAATCGACGGTGACGGAGCAGAGCGGCGGAGGAAGGAAGAGGAAGGATGTGAGCTCCGAGGAGGATGAGTCTTCCAAGATGGTTTCTACTAGTAATGCTAGTGCCTTGGTTCGTTTTTTGACTTTTTTGAAGTTAAAGTTTGGAGCTTTTGGTTTTGGTTTAACGTTTTTGATAGGAAAGTTATGAACTTTGAGGTGAAAGGAGTGAACTTTATGTTGTGGGTGTTTATGTTTTAGCTTAAATTAGTTGACAATTTATTTCATAAGTTGGTTTAGTTAGAAGCTGCATGTATAAGTGTGTGTGTGTGTGAGGTGAAGTGAGTTGAGGTATTGAGACTAATTATGAGCTCTATGAGTGGTGGTGAATTTGATTTCAGCTGATGGTTGTCTTTTAAAGTTAGCTTACTTGGGTGTTGATTTCACTGTGTGGATGTTTTCGAACAGAAAGATTCGGGTGGAAAACGGATGAAGTTAGAGGGATCTAGAAATGAAAATGGCAAGTCTAAAGCTGAAGTTGAAACAAGTTCAGGGGCCGGTGACAAGCGAGATGAACAAAGCACTAAACCTTCTGAGCCACCCAAGCTGGATTATATCCATGTGAGGGCGAGAAGGGGCCAGGCTACCGATAGCCACAGTCTTGCAGAGAGAGTAATGCACTTTTTGTCCTCTTGAGTTTGCAAAAACTGTATCTAGAACATGAAACGAGACTTTGACGCTTGTTGTATGACTAACCACTCTAGCATCGCGATTTTGGCAGGCAAGGAGAGAAAAGATCAGTGAGAGGATGAAAATTCTTCAAGATTTGGTTCCTGGATGCAATAAGGTATTATCGATACTTGGGTTTTGGTCAGTCATATTACTTAGGACATGTGACTTAGGTAATATATACAACATAATGAAGTATAGGGAATTGAAGATGAATTTGGTATATTGTTGATACTGTTTCTGATTACTTGACTAACCCTAGAAACATCTCGGTAAACTATCTAGGGCTCTGTATTCTGAGTTCAAGTTTGTTTCACTTAGTATGTTCCCTTAAAAACCTGGTGTATGTTTTTTCTGTGAAGGTCATTGGGAAAGCACTTGTCCTTGATGAGATTATTAATTACATCCAGTCACTGCAACGACAAGTTGAGGTATATTTCCCCATCAGGCTCTGTATTGCTAACTGTACATGGTTTTGCTTTAAACTGTTGTGTCTAAATCTCTGTTAATATGGATTCTTTAGTTCCTATCGTTGAAGCTTGAAGCAGTCAATTCAAGGGTGAATATGAATCCCACCATTGAAGCCTTTCATTCAAAAGATGTAAGTCTACTGCTTTATTATACATACATAGAGAGCCCTGACTCGCAAAGATTGAAACCATTTTCTGAAGACCGTGCTGCTTTTTTAAGTTGTAAACATTTGTCAAGGGGTTTGTCATCAGCACTTCCCTAATTTTTAGGGCTCTTCTACCCTACTTGGTCTCTTTTGTGATCACAAGTTTCTGAAACTAAATGACAATCTAGGTTCATTATTTACCTAACCAACCGTTTCCATATGCGTCAATCTTCCAGGATATCTTTTTTTTTTTTCTTTTTCTAGTGACCTACTGGAATACAAGGATTAGTAGAATTTTAGGTTCAAAGAACACTGAACAACTATGTAACTTGCCTTATGTAGCATACTTACGACTATGCCGTGAGATTTCAGACTTCTTTCCAAACTCACTGATAATGTTAAGAATTCATCACATTTTATGATTATGGAAGTGCTGGTTTTATTTTCCCATCTGGAAGGATCCATTCTATTATCATCAGTCATCACCTTGGCATTTACCCATTTCTAGATTCTCATACCTTCTAGTCTTATTTAGTATATGCATTTGACATGTTGAGTAATCTTACTGTTTATATTTGGGACGTTCTATATGCCGTAAACTTTTCTTACCTTTGGACCTGGTATTTCAGCTTAATGCTCAGCAATTTGATGCGGCCGCGTTGTTATTTGGATCACACACATCGAGGGAGTATGCACAGGGCTCACAAGCCGAATGGCTGCATATGCAAGTTGGTGGTAGCTTTGAAAGAACAACTTAAATTCAGGGAATATAAACCCTTCAAGTCCAAATTGGTGCGGAATCTAAGTAGTTCTACATCTGGTGTAATAGAAATGTATTTTGCTGAATGCACTAATGTAGTGTGACGATCATTGTAACCTGGAGTATATCATATTAGCTGTAGGAAATGCATCTAGTCTTGTCATTTCATCTTTAGCAAATATACCGTTGTGTTACTGCCGGGCATTTTCATATATAGAAAATTGTCTAGGCAGATTTAGTCAGAACTGCGCAACAGAAGGATTGTGCTTTCTGGAATTTATTGGAACATCTGATTATTTTTACTTGCTACTTTTCAATGTCACGAATAAAAGAATTGTTCAATAAAGTGAATTCTGTCCATCCAGACTGTAGACTGTATAACTAATCGAAGACTAACATTCCATGGAATATATGAAGTATAAAGTGAATGAATGAAATGAAATCTTTCATGTATGAAACGTTGATGAACAAAGACCCAGAAGCAGACTCGTATAATAACACAAAGAATGGCAAGACTGACAAACCCCAGATTGCCAGCGCAATCTTCAAACAATACAAACTTCACACCATAAAAGCCAAGACCTAAAGCTACTAACGCATCTACAAGGAACGATCAACACATGGACAGATATAGAAGCCATCGATGAATACAGAAAAGGGAGTTACAAAAGACCCAGGCAAGTGACTGTACGAAGTTGCTAAGGCAAGGGAGTCCCCTGAAACCACAAACACCTGCCCAGCCAAATCAAAATTGTGGTACACAGTTAGTTGTCACATATCGCCGCCGCACAATGTTAGTTCCCCTCAATGCCCGTCAGACTCGTAAAAGGATGAGACGACTCAACCTGGGCAAGCAACTCAGCTCATTGATATCCCACAAGAGTTGAGCCCCAGGAAATGCTAGGATACATCCTGGTAGAAGAAATGTAAATCAATTTACTTTCGCAGCTCTATCTTTACACAACGTATACCACTCTTGGAGCACTGCTTGTTGAAGAGCACGGTGTTCAGCCTCCTCTGCAGTTAACTTGGTCAAGGTTGTAGGTCCCTTTTTCTGGCCATCTTCCTCACCATCTTTTTTCTTGTCCTTCTTTTTCTTTGTTGTAAACTCATCTTCCTCATCACTGTCTTCTTCTTCTTCGTCCTCATCATCAGACTTGGGAGTCTTTTTAGGTTGGGCTGCCTTTAGCAATGCTATTCGTTCCATTGAGATCCTAAGCCTCTCAGCAGCAGCCACCTTTACTTCATCTTCAGGCATGTACTCAACACCCCCATCAGTGAGATCATCCAACCATCCCTGCAAATCTGATCCAATCTCCTTCGTAATTGATGCATCAGAAGCCCGAACAACAAATTTGCAAATCATGGTTGTAGTCTCATCGCCAAGGTCGACATTCCGGCTCACCTCACTAGCTCCAAAGATCATCATGCCCAGGAAGCCACCATACCAAGTTTTCGCAGCAAAACAAAGCTGTTTCAGGGCAGGAAATTCAACTTCAGAATTTAAAAGGCTAAAACATTCCATAAAAGATTTTACCAAAACTCCAGGATAAGTAAAACCCAATTTGCCACTAAGGTCCCTAGTATACTCTACCTAGAAGCAACAGAAGACAAGATTTAGAAAATAACAAAAAGAGTTATGGGCATTACCTGAAATCCTGCTACTGTCCGAATCACATGTGAACAAACTTTGTGGAATGGCTTTGATGACAAGGATTTCAGCCCACTTAGGAAAGGAGATGCTCCATATTGCTGAGCAGCAGTAGCCTTGAAGCCACTTCCTTCGTAGGTATATGTACCAGTGTACTCAACTATGGCTGGTAAACTTGGCCACAGACGGAAAAATTCTACCGGTGAGATTTTATGTGGGATGAGCAACTCAGTCAATGGAATTTTGTATGGCTGACACCTCAAAATGACAGGCTCTCCCAGTTCAGGCCTTAAACTTCTCTTTTGCCTCATGATTTGTGGATCTTCTTCGGAGTAGTCACCTTCATAATCTGAAGCTGCACTTCCATAAAAGGGGTAGTATAAGACTTGAACCCACAGGGCACATCTTTCAAAATGGGAGACACCCACAGTTACACTACATGGTACTGGATCCTGTGAAACAAGGTTACGCAACTGCCGAACTGCTTGTGGAGACCCATCCATATAATATAGTGAACCGGATAACCCAACTCGAATATCAACCCGATTGAGTTCAAGCTCAGTTAAGTTTAACACCTGCACATTCATCAAAAAGGATTAAGATCTATCAACAGACAACAGAAAACTGTCTTCCCAGAAATAAAGGGCCTACTAAAAGCAAATTAAGAAGGTAGGAAGCAAGCTTGACCTTCAAATGCAAAGATATTTTCCCATCACTAGAATCTGCCAAATGATATGCTTCAATGTAGCAGGGATCACTGCTACCTGTCAATGTAGTTGCAGTAGGAGGAACCTTGAGTAAAGTAGACTCAACTCCTTTTGTCAACAGAAGGGTTAGTTCACTAGGTTCTGGCCTCCAAAGCTCTAGAATAGCATTATGAACCAATCCTTCCAATTTTCTGTCCTGAGCCGCAGCTACTTCGTAGAACTGAACAGTTAGTTTATGGTGGCTGAATGGGTAATCACCTCTGGCTTCTGTGACTCCTGGCCACCTGATCAAAGTGATCATCAAATTATGCTTAATATAAAACACTACATATGCATCAAGAAAAAGGTGACAAGTTCACCAAAGAAAGAGGGCACTTCATCCGTCACATTATATATGCATATAAACATGAGCGAGTTAAGCAAGGAGTGATATTGATGATTGATAGAATGTCCTGCACTCTGACCAAAGTTGATCTTCATAAACCTACACATAGTTCCTAGATCCAAGTGTAAGTCAATCATTCAAGGGGGGAGGCAAACTAATGACTTGTGGTTCAGAGAGAGAGAGAGAGAGAGAGAGAGAGAGAGAGAGAGGGAGCCAAATAGAAGATATGAGCCTACAAATGATAGTAATACAGCTACCACTGGGACCCCAAGGGAAATAAAGAATGCCACTTAGAAGCAGCGAAAATGGCTGAAGAGTAGTGTAAGCATAAGATCAACCAAACTCTGTCCCATGAAGAACCCAAATGTAGATTTATGAATTTATATCAAATGTTTACCTGCGTTCTGGATGGCTTGAAGCATACTTGAGCCTCTGCAATATCATACGGCATTGATGCTTGTTTACTGAATCAGCCATAGTACTGTTCCTAAACTCTTCGAGTTCCTTAGTCAGTAACTGTCCGGCCCTAGCATTGCGTGATCCCAATCGCTGAGCACATAATAAAACTGCCTGAACATCCAGAAGCCTGTTTGTTGAATCTGTAGATGAATCTATGTCGAACAAAACCTTGCGGATATTCAAAATAATAATGTTCAGTGGATCGTCAGGATCATCAGCCAGAAGTGGATCCAACCCTTCCACGTCTATGTGCTCTGAGATAGCCCAAATAACGCGAGCCAATATTCTTGGGGTATTCACCTGCCAAATTGACAGAGGTGTCAACCAGGGAGATCATACCAATTTAGGCATTTTAAAAAGAAAGAGATGAAAGAACAGTATCAGCTTGAAGCTACACAGTCCTAATAGTCTGATAATACCCTATAAGCCACAACACTGCCTCTTATGATTCCTTTTGTAACCCTTACATTATCTCATTAACAATAAGTTTTTGTATTATTACATTGGATATGATATGCTTCTGTAAGCTTCCTTGTCTACAGATTCACTGCCAGCATGCTAAACCATATTCATTTAAAGGTACATACCTCACGTAGACCTTTCGCAAGTTCACGTTGCAAGTTCTGCAACCTTGTCTCATTTAAAATTAGGTCCTGTGAAGCCCCGTCTTTTACTCTTTTTACACCTCCCCTTGTATCATAGATATGGCACAGCCGAACAAGTAACTTCAAATAGCAATCAATTGCATAAGTCCGACCATCACAATTCCATTTGACACATGGTCTACAAACCTCCACGACTTCCAGAGCAGGCTCCGTCCAATTTAGTGCACCGTAACCAGTTCCATATGCCAAGGCTCCAATAACCCTGCTCTCCATCCCTGTGTTCTTTTGTTCAGGCAAAGGTAGAGACAACTGAAAGCAACTCTCTACTAACGATGCCACTAACTCCTCCCGAAATAAGGTCTTGCTGGTCACGCTATTAAGATCATCTTTTATTCTCGCATCCTCAAAAAGTGAGGCTATATCAGTTCCAGCCAGGGGTTTCTGGCCTCTCCGGACACTTTCCTTTGCAAAGAGATCCACACAAAGAGCTGTACGACAAATACACGCCAGTGCGTGCATGCGATCGGATTCTGCCCTCAAGTTCCTCACCATAAGAAGCAGCCTCTTAAACAATGAAACCTACACAAGATTCACACACCCCTAATCAGGAGCTAACCAGCATTACTTAGCCAAAATGCAAATTTAGTATCTTAGGCATTTCCAAAACTTAATCCAATGATAACACAACTACCCTATACGAAACTAAAGTAACTAAGCTACCTGCATATGAAGATCGAGAAGATGAAGATTCGTAACAACAGCTCTAACAATACTCTCCCTAGCAGAAGCAAACTCCTGCCTATCCCAAAGTGTGAGAATCGCAATAATCGACTGCGAAGCCCACTCAGTCTTCCCACCAGGCACATCAGCCAAGTACAACATATCAATCCCCACCTCGAAAATCAAAGCCGGATCCAAAGATGACGCCAGAAACGGCGCCAAATGCGTCACCACATCCGAAACTCCCACCAATCTCTCAGCATTACTATCCACCACAGTCCCATTGGCCCCACCAGAAGCCTTGGACAGCTTCCTGATCACCTCGACGGAGCCGGAGGCGAAAGCCTTGACTGCATACACGATCGGAAACACCGTCGCCCTGAAATTCTCCACCGGCAGAACCAAGGACCTCGCCATTAAAGCACTCCTCTTCTTCCAGACCAAGTCCACCATCGACGAGACCCAATTGGATCGAATCGCCAGCGAGTTTTCGCTGTCGATTAGCTTATCTCCGGCGAGGCGGCTCATGCGTTTGGTGTCGAACTCCTGAAATAACCGCCCCACCGACTCGAAGGCGACTTTGGAGACGGCGTCGGAGGCGTCGAGCATGTTGAGCCCGATCCGGGCCCACCAGGCCGAGACCTTGTCGAGGAGGTTGACGTTGTTCTCGCACAGAGTCACGAGGTCGTCACGTGCGAGGATGCAGCCTAGGGTTTCGGTGATGGAGAAGCGGAGATTGTCCGACGGCGAGTCGAAGCACTTGGTGATCTGGCTCTTGGAGTCGGTGATCAGCCTCGAGAGCCGGTGGGAGGGGATGGCGGCGAGGATGGAGACTGCGGCGGCGCTGACGTCAGGATCGGGGAAGTCTAGATCGGTGAGGACGCCGGTGCAGACGGTGTCCCATAGGTCGGCGGTGAGGCGGGTGGAGCGGATGAGGTCGAAGGCGAGCTTCTTGCAGACGGCGGAGGCGGGGGAGGCGACGATCTCCTCCACGGCGGACTTGGCCAGAACGGAGGTGTCGCGGCCGGCGGCGGACTGCTGGAGAGACTGGAGGAGAGCGCCGCACTGCCGGAGGGCGTCGGCGGACCGGAGGTCGGCTTGGATCTGAGCGAAGAGGATGTCCATTCTGGAGAATTCAAAGTCTATTCTAGGGTTTCGTTAGGGTTTGTGAAGCTTGGACATTGAGAAAAGGGCTATAGCTTCAGCTGAGATTGAGAATTGCAGAGTGAGATAGATTTGCAGAGAATTGTACTGCACTATTGCTTTGGTTTTAGTCTTCTCTTCGTTTTGAAAAATAATTTGAACACTGGGCACACTTAGGCCCAATAGAATGTGGGTTGGGCATTAAGTTGGGCATAGGCCCAATAATTTTGTGTGATATTATAATCACTTACCGATGAATTATTGGTTCTATTTTTTTTTTTTTTTTTGAAAATGATGGATATATTCCAACGGCAAAAGTCATATGACCGAATTATGCCTAGTCAAGTAGGAGCCGGGCTCCACTACAAACTAAAAGTTCCAAAACAAAAAACAACAAAATGAAATAAACGAAACCAAAATCCGAATAAAGAAAACGTCCAAACAAACGAACAACAAACTACGAAAGCAAATAACTATCATGATAGTAGAAATGACTCCACCAAAACTCTCAGGCCTAGAGACTACATGGTGTACCTTTCAACTGAAGGTAGAGCGACCCTCCCTACCCTCATGATGGGATCTTGTTGCAGTTGCTGCTCGGGATCGCTCCTCATTGGTTCCATCTCCAACCTCAGAGGCCGACCCTGGCTCCATCGAACTCCCACATGTATGTTCACCTTCTTCAGGAGTATCATACGTCCCAGCGGCCCCAGACGACGACGTCATCGAGTCAAAGTTCAAATTCATTGTCGGTTTCTTGGTCTTACTCCCTCTGGGACGTCCACCCTTCTTCGGAGATTTGCGAGCGAGACCAATGGAGCCATCATTGCCCACCATGAATCCTAGATCTTCAAGTCCAAGTTCTAGAGGAATAATCTCCGGGGCAGTGCTTAGAACGCTTACTAGAAATTGAATCTTCCACATCCCAAGTACGCCGGACTCCTACCACCTTCGATGGAGACGGAAACTCCGGTATTTCCCGAATCTGTACCTGGCGTTTTTTTTTTCGGAAACAACCCCGAAAGAGACGAAAGTGAAGGAAAGGAGGATTTAGGCATACCTGAGACCGAGTTTGCCCTAAATACCATCACGGCACAGCAGCTTGAGAGGCAATGATGTTGGAGCTCGGCTGCTCTTCCGCCTCCGCTCCCTCACTCGAGCAAGCCTGCCCTCCATGATCAATTCGAAAGCAGGTGCGACATCTCCCCAGCAAAAGCTCATACTTATATTCCACCTTAATAACATCAGAAGGGGAAACCCTAAGCCGGCGTTCAGTTTTCACCGGAGCATTAAGCGGAAGGACAAGTCAAAACCTAGCGATGCCTCGGTTCAGAGCAGCAGTGTCAACCTGAATGACAAGACCTATCGTCTCCCCAACAAGGCGAACAGTGGCAATAGTTGAGAGCACCGGTGGTAAACCTGTGATTACAACCCAAATCCAAATAAAGTCGAGAGGGACCTGCTTGATGTCTGAGAAACCATCGTAATCGTTAAAGATTATCATGACCCTCTGAAAGCTCCACGGACCTCCCTTCTTAACTCTAGACAGATCACGCTCGTTGTTGAACGTGAAGAGAAACCTATCCGACCATGCCGCTACCTCCACAAGAACTGAAGTTTTCCACATAGAACGCACTGCAATGCGGAAAGAATCAAAAGCCACTGCCTTAGCTGTGTTGAGGCATCCAACCAAATAAAACCGAGGTGCAACAAAACTTTTCTCCGGACACGGGAGATCCCCGAGGTCCACCGACTTTTCCTCCTTTCCGAGAGAGAGCTTGCACACCAGACGTGCAGTCATGGAAGCTACCGAAGCCGTCACTGCTGCCATTAGAGTCGCGCCGCTCAGCTATTCTCAAAACTCTAACCCTAGGTTTTCTAGAGAGAGAGAGAATAAAGAGAGAGACTGCAGTATATCTTACAATGTTTGTCATATATTCATCCTATGAATTATTGGTTCTATTAAGATCTGGTGAAGGTGATGCATTCATTGAATTGTACTGAAATTCATTTTTTGATACTAATCTGCTACCTTAATGCATTTACAATTATGTAAAAATTCTACAAATGCGTTAATGAACGACATGTATACATATCTTAAAGTCGATGGCGAAAGTAAGATTTCACTTCTCTTGTAGAGCACTAAAACGATCAAAATTTAACTAAAGATAATACATTTTCATAAAACAACACCAAACCGAAATGACAAATAAACAAGTACACAACCAAAATAATGTTTTGTTTTAGTTTTCTAAAAAATATGTTGAATTTTTGGAGAAGTAATTAAAAGTGTTACTGTCTAAAACAGTATAAAGTATAGACAACCCAACCGGCCCCACTCGAACAGACAAACTTTTGATATCCACTCGATCAAGCTCCCACCACACCAGACCAGCAGCAGGACTCTGATGGCAACTGAAATGTATATAACCTGAAAAGAAACGTGACCCACTGCGTTAAGTTAATACGACATGCCCGTAATAGGCACGAAAATATGGAGCAACAGAAATGAAAATCAAATCGAGCAGAATATATATATACAATTTTTTTCAGGTACGGACGTCCGCACGGTGCGGATGCGGCGTTTCCGGCCACCGGCGAGGCGGCGACGGCGTATCCGGCCGGTGGCCGGAAACGCCGCATCCGCACCGTGAACAGTGCGTGCGGACGTCCGCACCTGAGAAGCACTGTATATATATATATATCAAACACCTCAATATTCTTCTTCTTCATCCACAGTATAACATTAATGCATACGCCACATTATGAAATATTCCGAGTGCTCAAATATTAGGATATATCGTGTGGGAATATATGCAGTTGTCTGGTTCTATATACTTGCTCGAAAGCTTTTTGTTTTGTTCACAGAGATTGTTTCTCATTAATTAGCTACACAAGTATTCATTTCATACGACTTTGACAAGGTGTGAAACTTTACCAAGTGCAACTTTCATCATTCAGTTTGTTGTTGGTAGTACGATTCAAAGAAATCAGATTTATCAAAAAACTCTGTTTCACATGAGTGGCAACAAGCATTCAGATAGGGAAGAACTGCAGGTACTTAGAGCAGTCAAAGTGTTATGTCTTAACTGGTAATGCCTGTGACATTGTGGCAAGGACTAAGCCAAATTACCTGAAAAGAAAGACACGTTTGGAAGTACTCTCCCAATTGATCCTGTCTCATGTACATATCAGTTAAAGAAAAATGAACACGTTTGGAAGATCCACACTTTCACAAGGGCAGAGTACTGAAAATCTAATTACAATGCGCATGTTTGGAAGGTTACTCAGATGCAGACAGCCACCCGTGAAAGCTCAAAAAATGAATGAGGCATCCTGTAGACTTGTATTTAAGAAATGCACACTAGGAGGTTCTAACTGAAAAATTGAAGACCCTGAGCAGCCAGCAACTCAGACGCACAGCCACCCGCGTAAGCTCATCTCATACTCAGATTTCTGCATATAAAGGAACAAAATTATCAGAGAGGACGACCTGGAAGCTGGAAAGAACCATACAAACATTATTAGGGATACTAGTCGTCTGCTAGAACACACCCAAACATCAATCCAAGGTGTAGTCTGTTATAATAACACTTAAACAGATGTAAATCGAATGTGCACTTGAATTTGACAACATATATCCTAACTTGATAGATTTGATAATCACACATTTCAATCATAGCAAATATTTTTTAAAGCACTGCTGGTATTAAAGTAACTAGCTCTAGTAATGCCAACAATATCATCAAGAAGGGCCTCAAACACTAAAGCAGGGTTAATAATCTACTTTATAACATATATTGGCGCAGCCACCATTCAAACTCATCATTGCTTTCTGCAGTTTCCATGTACCATTGAGGCAGGCACTCAATATCACTCACACCATTTTGTGGTTCTAGATCTTCAACTTCTCTGAGCATTAATAGACACAAGCAGAAAAAGGTTTAAAAGACTGAGATAATTTTATATAAGGAAAAGAGAGAATAGTTGTGAAGCAGAACAGTAGAAATCTTCCACAACCTTGTTTGTTCACAAAATGAACAGTTGAGTCAATTGTATGAATCAGTAAGGATTCTGCTTCATTCAACTGATGGGTGATCTCGAACAATGTGACATATAAACACTGGCGATCAAAGTGTTCGGGAGGAAATGCAGTAAACAGAACTTTAACTCTCCCAGGTGTACCAAAGCAGTTTGTTCCCCATGTTCTACAGGTCCACCAACCAACGGTTCAGCCATGGAACCAGAAATGGTTTGCTTAAAGAAAGAATCATATCCCCAGCTGCATCAGCACGGCCACTTTAGGGGAAGAGGCTATCACCTTTTGATAATGCGAAAATGGTATCACCAAATGATCACAGCCGTCCCACAGAATGGATAGTGAAGAGAGGCTCTAATGCGAACTAAATGCCATATTTTTCTACAAACATTATAAGCAAAAGACTGACTTTCATGGTAGCTATAGACTTCATCAACAGAAAGAACAATAAACTCAAAACAAACAGTATAACCGAGGATTTCCATATCAGAATGATATTCGGAGAAGTAGGGTGGTAAAGGATCCGAGGTGGAAGGAGGAAAGAGGAAGTTTGGAATGGTATCTCATGTCTCATTATTGACTGAAATATGGGCAACGAAAAGAAGAACAGAAATTCATGGCCAGCAACTGGGATTGGCAAAATAATATATTTTGTCATATGCAGATATTGCCGCTGATTACGTCATACAAATGGCTGTTGAATTGAATGAAACCAGAGAGTATCTGTCGGTATTAAAAATAAAGTTAGAGTCATTGATGGGAGTGAAAAATTCACTCAATTTCAAGGGTCAATCTTGCCTGTCGTGAAGGAAGAGAAACAATCTTGACTTAGACCTCGCACAACCTTGACAGGCAAGATTGACCTTTGAAATTGAGTGAAGTTTCCCCTCCCATCAATGACTCTAGCTTTATTTTTAATACCGACAGATACTCTCTGGTTACATTCAATTCAACAGCTATTTGTATGACGTAATCAGCGGCAATATCTGCATATGACAAAATATATTATTTTGCCAATCCCAATTGCTGGCCATGGATTTCTGTTCTTCTTTTCGTTGCTCATATTACAGTCAATAATGAGACATGAGATACCATTCCAAACTTCCCCTTTCCTCCTTCCACCTCGGATCTTTTACCACCCTACTTCTCTGAATATCGTTCTGATATGGAAATCCTCGGTTATACTGTTTGTTCTAAGTTTATTGTTCTTTCTGTTGATGAAGTCTATAGCTACCATGAAAGTCAGTCTTTTGCTTATAATGTTTGTAGAAAAATATGGCATTGATAATATTACTTAAAATAAAATAAATTGATAATATTACTATAAGTTGTGAATTCAATCCATAATTTATAAGAAATAACATCAAAGAGTCAAATGAATGTGACCCCATGAACTTGACTTTGCAGAAATTACAAACAAATGAAACATTTCCTCCTCCTCCTCCTCCTCCTCCTCCTCTAACAATGTCACCATTATCATCAAACACTGCCTCCTTAGTGACGTATCTCCAAAGAGGAGCAGTTAGATTTCCTAAATCAGTTGATTCAACACTAGGTTCGGTTGATGCAGCACTTGAACTCATCCTATTCAACAATCAAATTTTATTCATTAATCATTAATCATTAATCATCCTATTCAACAATCCTATTGAACTCATTACTATTCATTCAAAACACCAAGCATCACTCTTTGAATTAAACACCAGTCATTTCCCAGACTACCATAGTTCTTGTCAAAATCAAAACTAAGAAGAATCGACAACATGAAGAGCTAAACTAACATCGAACACATATGTCCAACTAAACTAGTTTAGATAGCAGATCCCAAAAGCACCCAATCTCCAAGCAATCAAACCCAATATGGCAATACATAATTTCCATAAATACATCAAAACACTAAAAACCCAGAAAGAGAATCATCTAAAAATTAAGTCTTTACAGTTCCCCATACCTGAAATCCTCTCAGTCCGAGCTTGCTCCCCAGAACCAATCTCCAAAACCAAAGCTGCCCAGACAAGCCCAGCAAAAACCCGAGGAGGAGGAGAGGAGGAGGAGGGCCCAGCAGCGGAGCAGGTGGAGGAGGAGGGCCGAGCGGGCAGGGTTTGGGTCTAGGGAGGGAGAAGAAGATCTGCAAAGTGTAAGAAGAAGAAGAAGAAGAAGAAGCGGCTGAAGAGGTGAGTTAGGGTTTTTTTTTTTGACGTGGCGTGTCCTAAAATGAGGTGGCGTATCGGTCAAAGTGACTAAAAAGTCAACATTAGCCGATACGCCAGATGGCGTGTCCGACACCCTATTTGCCGTGTCGTGTCGTGTCGCCGTGTCCGGCGGTGTCGGACACTCCGATTCGGCGGGTTTTGCCGTGTCCATGCAACAGAGCTAGAAACCCATGCCTAGATTTGCAATTTCAAGATCCAATGCAATGTATAAACGTCGTCATCATCACCACCACCATAAAAACTGAGCCCTAATTATAAATCCATGGCCCGAGGGTTTTCAATTTCAAGATTAATTCCATGGAAATACAATGTATATTCACAGAATCACCAACAATCGAAGTGAGGAAAAGACTATAAAACGACAGAAAGAAGCCATACCTTTGGTTTCTGATGTAGAAGCCATGGCCAAAACTCCAAGCGAAGAAGCTGTGATTAGCAAATCAAAGACAAATCAGAATCCAGAAATGTATTGAAACGAGGCGAAGAACGAGAAGGAGAAACGAAGCTCCGATGAGTACCTGTAATAGAGGAAGACGATGACCTAAACTTGCAGAGTCAGAAATTGAAATGCGATCGAACTTGTGAGTCTAGAGAGAGAGAGAGAGAGTCTGTGTGTTGGGCAAAGAGAGAGTCTCTAGATGCTCACTAGATGGGTGTAGAGAGCAAATAGAGTTGGCTGCACACTCTGAGTATGAGACCTAAGGGGGAAAGTCTGGCGTCGTTTTGATATAAGCTTCTGGAAGCTCCGCTCCTTCTTAAAGCAAATGCACCCATGGGTGAGCCGGCGGCGCGTTTTTTTTAATATATATATGATTGACCAATGAAAAGGTGACATGTGGCTATAAATAAGATATTCAGGCCGGGCCAGATTTTCGGTCCTAAAAAAATTAAAACCCGAACTCGGTCCGACATATACATTTTCAGGCCGATCCTTACAAATTTAGAACTCGGCTCGTTTCGGGTTTTTTTCGAGTTTTTGGGCTCAAACGCCACGTCCTACTTTAAGTCAATTAGGGCATCTCCAATCATGAAGTCTCATAATAGGGTCTCATACTTATTATAAGACCTCATTTAGACACTATTCATATAAGACGTCAACCATCTCCAATAGTAAGATTTTAACTAAAAGTCTTAAATTTATATATTTGAATTTTTTTTATTTTGTATTGTAATTAATAATAATTTATTTTTGTAAACTATTCTTGTACATGATAAATAAATATAATATTTAATTGAAAAAAAAATATTGAGTGTTTGGGACCAAGCTAAATTTATAAGACTAGTCTCAAATCAAGTCTCAAAATAAGACTTGAGATAAGACCAAGTCCTAAAAATATAGGGTTTAGGACCTCTCCAATTAAGCATCGGAGACTATATTTTTTTAGGACCCCAAATTTATAAGGTTTAAGACATTGGGTTGGAGATGCCCTTAGTCAGCTAAAGAGAGATAGGCATAGAGAGAGACACTAACGATACTAAACATAATTCTTAATTATTTGTAAGAAGCAGCGCCTGGTTGGTCAAATAAGACGAGGCTTTCTACAAAAGAACTCATGGGCACGCTTGGTTTGATGGGTTCATATAGACGTGTTGATGTGTAATGTGGGTCGATTTCAAATTTTTTTACTTCTTCAGTCTCCAGATTCAGAACTTGCAGATAATTTGGATAGCGGTCTAACCGGACTAGTAAATCACAGCTGCTCTTGAAACCAAAAGGGGAACTTGGAATCTTCCAAAAGCCAGAAGTCATGTACAATCTAGTCCATGATTCCACAACTCCATATTCTTTCATAACCCACACTTGAAGGAAGTTGAGCTCCCTTTGGTTTCCAGTTTCAATCAAGGCAAGGCACTCCTCGTAGTTTAAAATGTAGTAAGAGGAAAGATGTTGGTATTTTCTCAAAGCTTCAGGCATCTGCATCTCGCCAAATAACTCAGTTTCCATATCGAACAACACAATCACGTACTCTTCATCCTCTCTTTTCTTTCCATATTTGGTAAGGGTTTGAATCCAATGTGAGGCACCATTGATGAAACTAGATTCACGGCTAAGCCTTAAACAAGGAGGTACAGAACCAGCAAGACTCCTCCATGATCCCCTAGCTAATGAGTAAACCTCAGCCCTAACTGGTTTTGCTTCACGTTCATCACTTACGATTCTCAAAACCTTATAGTCATTGTTTCTCGAATCATGGCCAAATGCATGAGTTTGTCGAGACCTATAACGCATAATAATACCAGGCATTGGTAAGATCACGAACTTCCTGATCGTAGGGTTCCAAATTATTACCGGGCTATCAGAAAATTCAGATCCACATGCTGCAAGACATATGACCCCGTTACAAGTTCCGGCAATGCCTTGACACCAGCCGAAATCATGAAACGGCCTGAATTTGTCTACATATTTCGATGGATATGGCAGCTCAACATACAGATCGGTACCAAGTGCAGAATAATTATGTCGATACAGTGAGTAAATCTCCTTTTGCTCCCTAATCAGAAGGATGTGAACATTGTTCCGGCGGTACCATTGGATCATGCGGCTGAGATGGTGGCCAATGAAGGCGGAGCTTTTGATCAGAGAATTCCATGATTTGCAAACTGCTTTGCATGTGACTATGGATTTGAGAGGCAACCGTAACATGATATCGGTTGTAATTTCTACAGGAAGGGAGTCTGACATTGCTGACGATTCTTTAGTTAGCTGGATAGAATATGCTCGGCTGATATGTTTGTTTAAGAATTTTTAGGAAGACATGGCAGGACCTTGTTTTATAATAAAATAGAGTCGGTACATACTTAGCCATGCCAGGAGTTACATGAGCATCTAATCCTATTACAGGACGGAAATTGAATCCTTTCCTAAGTTGAACAGGACAAATTTCAAACAAATTGTAAACTCCAGCTGATAGACTTATTGTATGTGTATATACGGTTTCTATGAGTGAATGACGATACCACTGGTCTGTTACTGTGAGATTAGCAAGGACCATGACATAGAACCGTTGCTCGATCACTTCTGCCTACAATTAGAACAAAAACAGGCCAAATCTTTGATCGGAATTTGTTGACTACCTTGACATGTGTTATGACTTAGAAACAGATTTTCGATGCTTCCTTTTCTGGTGGGCAGTGAATCCTAGTGATAGTACGTGCTAATTGAGAACATACATGTCAAGTTGTAAGAGTATAGTTAGGTATCCGTCTTCTCTGAATCAACTTCATAGTTACTAAGCATGAACTAATGGAACTAACAGCAGCATACATGACATATATATAGAGGAAACTTGAAGCGGTCGACTCATCAAGAACGAATTACATATAATTCTACTGCACTTTTTACTCGTAGAAATTAAAGCTAGTGATATCCGAGTTTGACAAAAGGGCTGGGCGACAAAGATAAATCTTTAGCCAAACTTGGATCTAACGCTGCTGATTACATCTCGGTCTACTTGAAAGGTCTTTGTTAACACCTTGTTAATATATGCCTTGAACCAGTCATCCGGTAGTACTGACTGAGGCGGGGATCTCGCTGACCGGTCAGCGAGTTGGGGTCCAGGGGCGACGCACCCTGGTTATGGGGGTTCGGGGGCAACGCCCCCGAGGCCCACAATCTGTTATAGTTTCCTTTTGGGTTTAGTATATAAACGTCCTAAACCTAATTGTATTCTGTATTCTGTTTTCCTCACAATAATAAAACTGCTCTCTTTTTGCCCGTGGACGTAGCCAACACATCGTTGGTGAACCACGTAATTCTGTGTTCTTTTCTTACATTCGTTACAACACACCTGGTCCGGGATTGAAGGCGTAGTAGAAAACATATTCAAAGTAGCATAGATAGCTTGGTGATGAGGTCACCATGGCTTCAAGTTGAAAGCCAACTAGTTCTTGTGGCTATTAATTTGGGACTTCTAATCCAGCAAGTTCTGCTTCCTAGTTCCTATAAGTACCATACCTACTGAAAATTCATTTTTGTCATCTCATCATTTGATCAGCAAGGCAACCGTACTTGACAAACTGCAAGCAACCAGGCTTTTAACAAGAATACAATAACAAAATGTTGGATACAGAAGTTGATAGAGATCTTGTTATTTTCCGAACAGTTGACATGTTCAACAGACGATGGAAATTTGTTTATTTTCGTGCTTTCATGACAATTTGAAGGCCAGCCGGCCATGATCTTGATCATTAACACCAAGCCCTGGATCGAGAGAACTATGTAGGCCAAGTTCCCGAGTATCAATAATAGGATGAATGGTCCAATCTATAGCTAGTTGTAAGTTATATTACACATACTGGATGCAAGTAACAAGGGACACCATACAAGCCTATTATAAGCTCCAACAACTCAGGGAAATTAAGCAGCTGAAATCGTAAACATCTTGGGAGTTGGGACATACATTCTGCATTAGTGTTCTTCTGAGTTAAATATTTCGAGTTATGAATTTCTTTATTACTTAAGCAACTAGCTAGTCCGGCTCACGACCTCCTGTAGATCAATCGCACTAAGCAACAAACAAACTAATTACTCCAACTCTATCTATAATTATATTTACTTGCTGCTACTTATCTAGTAAGAAGTAGCACTTGGTTGGTCAAATAAGACCAGGCTTGGTTCGTCTAGACTTGTTGATGTGTAATGTTCAAAAAATTTCACTTCTCCAGTCTCCAGATTCACAACTTGCAGCCGGGATGGACCATAGCCTAAATCTAACTGAAATACTAATTCACAACTGCTTTTGAAACTAAAAGGGGGTTTTGGAGTTGTAAATTCTTGTTCGAATGTAAAAAAATTTGGAATCGTAAATAAAGGGCAAGAAATCTTGTATAATCTAGTCCATGATTCCATCACTCCATACTGTTTCATAACCCACACTTGAAGGCCATCACGACTGAACCCTCTTGGGTCTTCGATTTTAATCATGGCAAGGCAGTCCTCGTATTTTGAAATTTGAAGTGAAGCAAGACGAAAGTGGTCTGTGTTTTCTCAAAGCTTCAGGCATCTGCATCTCACCAAATAACTCAGTTGCCATATTGAACAATTCAATCACATACTCTTCATCCTCTCTTTTCTTTCCAACTTTGTTAAGGGTGTGAATCCAATGCGAAGCACCATTGATGAAACTAGATTCACCAGGCTTGAAACAAGCGGGTACAGCAACAGCAAGACTACTCCATGATCTCCTAGCTAATGAGTAAACTTCAACCCTAACTGGTTTAAACCTTATAGTCATTGTTTTTAGAATCATGGCCAAATGCATGAGTTTGTAGTTGCCTTTTAATACGATGATCGTCTTCATCACCCTCGATACTAGGCTTTGGCAAGAGTACGAACTTCCTAATTGTAGGGTTCTAAAGTATTATGGGGATACCTTGCTTAGAAATATCACCATCAGCTGCAAGACATACGAAACGACAGGTAACCGGTTACGTTTATGGATGCGTGTGGAAGCTCAACATACTGATCAGAAACAAGTGCAGAAGGGTTATTCTCCTTCTTCTCCATTATCAGAAACATCGTTTCGGCGGTTGGATTGGATGGTGTGGCGGAGATGGTTCTCAATGAAGGCGGAGCTTTTGATCATAGAATTGCATGATTTGCAGACTGATGTGCCTGTGACTATGGACTTGAGAGGCAACCTTAGCATGATATCAGTTGTGAGTTCATCAGGAAGCAGGAAGCTGAAATCTGACATTGCTGACAATTTTAATAAGGGAATGGAAGTTTTGTTCAAGAATTTTTAGGGACAGAAGACCTTGTAAGTTTTATAATAAACTAGAGTCGGTACATGCTTAGCCCTGAGCATGTAAAAATAGATAATTACCCAAAACTACAATTTTGGGTACATAATTACCAATAACAAGGTCAGATTTTTGTTTACCATTAGCAGGAATTAACACTAACAGACTATTAATCTGTCTAATATAAAATGACAAAATTACCCCTGAAAATTGTAAAATTACAACATATGCCACTATATATATTTTAAAAAAAAAAAAAAAAACCCACAACAACCAATCTGCTCTCTCCTCTTCTCGATCTGGAGCCACCTCTTCTCCTTCCCGATCTGGAGCCAGCGAGAGTGGAGCGAGCAACGGAGGCGCGAGGTGGACGACGGCGCGAGCGGAGGTGGACGACGACGCGAGGGGAGGCGCGAGGTGGAAGGAGGCAGAGGAGGCGTGCGAGGCTGGGAGGCGGGCGGAGGCGCAAGGCCGGCTGAGGCGCGAGGCAGCGAGCGCGCGAGGGTGAGGCCGGAACTGGAGCAGATCGAGGCGCGAGGGCCAGGCCGGAGCGAGGCTCGACGGCCGAACGAGGCCGAAGGCGCGAGGCAGGAGGTCCGATCTGGAGGGACGAGGAATCGAGGCGCGAGGGCGAGGCAGGAGCGGAGGCGCGAGGCGGAGGAGCGAAGCCGGAGGCCCAAGGCAGCGAGGGTGCGAGGCACGAGGCCGGAGCAGATCCAGGCGCGAGGCAGGCCGGAGACGCGAGGCAAGCCGGAGGGGCGAGGCGCGAGGGCGGAGGCGCGGCGAGACTGGGAGGTCGGCAGAGCAGATCCAGGCGCGAGGAGGTGTGAGGCTCGAGGTGCGAGGCGCCGAGGTGGAGACGCGAGGCAAGTCGGAGGAGTCAGCTAGCGCGCGAGGCGCGAGGGCGGAGGCGCGGCGAGGCTGGGAGGCCGGCGAAGCATGGCCTTGGCGGTGTGACGACTTCGTGATCGGGGCTGGGCCGGCCGATCTCCTCCTCCGCCGCCTTCTCTCTCTGTCTCTCTCTCTCTGTTTTTTTTTTTTTTTTTTGATTTGGTGTTTGTTGTTTGATTTGGTGTGGTGTGGTGAGATTGGGATTTGGTGGTTGGAATTGGATTGGTGGAGGCCGGTTTGTGGAGGAGTGAGGGATGTGGAATTTTTTTTGGGAGAATTAGGGTTTTGAGTAGGAGATACTGAGGCTCAGTATTATTGAAGTGCGGCGGAGTACGGCGGAGGACGGCGGAGGACGGCGGAGATACTGAGGCTCAGTATTATTGAAGTGCGGCGGAGTACGGCGGAGGACGGCGGAGCTACTGAGGGTCAGTATTATTGAAGTGCGGCGGAGGACGGCGGAGCTACTGAGGGTCAGTATTATTAGGTTGAGTTCTGAGGGTCAGTAGCATTAGGCTCACTGAGGGTCAGTAGTATTAGGTTGAGTTCTGAGGATCAGTAGCATTAGGCTTAATGAGGGTAATTGTGTAATTTAATACTTAACTGATTCTGTTAGTTTTGGATGGAACCTTGCTAATGGTAATTTAAAAAGGGAACCTTGCTATTGGTAATTATGTACTCAAAATTGTAGTTTTGGGTAAAATTGTAATCATCCACATCCTATTACAAGATGGAAAGTGAATCTTTTCCCAAGTTGAACAGGGCAAAATTCAAACAAGTTGTAAACTCCAGCTATGTAATACTTTTAGACAAAAACAATGTATGGGTTTAGGGTTCGTTAAGGATTAAGGATTATAAATCTTGGACAGCAAAATGAGCTTCTTCTGTAGAGTCTTTGAAACTCAAAACCTGATTTAAACATTTAAGATGAGAAATACCACAATAATAAAAGTAAATAAGGTATACTTCGATTCACTTCAAATAAGGTGGATGAGAACATTTTATTTGATAAGGAAGCAGAGCTCGTAGAGCACAGTTTCCTGTATGTTCCTGTATATGGTTAGACCAATACCGCCTGTAGACAGAGAGAGAGAGAGAGAGAGAGAGAGAGAGAGAGAGAGACAAATCCCAATTTAACAAGAGAGTATTCAAGCAAAACTAGAGTAAGAAGTTAGTATTCTAAAAGCCAAACTTGGATCGAATGCTGTTGATAACATCATCGTCTACTTGAAAGGCCTTAGTTAACACTGCATCAGGGATGGAAGGCGTCGAAGCAAACAAATTAAAAGGAAGTATAGCAGAGCCTGGAAAGTGACTGTTGAAAGCTGTGAACGCAAGGGCCTTCCCTTTTCCAACGTTTAGCTGAAAGTGAACAAGTCCCCTTGGAATCACAAACATCTGCCCAGCACTCAAGACCTTGGAGTAATACACGTTGTTAGTAGTCACAAACCCCACAAGCAGCTTTCCTTCAATGATCACTCCAGACTCACTTGCACGAGGGTGTGAGTGCGGCGGATTCATTCCACCTGGAGCATAGTCAACCCTGTTCATTGATATCCCAAGAGTGTTGAGCCCAGGAAATGCAAGGACATTTCCAGCTGTTACACTCACCCCATACAGATTGGTTGTGTTCCCTTCTTTGCTCAGTCCATCAAAGAAAAAGTCATCTGAGGTGATCTGTGATGTGGGTTTGCAAGGAAAGCCATTAACTGATGAGGAAGAACTCTTATCTGCAACACAGAAGTCTTGTAATGGATCAGGGTCTGCAGAATGGGAGGGCAGAGGAAGAAGAAGCAGTACTGAAAGTGTGAGGCAGAATAGCTGGTGGAAGCTTAAGTCTGGTGAGGTCAACATGGCTGCAAAAGAGCTTTGCTTTCAAAACAAAGTACCTTCAGAGCTTACAGACCCTGATATAGAATATTCTTTCCCTCTTGATCGAGGTGAAATTTCTTTGATTCAGGGCAACTACTAGAAACTACACAAGTAACCTATCACAGCAAGAATTCAACAAAGTAGCATCAACAATAAGGTTAAGGAGACTTCAAGAAACCAACCAAATACTAATGCACTGATGCTTTACAATGGTCAAAAATCATTATTAGAAATTGATTGGGGGTTAGTGAGATTTGAAAAAGGATACCGTGATAAGGAGAGTGATGAAGAAGTCTGAACAAGCTGGTAATTTCAAAACAGTTGACTGACTTGGTACCATCTAGTTGCTTATTATCTAAATTCTAAAGTATCAAGTCTTATTGCCTACCAACTATAATTTGTTTATTTCATATTTCTGTCTTGGGGCACTTGAGTACATATATAATGGAATAATGGGACCTAAAAAGATTTATAATTGGTTGCAACTTGCAACAGTTGACTCTCAAATAAGTATTGAAGATGTCATGACTGATGACAGTAGACTTACATAAGCATGAAGAGTTAGGAGGAACATGTTTGCAGTCACCCTATAAAACCAATTATAGTTCATTGGGGGATTCAAAAGGGCATTGGCCCATAGGTCAAATCTAATCCAACTACATCACATTACATGCAATTTCCCAAACGCTGATGGAAGTTATGGAACTAGTACAGCATAATATTGGGTTTATGAATTTATCTTAAAGATGACAAAAGTGGGCAAAGGCACAAAAAGAAGAAGATACTCCTAAAAACAAAGTTTTCTGTAAATTCTGTGATCCAAATAATACAAACTCAATGGCATGACCTAAAGATGGTAGAAAACTATTTCTCTATTTCTATTAGTTTAAAGGTGCTGGAATCAGCCTGACCTCTCAACCACAGCAGATCAGAACTTTCACCTCTTCAATTAACAACCCCAGTCCTGTATCTCAGGCATACTGGTCTAATTTTCTTTTACGGGTCGCAGGGGAAGAGAGTCCAACTTCATGAGGATCCATCTAGGCAGAAAGTTTCAAGGTTCTTATCAAAGTTTCATCCTGCATATGTAAAATGAATTAGATAAAAAGTAATCAGATGTTATCTGAGTTTGACACAAAGGGGGAAAAAAACCATAATCACACCTATCTATGGCAGCTCTGCTGATAGGAATCACACCCGTTGGGGACACAAGAGCATCAACCGAAACATCATGTTGGGTGACCGGTATAACCCCTCCATCCACTATTTGTGGAGAATACGATAGTGCAACTGCAATAAAGTTTCCAATTTTAACTAAGAATAAAACATGGCCATATTATCAAATACACTAAAATAAAACTTTCATAAAAGAACATACCAAGAAGGGGTTGCTTCCAGTTGCGTGCCTTCGCAAGCTCTTGGTAGTTCCTCAGAAAAGTATCATAATATCTGTAGAAGACCATGGGTTAAGATCAATGATTCATATATCTGAATAATATAATAATTTTTTCGGTTAAGAAACTATAATACTCAAGTTTGTTCCATGTAAGAACTTATAGGCCAGAGACAGTATCCACAGCTCTAGCAGCCTTATCCACAAGGACATATATAATGACATTTCCAAACAACTCAGCTCATGTTACTTGAAAGACAATAAAATCTTCATACAAGACAAAATGCATAATCCTACCCTCCGCCTCGACCCAAACGTCTCCCAGACCTGTCAAATGCTAGTCCTGTAAGCAAGGAGGATAAGCAAATGCATTCAACTAGAGTTTGGATTTGACACTTATATCAGATACTGAAAATGAGTGATCAAATAAGAAAATAAGAAGAGAAATGTTGCCTGGTAAGAGGAGCAAATCAACCGGATCATTTGCCTGTAAAACTGTACAAAGATTCCGGGATCAGTTTAACCCAATCATATCTACAAATTTACATTTATTTAAATCTCTGAAGCTAACGAGGCATTCTGGCAAGAGTTTATTTACACCAAAGTGTCCACTTCTACTTTAAGACAATAAAAACAAACGATGCCAGGGCTGAGGCTTTCTGGAAAGCAAAGGCGAGTCTAAACTACATCTGAGTGAAGAATGAGAAATATGTCATGAGTTTCAAGAAAATGAATAAACTAAATGCTTTCTACATTTCTAACTGAAAACCCTGTCTGATAACATGGTTTGAGAAATAAAAGACACTAAACATAATTATATAGTTTGAGACTTAATCAGCATTATTATAATTGATCCAATCCTAACTTTTGTGAACTTCCCTTTCTGATAACTTCAAATTTTCCTGTCAAATAATGAGGGCAGTAAGTCGAACTGGTGTTTCTAGTCTAAAGCACAGGTGCTATCAATTGTAAAGAAATTTACATATCACTGATAAGGCTTGTACAAAGTAAGTGAAAAACTACCATCTTTGCGTTCATTTCCATCAGCATCCACCGCAGCCGGTTCTAAAATATCCATCGAATTCGCAACCAGATCATCAAGCCTTGAGATGTTGAGCATCCTCATGTGACTATTCTTGTCCTCCACACGCGGCACATAAAGCTTTTTCTTCACACCATCTTCACACAACACAACAAACACATAGCCAACCCAGAACTAAAACTCTCAAACATAATCCATATTAAGCTAAAGAACTAAACTTTCAACACGGGCACTCATAAAAAACACACCTTCAACCGGACCCTGAAGAATCTCAGCCAACACTTTAGAAGTATCAACTTCACGCAAAGCAGCGCAGCTTATATAAGCACACAAACCCTGACTAGACTTAAACCAAGGAGCTTCCAACACAATGCTCTGAATCGCTTCATCTAAAAAAACACAAATCTTTACCTTCATTGAAACATTGAAGGATTTCAAACTACATAAACTACAAAATTACAAAGTTGGGTCGTTACCTTCCTGAGATCTGAGTACTGGGTCCATTGATTTAAGGGCCTTCCGGACTTTGGTTCGGAGCAACCGTTTTTGCTTGAACAAAGCGTCGAGGTGGTCTTGGTTGTTTGTGGTCATTGTTGCGATGAAGCGTTGGGAGAATGAAGGCGGCGGGCGGTGGGAGATAGAGGTGGCGCGTGGAAGTGGAGTTGGTAATGTGCACGGTTGGGTCATCAGCGCCACCAACAACCTTCCTGACATGTATGTATGCTTCCTCGTTGTCATGTTTTTTTTATACTTGGTCCTTGGATATGTTCGTATTTGTGTTGAAGACACTCGAATCAGTTCTAACTTTACCTATTTTGTTTTAGCCTTTTAGGAGGAGAAGTGAAGTTTTGGTTATAATCCGACTAGTGAGAGGGAGTGAGCTCGACACTTCACATATTAACAAATTTTGATCGTTTTTGTTGTTTTTTTTAGATACAAGATGTTTCTTATTTTATTTTATGAGATATTTTATAAGAACTATATAAGACAAAATAGATGTTTGTTGAGTTCGATTTATCTGATCGTTTTTGTTCTCTCTTAAAATTTTCATATGTTTAGAGAGATTGCTGATAAATAATTGATATTCGAGTAATACAAAATCCTTATGTCTCAATCTATGTATTTCTTTAGTTAGCATACGGTGAATTTCGTTACAAATTCAAGAAGTAAATTTTAGAGTTCCAACATCTAAAAATTTAATATGAGGTCTCCTTTAAATTTTTTAATTAAAAACCTCTCAGACATACGATCCGACTTTAGCGAAATCATAATCTTGAAAGTCTTTACAGTAAATGATGAGCGTGACGAGTAAAACAAGACTCCTCATCGAGTATTGACTACTAGAAGGAACCTGACCAAATAGAGTATATGCATTTGCTTGTTTAACATTACTGACCGAAACCATTTCAATCTCTTTGAAGTTTTGCTCATCAGTTTCATCGTATGGAAAAATATTATCTCATACAAAGTATTGGGGTAAAATTGAAAATACACGAAATACAGAAGACTAAATACGCAAATACATATAACTTCAAGGACCAGTACTGGGAAACTCACCACACTTGAATCTCTCTGTTTAACACAATTGTGCTATATCACCTGCAACCAAATTTGATCTTCACCTCTCATTTTCTCTCTCTATTCCCCAAAATAACCTAACCCTAATCCCCAATCTCCGATGACCTAGAATCCAGAGCTCCACCACCGCGCGCCGCCAAATCAAGATCCGAAGACGATGGCGCCGACGGCCGATCTGGAGCGGCAGATCGAGCACCTGATGCAGTGCAAGCCGCTGACGGAGGCGGAGGTGAAGACGCTGTGCGAGCAAGCGAGGACGATTCTCGTCGAGGAGTGGAATGTGCAGCCGGTCAAGTGTCCGGTCACCGTCTGCGGCGACATTCACGGCCAGTTTCACGACCTCGTCGAGCTTTTCCGGATCGGCGGCAGCGCTCCCGATACTAATTACCTTTTCATGGGCGACTATGTAGGTCAGTTTCGTAATTTTCTCCACTCTGTTCTTGCTTCAATGTGTTGATTGATTAATATGTTCATTTCATGTGTAGTGAAGATTTGATATTGGAATGTGTTTTTAGATAATGTGAGATGTGAATGTTACATAAGATTGTTATTATAGATTAGATTAGATAGTGGCTCATTGTCTAGGAATTTTAATTCAGTTAGGAATTTTAATTAAGTTTATTTAAGAGCTTAGATGTTAAACTTGGTTCTGGATAGATTGGATCAGTCACTAGTCCGACTTTCGAGTTCAATAGAATCCACAGGTCCAACTTTTCGTGTTTTATATGGAAGGATTAGTTGTATTTGTTCGTTTGTTAAGGACGAGTCGATCATTCTGTTTTAGCAGAAGATGGTGTTCACAGCATTTTTCAGTGATACTTAAATTTTCTTTTGGATTGTGCAGATCGAGGATACTACTCGGTGGAGACTGTCACACTTCTAGTGGCGCTGAAAGTACGTTACAGAGATAGAATTACGATTCTCAGAGGAAATCACGAGAGTCGGCAGATAACTCAAGTGTAAGTCTTTACTCTTTTTGAAGTTTTCTTTCCAAAAGTGGAACCTTATGAGTATTGATTGTGGAAGTTAGGTTGTGAAGCAGACTACTGTTGTGAGATAACTCCTGATTATCGTATAGATGGTTTTACCTTTATCGTCTTCATTTATTGATAGATACTGCCAAAAAGTTTTTAACTTTCATTGGAAATCTTGTACCAGACTATTGGTTGTTAACTCTCATTAGTCCTGATTAATATATTTGAACTTTTGCCTTTTCAGGTATGGGTTTTATGATGAGTGTTTGAGGAAATATGGAAATGCTAATGTCTGGAAGCATTTTACTGACCTTTTTGATTATCTGCCACTGACAGCCTTAATTGAGAGTCAGGTATTAGTTGAATGTGGAAATGCTAGTGTCTGGAAATACTCTCTGATCCCGTTATTCCCCATTATCTCATTTAACTAGCATTGGTTTTCATGATCCTTTCAGATCTTCTGCTTGCATGGTGGACTTTCGCCCTCTTTGGATACCTTGGACAATGTCCGGGCTCTTGATCGTATACAAGAGGTACAGTGGAATTTTCCAGTTCACGTGTACTTTCAGAGCATGTAACACAACATACTTATGCCCGTCTCTCATATTAGACATTTTCTTAGATATTAATGTATGTACAGCCATAAGCATCTCTTGTGTAAGCTGGTCTGGCAGTGTCATATCGTGTATGTGATGCGTGTATGTAATTGATTCTCAACTACTCTTCCCTTGAGCAGGTGCCTCATGAGGGTCCAATGTGTGATCTCTTGTGGTCTGACCCGGACGATCGATGTGGTTGGGGAATATCTCCTCGTGGTGCAGGGTATACTTTTGGTCAAGATATAGCTGCACAGTTTAACCATACGAATGGGCTGAGTCTTATCTCTAGAGCTCACCAGCTTGTTATGGAAGGCTACAATTGGTGCCAGGTTAGTTTCATATGAAGCAGAAGTATTTTTTCAAATTAATGCTTTTAAAGTTCAATTGTTTGAATTCTGCTTTATCATTTTAGGAAAAGAATGTTGTAACGGTATTTAGTGCTCCAAATTACTGCTATCGATGTGGAAATATGGCTGCAATCCTTGAGATTGGAGAAAATATGGAGCAGAATTTCCTTCAATTCGACCCAGCACCTCGTCAGGTTGAACCTGATACAACACGAAGAACTCCAGACTATTTTTTGTAATCCACATAACTTACCACCGATTAGCTATTCTTCTTGTTCCTTGTCGTGTTTTTGTAGATTTGTCTCACAAAGAAGATGAGTTTTGATGTTCAGTTGAGAGAAAGACAGAAAGAAACATATCATTCTTTTGGTTAGAGTTGTTCTTATGCTTAATTTATGTGATTTATAGAATCTTCTTGGTAACAATTGCATCTTGTACTGAAATAGTTGAAAAGGATGACGGAAACACAATGACAAGCTATGTGTTTTAAGAGCTGGATTGTATTTCAGTAGTAGAAAGCCTGTTTCATTGTTCAGTCTCATAAACTTCTTGCATCAGGTCATTCTATGAAACTGCTGCCGTTAGATATGTCTTGTTTCTAGGAGTAGAGCCTATCCTCATGTTTCAGTAATCCACTCATGAACTCTTTAGGCTGGTATTCATTTTTTTTAACTTGCACTTCCAGACATAGCGTAATATCAGGAGTCAAATGTATAGAGCAAAACTTTGGGGAAAAAATGTGTCCAGAAAAAAAAAAAACTTTGGGGAAAAAGCTCTATTAAGAAAGTGATTATAATTACAGAAAAATCGTATGGCTTTTGGATCCACACATGAAGCAACAAGTCTACTGAATGAGAAAAACTCTAGTGAATTAGTACAATTCAAGCAATCCATTTCAGGAGATTTCACAAGGTTGTTTTGATCCTCCAGGTCATCCCATATATATGAGATTTGCTTGTCAGCCGTGAAAACTGTTTCACCTCTCCTTTCTACTTTCTCTGAACTTCTGTCATTACGAAACATTGACAGTATCCTAGCATCTTCATAATCAAAATAGATTGAATACAGGTTAGTTACCGAGCAGCTGATCATGCATAATCAAGGTGAAGGTTTAGTAAATGAAGAACGGAAGCTTCAAGCTATCTAATCAAAGAATAAGGGGAAATGTAAGAGTATGTAAGATTCATAAGAAATTACCAGCAGAACTACAGGGATGAAGAATCTTAAGGTTATCCGTCCTTTTGCTCCTTTTGTTCCTGTGAGAGCGTCTTGCCCTGCTCCTTCTTTTGTTCCTCTGGAGGCGGCGTCTTGGTTAGTCCCTTCTTTTGTTCCTCCGGATGCATCTTGTTTTGATCCTCCGTAGGCAGATTCAGAAGTTGCCGGAGCTTCTGTAGATTTTGAGTTATCTCTGTCAAAAGTTTTGTTCCTTCACTATGTTTCTCAAGCGTCTTAGCAGCATACTCTAGGAATCCAGTGTCTGTTTCAAGAACCTTCACCCGATCACTAAGATGACACAATAGCGACAATTGTCTTGTTAGGGCAGCCTTGTTTCCATTTCCTGCAATATTACAAAGACTAGTTAATATTCCTCTGTCGAAAACTCAAAACAGTTATACATACTCAATTCAAACTTGACTGTGCATGGTTGTATCACTTGTATGTGTTACCTATCTCATCCTCATTCAGACCATCTGGCAAGGAAAACCCATTACAAGATAAGTTTCTCTTGTCTAGCTTCTTGAGCCGCCCAAGGAGGTAGGTCTTCTCCCCTTTCAGTGGTTTCAAACTGTCACCAAGGGCAGTGTCTGGATTCTCCTCCTTTGCTGACCCGGCTTGATCATTCTGCGTGTTGTTTGCGCTTAGAGGATTACCAGATTCAGCAGCCTCATCTTGGTCCTTGTAGACAAATTCCTTCAACAATCCATATTTTTCCCTATAAGCATCTACTTCAGCCTCTAAAACCCTGAGATCCTCTTCTCTCTTGGCAAGCAAATCATATGTGTCTTCCAGGGCTTCTTGGTCATACTCCGCCTGCTCCTCCATCATTCTCTGATATTGCAATGCCTCCATCTGAACAGCAGCCTTCTCTGCTTGTAGCCTTGTGATCATAGCCATTGCTTCGTCGGCTGCTACAGCTGAAGCACTTCTTTCTTCGTCCAGTTCCATGTACAGAGCCATTAGTGACTTCTTGTCCAAGCGAACCTGTCTCTTCAGACGTTGCAATATTGAACCACAATCTGCATCATTCGGAAGAGTTCCATCAACCGATTCCAAGACAAACTCGCTCTTTTCGAGTGGTGATTTCTTTGAAATCCTCATAGCCACCCTAGGACTATTTTGAGCTGAATCTGTAAGTGGGATGCCAAAGAACCTGTTTCCTTTACCATATATGGGAGTCCTATTAGCATCATCAGTTAACTCATCACCTTCTGTCAATATTGGCAGTGTAGCAGTTTTTGGTTCTTCCTTTTCTGCACACACAAATTCCATCCACTAAAATCATTTCACTCTCGGAAAACACATTTCTCTAATGTTACTGTTAAGAGCTATTGGAATTAGGAATATCTTAAACTCTACATAACCATAGATGACTATAGTAAATAAACCAAAATAAGTTTGTGGTTAGGAGACTCACGATTTTTCGAGTGTGCTCCAAACTCATCCTCTGGAATCTCAGACTCATTCTCAGACATAAACTTGAATTCTGTGTATCGAATAGGGGGCAAGTCCAAACTAGGAGTATCATCATTTTTCCTTGAGGGTACTCGTGGAGAAGGTGTAGGAGTTTGCGCTAGCCCGGTAACACTCTTCCCTTTCTGGTAGGAGGAAGATCGACTTAACTTCAATGGCGCACCGCAACACGAACATCCTATGGTCATTCTGTCCCTACTCTTCTCAATCGTCCCTGCATCCTCCCATGTCCTTGCTGCAGGCACACTCAGCTGAATTTGATGTTGATCATCCTCCACAAAGCACTCGAGGTCCTTGTGCAAGATCCCAACTAGGGACTTGTATGTGTCAAAATCAGACTCTTTCTCGGTTGCAAATGAAAGAAGACATGCCTCACACATCTTTCTTATGTCAGAAAGCCTCTTGTGGTTGTGACAATAAGCAAGGTACGAAACATCTTTCTTGTGAGATTCACATATGGAATCATTGTAATAGAAATCACGACTTCTGTTAACGAAAATGCTATCGATCCTGGTGCAAAGCCAGCAGGGGGTTGTGAGCTCAAATAACTTGGCGAATTCATTGGCAACAAACGCAACAAATCCATCAATGAAGAGCAGAATGATCAACGCCCATTCAAGCACAGCATAGACCATGAAGCGTGAGACCTGTCCCATGTTTTGCTCCACAAATAGGGAGAAGCGTCCCTTTGTCATTGCCTTCTTGTCTGAACTCATGAAAACAAACGTAAATTACCAAGAACTTCTGGTGGGTTTAGATTGGAAACTGAAGGGAGTTACGAATATGGAGTCGAAAAACGAGTGCTCAGAGGCTGATGAGATGGAAGATCATGACCTTGGTGGAACAGACCGTGCCTAGATCATGACCTTTCCCCTGTTCCTGTTGTGTGATTGAGTCTAAAGGAGAAGGGTAATGTTCCAAATCAAGGTTTTAAGTTTTGGGTGGTGGAATTCATTTGCCTACATATAGAAAACAAGCTTGGGAAAATGGCGGTTCCTAGGCTAATTATGTACCTGAAATAACGGTCTATCATGCACTTTCCAACCAATTGGATAAGACTAATGCCCGCGTTTCCCTGGGAACAGAGTTAAACCACTGATTTGCCATACTCGAGCTTTCTGTTCCAGAAGAAATTTTAGGAGAATAGCCTGTAACGAGGAGATGTGCCTTCCATTTTGGTTGTTCATGGTCTTTTTCTTTTGTCCTTCTTAATTTTTTAAGATCAAAGAGTTATTTTTCATATTAGAAACGTGAGTTCGAATTGATGAAAGAAAATGTTCATTCAAGGAAAGATAGGTAACCTAAGTGAGCAATTTCTTTGGTTCAAATATATATAACTGTATCGTAAGATTTGTCGCATTACATAGAACAGGCTGCCCGAAGGTTACTAGCTACTTGCTCATCCCTTGCATAGAGAGTAACTTCTTAGCCTAATAAATCAAGAGAGGCCATTTTGATGGAACACAAGCTACTGTAAAGGAGCTAGCTTGAAGACAAAACATTTGCAGACATATACGGGGATCTGCTACCCTGGACCTGAAAAAAAAAAAATTGATTTAATAAGTATACAACAGAAAGAACATCTCGATGACATTTAATGTACTGAAAAAAGGTAAATATTCTGATGGTTTCAATTACCTGCAATAGACTAGTAGGAATTTGGATAAAACCCTGAAGCAGAAGATCGACTTTTCCCAGAGTGCCTTGTGGAACAGGTGTTATCACATATAGCAAGCCTTTGAGTGTGTCAATGCTCCTCACAATTCCTGGTTCAACAGGGAATCAAATTGATGCTAGCATCAGAACATTGGTTATCTTCACTTAAACGTCCATGGACATCATTTAAACACACACTTCAAGAAATATAAATTGTATTCGTGAACTGCATCACTGTTTGATAGAAAATTCTATCGTTTAATCTACAGTTTCAGACACATGAGAACCAGAAAATATAAAATAATAAGTGCTCATGCGCGCACACACAGAGTCAGATAAATGTATCAGCACTAAGTTGTAAAACTTACCAAGACCAACACACCAAGGCAAATCTTTTGAGCCTTCAGAACTAACTGCCAAGCCAACAATGTTTCCATTTAAACTGTAGAATATTTCAGTACCTGGGACCTGGCAAAGAGATATTTTTTCTATTATAGACATTGATCAGAAGTCCCACGTTGACACAGAATCAAAATCCATGAACGGCCTTCAAAAAAAAAAATTCTAAAATCGAGTAGTACTTGTCAAAGATCAAGATATGGAAACTTTCACAATACACATCAATCAACTGTTAGAACTAACCTGACAATGGAGATGTCTAATCTTAATGCTAGATATGGGAACTTCATAAGGAGGGTGAGATGCCAAAGCATGAGCAAGTTCTTTAATTTTAGATATGTTCAGGTTACTGGAAAAGCACTGCCTGAAATAAGCCATCAAACGTATATCGCGCAGCAGCCGTGCATCCTTTTGGACTAGAACCCTGCAATTTAATAATTTTGATGGAGATGAGATGTAAGCCAGAACCAGCATTCATACATATTCTCATCTTCTAGAAAGCACATGCTACTAAATAATATTTCAGTGTTTGATTAACAGCCATCACCTCTGACAATTACTTTTAAGTACAAAATTTTTGGCACTTGGACTAGAACAGATAGAGGGACAAGGGTTGAAGAACACTAAATAGTAATGAACCTTGAAGTAAAAAGAAAGTAAAAGTAAAGATACCATTAATGAATCTACGCAGTAGATGGGTAAGCAAAAACAGTACTAACAACCTACATTCATGTTGAGCTTTCCAGACAGTCCAGAAGAAAGAGAACTTACGATCTATTCAAAGAGTCCTGACGAGCTGAATTGATCTCTGTTAGATTTACCATACCATCATAATCCTCATCTAACCAGAACGGCCCATCAGGTAGATTCTTACTCTGAGCAGATATGTTTATTTTAACAACATGAGAAGGGGTCATATACTTCAACATATCCACCAAAAGATCATAACCAATACCTAGAACACAAGAGGGAAGAGGAAATCAATAATAGTATTCCACAACAGCCAAAAACCTCAAGCAGATTCACAAGACAGTCACTAGGGCCTTAGCTCACAAGTTCCTGACCAGAGTGGAACTTAAGTGTTAGTTTGCATCTCACAAGGAAAAGGACTAGTAGGAAAGAATAATAAGAAAAACAACCAAAAGTGAATACAAGACTGGAAGAATTTGATTAATTGCATCTAAAAGGGGCAAATTAGACCAAGTTAAAGACCATACCTTTCACCCAGCCAGGTGTATTCACAACGAGAGGCAATCCAATATTGCTGTAATTACCACTGTTGCAGTACTCCGTGCGATAGTAATCATATAAAGCACATATACAATTTAAGTATGTTGTTGGATCTCTTTTCGAAGAAACATCGCCAAAGAACAAACATCTGAGGAAAAAAGACGACATATGAACTATCAGAATCCAAGATTATATTCTTGAACCAAAAAAGGAAAAATGAAGACGGCCTATACTTGTAGTGGCAGTACAAATAACTTGCATTCATAAGATTTATGAACATGTAATCTGGGTCATAAACCAATAACTGTTGTCTTAATATTAACTCCAAACTCCAGTTCATGCACTCTTTGCTATCTCAATTGCCACTTACAGGTTTCCATACCAATCAACTAGCTCCTAATTCCTCAAGTATTCCACATCTATAAGGCATCAACTCTACTATAACCTTATTCCAAGCCCTAACCTTTCCCATTTTCTTCACTAAAACTTTTCAGACATTTCAATACAAATAACGAAAAAATTCAATGAAGCTTGTCTCGGTTACAAAAATGCAGTTCAGTAAAAGAAACATCCAACAATACATAACAACTCTACTGCAGTAGCAAAAACCATAACCACTCTACTTCCAAGTCAAAAGAACTACAGCTAGGAACATAAACACTCCATACCTCTCTGCCGTCTTCATTTGTGGGATTGTCAAATCTACATTCAACCAAAAAAATAACACCAATTAGCAAACTTTAAAAAAAAAATAAAAAAAAAAACTTTTCTTTGCAAAACTATACGGTTACCTGGAGTAACCTCATCTACTACAGTGAGAGATAGAAACCCAGGAGGACTAAACTCAGGTTGACCAACATCAGTATCCAAGTACCCAACTTTCTTATACCTGTAACCATAAAGCACCAGACTTTAATTTTCCAAACACAAAAGATTAAAACTTGAACACAAATTTGAACTGAAAGCAAAGTGAGCAACTGACCGGTGGAGAAGAGTGTTGAGGAGGTACCGAGAGAAGGTGGACTTTCCGCAGTTCTTAGCGCCGCAGACTAAAACAATGGGCGGCGGCGAAGTGAGGGAGTCGGAGGCGACGGCGTCGGCGGCGGAGGACCATTCCGGTGGTATGTATATGTTCGGCGACGGGTTTTCGGGTCCTGATATTAAAGCCATTAAGGTTGACACAGTAAGTGCTTTTGAATTTGTGAGAGAAGTAGAGAAAAGCGGCTTCTGAAATTTATAGTAGTGGTACACGTTGATGTTGTGACTTGCTCTTAAAAATGAGATACTCATGGTTCGGAGGAAGATGGTTCGGTTCGGTTCGGTTCGGTCGGATGTTATTGGTAAATATCACCACTAAATTATAGTTTTAAGTAATTATGTATTATGTTTTTGAAGTTTTATTCTTTTTTTTTTTTAGTAAATTCCTCAAATAATACCTGATGTATGACCAATTAGACACTTTAGTACCTAATGTTTTAAAGAACACAGTTTGGTACATGAAGTTAAGTTTTATGTGACATTTTGATACTTATGTTGACTTCTTTGTTAAATATAAGGGGTAAAATTGACATTTAGATATTATTTAAAAAAAAAAAAACATAAGTGTTATGCATCTAAGGCTATTAGTTATTACCTTGATATTCATCTTTTTTTGTTAAAAAAAAAATATGAATTAAACTTTTAAATTTTGTTGAAGGTAAAATAATTGAAATTTTGTTTAGTAAATTTAGTATTTGTGATTTGAACACCCACGATAATACATTTAGTTGATTAGATATAACTCCACGGAATAGTCTTGTGAGTGTTTACATTACCACGATTGAATTTCTTAACTTATGTTTCCAACATAACTAAATAACATAAATTAAAAAAATACATGTTTTAAACCCAAAATATTTAAAAAATACAAATTTTTATTTTATTTTTATATATTATACTTAAATGTCAATTTTACCCCTTACATTTAACAAAAAAGTCAACATAAGTACAAAAATGTCACATAAAACTTAATTTCAGGTACCAAACTGTCCTCTTTGAAATGTTGAGTACTAAAGTATCCAATTAGCCATACATCATGTACCATATGAGGAATTTACTCTTATTTTTTAAATAAAAATGGCTATTAGGTTGTTTTTCTAGTTCAGAACTTCAGATTGTAAACTGATGTGTTATGATTTGGTCATTCAATCATCGGATAAATATATGGTTTGTTCTGTCATCCTTGAATACCACCTGGCGAGCTATATATATACTAATCGAGTTTGATAGTACTGCGTCGTTTTAGTAAAGGTGCAGTTTATACACAGGGCTCAATTCACAACGGATCTTTCATATTGGCTTGTAAGTTGTAATGTGGCTGGTGGCCTGGTGCAGATCTACTTAATAAGTTTCTCAATATGATAGTCATACGATTCCCTACTAGTTTCTCAAATTGACGGTATTTTGTAGAATATCAAAATGTATGCATTCCAAAATAAATTGTGTTAGAGCATATTTTAAGTATTTATACATTTCAAAATAATTTATTTAACTTTATATAGTTTTATTAGTAATTGCACATAAGTTGACAAAGTGAGTTAAAAGTTTTAAAAGAAGAGAGGTATGAGTGTCAATTTGGGAGGTATGAATAGAACTCCCTTAATTTTTTTTTGTAAACTGTCAAATATGCGAGTTAAGAATTTCTAAATTTAACAATTAGTCGACTTACAATTCAGTGAACTTTTAGCAGTTTGTCAAAG
The DNA here is from genome assembly GCA_963682095.1 of Potentilla sterilis. Lineage (NCBI taxonomy): Eukaryota > Viridiplantae > Streptophyta > Magnoliopsida > Rosales > Rosaceae > Potentilla > Potentilla sterilis. The sequence continues at coordinate 49,355,318 of OY821760.1, forward strand.
ATTTACTATATAATAATTTCTTAATTTAACAGTCAGACAACTTTAGATCGGTGAATCCGGTTAATTCTTTACAAAATATGAGATATGCGTTCTATAACAATTCTCAAACCGACGATCAGACGACTTTCAATTCATTTAACCTTTTCGAAAGTTTCAAAAATGACGTAAAACATACACAAAATCGTACCCCGAGTTTACTTTTCAATCTCAACTCTTTTAGAAAGAATCATCCCTAACATTCTGTAAAAAGAAAGAAAGAAACAAACAATTCCAATAGTATATTCACTCACTCTAGACGCCGGCCAAATCCCTCTCCCCAAACCCTCCACGATTGGTGTTAATGGTGTAGTTAAAAGGCATTTCCGATCTTAGATCAACCGCCACGTGTCCAGCCCACCACCCATCTCTTTCAATTTAAAAAACCAACACACTCACACAGCAGAACAGAGAGAGAGAGAGAAACTCCACCTTGACCAAGAGTCAAACCAGTCTCGCTCAGATCAGACGGCCTCGTCATTCCTCATCAAAAATCCCAAACCTTCTCTATCTCTCCGGGGCGCCAAAAACCCCAAAATCCATCTCAAAAAAAAAAAAAAAAATTCGATAATACAAAATCAAGAGAGAGCTGAGCTAGAGCCAAAGTTTCAGTAGCTTATGCGCAAAACGATGGAGCACCAGAATCTCGTGAAGCAAGCCCTAACGGCACTGTATCATCATCCCGACGACGCCGTTAGGATTGAAGCCGATCAGTTTCTCCAGAAGTTTCAGAAAACTCTCGACGCCTGGCAGGTACGTCAGATTTGGATTAGGTTTTGATCGCTGAATGAAGTTATCGGTATTCGATTTCCGGCGGAATATTTAATTAGGTTTAGCTTGAGTTATCTGAATCGAGCTGTGAGAAGGAAGTAGGTTTTGTAATTGCTTAGGTTATTTTTGTGAGGATTCAATTTTTGTGTTTATTTTCGAGTTTTTGAATTTTTGTTTTACGAGTTTGTGTAGAATATGATGTGTTTTTATGAATTCATGTGTGTTTGTATTGCATTTTGTTCATTGAATCATTTATGAGTTGAGTTTATCATCTTTCGACTGTAATTACTCATAGTAGAAGCTCTAATGTGTTGTAGGTTGCTGATAACTTGCTTCACGACGCCACTAGCAATCTAGAAACTTTGATATTCTGCTCCCAGACCCTTAGAAGCAAGGTAACTTCTCCTCTTGCTCTATTGGTAACCGCTGTTTTCTATGTAGCGGGAGATGGTTAAGATTCAGTTTGTGAATCTTTTGTGGTTTACGATGGCTGGTTTGGCCTTTGATTGATACTTCATTTTTGTATCTTTTCCAGGTACAACGAGATTTTGAAGAACTTCCTTCTGAAGCTTTTCGCCCATTGCGCGATTCCTTAAATGTAAGTGAGCTTTCATTATCAAATTTATTACATTGTCGAATTAATATATATATATATATATATATATATATATATATTTAGTGGGTGCCATATTGCTCGATAGACCTCTAAAACGAATCGTATATTGCTATCTCAATATGATGTTGTGGTGAAAAGAGAGTATAAGCCCTCCTAAGGAAGATAAAAGGCTCCAAAGGAAGTTTAGGCTTCATCTCAATTCCCATGAATAGTGATTAGCTTCTCCTCTTGTAGGATTCTTTCAGGTTTACATAGCTGTTTGTTACTTACAGTGGTTCATCTTATAATTTTACCTAGCTGTACTATTTTTTGTTTGCTTATTGTCTTCTCATAGTGTCTTACTCCAACAGTCTCTTGTTCATGGATGTTTTAATTGCAGAACTTATTGAGAGAGTTCCATAAGGGTCCCCCTAAAGTCAGAACTCAGGTATTGACCAGGAGCTACATCTACATTAATTCATTAAATAATTTAATAATCGTAAGAGCCAAGAGGATATTATTCTGAATAGCTTGCTGCTGTAGATTAGTATTGCTGTTGCTGCTTTGGCTGTACACGTTCCTGCTGAAGATTGGGGGGATGGTGGCATAGTGAACTGGCTTCGGGATGAGATGAATTCACATCCAGAATATATACCCGGGTTTTTAGAGCTACTAACAGTTTTGCCTGAGGTATGTCTTCTTTTTACTAAAAATAACTTCTTGCAATAATGCTAATGTCGTGGCCCATGGAAATGTCAGAGATTTCATAAAAGTTAAGTAATGGCACATGGTAGTTATGGTTGTTCTGCGGACTGAAAAGGTTGTCATTGTGGTTTTGAGTTTGGTTGCAATCTGGCTTGTGGATGTACCAAATATCTGAGGCCCGATGAACTACTCCCCCTTAGTAAAGTGGTGCCATATAATGAACTTAACTTATGACCTGGCTTTGTTTGAGTACACAATAATTGGTTAATAATCGTCATTCTGAGCATTCAAAACGTTCCTTAGTTTGAGATTGTAAATAGAAATGAACTCTGATTGAGTGCTTCTAGTTGCAGCCATCAAACCTCAATATACCTTCTCTCAAAGTTCTAATACTTTCCCATTTTGTCCTATTTGTTCTTTTATCTTTTAACATTTGAATGCACATTGATAGAACACTCCCTTTTTGTTTCAATAAAAAAATGTAATTTAATAACAATAAAATGGGATTCGTCTAAGCTACTCTAAGCTACAACATCAAAAGTACTCACCAAACAAAAAAGAAAGAAAGATGAAGAAACGATATATCGATAATAGTAATGTTGCTGGGCAAAAGTTATCATATACTTCAAACAGTTACTATTTGGCACCATTTATGTTCTTGGGTCATTTTATTTAACTGAGAATTTTTCATTTGTCCCAAACATTGTTATTTTGTTATTAGTGGTCTCATGTATCTCCCAAATATAACACTTGTATGCTGGAGCCTAGTTTTTCACCTGTTCCTGTGTTTTCTTCATGTCTTTACAAACAGGAAGTATTCAACTACAAGATAGCAGCTCGCCCAGAAAGACGACGCCAATTCGAGAAAGAGCTAACTTCTCAAATGGAGGTTGCTCTTAACATCTTGACAGCTTGTTTGAATATCAATGAGCTCAAGGAGCAGGTAGTAAATTTGTTTGTGAATGTATTTACTCTAATTCTGATCTTTGAAATGACTACATTTTGCTTATGGTTACGAGTTTGCTTTATTTCTTTTCTATTCTTTTTCCCTTTATCTTTAGCTTATTGGTTTTTCAGGTTCTCGAGGCATTTGCTTCTTGGCTTCGGCTGAAGCATGGGTATAATCTCTCTCTCTCTCTCTCTCTCTCTCTCACACACACACACACACCTTTTTCTTCGAATTCACTTTGGGCGTATCCTTGAGTAGGGTTTCCTTTCTTGAACAATGCTGGGTACCTCTCTATAGTATTTGTAGTGTGGCGACCAAGATGAGTTTTTAGGATTCGATATGTTTTGTGAAAAAATGACACCAAACATGGTGCATTTTGGAGACAGGTCTTTTGATGACAAAATCCATATGCTAGGGTCTTACAGCTGTTTTATCATGGGATCTAATCAGTGAAGTTTTATCATGGGTGTCTGAAATTTCTACGAGGGTCTTGAACCTGTGAATCACCTATTTGTGGACTGTGTCAGTTTCGTGTAATTGGGTTTAGGGTTTTAACTATAGAAGTTCTTGGTTTTTAACTTCTGTTCGTTTCAGGATTCCTGGATCTATGCTTGCAGCGCACCCATTGGTGCTCACAGCTCTTTCCAGCTTGAATTCTGAACTCCTTTCAGAGGCAGCTGTAAACGGTAAAACACCTTGAATAAGCTGATTATATAGGGAACTCTAAAACTTCGTTGCTTTCAGTTTATTATTTCACGTTTATGGTTCTAGAACTGCAAATAGGCAACCGGAAACATTGCTTTCTGGTTTAGGAGCTGATTATATAAGGAACTCTCTAAAACTTCGTTGCTTTCAGTTTATTTCACGTTTATGGTTCCCGAACTGCAAAGAGGCAACCAGAAACATTGCTTTCTGGTTTTTCGTCTAATATTGCTTTTCTGTTCGGCCTTGATGTTTGGAAATAAATTGCATTTACTTATATTTAGTTATGCCTTGCCTATTTTGACATGGTTTTTTAGCTGAATATGCTGTTTCCCTTCTTTTCCTTTTTCATTGCAGTTATTTCGGAGTTGATACACTATACAACATCTAGGGAATCTGGTGGTGTGCACGTTCAAATGCCATTAATTCAAGTCATAGTTCCGCAAGTGATGAATCTCAAGGCACAGCTTAGAGACTCTTCCAAGGTATTGCATACAGAACTCTACAAGTTTTTCTTTGGGGAGTGGATTGTAATATATAACCTAATGGATAAGAATCATCAATTGTTAGCTGCTTCCATGTAGTCAATGCCTACAATAAATATTGTATACATGTTCAATTCTTCTGGTCAGATCCCCCAAAGTTACATTTAGGTACTTCTTTACATGTTTTCTTCAACCTGATGTTTAGAGTGACTTGCCAAACTTTATTAGACATTAGTTTGTTGTTTTTAGTTTTTTGTTTTTGCAGTAGAGATGGAGATTAATAAATTTTATCATATGATTTACTACAGTAGTGGATAAATGATATATAAAGTTTTGAACTCTTTTTTCACGCTGCTGAACTCGATAAAGATAATAATTTGAGTTTAAAAACTGATCTTTACTTTTTTAAGAGAAAAATTTGATGAACCATTTGCCTTAACATTATAACTGATTGCAAAAGAACACTTTATTGATGGCTTTTAATTCTTTTTATTATCATTATTATTTTCTGTAAGGACGAAGAAGATGTGAAGGCTATTGCTCGATTATTTGCCGACATGGGGGACTCATACGTTGACCTGATTGCCACTGGTATAAATATCTTTCATTCACCAAACAACCCTCCCAGAAAGTGTTGAATGCCTCTTATATATTATTATGAGGAGGAAGGGTTGATAATGATTTCATGATTCTATTTGTGCCACTGATCTTTAAACTGTCTGATATATTCTTTTGGTTATAATCTGTTCAGGTTCTGATGAAGCAAAGTTGATTGTACAAGCATTATTGGAAGTTGCTGCACACCCAGAATATTATATAGCTTCCATGACATTCAATTTTTGGCATAGTCTTCAGGTGACCTTGACAAGAAGGTGAATTATTCTGGAACTGTGCAGTCTTTTGGATAGGCCTTCAGGAAAAATATTGAAGTGATGGTTTTGATTTTGTTTCATAAATTGAAGTAATGGATCTACTTTTATTTTCTAGGGATTCTTATATTTCATTGGGTAATGAAACCGCCATGGAATCTGAGAAAAATAGAAGGCTGCATATATTCCGCCCAGCTTACGAGTCGCTCGTATCCTTGGTAAGTGATTCTGCTTCCAGTAAATAGCTCACCTTGTTTACCTGGATTCATATATACATATAGTTCACCCTATATGTATATGTATTTTTCTGTATTTCTTTTGTTCGCATCAATCTTTTGAAAGTACTTTAATCTTATTTCCATGGAGTCTTATATTTTTGTTGGGCAATGGATCTATCTTCATCCGGTTTCTCACATATTTAAACGGTTACAACTGATTTTTAGGAAATAATTGACTTATTTATTATGAAAGGAAATGGAAATATTAGACATCAATAGTGGAGGAAGCAATGAAATACCAGATCACATTATTCTTGTATTTTAGAAGAACATTCTTCTATTTTACTCAACTTCAGAGACTGGAATTTGTTTACAGGTTAGCTTCCGAATTCAATATCCTCAGGATTATCAAGACTTGTCATATGAGGACCTTAAGGAGTTCAAGCAGACTAGATATGGTAATGGTTCGTTGTTCTCTTTGGTGTATGGCCTTTAATTAGTATAGACTAAATCTCTCTGACAAGTTGCAGTTTTTAATTAAGTAGGTTTAGTTGCCTAGTCTTCATGAATCATGATGAGACCTGGGATGTAGCATGTCTTCTTGTCTGACTGGACTTGTATTGTTGACAGCTGTTGCGGATGTCTTAATTGATGCAGCATCAGTTTTAGGAGGTGATGCCGCACTGGGAATTCTTTACATGAAACTTGATGAGGTGTTTATCAATTTTACTGAGCTATAATAACAGTTATTATATTTTTCTTCGCACTCATTTGAATTTTAAGTTCTTGTTTATTGTGTAGTTCATTATTATCATTTTGGTTAATTTCTTTCACATGTTTATCCGACAATTGGGACCATTGAAATCCCATTAATTGCTAATGAACTTGGTGTTATAAAGTAACTATATAATGAAGGAGTGATCCTTTGCTGCTCAGGCAATTTCAAAGATGTAAATCATGATTTCGAGGATTAGCATTCTTCTGATATACTCTTGATTTTAGATTGTGAGATACTTTTTTCATCATGTTGAATAATTTTTTCCCAATTATTTAAGGCCGCAGCCTGCTGTCAGAATGAGGAGAGTGAATGGCGCCCAGCAGAAGCTGCTTTATTTGGCATACGGGCAATATCAAGTTATGTATCAGTAGTTGAAGCTGAAGTAATGCCTAAGGTATGATGTCTTTTATGCTATTATTGATATAATGCGTATGTGGCATATGCATCATGTACATCTTTTCACTGATGCTGTAGTAATGATCTATGGTTAATAGTCAAAACACAATCCTATATTATCCTATGTGATGTGCTGCTGTGAGAATATATTGTTGGAAGATGTTTTGAGATGACTTGGTAGCTGAAAGCTCTTGTAGTATTTTATTTGTTATTTTTATTGTTATTGTTATCATTATTAATTATATAGTGGTTTATGAATGAACAGGTCATGGGCAGACTTCTAAAACTACCTCAGCAGCCCCAACTACTTCAGACAGGTAATCTATTCTACAATTGAACTGATTTATCTTTTACGGCTCTCTCCCACCTGTGTTTTAAGAAGATACATTGTGAAGAGTGGAGGAATTTGCTACCTGTTTACCCAAAAATGGTGTTTGTCAAAAATAAGTTATGTCCTTTAATTTCTAATCCTACGAGTAATAGTTTGGTATACTTAATGCATGTTTCATTATTGAGTTTGCAGTGTGCTTAACAATAGGAGCTTATTCAAAATGGCTTGATGCGGCATCTGGTGGAGTCTCCATACTGCCTTCAGTTATAGAGGTCCTCATGAGTGGCCTTGCTAAATCTGAAGATTCTGCTGCAGCTGCAGCTTTGGCATTTCGGCAGATCTGTGATGGTACGAAAATTTCTTAGTTACTGCACTGTCTTCCACTTTGCTTTATTCCTTGGTGGTTAGAAGAAAAATACTTGTTATGCTCTTAAACTCATAATTGTTGCTCTTATTTCTATCTATTTACCGTTGCGTAAAGATTTGAGAGATCAGAATAATACTAGTTTGGTGTTAAGTCTCATTTTGTAAATCAGCTTTATTTCTTTCTGCAAATCCTTGGGATTCTTGTGTCTGGCCCTTTATCGATTACATCGACTGTTTACTTGTCTCTCTCCCTCTCTATATTTAGATTGCCGGTTAAAGCTCTTTGGATGTTTGGAAGGCCTTTTCCATATATATCACAGGGCAGTGAATGGTGAAGGTACTTTGAAAGTCTGTGCTGAGGATTCATTGCATCTAGTCGAAGCCTTAAGGTAATTTGTTTCTGCAAGAAATTCTGAGAGTGCGTTGCTTGATGAATCTGGTTTAGCATTATCCAGTGAATCTGAACTTCTGTTGGACCTCTTTTCTACAGCAAGGTTATTAGTGAACTTCCCCCAGATCAAGCTAAGAGGGCTCTGGAGGCCTTGTGTTTGCCAGTTGTTAGTCCTTTACAGGTGTGTTTTGTTTTCAGTAGTCAAAAATCCTTTGTTAATGTGGGTACTGAACTAATGCTATAAACAACCAGGAAGTTCTTAGCCAAGCGCCAGAGCTGCTAAATAACAGGCCTGCTCGTGATTTTACAGTTCATATTGATCGTTTTGGGTACATCTTTAGGTGTGATCACTACCTTGTTGCTATGCCTGTTGGTTGATTTAATTATGTAATTATATATTTTATTCTTAAGAATGTTCTAAACATGGAAGTATATCAATTCCAGATATGTAACTCATGCAGAAGCTGTGGCAGATGCAATCCAGAGGCTTTGGCCAATTTTCAAAGCCATCTTTGAACTGTAAGTAATCTCACATTCTTATTGCGGCAACAAGTTTCTTATCTAATATGAGTGTTCTTGACTTATAATCTGACTGGTTCTGGTGTAGTCGTGCTTGGGACATGCGGACAATGGAGTCTATTTGCCGAGCTTGCAAATATGCTGTGAGTTAACTGATGCATGTCTAAATTCTCTTTTCTCATATGATCTACCTCTTTTCATTCTTTCTATTCTTTTTTGTTACTCGTGCTCTTAGGTGAGAACTTCTGGAAGGTGCATGGGAACTACAATTGGGGAGATGCTAGAGAAGATTCAAGAGTTATTTAAACAGCATCACCAACCATGCTTTCTTTATCTCTCTAGTGAAGTTATAAAGGTACGTTATAGAAAATGATTGTGTTCTTATGGTTTCATCTCTTTTTAATTTATTGTCTACTAATTGAGCATTTGGTTATCCATCTGTTGCAGATATTTGGCTCAGACCCGTCGTGTGCTGATTATCTGAGAAATTTGATTGAATCACTCTTTCAGCATACAACACGTATTCTCAGTAGCATTCAAGTACGGTTACATTCAGATGTATTGAGCTTTCTTTTCAAGTATAATGGGTTGGCTTGTTGACTTACATACAAGTATTGCAGGAATTTACTTCCAGACCTGATATAGCAGATGATTGCTTTCTACTGGCATCGAGATGCATCCGTTATTGTCCGCACTTGTTTATTCCTTCTGCAGCATTTCCAGCATTAGTAGATTGCTCCTTGATTGGCATTACAGTACAGCACAGGTAGAGTTTTATTTCTCTCCATCGGTATTATCCGCTGCTTTTTAACATATTTTAGCGATGTAGCATGAGCACCTATTTCAAAGCTATTAGTGCTGGTCCATTAGCTTCAAAGATCACCGCATAACAGAAGCATTGTTTTATTTACATAAAGATTGAATATATAGTATTTTGAAAATTCCATGGAATTGTAGGCAATCAATGTGCATTTGATATCAAGTATCTTCGAGCACCTGGGTTTTAGTATCTGTACTTCTCTTCTTGGCAGGGAGGCGTCAAATTCAATATTGACCTTCTTATCAGATATCTTTGATCATGCAAATTCTATCGAGGGGGCAAACTACGTACCCATCAGGGATGCTGTAATTATTCCTCGAGGATCCAGCATGACAAGAGTTTTGATTGCTGCGTTAACAGGAGCAATTCCAAGCTCTCGCCTAGACAATGTAGTTTGTAATCCTTACTCATATTTTCATACTCTTTCCTATATGCTAACATTGACCATGATAGGACATGTACAAATTTGTATTTGGAATTTGATTAGCTCCCGATCAATGCACAGGTAACTTACACACTGCTATCGCTATCCCGAACATATGGGGCACAGACAGTGGAGTGGGCCAGGGAGAGTGTTTCATTAATTCCTTCGACGGCTGTGACAGAGCATGAGCGGGCAAGATTCTTGCAAGCATTGGCTGATGCTGCAGCTGGGGTTAATGTCAATGCCCTTTCAGTTCCTCTCGAGGAGCTATCAGATGTTTGCCGGCGTAACCGAACAGTCATGGAGATTGTTCAAGGAGCTTTGAGGCCGACATGAATTGAATATAGCAGCTGTAGCATAATTGAGAGAGGATTTGTCATCATAGAGGGGCCATTTTGCTCAGGCCTCCCCCTGTCGGTAAAATAAGTTAATTGTGCGCAAGTTTGTTTTCATACTTTCTGGATTTACTTTGATTCTCCACTTTTTAAGGAGAATCATTGCCCTTTACATAGGGTGGGGAGGGACAAAAGAACCTGTGGTACCTGTATTTTGAGTGGTTTCCTTGGCGTTGTCATTTTTGGGGTTAAGATGACATGGTATAGAGAGCTGTAGATTAATACAAGGAAAGAAAATGTAGGCATTCTTTAGGAGAGTATTCCATCCTTTCATGTTATTGAAACATTGGAAGCTGTGGATAGTTGGGTTTAGCTAGTGGTTGTACAAATTGATTATTGAAAGCGTTGTCAATTTGATTCTGATATTGTAATACAAATATTTCAGTTGGTTTCGTGGTGCCATTTTGAACACTTATATTTTAGTAGTTGCATAAGTTTTCTCAAATGAGTGATATTCACATGACTGGTGATATCGAGTATATATGAATATGGGTTTTATATGGCTATCGACAGCAGAAATATGGTAAGAGCATCTTCATGGTATCTGACGTTCACTCGTTATTTTTATTATTTTTTATGATAACTAGAAATATGTAAGAACTCCCCTGCCCAGCTTAAGAAAAGAACGACTAGAATACCAGATTAAAGGAAACTGTGAAGTACGCCCCAACTCAGCAATGTGTTACGCAACATAGTTCGCTTCTCACTAAACATTGCCGGAAATAAGTGGCTAAACTCGTTATCAATTTCGGTACCTCGAGATTTATAGACAATAGGATGGTATCTGAAGTTTCGCAATGTCTTGCATGTTTAAAATATCGGTACTCAAATATATTAGTTATATGATAATTATTGAGTACCATATTAGTTATATGATAATTAGTCGACTTTAATGCCAACATAATCGAATATTAAATTTCTTGCAATTTTTGCTTATCATTATTTTTTGAACTCTTACCAAAAATAGAAAGGTTTTATTGAAAAGCGGTAAACCAGGAAGGGAAGTAGCATTGACGAATATCAAAGAGCGCGTCGTCACTACCAGTCAACCCAGCCTCCATATATAACCAACTTTACAGTTGCCAATCTCTCTCTCTCTAGAAAACCCAGCCAAAATGTAGAGAGAGAAAGAAAGCTCCAAATCAATCAAGCCATGGTGTCCACCTCTCAGAACAGCAACAATAAAAGCCTCCATTCTCTCCTCGCCTCAAAGCTCACCAACCTCACCATCCCTTCCTCCTCATCTCCGCCTCAAGACTTTGACTTCAACGACGTCTTCGGCCCCCCAACCGCCTCCACCGACTCCTCCGCGCCGCCGCTACTCGTCATCCACAACCGCTCCCACTCCTTCGTCGGCCCCTCCCCGCGCTTCACTCCCTCCTCCTCCTCCTCCCTCCTCCGCCCCTTCGAACTCGACTCCTCCGAATCCGAGAAAGACGAAAACGACGCCGTTTCGGAAGACCTAATAAATGAGGAGCCGGCGGCGGCGGCGGTCCGGAAGTTCGGGCCGTCGGATTTCGAGATCCTCAGAGTCGTCGGGAGAGGCGCGTTCGGGAAAGTGTTTCAGGTGAGGAAAAAGACAAGTAGTAATAACGGTGAGGAAGACGGCGATGGTCTTTATGCTATGAAGGTCATGAGGAAGGAGACTGTTATCAACAAGAACCACGTGGATTACATGAAGGCTGAGAGAGATATTCTCACTAAAGTCGTCCACCCTTTCATTGTTCAGCTCCGTTATTCTTTTCAGGTAGAAAAAAGAATTAGATTGTTTTTACTGCGTCGTTTCGGTGAATTAATGACGGTAATTTGGATTTTGCAGACCAAGTGCAAGCTGTACTTGATAATGGATTTCATAAACGGAGGGCATCTGTTTTATCATTTGTATCGGCAGCGGATATTCAGGTAATGTAGGGTTTTCGAATTTCGAGTGTGTGAAGAGATTTTTGTAGTGGCTGTGTGTGTTGATGTGTTTATGATTTTCGGGTGATTTGTTGAGTAGTGAGGATCAGGCGAGGTTTTATACTGCTGAGATAGTGTCTGCTGTCTCGCATCTTCACAAGTGTGGGATTGTGCATCGGGACCTTAAGCCGGAAAATGTTCTCATGGATGCTGATGGCCATGTAATATGTTCATATGCTCATTTACTGTCGTATAGCTCTTTTTTCGCTAAGATGTCTATGTGACATGAGAGTTATACTTTTGATACAGGTGATGCTGACGGACTTTGGATTGGCGAAGGAAATTGATGAAGATAGTAGATCGAATTCAATGTGTGGAACCACTGAATATATGGCTCCGGAAATTTTGCTGTCTAAAGGGCATAACAAAGATGCAGATTGGTGGAGCATTGGTATACTTTTGTATGAGATGTTAAGTGGTCAGGTAAGCCATAGACTTAACCGCAGCAATTTGTAGTTTCAATAACATGGAATCAATCAGTAAGCATTGTTGATATTCAAATATACGATTAAAGCAATTTAGTTAGTCATGTGATATTATCAAGAGTGTTATTATTGATGGGTACTGGAGAAGCTTGGGAGAACTACCTATTCAAACGGGCTCTCTTTATTTTTTAAATGCTTCCAAGATGTAACTTGGTAAAACGGGATTAACAACTGAGATAGTTAGTAGCCTGCTAATAATATCGTAATTATTTGCTGATTATCTTGTGTCATGTGTTTTGTTTTAACAAATTTATTTTCCCCCCTTTCTGCAGCCACCATTTACACATGCAAATAGAAAGAAACTTCAGGAGAGAATCATCAAAGAGAAAGTTAAACTTCCACCCTACCTTACCACTGAAGCTCACTCTTTGCTCAAAGGAGTCAGTACATGCTTCCCTGATCTTCTCCTTCCTATTCTTCTTCATTTTGTTGAATGGACCACTACAAACAATGGAAAACTAATCTTTATGTTTGCAGTTGCTGCAAAAGGAACCATCCCAAAGGTTAGGCAGTGGCCCCAGTGGAGGTGATAATATCAAAAGTCATAAATGGTTTAAAACAATCAACTGGAAGAAGTTGGAGGCTAGAGAACTGCTCCCTAAGTTCAAGCCAGATGTGACTGGAAAAGACTGCACGGCCAATTTTGACCGGTGCTGGACAATGATGCCTCTAGATGACTCACCAGCTCCTACGCCAACAGCGGGTGAGCATTTTCAGGGATATACTTACGTGGCACCTAACACTTGGCTTTCATCTGTATAAAATGAAGGTTACTGCTAGAAAGGATCGAACTGGGAAATTAAAAGAACAGAAAGTTAAATGCAGATTAGGTTAATTCAAATCATGATCCATCAAATTGCCTTGCTTGTAAGTGTAAGTTCTGATTTAACATCTTCAGTGATGTACATTTGATTGGTTATTCTAATCTTATTGATGAATAAATTCATGTTTTAAGCGACATGCTTATCTCATTTCTTGTTCTGCTTTGCCCTGATTGAGCTCTTTCTGTCATTCATAACATACAATGTAACACTTCCTATTTGGTTCATTTTCAGTTTTAGGCTTGAAAGTTACACCTGTTCCAGTTAGTAGCAAACAAATTAGAGCTGGATATAAACAAACTTTGTATCATTTAAGATGAAAACTCAAACATTAAAATATACGTTTCAAAATTAAGCTGGAGCCTTTGTGCACAGTACTTCGGCCTAAATATATTTATGGAACCTTATATTTAAACGTACAATATTTTCTGTATTTTTGTAGCAAATGCCAGGAAGGTTCATGTTCTCAATCAGTCTATGATACAGGCATACAGCAGCTTGAAACGCTTTCTTTATTATTTGATCGGTTGTTACTGTATAATTTACTATTTTTCGTTAATTTCTAATTGTTCAAGGAAGGTTAATTCTGTAACTTCTGTGGTGTCTTGTCCTAATAAGGCTAGTAGTCTAGATTCTGTATTAGATAGGGAATCCCTGATCACCAGGGATACTTGATGTAATGCCTATATAAAGGCCTCCTTATCAATCAATAAAGACAGAGTTTACTATCATCTATTTCTCTTAGAACACGTTATCAGCACGTTGCTCTAGCCTCCCGTCTAATAGCCCTAAAACCCTAAAACCCTGATTTCAAAATTTTTTTTTCCGAAACCCTAATCCCGACAGCCGACCGCCGTCCTTACCTCCGGCACCGTCTGTCCATTCTCGGCAGTACCTGCGCTGCCGACCTGCCGCGCCGTACCTTCACGAGCTGCTCCTCCTCTGCCTCTCGGCAGACCGGCTCGCCTGCAGCCCTCCCTTGCGTGCTATTCTTTGCACGCATCCCTCGAAGACCAAAATTGCTCGCAAGCCAAGCAAGCGGCCCTCGAAGCCTTCTTCGTTGCTGAGAAGACATCAAGAAAAATCGAAGAAAACAAGCTTCCCCAGAAGTCCAGTTTCGTTTGATCAAGCTTCTTCTGAACAGAAAGCACAAGCCCTGATGTTTCTCAGGTGCCATATCCATCCAACGCTCAAGAAGCAATACCTGAGGAAAACCGATCCCAAAGAGCTATGGGATATCCTCAAGGACCGCTTCGACAATGTGCATGACGCACAACTCCCAGACCTCATGTCCGATTGGGAGCAAATCCGCTTATTGGATTTTGATTCCGTCCAGGAATATCATCAGACTATGCTAAACTTGCAATCTGATTTGAGCTTTTGTGGGGTCGAAAAGACCGATGACGATATGATGGAGAAGACTTTCACGACGTTCCCAGAATCTGCGTCCATGTTGTCGCATCAGTACCGCGATCTCCGTGAGAAAGGCACTATCAAAACCTTCAGTGATTTGATGAATGTGCTTCAAAGAAAGGAGAGGTACCATGAGTTGATTCTTACCACCAATAAGAGGCCTCGAGGACCGAAATTCATTGCGGAATCTCATCAAGCCCGTGGTAAAGCTTCTAAGCAAAAGCATCAATCTCATGAACGTCAAGCACCACCACCACGTACGCCAAGAGCAACACGTGGCGGACGAGGAGGGAGAAGAGGCGCCGGCCGTGGCCGACAGCTTTCTTGGACAAGGGATGGTGGCAGCGCCGCCGCTCCCAGAGGGAGGAACAGTTTTGGTTCCGGTCCCAGGCGTGGTGGCCATACGCCGAACAATGCTTCGGCTCCTTGCTTTAAATATGGCTCCATGAATCATCTTCAACGCAATTGCACAGCAAGTAGAGAGATTCAAGCCGCTTACAAGAAACACAAACAATACATAGAACAAGAAACAAACTATGAGGAGACTTTTAGGAAGAAGAGTACGGTGAAGAAGATACCAACTTCACCGTTGATGACTTCCAACCTACCAAGAAGCGTAGGACTCAGGAGTATGATACTCCGGATTATGAATAAGTATTTGACTTAGGTCATGAGATACATGTTCAAGTTTGATTTTGATTGTTATTTTGACATAATATAGTCAATAAATCACGACTTTGTTCGATAAGTCGTTCTATTTAGAACATCTTTGATGTACTTTTGAGTTGTCATCAATAAAAATTCTCTTATTCAATGAATGATCTGAGATTTTTACATCCCTATGAAAGCATAAATGGTTCAATGCGTCCAATTCTCAATGGCATAATTATTTTGAGTTCACCACAATTCTGGTGATGTTAACTCAAATCCGAAATAAAATCACAAAGACAAATGAGAGACTCGCGAGAAATCGCGTTGCACATTTGGCCAGCCATTCGCCAACAAGGCTGTGATTCGCCAGGCCTCGCTCGCCATGGCTACTGGCCAACTTGGCTACGATTCGCCAGGCCTCGCTCACCATGGCTACTGGCCAACTTGGCTGTGATCCGCTAGGCCTCGCTCGCCATGGCTACTAGCCAACTTGGCTGCGATCCGCCAGGCCTCGCTCGCCATGGCTACTCGCCAACTTGGCTGCGATCCGCCAAGCCTCGCTCGCCATGGCCACTCAGCCGCTTGGCCGAGACTCGCCAAGCCTCGCTCGACAATGCCACTCAGCGCTTGGCCGCGACTCGCATGGCCACTCGCCAGCTTGGCTCAACACCGAATCCGGTTTTTGTCAAGGTATTAAAAGGCGCGCCTGAGGCGCACCTTGAGGCGTGAAAGGCGCAAGGCGCCGAAGAAAAAGCCTCAGCCTTGGCTATCTAGGCGCCGAGGCGCTCCAGCCGTCGTGAGAGGCGGCCGGCACGGCGGCAGCACCCCCTCAATTCCAAATTTCACCAAAATTCATCCAATTCAACATCAAATTACACCCAATCAACTCCAAACAATGCCCTGAACACGATTCTAACCTCCAATTACATAAAAAACAACAAAATCACAACCTCCACCAAAAATAACAAAAAAACCCTAAAATTTCAAATCCTTAACTTCCACTTACCTTGGCCGATTCGCCCCAAATACCTACCCCAGAAGTGAAGAGAAGAAGAAGACGAACCGATCGGCACCGGTGGTGCGTCGATCGGTGGCCGGACAGCGGAGGATTATGCAGAAGACATTGCCTCAGATTCTATATTGTGGAAAATAGGGTGAGAAGACTATTAGACTAGGCATCTTAAGGTCCATTTTCTACAGATAATTCTACAGAAGACATAATTGGGTGAGAAGACAATTAGACTAGGCATCTTAAGGTCCAATTTTGACAGTTAATTCTGCAGAAGACATTGAGAAGACTATAAGGCATCTTAAAAACCACTATGGAAATTTTCCTAATATGAAACTGTAATGTGATTATTGATTGAGCTCCACCAAAGGAAAATCATCAAAATAAGTTGTGAGGGGGTCCAAAGTTGAAGCAGGAAGACTATTCTATGTAAAGTTGGCCAATGAGGAATGTTATTTTGCATGTAAGATTTTCAAACACCTCATTTACCCCTTACAAATACACATCATTTGACCTCTGGTAATTAGTCTGAGTGCTTGATTGTATGTTGGGTTACAAATACACAACTCAAGAAAGAGATGTATTCTAATCAGATGGTATAGGTAACTCAAAAAGTTGCAGAGGAAAGAAAGAAAAAAAACTTAATGAAAAAGGTAGTGATTTGTTATTCTATTGCATATCCTCTTCTATAAATTGGGAAAGCACCCAAGGCAAATGCATCACTCAGCACACTCGCTCCCCAATTAGGACTATCTCGTTCTCTCTCTTTTTGAGCTTTTGACATTGCAGCACCGAAAATGAAGGCATCATATGTAGCAATTGCATTATGCACCATGGTTGTGGTGATGCTGGCCACAGCAGAGGTGTCCATGGCAGCTGTAACTTGCAGCGCCTTACAGCTGAGCTCCTGTGCAAGCGCAATAAGCTCTAACACTCCACCATCAAATCTGTGCTGCACCAAACTCAAGGAGCAGAAGCCTTGTCTCTGCCAGTACCTCAAGAACCCCAACCTCAAGAAATTCGTTAACACCCCGAATGCTCGGAAAGTTGCTAGGATTTGTGGCACTCCCTTTCCCAGGTGCAGCTAGAGCCTGTTCAGATATAATCTGTCTCTGTGTCATATACATGGATAATGCTTCATTAGTACAATGGATAGGGATTACAGAGTTTATTAATTTGCTCATATTGGTATGTGCTATGCTACTTAATTTGTACTGTTGAGGCAGTACTAGCTATATATATTAGTTTTTATGGACAATTACTGGTTCTTGTTCGATGTCAGCATTTTCAGTTTCTTGGTGTTGTACTTGGTATATAATGAGTAGTAGTATTTATGGTTGTGATTTGTAAAGTGCTCTACTTCTATATAATGATTTTCAATAGAATACTGTTGGATATCTGGTATCTACATTTCCCAAGCTAGCTCAGATCTTCATATCTGTAAGTATTGCAGCCCAATATTACTTATTTTAATGCCAGTCATAACCTGGCCTACATTGACATACCGTTTTCTGGTTCTTTCCTGATTGCCAAGAGTGTCAAAATGGTCTGCAACACGACTACTGTCAAACTAGCCAAAATTTGCAGAGAATAAGAACTAGTACTCCTAATTCTTAACAAGAAGTTCTATTCTTCAATTATTATGAAAATGTTCCTCCAGTGTTTGTGAATCCTCTCGAAGCATCTTGCATATGTACTACAGTGCTAGATAAGCGCTTATCGTATGTGAAGTTCTGTACAATCCTGTACTAAGTACACTAGCGTTCTTTGTTTCTTCTTATTAGCTCAGTGCTCGATACTCCTTCCCAAAACTGAACATGGTGTTGAAGATCTATTACTTGTATAATTGTTTTGCTAGCTGCAGATTCATAATTTACATTTGTCATTTGCTGGAAGGATGGAATAGCTGAAAAAAGAAGCAAAAAACTATCAGAATTTTCGATGTTACAAAAGAACTTCAATCTCTTTCGTTTTATCACACATCAATATTAATCTATACTTTGGTGAAGTTGTTAGGCTTAGATCTGGAGATAATATCTCTCACATATTCCGGGTACATAAATTTGATCAGCTACATCTCTAGCTTGCAGAGAGATTGAGATGTGTATAAAGCATTGAACTGTCTTTCGGCACGTACTATACTGCAGCATGTAACATATTAATTT
The DNA here is from genome assembly GCA_963682095.1 of Potentilla sterilis. Classification (NCBI taxonomy): domain Eukaryota; kingdom Viridiplantae; phylum Streptophyta; class Magnoliopsida; order Rosales; family Rosaceae; genus Potentilla; species Potentilla sterilis. Next base: position 49,373,571 of record OY821760.1, read on the forward strand.
GGACAATCTCTCTTCACATCCATATGCGCCTCTTTCATTTTGTCTTATCACACTGCTAATCAAACCTTGCTCAACTACAAAATTCGGGAAAATGGCCTAAACAGTGTCTCACATTTTCTGTTTTCTAACTTTTAGTATCTCACCTTTCAAAAATATCAGAATCATGTCTCACGTTTCATCTCTTGCCTTTCTTTGGTACCTAAATTCGTTAACTTCTTAACGGAGTTTATTCTACTGTTATTTTAAACTTTTAATGACCAATTTACCCTTTCTTCAAAATTTAATTAATTATTATTTTAAAAAAAAACTCATTTACGGACTATATTGACAAATATCAATATGTTTGTAGTACTGTAAGTTGGTAGTAGTTCTAGTTCTTTTAGGATTCCTGAAAAATGCGCATTAGTTACGTAGATAATAGAGCAAATATGTAATTTAGTTGGATAAGGAAAGTACGTTCTCCTAGATATCTAAGTAGATTAGGAATAGGATTATGTTTTCCGTATTCTTATAGGATTCTACCCTTGTAATTCCTTTATATATAGAGGCCTTAGTCATCGATAGTAATTATCTTTTGCTTTACTTAAACACGTACGTATCAAACCAGTTTGTGTTCTTGAGCTTTTGTTCCTGTCCCCAGAAGAAAGAAAAACAAAAAGAGAATGTCCAGCAACGAACCCTTTGTGACACTCCGCAGTTGGGAAAGCTATTTCTCGGAGGAGACACATCATCGGGTTGTCGACTCTGTAACTGTCTGGGTGAGGCAAGAAAGCGTGCCACACCCAGATCGAGGTAGGGTTGGCGACAATATGATTCTCGTCAAAATTCGGTCCATTAGAGGAATCGACGGCCGGTCTAGCAGTGACTGCCCATTTGTTATCGACTCACAAACCCTTCAAGCAGCAAAAAACTTTTGGTTCGACCTCCCAGCGATCAAGAAGGATCCATCCAGCTACCGCAGCAAGTGTACAAGATTAATCCTGGACCTTTTTGCATCCATGAATGTCCCCGAAGATGAACGTATACTTCACAAGTTATTTGAGGTTGTTGACGTAGCTGTCTCCCCCGATCTGCCGATAAAAATGGACATATGGGATGTGCAACTTCGTGACTTCCGAAGTGTCCCACTGAGGCTTGATGGATCACCATTCTGAACAAATGTGATGGATGTGCCGATTCGCAATGCCAACGCAACCCTTGAATCATCTTGTTTATTTGTTATATGCAGCTGATACTAATAACTGCACCTTGTTGTTTCCTTGTTTCCGGTGACTTTGTCTCTTTTTTAATTATGAACATATTGTTTTCGCCGTTTTTGGCTTTTGATTATTCTTTTTTGGTTGATATAATATCATTAATTTGAATGCAAAATACTGTAATAACCCAACATAGAGCTATTGTTGAAGAAACATGTTTTATAAAGTAATTGTTAGAAGATACAAACCTAGAATGAGAAGGATATGGTTGGAGAATTGGCGAGACAATGGGGGTTGATTTCGCCATTGCTTTAATCTGATGGTGGAAATTAAAAGTCCTCGACATGTCGACCTTAACAAAAGAGTCCTCATTAGAGGGGATCCTCTTTTGTAAAAGTAATTGGGAGTAAGCCTGGGGATTAATGTGAAGGGAGATTGGGAGAACGGCACCCATGTTTACCGAGGCTGACAGCGCCAATGTCCACGCAAACGAGAGAAGAGGCAAGTGAGGTTAATCACAACGAAACCATACCTTTTTGACCCCTCACAGCTACTATTCGCAAGATAGGTAGAAACCATGCCTTTTTGACTCCATAAAGCTACTATTCATAATCTTACCGTATTAAGTTCCCAACATAGCTAGCTAGTTAGATTAAGAGGTTCGGAGAGTAGTTTCATCATGTAAGAACCATTTCAGCAAAGCAAGGCAATTGAACATCCTAAACCGAAACTACCCTTGTTGTATAGCTTCTCTACACTCTTTGATCTCTGATTCTCGCAACATACATATGAGAAGACAATGAAAAACACATTCGCAGATCCGATGAATATGCGAGACACCAAATATTTGCCCCCTTTTTGCTAGCAGGGAAAAACTTTAGGATGTGAACAAACAAATTCAAAGGACCTTCAGAGATTGACTACAACTACTGACACCTCAAAAATACTATAGTCCAGATCTTAAACACAATAGAAACTGATGATTGTCCAAGGGTTACTACTTAAACAGAGAAATAAAGAACGTGTACTACTAGCAAGTGATTTACTTAAAAATGCATTATAATATGACGAGAATAATACCATAAGTCTCAAAGATACTGAAACTTGATAACCACAACAAGCTAGAAAGTTCAAGCATCCAACATCATACATATCAGATCAAAATTAAACATAAAATGTTCACAAATTTATTATAAACAGACTGTGACTCATTTGCTTTCACTCATTACCCAGCAACGGTCCAAAGCTAGATAGCTCAGCTGCACAGGAAAAGAGCACAGATATCAAATCAGGCTTACACTAGTTAAAAAGCACATGACAAACTAATCTCAGTCACTATAACAGAAATTAAAGGATCAAAGAATTAACATCTTATTCACAGTATTAGGGATTATATAAGCTAAACATGAGACTCAAACCAATGAATGTGGCTGATATAGAAACTGATTTTAGTAAAGCCCACACTCTATTCAAAATTGAAAGTTATTAGCATCAGAAACTGGAGAGGCCAAAATCTGGGATGCAATAAAGTAAAACCAGAAGAACCTAACACAATTACAATACTTGGAGAATACTTCCAACAAAGAAATGATCAAGTAGGATGAAACTTATGGCTATCTAAAGAAAAGAAAAACAAAACATTTCCTAAAAACACTACACCAATCACTATTCACTATGACTATTACCAATCACTATTCACTGACTATTTTATAGCTGAATTTACAATGAAGTCACATCCTAAGTGACCAAGACTTAGCATTAAACACCACGACAAACACCAGGATTAATATCTCAGTATTCTTTAAGTGGTATGCAATCAATATCTTATTCATTGACAAGAGCGATCTTAATTGAGATTCTTGCATTTGCCAGTTTTTTCTAACAGTGGCGTTTATAAAACAATTACACAAGCAACAACACTCACCATCAAGGAATGATCTCTTCAGCATCTAAAAAATCCTCATTAGGGCCCTTCAGCATTCCACACCTCACAAATTTCTCCTGGTTCCTTTTAAACCACTGAAGTTCATCCTAAATAAACAAACAAATAAAAAGAGTGAGAATGGAAAACAAGAAAACTATATATCATATTCAGCGCAATATACAAAGTAAAGCCCACATACCCAATATCGATTGAGCAAAAAATCGTTGTCAACAGCACCCACAAGTCCAACATCTTCTGTTGAAGTAAAAACCATACCATTCAGACCAAGAGCACCAGTAATGAGATCAACTAGATAAATCGCCTCATGAGCAATCTGTGGGTCAACCGGGGTCCTCATCAAACTTTGCATAACGAGTGAGCAATTTATCCTTGTAAAGAACAAACCTGACCGACCCTGTCAAAACCAGATAAAAGATTAAGACATAAACAATAACAAAAAGATAAATCGTTTATAAAACTATAAAATTCCGGATCTATACTCACATGGAGGAAAGGAGTAAGCTCTGGAAAAACGTTAGAAATGTCCTCATCTGAGCCTTGAAAAAAGTCCCCACAAACAGTATGGAAGATGGGTCCATCCTTGTAGCAGTAGTGAGAAGGCTGTGGATATTGGAAATGACCTCTGGCATGAGTTCTGTCAGATCGAACACAAACACATAATGATTTACTTCGCCAAGAGCCAGAAGAGAATGACGAGTCGGCTCAAGAGACTCAAGTGGCTTGCCCAAAAATGAACCTATTGCCCCAAATTTTCCGATTAGAGAAGACAGTATTCCTCCCATTGTACTAGGGCTTACGGCAAAATGAAACTACTCCAATTTTTGCGATTAGGTCTCCAGGGTTTAATAGCGCGAAGAACAAATGAGATGACGGATGCGGGCCTGCACGGACATTTGGGCCTATGATTACAAGAGCAGAAGGGGAGCATTTGAAATGCTAAATGCAAATAAAAACAATGTTAGTGACCAAAACTAAGTTTTGTTTTATTTTAACGAAAGAACTTGGAACAAAACTAAGTTTAGCGACGAAAAAATTTAAGTAAATAGGAAACCCTTAATACCTTGAACAAATGATGGCTAACCGTGATGTGGTAGCTTTTTCTCAGTCTCCCTCTCCGAAATTGAATAATTAGTTACCCATTATCACAATAGTCGAAAGTTGATAGGGCAGATATTTGAATGATGCGTCGCGAATACAAAGTTGTTCCCGGAACAACACCAAATTGACGGACAACTCTCCCTTTTGTTTGTTCTTTGCATATCGGCCAGTGCTGGCTCGGCTTCATTTGAGTGTCTGCGTTTGTTGGTACAAATTTAGTTTTGGAAAGAATTACGAGGGAGAAGGAGATGGAGTTGAGAGAAGGTTGGGGTATGGATTGAAAATATGATTTGGAAAAAGTTTGAGGGTGAGGGAGAAGAGAGAAGGTTGGTGTATGAAAAAACCAGAGAGTTATGGTTGGAATGTGTCGAGGTTGGCACAAAGAGAGGGGTGTGGCTTCCCTATTTAATATGTCATTAACAAGCGTCAATTTCGGTGGTTACCGTTTCAACTTTTTATCTTTAAGGAATATAATAATAGTTAACAAGCGTCAATTTCGGTAGCATAGGAATCGTCAATTTTCAAACCACATTTGGAGGTTGAGTCACGGAATGTGATGTGTCTTTATAACGCGGGTCCGGATCTGGGTCATGCAATAAGTGTGGAAATTCAATTATATAACTACTGACGTGTGGTGTTGCCCACTTCCCGGACCGGGCTTTATCACTCGTACCGTCATCAACTTTTTTTTTTTTTTTTTTCTTAAAAAGTATTTTACATTTTTTTTAAATCAGTTGTTAACAATTTATTAGAGAAAAAAACAGTTTAAACGTTACAATATTCTGTTGTAATCACAGCACCTAGAAAAGAAGGTAGAGAAAAATAAATTCATCTCTATCTAAAGAACATGCATAGGCTGTCAAACAATGTGCCGCCTTGTTGCCCTGAAGTCGAATATGAGATATCATCCGGGTACCTTGATGTTGAATCTGCGCTTTCAAATCATCATATATTCTACCCAATCTTGAAGTATTAGAACTCGATTAATGATCTAAATAGATTCATGTTTTGTTACTTACCTTCAACCTTATTTAGGGATCAAATGTTTTCAGTTTTCTATTTAACTATATATAATTGTGTTTTTGTTTTTCTATAGTCTTGATGAGTTGTTCGTAATGATGAGTTTGATCAATTAGTTGATGTTTTAATGTGTTTGAAATATTTTTATTGGTCAAAGTAGTGACATCTTCTTTTGCTCAAGATAGTGACATTTTCCCTTGCTGAAAAGTTTCAACTGATATTGAATTTTTATGCTCTACAGGTTATGTGTTTCGTGCGCGTAGTTTGGAATTAGGGTAGTTAATTACAAGAATATGAGGATATAGTGCACATGTTAATTTAACATGTTGTTCATGATTTATTATGTGTGTGATTCTAATCTTCGACATTGGGAAGTTTCTATTAATTTGTTCATCATCCCTTCTGGAATCATTTTAGTTTTTATGGAAGATGATGTGCATAATGTAGTTTAATGAATATGATGTTGGTATCTTATTTTTTGTGTACTTTTTATTTGTGCACGGTTTCAAGACTGTAGGTGATTTGACTGATTTCCATTTGTTATTTTGCAAGCTCATCGAACTTCGCAATAATCAGGTGTTGAGGGGGTTCTTTGAATTATGAATTGACTAGGCTGAATTCCCCTCAAAGAATGAGAGAAATTCGTGTGTGATTCAGATTGCATGAAAATAAAAAAGGACTTGACAGCATGAGTGTGGTGCGGGAGCTAAAAACGCACTGCGGTGAGAGAATTGGGGTTTTCTGGGTTACAGGGCGATCGTGTTGCTTGCTGCACTGCTGTAATGGTGCCAAACACGCAAACATATCACGAGATTGAATACGGATTTCAGGGAAGATATTTAGATAGAGGAAGATAGCTATTTTATGGTAATTAAGTTGCATCCTTAACCGAAATAGTAAGAAGAATCCCCCAATTTTAGGGATCATGCTCAGGTTCTGCTATCAAGAAAAAGAAGAAACAGTGTTGCGGTGTCACATCCTGAACCCGATTTTAATTTTGTTAATTATATAAAGTTTTTCGTAAATTACTAAAAGCATGAATTACGAGTAATTGGGAATATGTTCGAAGATTTAATTCGAAAATGTTTTAAGTTTTAATAGTGGGGAAAATTGACTTGGTGATCCGTTATAATTTTTGAAAAGTTTTCTTTATAAAAGTTGTAGAGAGCGACGATACGAGTTCGTAGACACGCGGCACACGTGAAACGGACGTCGTAGGAAAAAGTTATAACGTAAAATCGGAGGGGAAGAAATTTCTGGAAACGAGCCGAATTTTCCAGAAAAGGAATATTCTGGAATCTTGGAAGAATATTTCTTTCCTTTTATTTTCTTTTCTTTCTTTTCTCTTTCCCCCCCCCCCCTCTTTCTCTCTCCCCGATCGGGCCTATCCCGATTCCTCCTCCCCTCCCCTGATTTCTGCCGTCCGGCCGAACTGGACCGCCGCACTGGTCCCGTTCGGACCGGCTCGGCCTCCTCGTCACGCCGGTGGCCGTGGCACGGCGGGGCTCGGCCCCGTTTGGCCTTGCGGCGTCTGTGTAGATCGGTCACCGATTGCACCGATCTCCCTCCTCCGGCCACCGATCGGCCTGTTTCCAATGGGGGAAAGAGAGGACATGATTGGCACGTTGGATGTCTGAGAGGAATCGGTCCGAATCGGCCAAGGTAAGTGGGAAATTTCGTTTTGAAATTTCTAGGGTTTTTGAACCCGATTTGGGGGTTGTGATTTTAGATGATTTTGGTTGTTTTTGATGTAATTGGAGGGTAAATTCATGTCTAGAACTTGGTTTTGAGTTGATTAGGAGTCGTTTGATTGTGAATTGGTCGATTTTTGGAGGAAAGGGAAAAAGGGGGTTTCGGGGCCGCCGTACCGGCCGCCGTTTGCGGCGGCTGGGATTAATTTTGGCGTCGGGGATGAGTTCCCGAGGTGGTGGTGGTCATTTTGGGTGAAATTGGACTCGTTTGGTGAGGTTTGGCCACTGTAGTGGCGGAGCTGCCGGCGGCGCCACTGTTCCGGCAGCGTGAGGATGAAGATGAACAGTATAGGTAAATTGGTAAAAAGTAAAACAGTAAAAGGTAAGTGGTAAACGGTAAAAAGGTAAATAGTAACAGTAAAAGGTTAAATAGTAAAGTGAATAGTAAGTCTGACTTTTGACTTTGACTTTGACTTTGACTGTTACGGTTGACAAAAAAAATAATAAAAATAAAATAAAATAAAATAAAATTCTATGCCAGAAATTAGCGCCCAAAGAATCGGTCGAACTTTGTTCCCAGTGGGTGGGTGCTGGCGGTTTGAGAACAAAGAAATTTTATTTTGGTTTTGGGTTACTTAGGAGCTGTTTCGGAAGTTTCCGAGGGAAATTTCCGGGACGGGTCCTCTCATGCGGGGTGGAAGCAGAGTTGCTGGGGAGGAGAAAACGTGATCTGGAATAGAAAAGAGGGAGCTGCAGAGAGAAAAAATGGTTTGGGCTTAAAAGAAAAAGAAGGGTTTTTGGGTTTAAAGAAAAAGAATGGCTGGCCCAATTCTCATGCATGTTCACCATTTCATTCATCGATCTAACTCGTTGGGCTTGGATTTCGGGCCCAAGACCGAAATCACCGACGATATTAAATTGACGAATGAGCATGTGCGTTTCCGTAACCTTCCACACCACACCCAAAACTGCAAGCCCCAAGAACGCGTGCATGTGGCTTGGGCTCACATTAAAAGTGTGTTTGCTTGGCGTGCTATAGCCGAGTAATGAACATAAAATCCTTATAAAACCATATGATTTTATATAATCACGTGAATATGCATATTTTTCATCGCGTGACAGCATGGTAACTAATCGCATGATTTTTCAGGTATCAACATCAGGTAATGACATTGTTCATTCTGTTTGTGGTTTTGGTTTAGGATTGCGTCTTTGTTGAACAATGAAACCGTATAACAATAATGACCGTCAAAAGACTCATTCGCTCTTAGGAATCGTTAAATCCGAAAAAAGATTGTTCTGATGTATCATGTAAATTTTTTGCTGCAACGCTGCAACCACTGACCCTAGAAAAATTTCAATGTCACAACAGCTACAAAGTTAACATCGGCCTTGAGGATGACAGTGGCACAATTGAAGTATCACTCGAAGGAAAAACCACAGATTCTCTATTTGGAACACAGTAGATATGAAAAGTCTTCCACAACTCTTGGCAGACAGGCTTTTACAATGCTAAAGTTGCTTTTCAACCTGGACAGGACCTCATGATACAAGCAATCAAAAAGAAGACGACATTGTCTAACCACTACCAACCAACACAATAGATCAAATCAAACAAATCATTGGAGTTCAAACTATCAATGCATACCAAAAAAATAAAAGAACCATTCAAGATGAAGCTGGAGACGAAACAATGCCAGTTGCTGAAAGAATGAGAAGGTAACAATCAAACACAACATGATTTCCCCCTTTCAAATCACATTCAACTTATCAATTATTAACTCACATTTTCATATAACAGACAGAACAAAGGAGCTGCATCTTCTTCAGCATCAGCTGGACCAAGTCAAGAACATAAATAGAAATGAGATATCGAGAAATTCATATTTGTGTACATACAACTTTTGTCCAGATGACCACCAAAATATGCCAACTTTTGTGAAATATCAGTTGCTGTATAGCAGTCAAAAACACTCAAACCAATCTGCAGTATACTTAGCCATGATGCAGATAGTGAAACAAACCAGGGAATGCATTGTATTTTTAGGACTATTTCAAGTAGTAGTGCTTAAACTTTTAGCTATGTTATTTTCACGGAAGTCTATGTTCCATATGCTTAAATACAAACATATGGATGTATGCAACATCAGTAGTAGTCTCTTCAGGTTTGCATTTTATGTTATATTTTCAGCCTGATTATGTGTGGTTTTTGGTGTCATATTCTAGTATATATAAGAGAGTACTTGCCTCCATCGTTTTTTCTAGAACAAACAAAAGCCTCCATCTAATATCTAAACCCTAAGACTTAAGTCCAGGCACGGATTCAGGGAGGGGCTGAGGAGTGCTGCAGCCCTCCCCAAATTTTGGGAGAAAAATTTTCATGTATATATATATATATATAAGTTTATTCTAGTGTGTATTGTGTTGTTCACTTGTTTGCCTACATTGAAAAAAAAATGACATGTCGTGCAGAACAAAAGAACCCATTTAATTAGCCCTACTGTCTTATTCCTTATTCTCTCTCAACCTTTTCTTCTCTCATATGTGACTATTGCCGATCTGCTCATCTGCCATTCTCTTTTCTCAAGAGTCAAGTCCTCACTCCTCACTCTTCAAGACCTCAACATCTTCAGATCTTCTCCTAGTTCTCCCAACTAGCTTGTTCAAGGTATTACACTTAATTTTTACTTCTAAGATGAAATTTTTTTGACGAATTTAGATCAAATTTGGGGATTTTTTTTATTTGGGGTAATCAAATTCATTGATCCTAGAGAATGTTGTTGATATTTATTATTGACCTGTAATGCCCAAGACAGTGACAATTTCTTTATTGTGTTTTTGTTTGAGAGATGAATTCTTTATATTTTGGATTAGATTGCTTAGTTTATTACATATTAGTAGTGGGTTAGTGGTGAGATTGATAATTTTTATGCTTCTTTGTTTTGTTTTTAGGTGTTGTTTTTAATGACAGATCAAACTCAAAATCCTAAGCCACGCAAAATACAGAGGAAAGTAAATTCATACTTTCAAAATAATGATGTTGTTATTGATGATATTCCATGTTCGGTTGAGCCTGAAATCCCTGAACCTTCTAGTTTTGTGAGAGTGCAATCTCGTGAATTTGATGTTAATCACATTGAGCGTGATCCGGGAAAGCGCCCTTCTATCTTGTCATATCCAATTAACGACCGAGATGAGGTTCGAAGAAAATATATACTTTCTGGTCCATATCAACCGAACTTAGAAGAGTATCCAACACATGGTTGTGGAGTTCAAGATCGCAGATTTAATGCTAAATGGTTTGACAAATATCCTTGGCTTGAGTACTCTGATGCGTATGACAAAGCATTTTGTTTGCCATGCTTTCTTTTTGATAGCAATAACAGGCAGTCATTGTTCACTTCTATTGGGTTCAACAATTGGAGAAAGATTGGTGGAGACAAATGTTCCTTTAAAAGGCATGTAGGGAAGACAGGCTCTCCACATTATAAGTCTATGCAAGATTGGTTAGGCTTAAAAAGTGTGTGTAGTCATATTGATAAAGTCATGAATCCACAACCACCAGAATTGATACAACAAAATCGGTTACGGCTCAAGGCTACCATAGAGGCTGTAAGATTGTTAGCAAAGCAAGCACTTGCTTTTAGAGGTGATGATGAATCTGTTGATTCATCTAATCGTGGAAATGTTGTTGAGACAGTGGATTCCTATGGGAGAATAAGTGAGGAAGTTGCAAAGGTCACCTTAGAAAATGCCCCTCGAAATGCTACTTATACTTCACCAAAAGTTCAAAAAGAAATTCTGAGTATTTTTGCCAATAGAGTTAGAAGAAAAATTCGTGAAGAGATTGGGGAGTCTAAGTTTTGTCTGCTTGTTGATGAAGCACTTGATGAATCTAATAAGGAACAAATGGCAATTATCTTAAGATTTGTTGATTCTCATGGATTCGTTCGTGAACGATTCTTTCATGTGGTAAGTGTTAGTGATACTTGTGCTGCAACTCTTAAGAGTAAGATTGACAGTGTTCTTACTGAATATAATCTTCAAGTTGAAAATTTGCGTGGCCAAGGATATGATGGTGCTAGTAACATGCGTGGTGAGTGGAATGGATTGCAAGCATTGTTTTTGCAGAAGTGTCCATATGCATATTATGTGCACTGTTTTGCACATCGCCTACAACTAGCTTTAAATACTGCAGCAAAAGATGTGGCAGTTGTCTTTTTATTCTTTCAAATGCTTACTTGCATTATTAATGTTATAGACTCATCTGCTAAGCGTGTTTCTGAGTTGAAATCTGCTCAAGAAATTGAAGTTGTGGAACAAATTGCTGCTGGGGAACTTGAAACAGGAAGGGGAGCTAATCAAACATGTAATTTGCAAAGAGCTGGAGCTACTCGGTGGAGTTCAAGGTATTATTCTATCAAGAACTTGATGAAATTATATAACTCAACTAGTTCAGTTTTGAAAAATATGAGGGATAATGGACTCAATGGAAAAATACGTGGACAAGCTTTGGGTGCCTATACATCTCTAAGATCATTTGATTTTGTGTTTTGCCTATTGTTGTTGGATAAAACTATGGGAATCACAAATGCTCTTTGTAAGTCTTTGCAAGAACAGTCTCAAGAAATATTAAATGCTATGAATTTGGTTGCTAGTACAAAGGGTCGTCTTCAAAAGTTGAGACAAGATGGTTGGGCTGATTTCTTTGCTAGTGTTGTATCGTTTTGTGACACACATACCATTGGTACTCCAGATTTTAGTGCTCGTCATATGGAAGGTACGAATCGTCTCTGTCAACAACAAAATTGTGTCACTATTGAGCATTATTATCGTGTTGAAATATTCAATGCTGTAATTGATTTTCAGTTGATGGAACTAAACAGTAGATTCAATGAGCAAACAAGGGAGCTCTTGATTCTTAGTTCTGCATTGGATCCTAGATTTGATTTTCAATCATTTGACATTGATAAAATATGTTGTTTGGCTGAGAAGTTTTATCCTCAAGATGTGCCTGATGTGAATGATCTAAGAGACCAGTTGGAGCACTTTGAGTACCAATTCTCTGAACTTTCTGAATTTCAAGATTTATGTACTCTTTCTGAGTTATGTCAAGAGTTTGTTAAGACAAGGACACCATTCTTGTTGATTGAGAGACTAATTCGTCTTGTGATGACTCTTCCTGTTTCTACAGCTACAACAGAGAGAGCGTTCTCAGCCATGAAGCTCATTAAGAACCGACTTCGAAGCAAGATGAGTGATGATTTTCTTGCAGATTTAATGACAGTCCATATTGAGAGAGAAATTGTCGATTCTATTGATTCAAATTCGGTTATAGATGAGTTTTATGCATTAGGTAACCGAAGAGCACAACTTAAATAGTTTGAGGATATATAGTGCTCTTGTAATACTTAATGTAAATTTAGCCCCTCTCACTTTTGAATCCTGGTTCCGTGCCTGCTTAAGTCGACAGAAAAGAAACAAGGGAGATGAGTGTAACAGGCGCAAACGCAGTGGAGGGAGAGAGCGGCAAGGACAGGCGGATTTACGTAAGAGTATTAGGCAATGACAAGACTTAATTAGTACGTGATTGAGGAGAAATCTCAGATGGAACCAACATCACTACCATCTGCTAATGAGGTAACTGAATGTAAATCTGCATTATCTCATTGGTGGAGATTTGCATACAGATACTCATAATCCTGATGATGATGAATCTCTTGGATATCGTCATTTGAATTTGGACATGGATTTGGTAGCAGAGGAATGGCAGACAGGATGCCTCAGTGTAGCTTCGGCCTTACCACAGCTTCAGCTTTGGCTTGGCCCCGGCCTTTGCCTTGGCCTCGGCCTTGGCTCGGCCACGCCACCTACGACGGTGTCCGGTCTCAATCTCTGACCTAGGTCATGTTAAATGTTGGTATTCGGTGATTAAAATAAGGCTTATCTCTTTCTCTCAAGTTATGTCGTTGCCATGGCTATGTTATTAGCCTTAATACACTTCATTTTCTGATGATATATTACTTCAGTACACTTACTTTCAAATGTTCGCCAAAGTCTAAAGTAGACTATTGATTCAATTTACATTGTTTTTATAGATGTATCAAGGCGAGATTGAGTGTTTGTTGGACTGTGCAACAACTCACACGATTCTGAGGAATCGGCAATTGTTTTCGGATTTTTCGCCAAGAGAATCATCGTTATCTACGATGACAGGAACTGGACCCGTCATTAAGGGTCGTGGTACTGCTCAATTCTTATTGCCAAATGACACTGAAATTCGGGTAGAGAACGCCCTATATGCGCCTAAGGCGCCAAGAACCTTGCTAGCTTTTAAGGATGTGCGTGACAACGACTATCACCTCAACACTTATGTTGAAAATGGAACTGAATATCTGTTGATCACCTCCACTGAGAATTTGCGTACTCGCATTGTGGAGAAGTGTAAGCGTGTTCGAAATGGCATGTATTTCACAACCATTAGAGCCAATGAATCTCATGTTGTTGTCTTATGCGATTCAGATGCTTACAAGCTTTGGCATGAGAGACTCGGTCATCCGGGTCGTGATCTGATGATCCGTATTTTGAAATGCTCCCACGGTCATCCATTTTTCAGATCACAAAAGCACAAAGGGCGCCTCGGCCTCAGTTCGGCCGCCATGCCGTCGATAGCCGCCTCTCGGCTCCAAGGAGAGGTTCGGCCTCCTCCTGCTTCTCATGCTTCTGTAGCGATGTCTAATGCTCATCGTTCGTTTTGCAAAGCTTGTTCACTAGCAAAACTTCAAGCAAGACCATCTTTTGCTATTGATAACAAACAGAATATTCCGTTCCTACAACGAATACAAGGTGATATTTGTGGACCTATAACACCAGAATGCGGACCATTTAGATATTTCATGGTTCTGGTTGATGCGTCAACGCGTTGGTCACACGTAGCGTTGTTGTCCACGAGGAATGCTGCATTTGCTAAACTCCTAGCTCAGATCATTAAGCTTCGGGCTCACCACCCGGACAATCCGATTAAGTCAATCAGACTGGATAATGCTGGAGAGTTCACGTCAAAGTGTTTTGATGACTATTGCATGTCAGTTGGGATTGAAGTTGAACATCTCGTGCCCCACATTCATTCTCAGAACGGTCTTGCAGAAGCAGCCATTAAGAGACTACAGCTTGTAGCTAGGTCTCTTGTCATGGCCACAAACTTGCCAGTTTCGGCATGGGGATATGCAATATTACATGCAGCTATGCTTATTCGTCTACGACCCACAGATAGCCAACCATTTAGTGTGTACCAGTTGGTAACTAGTTACGAGCCTGATATTTCGCATCTGCGTACTTTTGGTTGCACCGTATATGTGCCTATCACGCCTCCACTGCGTACCAAGATGGGTCCACAACGACGATTAGCTATTTATGTTGGATATGAAACACCAACAATTGTCCGCTACATAGAGCCTATGATAGGTGATCTGTTTACTGCAAGATTTGCAGATTGTCACTTTAATGAATAATGAGACATCCTTCCCGCCGTTAGGGGGAGATGGGGCCGCATCCGTCCCTAGTGAACGTCAGGAATTGACGTGGTTCTCTCCCACTATGTCTCATTATGATCCCCGTACGTCTCAGTGTGAGACCGAAATACAACGCATATTGGAACTACAAAAGGTGGCGGATTCGATGCCCGACTCCTTTACTGATATTGCGAAAGTGACAAGATCAACCATACCTGCTGCGAATGTACCTGCAAGGCTCAACATTCCTCGCCATGCGCGAACACGCTCCGCCGGTCTCGGACCCGCAGCCCTAGGTGCCGTCGGCAGCCTAGGCTCGGCACCTCCAAGTGGAGGGCCGGCGTCGACTTCGGATCCTCCTAGAAAGAGGGGGAGACCAATCGGTTCCAAGGACAATGTACCTAGAAAGAGGGCATGTGTCCAGGCACAAAGCGATCCGTTCATCATCGATACTGTGACGCCGTCACACGAGATTGTCTCCGACTATACCTATGTCCAAGAATCAACTCTGAATCATCTGGGGGACGCCTCAGACTCACCGTTGATGTTGGAGAACAAGGAAATCTCACTAAACTACTTATGCATGCACAATCTTATGGAAAGGAATTCCATGTATATCGATGATGCATTCGCCTACGCCGTTGCTCAAGAAGTCATTGACGACGACGATATGGAACCCCGCACTGTTGATGAGTGTCAACGTAGGGCGGATTGGCCGAAGTGGGAAGAAGCAATCCAGGCTGAACTAGACTCTCTAAAGAAAAGGCAAGTATTCGGACCGGTTGTGCCTACACCGCCGAACGTGAAGCATGTTGGACATAAATGGGTCTTTGTCAGAAAGCGCAATGAGAATGGTGAAATCCAGCGATATAAAGTTCGACTCGTGGCGCAAAGTTTTTCTCAACGCCCTGGAATTGATTATGAGGAGACGTATTCTCCTGTCATGGATACTATTACCTTCCGATACTTAATCAGTTTAGTAGTCTCAGAGAGACTCAATATGCAGCTTATGGATGTTGTAACAGCGTATCTTTATGGGGATCTAGATACGGAGATGTACATGAAAGTGCCAGAAGGACTTTCGTTACCCAAGTCAAGTGAGCAAAAACCACGAAGTTCATTTGCTATCAGGTTGAGACGATCTCTATATGGACTCCGACAATCTGGTAGGATGTGGTACACACGGTCAAGTGATTACTTGATTGGGAAAGGATACAAGAATGATGAGTTGTGCCATTGTGTGTTCATAAAGAGAACAAGTTCAGGATTTGTCATTATAGCCGTCTATGTTGACGATATGAACATCATTGGAACTCTAAATGAGATCAATGAGACCGCAAGCTACTTGAAATCCGAATTCGAGATGAAAGATCTGGGAAGGACTCGGTTTTGCCTAGGCTTAGAACTAGAGCACCGAAGTGGTGGAATCTTTATACACCAATCTGCATATGTCTGAAAGATGCTCAGGCGATTTAACATGGACAAAGTTATGCATCCTACAGGCACTCCCATGGTCGTTAGAAGTCTGGATATCAACAAAGATCCCTTTCGTCCGAAAGAAGATGACGAAGAGGTCTTGAGAGCTGAATATCCATATCTTAGTGCAATTGGAGCTTTATTATACCTAGCTCAGTGTACTAGACCAGACATTGTTTTCTCAGTGAACTTGTTAGCTAGATTTAGCTCTGCGTCAACACAACGTCATTGGGTTGGAATCAAGAACATCTTTCGATACCTTAAAGGAACCCTTGACATGGGCTTGTACTATCGAAACACTCATCAGGATTCGACACCTAGTCGATCTCTTGCATCCAACAGCACAAACCGTGGCTCGGATCGCCATCCTGCAGTCATATCCGCCAAGACTGGCTTTGGCTCGGCCATCCGCCATCCTGTAGCCATATCCGCCAACATATCCGGACCCGAGGATGCTAAGTCGTGGTCCCGATACGGCTTTGGCGATACCCCCTCCTACTCAGATACACCAAATGATGTGATGGTAGGATTTTCTGATGCTGGATATTTGTCAGATCCACACAAAGGACGTTCCCAAATCGGTTATGTTTTTACCATTGGGAATACGACGATATCTTGGAGATCAACCAAACAAACCCTTGTTGCTACCTCCTCGAACCATGCTGAGATTATTGCACTACATGAAGCAGTCAAAGAATGTGTTTGGCTTCGCTCAGTTATATCTCACATTCGAGAGTCTAGTGGACTTGAGTCTACTACGATGGGACCAACTTGCATATTTGAAGATAATGCAGCATGCATTGAGCAGATGAAGTTGGGATACATCAAGGGTGACAATACTAAACACATTTCGCCTAAGTTCTTCTACAATCAGCAGCAGCAAGAGACTTTGAATATCCAAGTGAAGCAAGTCAGCTCAAAAGATAATGCAGCTGATCTGTTCACCAAGTCTCTACCAAAATCTACATTTGTGAAGCATGTAAAGCGCATTGGTATGTGTCGCTTATCCGAACTCAAAGGCTGATTGACTATCAGGGGGAGTTCTCGTCTAGACTTCAGGGGGAGTCTAGCTATGCATGTCTCACATACTTGTAGTTGGTGCGTTGTACTCTTTTCCCTTAGACCATGCTTTTATTTTTGCCCAAGAGGTTTTTGTTTGCTGGCAAAGGTTTTAACGAGGCAACAGTTCATGCACCATTGAGGACGCGACACAAGGGGGAGTGTTCAAGGAAGGTTAATTCCGTAACTTCCGTGGTGTGTCTTATCCTAATAAGGCTAGTAGTCTAGATTCTGTATTAGATAAGGAATCCCTGGTCACCAGGGATACTTGATGTAATGTCTATATAAAGACCTCCTTATCAATCAATAAAGACAGAGTTTACTATCATCTATTTCTCCTAAAACACTAATTAAATTAGGAATTTAGCTTAAGCAACCCAATAATAATCCTTGGAACCCTAATCTAGTTGGGCTAGGAATAACGGCCCTTCAATAGCGATATAAATCATCTTCACAATATGGAATTATCGATCAAGCCTTTCATTCTCTCAAACTAGGTGTTGAGATTCAAAACAGCCATGGAAGAGAAAGCTAAATCTGTATATATGGTGGCGCATTCTGATGACGGCAAATGCAGTGCCTTATATGAAGTGAAAATCCAATCAGATGGAGAAGTTACAGGCGTCGTAGGCCAGCTACTTGAGCCGGTGGTCAAATTGTTTGATGACAAAGGTACAGTGGTACCGGAGCATTCAAACTTGGCAGCTGCAAGGTTCTTCAGCCGCTCCAAAATATACCTATGGTTGAACGACAGCAATTCTAACGTACGTAACAAACAGAAGACCACCACCAACACAACTTCCGCACCCTCTTATGGATATGTATTGGACACCAAGACAAAGTCATTGGTCTCGTTTAAGTCACCACAAGCACATAAGCCGTCAGCAACTGTTATTTCGGCTTTTGGTAGCCTCTATCTTCTTGCGAATCCAGAATGCTGGCCGAAGATTCCAACCCCGGCCTTTGAGCGATATGATCCTGCTACTGATTGTTGGGAATCCCTCCCTCCTTTTCCCGGTTATAATCACCGCAAAGGGATTAAGATTACTAGTTATGCCGTCTGTTACAGCTTTATTCTGATCACAACGAACCACCGTAAGGATAATTACCTGGATTTTAACGTGACCAGAAAACAATGGGCGTTTGATGTGACCAGAAAACAATGGCACGAAGTTAAAGTATGGCCGCCTACTCAATATCGTTTTACGGATGATATTTCAGTCGGCCGGGGGAGGGCCGTGGTTGTAGATGATACTATCTATACCTTTAACTATTTGTGTACTAGTGTTGTGGCATTCAACTTTTGGTGGGATTTAGATGAGGATGGTGATGTTACCTTCTACGTAAGCTCAGAATCCATCTTGAAAGGCTTGGAGACTAGGTCGGGGACAGAAGGAAAGAAAGAAGGGTATTTGGTTCATTTGGGGAACTTGGATTTTTGTCTTGTCCAAAAGTTTGGAAGAGCTGGTCATCAAGGATTATGTATCACCACGTTTCAGGTTGTGGTCGAAGAGAGCTTATTCGGTGCGTGACTCAAGCATGTGCTTGAGTCTAAAAAGCATGACGTGGCAGTGAGGAGAAGAAGGTGGGACGGACGCGCGGTTAGGGGGTGCTTGGGTTCCTCTCTTCTGCTCAGATATCTCGATTTGCTCCCATCTGCCATCGCTCCCATCTGCCATCGCTCCTCGCATATCCCTCTCTGCTCCTCGCATATCCCTCTCTGTTCGGCTCTTCCGCTATCATCTCCCATATCCCTCTGCTCCCATCTATATTCATCTCTCTGCTCCCATCTCTATTCAGCTCTCTGCTCCCATCTCCTCTCTCATCTTCCATTCTCCTATGTTCATGCTCATATATCCCTCTAATCGTTCTTTAACGGCCAACGGAGGTCCGATGTGTCGATCGGCAGTATGAACACCTCTAATTCTTCCCAAACGGCCTGGGTATCAACTGGGTTGTCCTTGTTTCTTGTCTGTCCGTATTTTTGAAGAGCGGATGATTTTAGAGATTGAAGGCTTTGAGATTTTGGTTGCATAGTTGATCGGGAATAATCGAATGCTCTGGTATCGCTGAAGACGTGGTTTGTGTTGTAGAAGGTAGTAGAGGTCCAATTTCAGCCGTCGGAAGGTATGAAAATCAATCAATCTTACTTGAGCAATTGTCTGTGAATTGTGATTTTGGATTTAATTACAGTCATTCTGGGGGTTGTACGAATGTGTGGTAAACACCTAAAATGTAGTTTGGATTAGCCATGTCTGTGTAGTGTGGGTACTTATGTAGATATGTTAATGCTCAATTTCCTGTACGTCGGACCGAATATGAAAGGGTCTGAGTTTTGGTGCGCAGGTTGGTGATGGAGTCAACTGTACCGTGTTCGACAGAGACCGATAACTGTAGTGGGAGGGAGGGTAGAAATGAAGAGTCTGATGTAGATTCAGAAGAAGAGATGGAAGAAAGCAGCACAGATGGTTGTGATGAGTTGGAATGCACAATGTTCAACGGAAAACCGTACAGAGACCTGAACATTGATGATTTGAAAAACGTAAGGTTTGGCAATCTGAAGGAAGCGGAAAGGTTCTATTTATACTATTCAGTGGCAAAAGGCTTTAGCATGAGGAAGCACCGGCAGGACTGGAACAGTGGTCACACGGCGATTATTAGAAGAGAAATGGTGTGCTCGAGACAAGGGAAGCGCAAAGAGCGTTTGAATGATAGTGAAAGTAGTGTTTGTGGCATGAAGAAAATGAAAAGGCCATCTACAAAGACTCGACGGGTGTCAAGATGCTTGTGCTCGGCCAAAGTCATTTTTAATAGAGAGAGGGAGGGGTCGTCATTTTACGTATCGTCATTTGTGACAGAACACAACCATGATCTGACTTTACGCAAACAGAAGCAGTTCATGAGGTCGAATCGGGGTGTAAAAGATCACGACATTGCTCAGGTGAAGTCTTTGAGGAGTGTATCTGTTGGGACTGCCCGTGCTTTTGAGTTTCTTGTTCACCAAGCTGGAGGTCATGAGTTTGTTGGATTTACTGAAAGGGACTTGTACAACAAAGTTCAGCGGGAGCATGGGGAAATTATGATGGATGAGGATGCACAAGTGTCTGTTACTTGGATGAATTTGAAAGCTGTAAGGGACCCTAACTTCTACTGTGTATTCAGCGTGGACGAGGAAGGCAGGTTGGCTAATATGTTCTGGCGCGATGGAGAATCATACAATGACTATGTGAAATATGGGGATGTTCTCATATTTGACAGTACGTACAAAACCAACATATATGATAGGCCTCTGGCAGTTTTTGTTGGAACCAACAACCACAGAGCGACAGTTATATTTGGTTGTGCACTGTTGGTAGATGAAACAGAGGAAACATACAATTGGGTGTTAACAGCGTTTCTAACATCTATGAAAAATAAGCATCCGATTTCGGTTGTTACGGATAGTGAACAAGCGATGAAAATATCGTTGGTAAATGTAATGCCTGAGGCTAGACACCGTCTTTGCGCATGGCACGTTGGGAAGAATGTGATGTCACACTTGAGGGAGCCAGACACACAGAGAGATTTCTTCCACCTAATATTTGCAGGGCTGACCCGTGAAGAATGGGAAGCTTCTTGGGAGTACTTCGTTTCGATGAACAAGTTGGAAAACAATTCATGGGTGAATGGGATGTATGAAAAGAAAGAAATGTGGGCAGAGGCTTTTTTCAGAGAAGGTTTTTTTGCTGGAATATGCAGCACCCAAAGGTGTGAGGGCATGCATAGAAATCTGAAGTTGGGGCTTGGTAGGTGCATGAGGTTGTACGAGTTGTTTCCCCGACTAGAGAAAACTGTCGCTCGAATAAGGAACAAGGTTATGTTTGATGATTATAAATCCGAGCAGTTTTCACCGGTTTATAAATCGCATATGCGTATGGTGGAGGAGGACATTGGGGAATTGTTCACGCACGATGTGTTTTTGTTAATAAGGGATCAGATTATGTACGAGGTAAAGTTCAATAAATCCCCACCTGTTGAAGACTCGGGGACTGGTGAAAGTGTTGTGACTATCACGCAGTACGGGAAACCTGACCGTACCTGGCAGGTTAGGTACTTGGTTGACGGAGACAACACTACTTTCTGTTGTTCTTGCAAGCTGTTTGAGTCTGACGGAATCCCGTGCTGTCATATGTTTTCGGTGATTAAAGGATTGAATTTGACAAAATTACCTCCTTGTTTAGTTAATAAGAGGTGGACAAAAGTAGGCGATGCGCAGCTACACAGCAGCAGTAACGGGGAAGGGAACTGCTTGCAGATAGCGAGGTATGGTGAATTGATGTCGACTTGTTCTAAGATCTGCCACATTGCTTCACATAGTGAGTTGGGGTATGACGAGGTGAAGGAAGTGCTGAGGCGTCTGACCATTGAGGCGGGTGAGCTACCGCAACCAAAGGACATGATACTGTTTGAGCCTGAGGCATGTATTGATGTTTCCAACGGTCTCCACCGTAACGTGATTAAGGACCCCATTCCTTGCAGGAGTAAAGGGACGAAAAGCAAAGCTGTCGGTGGGAAGAAATCAACAACGAAAAGGAAATGTACAAAATGTGGAGGTTCAGGGCACGATCGCCGCACGTGTGTGGTAGGAGGTATGAGTGGGAAGTCTAAAGTAAGTCAGAAATTGGGAAGTAATAATGCTTTAGATGGTCATAATAGCAGTGACGGTGGGTCTGGCTGGGTTCCCAGTAGTGCCACCTCTGAAACCTCTGAAGACGATGTGGAGGATGTGGGAACATCAAATAGTGATAGTGTCAACTTATTTCACCACCGGGAGGAAGGCAGGTCGCTTGATTATATTTTTGGGAACACATGTTCCCCATCAAGCAATCGTGGAGGAGCGGGTGATTACTTTCGTCACTTCAGACCTTTTACAGATCTGTTATAGGGTGATTGTTCGTGAATAATCACATTTCTGAGACAAGTAAGCAATTTGGTATGTTTGTTTTCGTGTTTGTATTAGTTTCAGCTGGTTTTGTTTAATTTCAATATGTTGGCTGTGAAATGGATTGCTTATTATTTGGTCAATGTGTTAAAGTGACGGCGCACAAATTGGTATAATATATTGGTTTATAAAAACTAAGTACTTCTGAGACGTGCACTCATATTTAATGCTTCTTCTTGTTATTCGTCCTTCAATTGGTTTTGCCGTTTAGGGTGATTAATGTACTCTGGTTGAAAACTTAGTTGGCCATGTTTGTGGAAGCTGCAAATTAGGAGTAAATGTATCCGGGATTAAACTGTATGGCAACCATATTGTCTTCATTAAAATGTGTTCTGTGGTGGTGTGGATGTTTGACTCATATCTCCTTCTGTTATGTGTTTGCAGGTTGTTGACACTAGAAAGGGGTGGTTGTTGACACTAAAAAGGGGTTGGTTGTGCAACATCATTTGGGTGAACAAGTGTAGATTATTGTAATTGTAGGTTTCCCTTATAATTAGTGTCATTTTCAGTTCCATTTTCAGTTCCAGCCTAAAACAATGCTCTGGTACTCAATTTACATCTATGTTGTCTCCCGTGCCTACTGTTATTGCAAGCTACTCAAGTTTGATGTGCTGCCAGTATTATTAATTTTGTGCAACCTTTTGGTTTTACCTAAACAGCAGGACCATCTGTGATCCCTGTGAAATGAATTGGAAGGACTAAAATAGGTACAGCATTCACACAAATTGAAGGCAGGAATTGATTTAGGGTTTAGGGTAGGCCTGCCAATTAGGCCCGTCAGCCCGAGACCCAGACGAAACCCGCCCCAAAAAAGCCCGCCCGAGCCCGCACGTTTAGTAAACGTGCCTAGAAAAGCCCGGCACGAGAAAAGCCCGAGTTCTGACGGGTTGGGCCCTGCTTTGACGGGCCGACCCGTTGGAACCTGCCTGAATAGGAGAAGACGACGGAATCGGAGGCGGCAGAGCAACCGGAGCCCCAAATTGAAGAAGACGAAGCCGGAGACGACGAGGAACCGGGTAAGAAGAAGGACACGGACTGAGCATCAGAAGAAGATGAAGAAATTTGAGGTTGAAAACCCTAGCGAGACCAAAGAGGAAGAAGAAGAAGAAGAAGCAGATGAGGTGAAAGAGAAGAAAGAGAAGAAGGTGAGGACTGCGGAGTAGGGCAACACCTCACCTTGGAGTCCGAATCCCTCTCCATCGAGCCGGACTCCAACAGCTCCTACGGCCTCAACGTCCGTAAGACGGAAAACTGCTCCGCAAGCGCAGGAGTACGAGGGGATCCCGGTGGAGGGATTGGGTGCGGCGCCGGTCTGCCACTACGGGCGGGTCCGAACCAGAGGAATTGGCCACGGGCTGGGGAGGCTGGGCGACCCAGAAGGAGGTGAGATTGGAGTTGCTCATCAAGGCCTCAATCGAGGACGGCGGGATCGGAGAAGACGACGAGCCGAAGCAGATGCGGAGGAGAGAGAAGTTTGAGAGAAATGGGTTAACGGGTCCCAATGGGTAGCCCATGAACCCGTCGGGCTGAGCACGCAAAACCCGTTAACGTAAACGGGCTCGTAACGTGCCGGCCCGTTCAGAGCACGACCCGTTAAAGACCCGCACGAAGCCGCACGATTGGTACTGTTCTTTTAGGGTAGTGAAGAACGTTAAAAGAGCATAGCCAAGTAGAACACGTTCAATATCTGGATAGCAATCATAGCATTGTGATATTTAGACCTGGATGCATTGTTAAACGGCGGCGACATTTACATTATACATAAGTGTTGCCATGTAAAAACTATTCCATGGACGTTTTTCCACTGCAACACCAAATAAGTAAACAGTCCTGCAGTCCTACCCTACTGGGTTTCACAAAATTTCCAAGTCAACTCAAAATTACACCCCTTGACTGTAATCAAATATCCCTTAGTCCCTTACAAAAACCATCTCGTCAACATCGCGATGCTATCAAAAATAGTAAGGGGCAGTCATCACTGCTGTGTCTTCTGAAGTGATGTTTATAAGGGATCCAACAACTTCTGCATGTGTGTCCTTCTTCCCCTTAACAGTGGTTGATTTCCCCTTCCGAGCACTCCAACGGCGCAGTGAGCACGTTACTTTATCGTCCAGGTGACTGACATCATTTTTGGGATGCGTCATCAACGCAAGTAGCAGCTTTGCTCGCTCAGTATCCGAATCGTACTGATTCCCAACAGGACATAGGAACATCAACATCGGCATCTTTTATAATTCACGCACACATACAAATATGTAGTATTAGATGTGAGGTTACCTGTTTTCCCCATTTGGATCGAGGGTTTTGCATATTGTTGACCAAAAATAACCCGCAGTCGGCAGCATTAGGCTGTTGTGGTCCAAAGTCCTCAACTGCCCAAGGAAGTCTTGCCAACATGACTATATGATCAAGCTGCTGAATAATGTCGTCCATGAAAATGTCATCTAGCAGAGCCACCTTCACATTGGAAAAGTTTGTTATGATTTTTTTGAAAGTCAATATGAGGTAAATAATTGAAGGTTAATTTCAACCAATGGTTTTTGTGTGATTACTTTGACGCTTGCATACTAAACCCTTTTACATGATTAGTTCTAAATTATACATGAGTCGTTTAACTAACTCACTGCTTTTTCCGCAAAACGTCTTCTTGGAAGCAATGTCCGATCGGACGCAGCACTATCCCGGATCTCCAAATATCGCTCTTGGACATGAATTATGAGCAGAAACCAATGTCCATTATCAGCAGGTGTTTTGGTCTCATTCATTGGAACGAATATCTGTTCACAAAATAACAAACCATTACTCGTAATTGACATTACTGAACCCTAAACAATCCACATAACATGACGGCCTAGTCCGTGTACGGACTTATGAGTTATGCCAAATTGTA
The DNA here is from genome assembly GCA_963682095.1 of Potentilla sterilis. Lineage (NCBI taxonomy): Eukaryota > Viridiplantae > Streptophyta > Magnoliopsida > Rosales > Rosaceae > Potentilla > Potentilla sterilis. The sequence continues at coordinate 49,398,438 of OY821760.1, forward strand.
TTCCTCACCTTTTTACAGGTCCCAATTTTTTTTGCAAACCTTGACAGTTGACAGACTGTTGCCACATGGTGAAGCCATGTTTCAGTGGATTGACTAATATCTTTGCCAGCCTTCACAGCTTCCTGAACATATTAGCAATGCAGTTACGATGGATACATTAATGTCCATTAAGGGTGTATACTTCCAATCCTAACTTCGGACTGCAGTAATTGACAAAATATGGAGGCTTGTATACTTACTGATAAATATGTTGGTATGTACCAATCATCCTCCCCATTGTTCAGATAGTTGCCAAACATATTGATCACCTACATGACATACACAATCCTGGTGAGGAGATGCTGACATACCTACATATTTTGGTAACAACCTCTGTTATCTATCTTACCCCTGAACAAATTAATCCCCTTGGTCCTAGGCTCTGAAGTTCAGTTCTAGTCAGATGTTTTCCTTTGCAGGAACACACAACGTCGCTGTGGCCACATTACAGTTCAAAGGAAGGTTACCGACGACATTGATCAATGTAAAGAATAATGAATCAGCATCCAAAGATGGAGATGGAATTAAATTCACTCACTTGGCATCTTTTTCAGTTGGAGGCCTGTCAACGAACACATATTGTATAAGCCGAGCTTTGTCTTTGTCAACGCCGCACTTCACTCCAAATGGTCCGACTCTCTTAAACAGTCTTGCCCCTTTCTTTTTCGTTGTTAGGTTTATCAACGGCTGATCGTCATCATCATCTCTAAACAAAGCCCGGTTAAACCGTGTCTTCGTGAGGGCACGTCCCTGTAGTAGTTTGGTTTTTCTCTCCGTTCCAGTTACCTTCTTTCCCACCTCCTCCGGGGTGACTGAGCAGTCCGAAACAGCCACATTCCCTTTTTTCCCCAGTCCCTAATATAGACCGTAACGGTACAACTTTGATTAATGTAACGGAATAGACCCCATGCAATCCCAAAAGCGTAATGCATTAATTAACAAACATTCATTCGGAGATCAACGTACCTCTTCTCTGTTACTAGTATCATGCAAACGGCTCCTGTTTGCCTTGCTCTGCATCAAAGCATCAAACTGTCCGCTGCTGCTCCGCGCTTGTGTTTCATTGTTGTTTTGCCCATGCATGTTGACCCCGTTTACTTCGTCCATCCTCACTTGCATCATCACCCTCTTAATCATACTCTCAAACCTGGCTTCGGTCAATAGTTCAACAGCTCCCTTCATTCCCCCCACAAGGTCAGTCACTTGAACCACTGTCGGCTCTAACAGCTCTACCTTGTCGGTCAATACCCCAAGTTTTGTTTGGAGGGCTGACATATTAGCCCATAGTTGGGTCATTCTCTCTCGCTCTCCCTTCACCTCTCCATCTTTTCGGGTCACAGGTTGCACCTTTTTCCCAAGTCCTGTTGTTTTCCTACTACCGCTTACCTGCATATGTAACCTGGTCAGCTATGCGCATAGTAAAATCCACACCAGACCTTCGAACTATAATCACACCTGTTCCAACGATTTCTTCTTAACCATTGCGGCAACGGATGTAGGTACCAGAATTTCAACTTTGCTGCGGTTGCTCCACATCAACACAATATAGCAGAGTATCAGAGCCTATCCAAAACCGTCAACCACAAAAACACACATGCATAAAACTCACCAGAACTATCTTCTTAGGATTTGAACTGGTACCGGAGGCTCTTGGTTCTGCACAGGACGGTGGGAGGCCAGAAATATGCATTCACTGTATTTGTTCGATGCAGTGACAGGACTATTTGGTTATAACCCTAAACAATCTAATTAACATTATATAACCATGCCGTTGTTATTCTCGCAAATGGTCATCATGCTTTTTTTGTTCGATGAATTGAAGGGACTATTTGGTCATTAAGTTCGGCGCCTGTAACCCAATTACTAAATAAACAATTTGTGGATTGACGGCACAGACGTGATCACACGCAAGTGGCTACGTGAAGTGATCAGAGGGATTGGGCAGCCACAAATTTGGCGGGTTTTTTTCACTCTAGGGTACTGCAGTGATGAGACGTGCAGCTGACGTCAGACCATGATGAGCCGTGCATGAGTGGAGTAGATAATGTATAAACATGAGTGGACTGAGGTGAGGCAAGTACAACACGTTTTCCCAAACCCTAACCCCTACACCATCATTGCATACACCACCCTAACCAAAATACCCTAAATATATTCCCCTCCACCCGATAACCCACTTCTTGCATGTCTACTAAAGGTAACATGATGCTATAGGGTTTTTGTTGTATGTCACTATACCCAGTACCGGCGCTCCATCAACATAAAAGTTGTGCATTTTGTAAACCCCTAAACCGTAAACCCCGACCCCCGAACCACAAAAACCCTGAACCCTAAACCCCATACCCCAAACCCCAAAAACCCAAATACCCTAAATCCCAAACCCCAAAAACCCTAAACCCTAAACCCTAAACCCCATACCCCAAACCCCAAAACCCCAAATACCCAAAACCCCAAACCCCAAACCCCAAACCCTAAAACCCTAAAGCCTAAAACCCTAAACCCTAAACCCTCAACCCTAAAACCCTAAAGCCTAAAACCCAAAACCGCAAACCCCAAACCCGAAAAACCTTCAAACCCTAAACCTTAATCTTTAAAACCCCAAACCTAAACCCTAAACCCTAAACCCGAAACCCCAAAAACCCCTAAACCCTAAACTTTAAAACCCCAAACCTAACCCCTAAACCCCAAACCCCAAAAACCTTCGAACTATAAACCCTAAACCCTAAACCCAAACCCCAACCCCCAAAAACCTTCGAACCCTAAACCCTAAACTTTAAAACCCCAAACCTAACCCCTAAACCCCAAACCCCAAAAACATTCGAAGTATAAACCCTAAACCCAAACCCCAACCCCCAAAAACCTTCGAACCCTAAACCCTAAACCCTAAACCCTTTAAACCCCCAAACCTAAACCCCCAAACCTAAACCCTAAACCCAACAACCCTAACCCTAAACCCTAAACCCTCAACTTTAAAACCCCAAACCCAAACCCAAACCCAAACCCAAACACAACCCCCAAACCCCAAACCCTAAACCCTAAACCGTAAACCCCCAAAAACCTAAACCCTACACCCTAAACCCAAAACCCCAACCGTAAACCCTAAACCCTAAACCCAAAATCCCCGACCCTAAACCCGAAACCCTAAACCCGAAATTTGCTAAACCCAAACCCCAAACCCCCTAAACCCTAAACCCTAAAAACCCCCAACCCTAAACCCTAAACCCGAAACCGTAAAACCCGAAATTTGGTAAACCTTAAACCTTAAACCCTACACATGGAGGTGGAGAACTCTAAACCGTACACCGTAAACCGTGGAGTGGTAAGCGTACACTGTGAACATATGTGAAGAGTTCATTACACATTGGCACTTTTAATATACCAACTATGTCCGGCATGATGTTACTCCCTAACATGTCACAAATGTTAGGTGACGTTTGGGGGTTCGATTAGATGCGATTGTAGTAGTGAAAACAAATTGTTTATGGTTCCACACAACACGGTCGATGGACAGTGATTAATTATATACCGTAAACCTAGACATACCTACATATTTTGGTAACAACCAGTACTGGTGGTTATCTGCAATGGATATTGACATAATTTTTACGTAGACATACCTAGTAGGTTATGACCAACACTTTTAATACAGGGACCGTAAACCACAACCATAATTCGGCAAATACCACTGTGCTAATCATATTAATATTGGTGAACACCAAAATGTAGTTGCGTATTGTTTATGACGTACACATTGTGAATGCATGGGATTTGATCTAACATTGTTAGGGGAACTGAAGTGTATCCTATCCTTATCATTTACGGTATGTATGTTGATCATTTACGGTTAGGATTTAACATTGGGTAGCGGTTCATTGCAGGGTCTGTACCGTTTGAATACCCGCCGTCGTTGGGGCACTCGCCAATCACTTCCGAAAAAGGTGAAAGGCAGTGCACGGTCTTCAACATTACTCACTTTCACATCTCAACTACTCCCTTCTGAAACCACAAAATTACACACTACTCCCACCCTAAAGCCCAGTTTGCATTCCGGTCAGTCTCGACTTCCGATCACCGGTCACCGATGGAGCATCCTCAGGACAACGTCATGGATCCTCGGCAAGCATATTTCTGTGTGGTTGTCGACATGTTTGACCAAAATTTTCTTCGAACGGTAAATCCTACTTTCAACTCCATTTAACATTGACAATCCGTAATCTGTGTGAAAGTGAAACTAAATTCATTGCTCGTGTTTGTAGAAAATCCCAACCGGGTTTCGACGGAGGCATACACCGGAGGACATGGGGCAAACCATCAAACTTCATCTAATGGGGTTACCGGATGTAGAGTACTCTGTCGGCCTCACACCTCAGGGAGAGGACCGGTGGATGGATGTCGGCTGGGCACGTTTCATCACCTGTATCCGGGATCGCGAACTGAGGATGGTGTTGGTGTTTCGGATGATGGGTCCAGAGCGGTTCGCTGTTACCCGGTACAGAGCTGATGGAACGGTGATGCTTACGAATCCCATCCCTCCTGCGCGCGAGGAAGTCCAGCCAAACGGAACCTTTGCCCTCAAGTACAACTCCTTCGTATCCGATGTTTGGGGTCCACCCGGATTCGCGGTAAGATCCTTCAACAAAGAATATACACTGTCTTAATTATCAACTAAAGAATAGACACTGTCTTGAGTCATATTTATACTAGCACATGAAGTTAAGTTTCCGGAAATTTAGGATTGGATGGATCTATATACTGACTCCCACTCATTTGTCTTAATTAGCCGATCATCCGAGGGCCGGTGGCCGCCATGCTAACAAATCACGGGGCCCCAATGTATGCAGTGCTGTACTGGGCATCCAGCGGCCGGTCTAGATACTGGCCTGTGCTGCTTACCCGAGGACAAGGAGGAACATGGTCGTTTGGGGCGGGTTGGGCGAAATTTGCGGCGGACAATCGGCTCGACGGCCGGCGATTATGCGTGTTCACGTATAAGGGCGTGTCGGACGTCTCGGTGCGGGTATTCCACAGGATTGAAGGCAGTATGGTCGCGCCAACATTACTTACGAACGAGGGTGGTGATGTTGTCGGCGACGCCGAGGCGTGGAATGCAGTCGGCCAAGGTCATGTGCCTGTGCAAGGAAATGTGGCGACGGAAGGAAATGTGGCTGTGCAACATGAGGAGGCAGTAGAAGCCGGCCCTCTGCCCGTCGTGCCCGACTATGAAGGCTATCCCTCGTATCCATGCAGAATTCTACCACGTAATGCGGTAAGATGAATCTATGCTCTCCCTCTTCAATGGTATATGTGATTGGCTTTGTTGGGTAATTGTAGTCGCATGCTATCCCTCAGCTGCCTACTGTGGCTGAATATAATTGGGATATTTATACTTTATATGGTTCTGCTTGAATTTAATATGCATTGGTGGGACGTTGTAACAGCAATTCAAAGCAGCCGATGCTAGGGAGATTTTCTCCAAGCAGCAGAGGGTGTGGGTGACGCTGCAGCGGCCAGACGGCATGGTGTGGAAAATTAAGGCGGTGCCGAGCAACACAACACACGTTCTGAGCAGGGGATTTACTGATTTCAAGAGGGACAATAACTTGGAACATGGTATGGTCCTCACATTGTATAGGGTTCAGCCTAGGAGATTTGTTTTCTGTGCATGATGGCCGTGAAGACGTTATCGGATTAAACTGTCCGGCCGGTATGTTGTGTTAAACCTGGGCCGGTTAAATATTTTGGTATTTTGGGTATATATTTCATTTAAGGGAGGGTAAAGGCCGACCTTCCAGAAAATTTCGTGCGTTTTGATTGGACAGCCCGTTGGACGTGTGGTGGGAGTGCCCCATCTCAGTATATTTCCAATCCTTACAAGTAAAAGTAGTATAAAAAGCTTAAGCTGTGAGAACATTTACGAACGAATGGAGGGGTTTGACGTAAACAGCAAATTATTTAATTGGAGCCTACTAGGGTAGGCAGTAGCTGTCATGCAATCTTTAGGTTACCGGTCTCCGCGTTTGAATCAAAGCAAAAGTGGAAACCCATCATTACTAAACCGTCGCTCGGTGAAGTAGTGTGCTACGAAAAGGCAATAACTTCCGAATATCAAAAAAGTCATCATTACTAAACCGGCATTCATTAAAACAGTACAACAGGATGCAATGAAGAGGCAAGTACTGTTACTATTGCTTCGAATTCCAACCGAAGCTTGACCGAGCCAAAATCGTACCGGGCCACACCAGCCACAGAAAGGTTTGATTTGACACGACTGTCTGAAGGGTCCACCTCGACAGGAATATGCATAGACGTTTCTTGACCCTTCATCAACTAGGAACCATAATAGCAAGAGTGAACAAGCAACCGTAAAACTGAAAAATGTTCAAACTGTGTCGCACACGTAAAGGCAACTGCCTTCAAAATGCAATATGTGGTTATTGAGTAACCTTAGCTAGTAGTTGAGGGTGTTATACTCGGGGCAGGGTGAATTCAGAGTATAATGTAGGAGACGTATCAATATAAGGTCAAGCAATAAAATTATGTATGGGGTGTTAAACATATGTGAAGTCATATTTACCTCACACAATGCATGCTATTACCGCACACAGTAGGATGGTTAGATGGATTATCGATACAATCACCATAAACCCGAAAAAGGCAGTAGCATTTTATTGCATTCTGGACCATGAGAATGTAATTTTATAGGTTCTTTAATACTGGGAGCGGGGTTATCAAAAATGGTTTCATAACAAAAGGCTAACCTAGTAAAAGTGCAAAAATGGCATGGAAGAGTGTGGAATTCAGTGATGGTGGAACCTCCAATCCTAACGAACATACGCTTTCATGAAGGGATATGCTGACTTCATAATATATAATAAGTTCGACGACGATACACAGGTTGAGGTCCATTACTCAATTTATGGCATGTTTACTTCAACGGAAAGTGTTTCTGCCTAAACCCGGGGGTCTAGTAGATACAGGTGAATCCTCCAAGTGATCTCCTGCAAACCTGCTCACTAAGGGGAATACCGGGCGGGCCGGTCTTCTCCTCTCCGATGCCTAAGTCAGTATAGTTGGAATATATATAACTTAAGCACGTATGTAAGCGGTGAGTGAGATCAGTTACCCATTTATGGTGGTGGTTGAGGCCCATATATAGGCGGTTGAGGGTGAGGGCTGGCCTCACCCTTCGATGTGGGACTGGTTCCCTTCTGTTTGGACATTCTGGTGCCCTCTTTGGCAGGCAGGCGTCCCGGGTCCCAGGACCCCTGAAGGCAGAATAGAGTGCTGGGCCCCGAGGCCTGGTGCTGGTGATCCGATCCTGGGTCCTGGGCCGGGCCCCGCTGGCCTTGCCGCGGGTCTGTGGGCCTGCTGTAGCCCCTCTGCGGCTACTGTCAACAGAAAGGAATTGTATTCCCCCGGAATCGAGTCCCTTCCGGTGTTTACTTGCTTATGGGAATGCAAATGGTGGTGGGGCCCACCTATGAATTTGGTACTGTTTTCCGGGAGGGAATGGGGGTTGTATTCCGGAGGGGGGAGGTGGGAATGGGGAATGAGAATAAGAATGAAAAATTTCTTCCCAAAATATCCTCATGATCTATTAAAAAGGATTTTTTTTGTTAGGGTTTAGGGAGGCAGTTTGGTAATTAATTTAAATTTAATTACAATTCCTTATCGTAAGGAAACAACAGCAATCGTAATAGTTTCATTCCCATTCCTCCCTTATTATTCCATTCCGTTTTTCATTCCTTCCGATTCCTATTCCAGATGAATTCCATTCCAAGTAAGTAAACGTGCCCTTATAAAAATCAGATGGGTCGATCGTCGGTGAGACAATCAAATATTGGGAATTATGGAAAAATTCAAACTGAAGGTCCCACATTTCCCACATTACATGGGAAAGAACAAGTCTGACCCTTCAACTTCTATCTTGGGATTGATTTATAACAGGGTGGATGAGTATCAAACAGAAGAGCGTTCTCTCAAAGGTGATGCCCGTACTGTGTTTATAATTGAGGTAATTGTCTTAAGGGTGGTTTGGAGCATCAACACCCTTCAATATAAGAAATGGGATCCTCCTCATACCGTCCTCATAAAACAATCTGGGCCATCCAATTTTAATCCAACGGTCCAAAATCCTCTGTTACTATTCAGCCAACCCCCTGCAAATTAAGCCATCTGGGCCGTCCAATTTTAATCCGACGGTCCAGATCGCATCAGGAGGGTGAGGAGGGAGATTTATGAGGAGAGAATCCGGGTCCTCAATTTGAGGTGATAAGTTGGTCGTAGCATCTTGACTAAATCCAACGGATGCAAAGAACCCAAGGCCAAAAACTGGAAGGACAAAAATTCCTAGTACACAAGCCAATTCCGTTCGCTTGAGGGGGATACTGTCGGGCCGGGCTGGGTATTGAATGTACTGTTGTCGCTGCAGTTTTCGGTAGGGTAAGTCAGAAATAATGAATCCACCCCGGTTGGATTATCGAGGATGTAACGTTCACTGCCCAAGTTCCCATACTCATAGTGGAAGTTGTGGTTGAAAGGCCATCTCTAAAACCCGATCCTGTGTAGAACTGAATCCCTGAATCCCAGTTTCCCAGATCCCCCCTACAGTTGCAATCTTCTCCAAACCTACCTCTATGGACTCACAGTCACCGACGGATCAGCATCAGTCCGACATGGTAATGGTATCGGAACCCGTATTCGCAGTGATCGTGGAGATCCCGGAAAAAAACTTCCAAATGGCGGTAAGTCTAAATTTTACCAGCCCGCTATCTCATGAATGTTCCGTATTCGATCTATATGAAGTGAACTGTAATGGAAGCATGTTATCATTGAGCATTTCTGAATCTAACCTGTAGTTGGTTGTTGTAGAAAATCCCAACTGATTTTCGACTAAGGCACATGCCCGACCAAGACGATGATACTGTCCAACTGTCTCTGATGGGGTTACATCGGATACAGTACTATGTAAGCTTAACCACTCAGGGAGGCGACAGGTGGATGGGTGCCGGATGGAACCGCTTCATCTCATGTATCCAGGACGGCCGAGACAAGATGGTCTTGCTGGTTAGGCTGGTGGCTCCATTGGTGTTTCAAGTCGTACGGTACGGATCCGATGGATGTGTGATGCTGTGGTATCCGAGAATGCAACCAAACTGTATTCTGGACCCGGATCAAACCTTTACTCTCAGGCGCGTGTCTGTTGTTTCCGACGTGTGGGGTCCAACCGAAACGCCGGTAAGCAATCGGACCACTTAACCTTATTTACTAATGCCGATACAGTTGTTATCCCTAAACGATTAATATTTGTACCTGAAACTGACCCGTACACTCAGTTAATTTAGCCTCTGATGTACCTAATGTTGACGCTCATGTTATTTGTAGCCGACAATTAGAGGGGTTATGGCCGAGATGCTGGACAGGAGGTGGGGAGGGGTTCAGCCAGAAGCGAAACTGTACTGGGCAACAATGAGACGCCGGAGAAAGTGGGCCGTGCAGCTCACCCGCCAAACAGGAGGAACATGGACCTTTACAAATGGTTGGGATAAGTTTGCGGAGGACAATAAACTCGCACACCGGCGATTCTGCGTGTTAAAGTACAATGGTAAGGCACGGTTCTCAGTTAGAGTGTTTAATGTCAGAGAAGGCAATGTTGTTTTATGCCGGAAGATTAGGAGGCCGCAACCCATACGGGCGGAAGAGGAGGACCACGCAGGTACCTCTGCAGCCCAACATCATAACGTTGTGTTGGAGGAGGATGGAGAACCGCAGGCTGAGGATGGTGAACCGCAGGCCGAGGATGATGACCGTGATTATGGCCGACATGATGTTCTGGAACCCGTGGTGGACAACTATCAAGACTATCCATCCTTCACGGTCCGAATAGGAGGACCATTGGCTGTAAGTTGAATCTATGTTCTTCCTCTATCTGTAACTGTTTAACCATTACGTGTACTGGTAATTGATGGATTTTGAACCAATAGTCAATGTTGCTACCTTATTCGGTGGGATGTTGTTACAGGCATTTCGGGTTGCCGAAGCTAGGGAGCTTTTCCCGCTTCGTAAGAAGGTGTGGGTGACGGTGCAGCGGGCGGATGGAAGAATTTGGGAAATGAATGCGGTGCCCAGCAACAACACTCACGTTTTCAGCAAGGGATATTCTAACTTCAAGACAGAAAACCAGTTTGCGAATGGCACCCTCATCACTCTCCATAGGGTGGAGCGGAACCGGTTTGTATTTACATATCCTGCGTCTCTGCAGACCTAAACATTACTATTATTGGCTAACATTCCAGGACAGCTGTTTGGATTGTATAATGTTTAATTTAATTTGTAGGGATTGTATAATGCTTAATTTGAAGGGTTTGGACAATGCTTAATTGGTACGGATTGTTTAAGATCACCTCTGTTTAATGTTTAATGCTTAATTTGTATGGATTGTATAACGGATGCTTCGGATTGTATTGTGTTTATGGATTGTTGGGTTCGTATTTGTTAATCTTCAAACCTTTTACTATGTAATCAATGATTGCAAACCACCTAGGAAGTCATTTACTACCGGAGAAGCAAATAAATTTCAGATGGGCGGCACATGAAGGGACTCCCGGGTGCCAGTTTGCTAACCCGAATTGATTCTCAGTTTCCCATGCATAAGTTTACTTTGTGTAGGGCTGCGCGTTTTGGCCCGAGGGATCGAAAGCCCAGCCCGAAAAACCCAAAACAACACGAAACGGGCCGGTGCCTTCAAGTTAAAAGCCCGGACCGAATTTGGGCCCTTAGGGAAACTCGAGTCGGCCTCGGGCCTTGGAATTTTTGTGACTGAAAACCCGGCCCGGCCCGAAAATGCATAAATAAATATAATATTTGTAATTATGTAAAAAGCAGTGGCTTCTGCTCCAGCGGTCTGGAGCTCCTTTGTTTTGTAAGAGGTCTGAGGTTCGAGTCCCATCTCCTCCAACTTAATTTTGATGATTTGTTGTTCTGTCTAAAATGCATAAATATATATAATATTTGTAACACCCTAAACATAAGCAGCTTCTGCTCTACTGGTTTGGATTGTGTTTGTTTTCTTCGAGGTCAGGGGTTCGAGTCCTCTCTTGTCCAACAAATGTTGATGATTTGTTTTCCAGGTAAAATGGGCCTGACAAAGCCGGACCTGGACCGAGCCCGATATTTCGGGTTTGTGTCGGGTTCACGAATTTCTTGGCCCGCCCCGGCCCGTTCCTAGCCTTTTGTGCATTCAAACACCCAGCCTGAACTTTGTGCATTCAAACAGTCATTGAACAAGATGAATAAGCTGTACTAAATTGAAGGGCACCCGACAACATGGTTTTATACACTGAAACATGTTCATAACTGATGCTAATGGATATTGCTAGTACAACATTAACAACAAATGACCATTAACAACTATTGTTCAATTATACCAAACTTAGTAGTACAAGGGTACTGCTATTTCAACCCTAGTCCCATAGGTACAATCAAAATATATGCATAACTGCGCCGTAGTCCAAATATTCCTACCACACGCGTTGCTTGCGCTTGCGGTGAGACCGCAGCTTCCTTCCAGTAAGAACATTCTCACGTACAGTACAATTGTTCTGCCCACCATAGTCACTATCAGCTTCTGCATTACAGGGATTCGAACACTCCTCTGTACCAACCACGGTACTCATAAGACCCTTGACAGCCACACCGGCAGCTCTTGCAACCGACTTCAATGCTTCATTCTTCCGGTTTTTGACAATGCCTAATGCTATTTCACTCCTCTCTTTATTGGACTGAAACTGAGTAATCAAAAACAATATAGTCATACCAATATCCAACAATAAGATTGCAATAACAAACATTTATATGTACACATGTAACCGCAAAAACATACCCTTTCCAACCAATGTTTGCCGTAACTGTCCATGTGCCTTATCAAACAAATACCACTATCATATTGGCTGACGGTGGATGGCGGACCGGGTACTTCAATAACATCGAATTTTGGGATGTTATAATATATGTCACCAGGTTTTTTCATGTCGCTGGCGAATACTTTTTGTAACAACACCATCTGCATTGACAACAACAAAACACGTTAGCTGCCTCATTTGTCATCTCAACATATAAATAACTAACCGCACATTGCTCGAGTACGAAAAATACCACGGCCCTTGCTTTTGCCAGCCTCCGGCTTGAGGACACAAGGTTACCGCTGTCCCAAATCTCCACATCTTTGTTAGACAGATTTATTACAACCAAATACCAATGCTCCATGATTTCATCTTGTACGGGTACCAATATCTGTCCACATATGTGCAAAACCATTAACACATGCTGACTAAGAAACGATTACTATAGTCTCCAACATTTATACTACCTTACAACACCGTCTTAGGCGCCTATTAAACCTGTGCAGCCCACATTGGGATATGATGGCGGCCAATGAACAAGCCCCTCCGGGTTTCTTCTCATAACTCCAAGCAATTTCCTAAAATTACAAATAATACCCCCTTAATTTCTTAATTACACCACCTACCAAATTAATGACTTTAAACATATGAAACACTAATCATACACTGAAATTTGTTGGCAGGAACCACATGTTTGACTCGCTTTCGTTCAAATATGCAGCAGATATGTTGATCACCTTACAACAGTCAAAAGTTCAGGAAAACAACATTGATCGCGTTATGCAAAAGACATGTTTCCGTTTACAGACTTAAATAATCAAACAATCAATCTCACATTACCTTGCTTGTTATTATGTTGCCCGGTCGCAGACATTCAAATTCTCCTTTCAACACCACAATTTCTCCTAAACGGGCAACTACGTCTCTGCACAAGCAACACACTTAAGCAAATCATTCAAACTAACAAGTCACTACTTCTATATTATAACGGATTCAAAATTCACCTCCCACTATCTCTTCGTATTCCGTCTTTCTCAAACAAGAACTTCATTAATTGCATATCTGGGGGAGACATTTCTCCAACATAAGGAAAAACAAGGTTGGAATTTAATGGTTCCTGATCACGCAGTTCGGGATTGTTGCCACCCTCCTCGTCCGTACTTTCGCCCCCACTTCCATTAACCCCGTCATTAAATGTCTTTTCCTGCAAAACATTTAGATTAAGTTTTAACATTGGACATCCTCCCTACAATTTTCATGCATTTATCAAATACACCTAACCACACATTTCAGTTAATATAACTACTGAACGCACCTGTACAGCTGGGAGCTCAGCCTCACCATTGTAATCTTCATCGTCCAATATTGTCGATAGCGACACTCCTTTGAACCCTTCCGTTTGCATACCAATGACCGATCGGTCGTCAGTCTTTGCTTCAACACCGGTATCCCAATTCACTGATTTCTTTACCCCCCCTCCAAACACACTTTCGACTACCCTTGCAATAACCCCTTCTATTCCATACTCATTCACAAAACCCAACCTGTCCTCAAATTCCGACACAATGTCTTTCACAATCTCAAATTGTCCCTCCATATTATCCAAAATTGCACTTAACCTTCCAACTTTGTTTTCAATATCCTGCATTTCACACATTGCACTTGACACTTCTTCCGACAAGCAAGGATCAACGCCGCTCATAGCAACTTCTACTGGACTATGGGGACCAACTTCTGAATTCAAACTTCGCTTCACCAAATTCTGCTTTCTCCGTTTACCCAAAAACTCAGAACCCTTCATTTTCGGACTGACCTACAACAAATTGAGCATTAACAGATTTAGAAAAGTACCCACACTCCATAAACATGGCTAATCCAAACTACTTGTTAGCTGTTTCTGACCCGTTCGTACTACCCCCAATCTGATTATAATTAACTCCAATTTCATTATTCAGAGACACTTGCTGAAGTAAGATTGAACTCATATTTCAATTTCATACCTTACGACCACTGAAATTGGACATGTACTAGCTCCTACGACACAACCAAGTCGCCACAATTGGCTATTTGTGCCAAATTACCCAACCACTGGTCGACCTCCTCACCGATCTCCCACCACAAGTCTTTGTCCCTCGCCGCGTCCACTCATCTGGATGGTTGCGATGTAGGACCACACCATTCGATTATTCCCGATCACCTATGCAAGCACAATCTGAAACCCATCAATTTGTAAAATCACAACTCATCAAAAATAAGCACAGAGAAGAGAGAACGAGAACCCACTTGATGCCCAAGCCGTTTTGCAAGAATTAGAGGCTCTGGGGTAAGGATACTGCGGATCGAGACAGCGGAGCTCCGTTGGCCATTACGGAACGATTACAGGGATATATGAGTGTCAAAATAGACTGAAAACCTAGACCACAGATAGGAGATGGGAGCATAGATGGGAGCACAGATGGGTAGAGACTAGAGAGGGATGTGAGAGCGGAAGAGAGAGGGATATGAGAACGAAAGAGAGAGGGATATGAGAGCACAGTGATGCAAGGCACAGCAGATCGCCCACTAACGGGAGCAGATCGCCCACTAACGGGAGCAGAGGAGAGACCGCAGCAGTGCCGAAGGAAAGACGGGACTCGCACGATAGCCGCGCGTCCTCTCCACCTTCTGTGACTAACTGCCACGTCAGCTTTGGCGGACTCAAGCACATGCTTGAGTCACGCAGGGAATAATTTTCGGTGGTCGAAGGAGGAGAAAGGCATATAAAGACCTTTTACTCAACTATTTGTAAGGTGGACTCAAATTTTATTCGTTTAACCTACTGCTTCTCTCCAGATGTTGATGATATTGAACCCAAAGAAGAAGAAGAGAGAGTGATGATCAGTGTCAAGTCGATGCGACAGAAAGAACAAGCTGTTGTTTCAACAAATGAAACCAGCCTTTTCGGCACGTCAAATATCCCGCAAGATTTGATCTTTGGCATCCTTCTAAGGCTGTCAACCAAGGATTTGATAGGACTCATGTGCGTTTCTAAAGCATGGAGTGCTGCCATCCAAGACCCACAATTGGCCAGACTGCATCTCCAGCACTCCATCAAGAACATCCACTCATTGGATCCCAGATTTTATATTCTTCCATCTCAATTGCCGTCAAAGTACTTCTATCCAGTGGCCTTGTTCAACAATGTCGACACAAAGGGTAGAGTAGTGAACATAAAGTATAGATCAGAACGGGTTCAAAAAAGAAATAGGATCATAGGTTATTGTAATGGTTTGCTTTGCATTTGCCGAGTTCCTTACTCTAAGACTGCCGATGATCATGAATATGAGGACTTTTGTTTGTGGAATCCAACGATTCAGAAGTTCAAAAAGATTCCCTTGTCAGCCTTCAATAAGTTCACGCAGAAGAAAACCTCATACGGGTTCGGGTATGATTCAGTTAACCACGATTATAAATTTGTAAGACTGGCACAGTTTGAGGATCATCAGAATGGTGTTGTTAAAAGTTCAGAAGCGCAGGTCTATAGTCTAAACTCGCACTCATGGAAAAGGATTCAAGACTTGCCTGCTCATCTTAACAGACATTTTACCTCAAGTGAAGGGGTTTGTGTTGACGGTGCTTTACATTGGTTGATGAGATTACGTGGCCATGGACGTGGAAGACGGATGATAGTTCTAACCCTTCATCTCACAACTGAGGAGTATCACTGGTTTGAAGCCCCTGATTATAATGATTCATGTCGCTGTGCAAATTCTAGAGACGAGCGTGTAAACAAACACCGTGCATTTTTGCAAGCTTTGGGAGGGTGCTTGTGTTTCCGATTTCAATGTGATTTCCGGGATGTTTGGATTTTGAAGGAAAATGGAGTTGCAGAATCATGGACCAAGCTTTATTATTCTACTAAGGAAGTCTCCTTATACGACCAGCCTTTGATGCTTTCTGAGTGTGGCAAAATGGTTCTTTGCTCAACTCCCGGCGGGATCATTTTTTGGGTTGATTTAGAGACTAGATGTGAAGTGTTAATGATGAACTCTCCTGACTACTACAGGTTTAGGTTTGACGTGTTAATTACTTGTCAAACTCTTCATCTTCTTAGGCGGCGACCAGAGCTTCCTTGCAATAACTGTTACTAATGCCAACGTAAGTGCGACGATATGTTAAAACATTTTTCATACATGTCGTACTTTATGTACATCTTAGTGTCTCGAGGACTACCACACTTTGACAGTTCATTTGGTAACAACGAGAAATTTTTTGTTAAGATATATAAGATTGGTCGATGTAATTTCCTTGTTGTGTCCATGGACTTGCCTTTGGCCTAGCTTCAGTTGTTAAACGACTTTGTGCATCTCTCGTGTTTCATGCTCTCAACTTCGATCTGTCTTGGTTTGCTTGTTTAAATCATCCATGTTCAATCTGTTTGTTTCATGCACCTGGAACTTTCATGTGTCTATACTCTACGACAGCTGCCAAACAACTGTTACAGCATTTGCCAGTTCTGAACTAAATTCCGGCAAAAGAATTCGTCACAGATTCGAAAAGGTAACAAGCCGGAAATGCGCCGCCGGAGAAGCTTCTTTTGCTTTTGAAGCAGCTAACACACAGTACTTTTGACAAGATTCATAAGCATAGTCACTTTAAACAACTGGGTGGTTTCATCCATCCTTGTCAAGTTTCGTTTGTAGTAAAAAATGCGTTGTGAAAGCCACCGTTTTTCTAAAGGCTCATGGCCGACCTACCACACAAAGATGACAATTTCAAAGCCTTTCAACCACACAAAGATGACAATTTCAAAGCCTTTCAACCACTCTGATAAGGTATTGCCGATATCAGAAACATGTATTGACACTATAACAACCAAGCTCCATTATTGAGAGCCCGATCAGATTCAATTCACAATCACACAACACCCGAGAGAATATGCTTTCCCCACCAAAACCCAGCTTGATATTTTTTCCTCATAAAGCTATGAAAACCACTAGTTATTTCATTTCAGGCCCACCAAGGCACCATCAATAGTAATGAACAGAGCACCTGTTATTTTCAGTTATATCAGCAGCTACTAACAAACACAGCCAGTCCAAACAAGGAGAAGAATCCAAGAGGTATTAGCACAAAATAACAAGAACAAGAGGACATAACATTATCTCAAGGGTCTGTACAACAAACTAGAGGAACAAATTCAGTCACCTAATTACCATGTCAATCTTGGGATATCTTTTTATCTCTAACCCAAATGATGCTCTAAATTATAAACCACTTCCACAAAATAAAACATTCTCAGGCAACACTGATGATGTTGTCCCCATTGTTGAAGCTTGACATTGCTTGGAAAAATGACTGCCTTGACGATGATCCCACTGAGTTCATTGACAAAGAGAGGTTCAGAGCTAGAGGAGATGCATCGACTGTTGCATTCAAGTTTGGATCGGATGCTTCTGTAGCATAAGGGGCCAAATGCACAACTGGGTGGACGAGCTTAGGAGAAGGACCCCCTGGATTTCCTTGTCCCAGTGTTAGATTTCCTGTTGGATTCTCAGTGGGAACTTGTACGACAGCTGGACCTACATTCATTGGAAAAATTGGCATCATCGAAAATCCATTAGGATTGCAAGATTCAGATTGTGGTGGAGGTGGCGGCAATGGGTGCGAGTGAGATGTGTTATCTTGATGATTTACTTGCTCTTCTTCCATTGGAATTGCAGGCACCTAACAAAAAGCAAAATGCCGTTCTAACGATAAGCCTTTACAATCAAAATAATAACATCCACACTAATATACAAATCAACAAACCATAATCATCATACCACATAATAACTGAGCAGATCACCATGTAAATAATATGATTTACAGTAATTAAAACAGATATGGATCCAAAACTTCACATAAAACAGATTAAAACATCTGGAGCTAAAATTACTCAAAACAAAATTAGCTGGATTGAGAGATTGGAGTTGTTACCGAATCGGTGGTGATATCAAAGAGGCTAGATCTGCGGCGACGGCGATTGTGGTTGGTCCGGCGGAGAAAGTATTTCTGAGCATGGCTAGCAACCTGAGTCGGCGTGCGAGTCTTGACATAGTTCCTTGAGATCCCTCTCCAATCTCCTTTGCCTACTTTGTGCAATCCAAGCAGGAATAGCTTGTGCTCATCCTCCGTCCACGGCACTCCTGATCATTCAATCAATAAAATTCACACCGAAATTCCAACAACAAATCTACCTAACAATCCGATCATGATCGATCAACATGAATTTGTCACATGCAAAGTTATTGTCCAAATAATCATTTATACATTTGATTAAGTTATTGTCCAAATAATCATTCAGAATTTATAGTCCAAATAATCATTCAGAACTTATGCAATTGATTAAGTGATCGGATAGATCAGACTAACCTCGCTTGCGTTCACGGTCGCGATTCCCGCCAGAATTGTGAACGACGTCGTTCTCGGAGGCGTAGTCGTCCTTGCCGGCGCCGGAGCTGCTGTTGTTGGTGTTGGAGGCCTCGGTAGGCTGCTCGTACTGGGAGAGATTATTGAGACTGACGCTCTTCCTCATGGAGTCAACCACCACGCGGACGCCGAAGAGCATGAACTCCTTGGCCGCGCCGGCGGGATCGACGGTGGAGCTGGTGCCGGAGGATGACATCTTCGGCGGCGATGGATTTGGAGGAAAAAGAAAGAGTGGAAATGATGAAAGAAGATGAGGCTTTGGGGTTTATATATATGGGGGGACTCAGAGAAGAAGACAAAAATGAACTGGCTTCACCATCTGGTTTCCTTATTTTTTACCTTTAACTCCAGAAAAGGTAAAAACTAATTAAAAAGTACCGGGAATAAAAAAGTAAAAAAAAAAAAAAAAAAAAGGAGCGTGGAACTGGCGGTAGCATGTGGATTGTGGATTAAGCGGTGTAAAGTTATGGGCTTTGTCGTGCGTTTGACACGTGGGATTTAATAGTCATCTTCGTGTTTTATGCTGTCTGGGTGATCATATCTTCTCTCCTAAGTATGTAAATCAAACATTTTGAGTTAGGCGATCGAACCACTAGAGAAGTGGCGATGAAAAAGTTCTTACACATGATATCATAGTCACTCACAATCACAAGTAGAAAGTTGTTTATATGATGACCTAAGTGGCATGTACTGGTACAAAATTAATCGGAACATTATAAATTATATTTAGAGAGTTAACTATACGATGAGTGTCTTGATACAAAATTAATCGGAACATTATAAATTACATTTAGAGAGTCGACTATACGATGAGTGTTAATTAGCAAGTCATATGTTTTCTGATGATAATGCACTAAAAATCAAAAATTATGTACGTAGTCTCGATGAATGTTAAAATCAAAGATACTAGAGTTTGATGAAAAAGATCAAACACGGTACCAACAACCAAACCAACAGAATCACATGGAACATGAACATGTTTGGTTGATCAAATTATTACCCTTGAAGCTTTTGACCTAAAAAAAGAAAATCATTATTGAAGATGAGATTGGGTGCTATGTTAATCACCCTCAAATATCGAAACAAGTGGATGTGACAACCATACCAATCAATATGTGCACACACAAAGATTCCAAAATCTCAACGTGGATTTTCCCCTAATCCAATATATGATACGTTACCATATTTAAGTTACCAAATACCATTTGAATTGATTGCACAAAACCTCAATGTGAATTGTCCCTAATCAAAATGGAAATAGTTAACAATGAATAATTAAGTAACTAAACACAATGTCATGGCCCTCAACCCAACCACTAACTCATGCTGTCTTTTAGAATCAAAATGCACATGGTGGTGACAGGTTAAGGATTTTTCCCAGATAATTTAACCTATCTCTATCTTATTTTAATTTCCCCTTTATTCTATCCGGTCAAACCCAACTTACTTATCGATAATTGTGACCTTAATTAAATAATCAATTTCGTCTAAACTCACCAGGAAAAACCTAACTTAAACATATTATTTATTTCTTAAATCAAAATTAAATTAATATATAGTTATGTTGTATGGACTATGGACTGGGATTAGTGCGTATTGTAAACATGAACGGAGCTAGGATTAGATTTTTGTATGGACTAATCATTTCAATCTGATGTACACTGAGTTAATACAATACAACTAAGTGAAGTTTAGGCTATTATGCTTATAAAATTAGATAAAATAGAGGAAGTTCCCTGGGCTACAACCCTCTTCTATTATCTGTCTCTAATTGTAAAATTTTGTCGTTGATTAGTATAAAAAAAAAAAAAAAATGTTTGGCCTATGCATTCATTTTCGTCCGAATAAAACGATCTCATGGCTAAGCAAGTCACTTGATAATAACACCCCCCCACCCCCACCAACAAATTAAACTTAGTTAGTGACAAAAACCAGCTCAATGATAATTGTATTATTATGGTAATTATCATAAAATACAATAATGTACTAGAGACGATGGAATATGGACCGTCTAGTTGGAATATTCGGTTTTAGTGGAAGTAACTATAGTAGGCAGATTATTTTTCGTTATCTTTGAAGTCCGTACTTGCTTTTTATATGCAGGCTCACTTTCAGGGTAGTGGGCTAGGATTAGGATAAGGCCCAAAGATAAGGTTTTCCGTGTTGGGGCTCCACCATGCCTTTGGCTACTTCCCAAAGATAATGTATGTTGCCACTAATATGGGAAAGGAAGTAGACAATGGGATTTCATAATCCAAAGGGAGTTTTGTGTGTATACGTCTTTTCGTTTCTTTGGTTGAGAGAAGAAATTTCAAACAAAGATTATTAGAAAAAACGTGACGTTTTATGCATATTCGTATTCTTCGAGTATTTCATAGACGTTGTAACTCTAACTATATATGTGTGTGATTGGAAAGACTTTTGGTGAGGTAGGTTTTATGTGTAGACATGGCTGGCCCTCTAATCATCTTTAACACAGTTGTTAAAGAGGAGATATCTCATATCAGAAAAGTGACAAATAAAAAACACTATAATGCTAACTACCAAAACCAAAGAATTTAAAGGGTAAAAAATATACCGCACCTCTCTCTCTCTCTCTCTCTCTCTCTCTCAGCTTTTTTGAGAAAAGCTTCTCGGTGCGATTCATATGGCGGCAGTGACGGCGTCGGTAGCCTCCATGACTGCGCGTCTGGCGTCCAAACTTTCCTTCGGATCAGAGGAGGAGCCGGTGGACTTGGGAGACCTTAGGAACCTGGAAAACGGGTTCGTAGCTTCGCACTTTTACCTTGTTGGCCGGCTTAACACCAACAAGGCTATGGTGTTTGATTCCTTTCGAGGTGCAGTGAGATCCATGTGGAAGACCTCGGTTCCGGTGGAGGTCACGGCAAGGGATGATAGATATCTGTTCACGTTCAACAATGAACGTGATCTGGTGAGGATCAAGAAAGGAGGTCCGTGGTGCGTCTAGAGAGCGATGCTGATCCTCAATGATTATGATGGGTTTTCGGATATCATGAAGGTTCCGCTGGACTTCATCTGGATTTGGGTGGTGATCTCAGGGCTCCCGCCGGCACTAC
Source organism: Potentilla sterilis (assembly GCA_963682095.1). Classification (NCBI taxonomy): domain Eukaryota; kingdom Viridiplantae; phylum Streptophyta; class Magnoliopsida; order Rosales; family Rosaceae; genus Potentilla; species Potentilla sterilis. The sequence continues at coordinate 49,419,904 of OY821760.1, forward strand.
TTACAGTGGCTACTGTCCGGCTCGTGGGAGAGACAATTGAACCGATCATCCAGCTCAACCACGCTGCCCTAGGTCGCGGTATTGCTAGGGCTCGTTTAGTTCTTCCGACCAATGCCTCGGTGAAGCTCGATCGGCGCCTTAGGGTTTCCCCTTCCGATGTGATTATAGTGGAGTATAAGTACGAGAGACTTCTGGGTCGTTGTCGTACTTGCGGTCAGATTGATCACGGCGGGCAGCTGTACCCTAGCGAGGGAACGCCAGAAGTTGCTGTGCTGCCAACTCAAGGGACCTTGCAGCCGGGTATGATTTTCCGGGTAAACTCAGCCCAGGTTTGACAATATCTTCTCCTCCTTCGCTTTCTTCCCTTTCCGGTTTATTTCCGAAGGAAAAAAGACAGGTACAAATCTGAGAGGTGTCAGAATTTTCATCTCCTTCGAAGGTAACCAGAGTTCGCCGGGCTCGGGATGAGGAGGAGGCAGCTCAGGACAAGCGTACCATGCATTGCTTGGAGATCATTCTCCTGGAACTTGGACCAGCCGATCTAGGTTTCATGGTGGGTTCTGATGGTATGATTGGCTTGGCTCGCAAGTCACCAAAGAAGAGGGCAAGAACAAGAAGATGACTTCACCTTTGACTTATGATTCTATGGCGTCTCCGTCGGGGACAGCTGGCATGATGGAAAACCCGGAGGGTGACTCTACAGGTGGAGGCTTGTTGGATTCAGGCTCAGCCTCGGAGGTTGGCAATGGATCCGAAGCAGCTTGAGGAGGTGCATCTTAGCACCAAGATCCCATCATGGGTGGAGGGGCGGCGACTCTATCTTCTCCTGAAAGGTACACCCCTTGGTGTTAGGCTAATGGTTCTGGTGGAGTCCATTTTTCTTTCATGATGGTTACTCGCTTTTCAGTTTGGTCATTTGTTTTTGGATGCATTTAGTTTTTCATTCAAACTCTAGATTTGGTAATTTCGTTTCATTGTTTGTTACTTTAGAACTCTTTAGTTTGTAGTGGAGTTTCGGCTCCTGTTTGACCAGGCACTACTGGGTCGTATGGCTTATGCCAATGAAGTTATTCATTTCCCTAAAAAAAAAAAAATTGACAAATAAAATACAACTTATAAGTGGGTGAATAATACTCAATTATACTGAGTCATTTTGTGATTAAAACCCAACACCTTAAAAGTGGTTAAATTGGGACAATATCGGTACAATAGTGATTCACGAGCCACGCTTGTCACCATACAAAAGAATAAGTATGAATGTTATTTGAATATGGTAGCTAGGACGTGGAGTGATCCTCCTTAAGATTCATTATCGTAACGGAAACAATATAAGAAAAAGAAAACCAGATTCCAGTTTGAATGAATGGCACAATTTGTTCACCTGTTGGATGAAGAAAATCCACCAAATCCCATCACGGCTTGAACCTCAGGGTCCATTAACATTTCAGCTTCCTCTTCCTCCTCCTCCTCTGTTACTACATTGTCTCTCTCCTCAAGATCTTGCTCTGTTAACAACCTCTCCTCATCAGTTTTCTGCTTTCTCAGCTTCTCAAACAGAGATTCGAGGTATACTATATAGTCCCTGCTCTTCAATGGCTTCCTTTGCACGGGAGGAGCTCTCGATTTCGAGTGCTTTCGAGCTCTGTCCTCCTCCTCCTGTCTCTGACGCTGGCCAGCTCCCTCCGCGTAGTCTTTCTGATTGAATCTCATTCCATGTGTGTTGTCTACTCCAACTACACTTGAACTATTGCTAGGGTGATCCATGGTACTCTAAACCTTTGAGCGAATTTACTTGAAAGAGAAGAAGTAACGGCAATGTTTATACCAAGATAATAACGAATTCCTCAATGGAATAGTAGTAGTATCAATAGCAGCTCAATAGGCATACCTCTTGCTTATATAGCAATAAGTCTTTTTCCCACCTTGACAAGGAATCTTAAAAAGATAAGCTCATGATGGGTTTAGACCATATTTGACTCAAACTGAGGCGGATGAATCAACCAATAGGGATCGATCTGGCAATGATAATGTAACAAACCAATTTCTGATCACAAAGCCCAGCAGAATGAAATACTTCAGACTACACCATCAAAGTTGAGCTCAAACCGGCCAATACTACTGTGTGATTGACAGTGTGATTGCCTGTTTTTTTCAAGCCTCTCGAAAAATAGAATCCAAATGATCTTTTCTTCAATAACAAATCAAGAAGCACCACTCCAAACTGCAGAACATATTCCAATCTAATGCACCAGCACGTAAATTTTTAAATACGTTTAAATAATAACAGCAAGTGCAATAGCATATGCGGTGGTCGTGCCGGAGTGGTTATCGGGCATGACTAGAAATCATGTGGGCTTTGCCCGCGCAGGTTCGAATCCTGCCGACCACGCCTTCATTTTGTATTTTTTTAAATTTTTTTATTATTTTTTTTAATGTTTTTCTCTTAAAAAAAAGGTAAGCTTCAACCGGACCAATCTGCCCTCTTTTCTCAAAAAGATTTAGATGTGAAAATACAATGTACATTTTATACATGAATGAAGAATAATCTAGAGCTACAAAACTAGAATCCTCGTCACCTCTTGGGTCTTTCAAAGGTAATCGAGGATCAAAACTGACGACTTCATTTGGAACTAGCACAGACCGTGGAACTGAGCTTTCTTCCAAGCTTGAGCATTGCGTTCCAAGTTTGGTCAATGCCGCCATCTTGCCAAGCTAAAACTTCATCTTGCTGAGGACAGAGAAATCATTCTAGTGAAGTGGAGGAAAGTAAATTTCCCAAAACCTTGGTAACTGATGAGTATACTATTCTATTTAAACTGCGCTACTCAATAGCTCTGTTCTTGTCCTACTTGTTCCATCAGAACTGGTACCATTATACCGACCACTATCAACATCGCTGGGTGATGTTTTTGTGCCTGGAGGAGGAAAAGGGGAGTTACTTAAAATACATATACTTTTACTGCTCGAGTCATCTGTAGATGGTTCAATGCTTGACAGAAGCTTCTTCAGCTGAGACCGTTGGCAGATAATTCGACCGTTGTTCCATTTTGGGAAATTGAATGCCCCTGACATGTTATCCTGCAGGAATGAGTAGGCAGCCTTTGCAACCGGAAGATCTTGTGTTGTTGAACTTTTCTCCATCTTCCCCCGTCTGTTCAAGAGAAAATACATCATTAACAGGCTGACTAAATTGAAGCATGCAACCTATTTAAGGTGATGTTTTGGCATATGCTTAATGGTAATGAAAACTAGCCTCATTTAGCTGAGCAAAGACAACTCCTGTTGGATTTAATTTTCTTTCTAAGCCTAAAAGCATTTGCTGAGGTGCTTGGAAATGTAGCCTTAAGTCTTGGCTATTGTCAACCCTAGCCTATGGTACCTGACAGTTGCAACTTAAAGAACATTACCACAGAAATCGTAGAGAGGAAAGAGCAGCTTACACTACAACAACAGTTGCAACATAGGGAAGATCCTCGCCATTCTGGAACATCTCATACATATCGTTTAGCCATATTGACAGTGCTGCATATGCACCACCTTCCCACATCCTGCAAGATGGTCAATGGTAAGATTGAAACAGACCGAAGTAAGAGGACACCTAAAACGACCAGTTTTCCACATACCTGTGCACATCAATTGACCAAACAAGTTTATTCTTGCGAACAAGTTCAGGATACAACCCCCGTTGTGTTGCTTCATTAAGAACTCGTGCAGCTCTTTGTTTCTGACCCAGCCACCAAAGTGCTTCTATCAGAGTGTTGTAGAACCTCAATCCCAGCCCACATCCTTCAGACTTTAGTTTGTCAAAAACATACTGTACCATCTGCCAGTTAGATTCGTCGTCATAATCCCCCTTTATCATCTGCGCCATCACTTGATGAATATTTGATACCCTATTTGTGAGGATCTCATTCAGCACCTTATTGGCATCATCCCACCTGAACCAAGAAGCCAAAAAAGTAAGATAAATCATACGAAAAAATAAATTAACAACTTCAGTACAGTGTAGACATTAAGATCCTCAAAGGTTAAGATTAACTACTTCATCCTTCCTTTATGTTGATCTGAAGTTCTCCACTGATTGATTGCTGAAGGTTATAAAGATGGACAACAAACTTAAAAAGTGCAGAAGAATGCTAGATACAGCTTTAGAGTGTAGGTATCTTAACATTTACTATTAACCAGCTTAGTTATAAGATTCTGGAAGGACGTCTTGCCTGCTATGGTTTAAAAAACATCAGTTAACATTTTGCAAAGTTTCTACAGATACCATTCACTACATTTTCTTTATCTTTTATCTAATTACACATACATATCTTATGTGTGCTTGAAAAAATGGTATGTGCAGTCCCTTCGGGGACATCCGAAAAAATGGTATGTGCAAGTTTTGGTTGGATGGTGTCATGAATTTGATCCAATATTGTAGATTTAACTAGGTTTCCCAAATCCCCCATTATAAGGAAACATCCCATTTGTAAGCGTAACCATTAGTTTAGAAATTGCTCCTTACCTCGAACAAAGGGGAAAAAAAAACTTGTTATATAACTGAGTGAAAGCTAACCTGTCAGTCTTTGCATAAACAGCAAGCATCATGCAGTAGCACATGACGCTGGGTAGTATCCCTGAAGCTTTAATCTCTTCAAAGTGCTCCTCACACTCATTAACAAGACCCGCAACACTATAAACGCTTAACACTGCTTCAAGAGTGCACTCATCAGGATCACATCTTCTCTTTTCCATCTCAACATACGTCTTTATAGCTTCTTCAAACTGACCTCCCTGCCTAAAAGCTTCAATCATTCCATTGAATGAACTGGCATTCCTTGCAATGCCAACCTCACCCATTATTGACAACACTTGTTCAGTCTCCTTATATAGTCCACCTCTTGCATATCCATGAATAAGCGAGTTGTAGCTTTCAACTGACGGTCTGCTGCCCACTTCATTCATTGTATTGAAGGCAACAAGAGCTTCATCATAAAGTGCTGCTTGCCCATATGCTTCAATAGCTCCTGTATAAGCCTTGGAACTAGGCACTACCCCCTTCTCATTCATGTGAAGCAAAATGTTCTTGGCATCCTCATGGAGCCCTCCTTTTCCACACGCATATATCAATCCTTCATATGTCTCCATATTCGGCTCAATATTCTCCTCTACCATGTCATGAAACAAAGTCACCACCTCCCGGAAGTACCCACCCTCACCAAACACCTGTATGAGAATATTATACGTAGCAGCATCCGGCTCCGTATTGCTCACTTTCATTTCAAGAAAAAGCTCCCGAACATCATCATACCTCCCATGCCTCCCATACAAACTCAACAAAATACTATAAGTAGCCGCATTCGGCATACACCCCGCTGACTGCATCTGCCTAAACACACCCATTGCCTCTTTAATAGACCCCAACTCCGCATACGCCTCCAACAACACATTATACGAAGTAATATCAGGCAAATTCCCCCCGGCTTCCATCCCTTTAAGCAACTCCGAAACCTTCTCAAGTTTATCCAACTTACCAAAAGTCTCGACAAGATAACTATACGTGGTTATATCAGGAACTATCCCACCCTCATTCATAGTCCTAAACACCATCTCCGCCTCGTCACCTAAACCTCTACCGGCGCAAGCACTAAGCAATGTATTATAAGTAACAAGGTCCGGTTGAACCCCCTCATGTCTCATTTCCGCAAACAATCCTAGTAATCCCTCCCAATCCAACCCCCCTCTAGCGCAAGCATTAAGCACAGTATTATAGGTCAATATATTCGGCGAAACCTTATCTTTCTTCATCCTATCAAGAAACTCAAGTGACATTTCATACTGACCGTTACGCCCGTAGGCATTGATCAATGCCGTGTAGCTAAACACAGTCCTGATCACACCCTGGCTCGGCATTTCGTCGAAAATCTCCGCGCATTTATCGAGCAAGCCTTCGCGGCCGAGCAAGCTGATCATGATTGTATAGATGTGCTCACTCGGCTTGCACCATATCTGTCGCTGCATATACTTAAACAGCCGCAGTGACCTCTGCCAGTCCCCACGCGCCGCGAACTCCTTGAAGACCAAAGCGAAGTCGTTCAGGGAGAGCTTGTTCTTGAATATGTCCAAACACCGCGCTATGCTGCCACGTGGCGGGAGGCTACTGAGCTTGTTGATTAGGGTTTCGACGTCGTAGCTGTACTTGCCCTTCTCGACGGTGACGGAGGGGTTCCCGAGGATGAGGTCCTTCGGCTTGGCCTTAACGGTGAAGGAGAGGCGTTGGATTCGGCGGCGGGAGAGGAAGTTGCGGTGGCCGGAGAGGAAGGAGAGGTGGCGGGGTTTAGGGTTTAGCTTGGGGATTGGGGCGGAGAGAGGGGAGGGGCGGGAAATGGAGAGAGTGGGGGAGAGGGTCATTATGGTAATTTGGATTGCATTAGAGTTTCAGGGAGAGAGAGGTTTTGGAGGTTGAAGATAATGTTAATGGGTTTTAGGGAGAAAAATTTACAGAGAAATGTCGAGACTGAGCTTGAAGAAGGAGGGAGACACGTGTAAGGTCGTTGTGGATAAAATTGGTGGGAGAGGCTCGCACGTGGGCTGGACTCAGTGTTTAATGGGCCTTCAACCCGGATAACGTTCGTAATGGCGGTAACTGATTTTCAAATTGCGGTGAATACAGTTAAGAGTTTTTGGTTTTGATTCTAGACGAAGTGGTAATCCATTGTTCATTTGTTCCGAAAAAAGAAAGAAGACCTAATGAATTTGATAGTAAGCACATTACCCACTAAAACAATACCAAAAGGAAAAAGTTCGCGGGGTCCACATTCAACCATAGAAAAATGACTTAATAAAGTCGGCTAAGTAGTCAATTCTAAATATGTGTTTAGGATCCATTGACTTTATCATAACATATGTTTAAAACAATCGTCTTAAAGTCTTTAGCGAGGTAGTAAATGTCTTTAATGAGCTTCAGCAATCTCTAAACGGGTCAATCACCAGCTTAAAATCACCTTCGACTTCCACTCTTATATGGCTCTTTGCCACCGGGCTATTCCTTAATGCCGGGATTGGGTTGTTGCCGTGATCACTGATTGTGAATAATCTTTTGGGTGAGGTAACTCGTGAAGCCAGTAAAAAGTAAAAACCCCAACTGTCACACCACGCTTTTCAAAGCTCTCTGTTTTCCTGCAAAGCCAACTCTCTACGGACCACGTTTCGCGCCTACTAGACGCCCACGTCACCACGTGTGAGCCCAGAATGATGGCCCGCGATCCACTAGGACTGAGGCATGTTAACAGTCGTGGCACTATCGTAATTAAATCACAAAACAGAGGCTAAATATGTAACACTCTCAGGAGTTTCAGTTAAAAAGGGCACAACTGATTCTTCTTCTTCCTCCTCAAGACTCAGAAACTGACCTGGTTCTGAAACCGGCACCGGCAAAATGGACGAGGCCGAGGTAACAAATTTCCAACGACTACCCTTTTCTTGATTGTGAATTTCAGAAAAAGGGTCTCGATCGTTCATTTCTGAAGTTGATTGTATGTTTTTTTATTTGTTGCTGTGTTTGATTTTTTTTTTTTTATTTGTGGGTTGCAGAAATTGACGGCATTGAAGAAGGCGTACGCCGATACAATACTGAACACGGCGAAGGAGGCGGCGGCGCGTGTGATGGTTTCGGAGAAGAGAGCTGTTCGGCTTCAAAGGGAGGTCCTTTACACTAAAGATGAGGGGCTGAGGATGCTTCTCAGGCTCAAACACACCTATGATTCTAAGGTATATTGCCTTTTGATGAAATGGGGTTGCCTTATTTTTATTTTTTTCATGTTTGTTTGGGTTAAAGTTTTGAGCTTTTGATGTGGGTTTGGTGTGAAGTGTGGTTAAGAAACTGGAGAAATATTGAATTTTGGAGTCAATTATAGGGCTTTGACAGAATGCAGGCCTCTTTTATGCTGTTTATGAACTTATGATGAATAGGAATAACATATATTTTGGGGGATTCTTGTTTTTTTATATATTAAAGATGGGATCTTTTGTTGAAAATGATTGCTTTGTCAGTTTGTGAGAGTGTGTGTGTTACTCTAGTTTATTCTTGCTTCAGTAAAATTGGTTTTGAATTCGTGTCATGAAGTATAGTAAGGGTTCAACTCGCGACTAGTGTTACGGTTTTGTGTCATTGGCATTTTCATTGCTAACTTTGTTCAATTTAGTTGTTTTATGAGTTTTTGCATTTGCAAGAATACTGGTAATAATTGGTTTCGGCTGTTCTGAGTGGCAATTGATGCTTACCCAAGGGATGAAGTATAAGCAACATGTGTTTTGACTACTCTTGATTTTCAAGTCCTTAATTATGTGATGAAGTCGGTAAAGGGTTTAAGTAAATGTGCCATATGTACAGGTCGGTGAAGCAGAGACGATGTCCTTGAGTCAGCAGGGAAAGATTGATGAGCTAGAAGCACAGCTCCAGGAAGCCGAGGATATAGTGAGTGACCTCAGGGGAGAGTTGAGTGAAGTGCAGGACCGACTGGAGAAGGCAAAAAAGAGACGAGCATTGGATGGGCAAAATGTCGAGGTTGGTACTATTGTTCAAAAAAATATGTCACAGGATGGACACTGTTTCCCAGATATGATAACATCTGAACTTACTCCTCAGGCAGATGTGGTGGCAACTAATGGCAAGCAGTCCAATCGAATTGGAATATATGAGGGCAGCAAGTGTTACATTGAATCTGATTCTCTCAAGGTTCATAACCATGATCCTGATTTTGCCTCAATAGTAATGAGAAGTAAAGAGCCTGAGTTATACAGAAATGGATGCACTCAGAGAATCCGAGCTTTTGAAAGATACATGTTTGATGAGAAGTTGTCTCTTTCTGGACTAGTTGATGATGCAAAGCATGTAGCAATCGTTGGAGGAAATGGAAAAGACAAAGGGATAACAACTGCCCCAAAGTTTGACGATATGCATGAAGTAGAGAAGAACCTGGAAGAATTGAAAGTGAGGCATGCAGAGGAGAGCCATATTAGAGAAAAAGTTCTAGAGACAGAAATACCTGCAATTTTGTCCCTTTGCAGGAAGAGAAGAAGAACAGCCAGAAATAGAAGTTCATCTATTTCATCCACATATCTTGATTATCTTCCTCATCAGTCCACAGATGTGCATGAAGTAGAGAAGAACCTGGAAGAATTGAAAGTGAGGCATGCAGATGAGAGCCATATTAGAGAAAAAATTCTAGAGACAGAAATACCTGCAATTTTGTCCCTCTGCAGGAAGAGAAGAAGAACAGCCAGAAATAGAAGTACATCTCTTTCATCCACATATCTTGATTATCTTCCTCATCAGTCCACAGAAATGCCCCAAGTTTCTGGTTTATCCGGCTGCACTACTTATCATAAATCAGTCAATAACAACGGATTTACAGCTAATTCTTCCAAGAAATCTGAAGATGAAGCCACAGCATCTGTTTCAAGCCCAAAGTCAACTGAAATGAGCTCACATTCAGCATTTGATATGGTTACTGATAGTGATGTACAGTTGACTAGACCCTGGACTGTTCAGAAGGAAACCAACATTGATAAGTCGTTGACTGAAAATGCTGAATTAACCAGACATGAATGCTTATCTGCAGAAAGTTTGGAGGTTCTGGCTTGCAATACAGATCTTCAGAAGGATGAATCGGTTTTGGAAGCATCTCATTTGGATGACCTTGTTGCTACTCAACCGGCAAGCAATAAGTTTCTCAAATATACATTCCACAGAAAGCGCAAGAAAGAGAGTTTGAGCATGCCGGAAGGGCGTTCCCAGAATGGCACTTTGGAGGGGAATTCTAGGGAAACAAAAATTGGTTCTCTGCAGCAAGAGCAATCGAGCTTGATGCCTGCATTGCATCATCTCGGGATAGGGACGACTAGCACTGGTTGCTCAACAGGTTGGCATTACATTATTCTGTACTTGTGCAATACTCCTTTTTTTTTTTTTTTTTTTTATGGATGTGTGTTTGTTTATGTCACCTCTGGAATTCACATGTTAAGTACAACTAGGATTGTGAAGAGTTACGCAACTGTTAAATATAGTGGCTAATAGTGACCCTGCAAGTTTGGACCTGCATATCTGGTTTGAGGGTTCTCCCAGAAAAGATGATGTATGCCCATGTTTACCCTGAAAAGTTTAACTGATTTATCAATTCAAGAATTGAAGGCACTTTCCTCTTTTGTCATCAACCTCACCTGTTAGACTGCCTCAATTACTTTAAATATGCTTCTGCGTTTCACTAGTTTGATTTAATAAGATGGTTTAGGCAGCCAAAATTCTTTGCTTAGAAATTGATGAATTGCCATGATTTTATAGCTGTAAATTGAACCGTATTGTGCCTCTAATGTATTTTCTTTTCAAAGGAAAAAAAAAAAAAAGAGATGGTATTGAATAATCACTTCTTGCTGAAGAAGGTGGTAAATCAAACATCCAGCTATTTGAGGTACTGTTACGAAAATATAAGTCAATCCAAATGGATGAAAGCAAATCAATATTTTGTTTCTACCGTACTGAATGATTCCTAGTTACTGTCTAAGCAACTTCACAAATGAACATCATTATTATTTCATGTATATGCCTTTCGAAAAGATTTAGTTTGATGTACATTGCCTAGTGCATCTGATCTCAGGTAGCAGTCAAATGTGTGCCCGATTTTATTGTTAAGAGTGTTATATTTCATTACAATGTATATCCTTGATTGCAAACTTCTGTGCGGCATATGATAAATTCGGAAGCATAAATTGCAAATGTATGTGGTCTAATTCTGATATTTAGATGGACTTAGCAGTTGAGCTTTCTTTTTTACTGATGTCTTCTGCGTTTTGCCTTGCACAGCTCATCTCTCTGTCAGAGAAGAAACAGGATATCCGCGATGAGTGAACTTTTTGTAGTGGGAAGGAGTGAAGGACATTGGACGCGGCTGACGAGAGGCTTAAACTACTGCCTCTGCTCTCTGAATACAAAGATGGATTTGGTTCAGGGAGAGACAAATCAAAGATATAGTGACATATGAGCATATTATTGTGAACATTATTGAGTAACAACTAGACTCAAGTTTACTTATATGGGAATTACATATTACTGAAATGGAAGTCACCAATATTGTGACAGTTATACTTCTCTGTGCATGATAAGCTTTAGTAAATGTTGGATCTTGGTTGACAACTCAAACCAAGTTAGTCACCCTAGATATTTGATTGATGGTTCACATTCAGCTATTCACAATGAAACTACTGAGATAACCTGGAACAATGTAACCCACGTTACTTGTCTTACTGCACCTTATTAGGCTTAGTTTGCAAAACTCTATTAGGCTTAGTTTGGTATTGAGTTTTGCAGTAAATAATTACTTATAATTATCATTATGAGTTAATTATGTATTTGGTAAGTTTTTTAGAAAGTGCTTATTTATAAAATTTAGTTCAAAAAATCACGATTTTAAAAAACAGATGACATGTTAGTGATGTTGCTTATTTAAAACATAATTTTTTCAAATTTGAATTTTTTCATCTCAGTACCAAACTAAGCCTTAGTAACTTCGAAAAAACGTAGTAAAGCTGGTGGTTACAAAACCAAACCTAGCCTGTGGAGTGTGGACTGTGGTTATGTTTTTACCCTTTCATCATTTTACCCAAGTAGTAAATTTTTTTATAGTAAAAATGGGGTGTTGCAAGTCACGTGCGAGAAATAAGTGTCTGCAGTCTGGCCACCCTAACCAAGTAGACTGCTTCGTTCGGTCGAGACTTGAAGCAGAAGTTGGAGACTTTGGAACTTAACAGATTTTGGGTTTGCAAAAACTGAGTTTCAGAGAGAGAGAGAGATGGGGATAGTGGCTAAGGCAGGTGATTGGGCTTTCAAGGCATTCACGGCGGGGCTGGGAGTCACCACCATCTACCTCACCGGTACTTTTTCTTTAAATGTTTACAGAGGCATCGCTTGGCACAAAGCTCAACCGGTAAACCATCCCCTCTTCTGGGTTTTACTTCATACTTGTATTACAACCATGTTTGTGAACAAGAATAGATTTTCTGTTGACATCGATTTTGACCTAATTTTGTGATCAATGAAATTGTATGGATTCTGATAGAAGGTCTAGGATGATAGAGATGTAACTTTTAGAGGTGAAAGAACCTCAGCAACTGATGTCGAAAAGAACATTTGCCCCGAGATGTGTATGTTTGATGTAGTTTATGCATCCCCTACTGTCAGTACTCAGTACTGTGTTTGATAAGCCTTGCAGAGGCCAGTGAATGTGAAAGATGTGAAAATGTGTTAGAAATATGTGCCATGAGCTAATTTTGTGTGCTAAAGGCTATCACTTTTAGTTTGGAAGATTGAGAATCAGAGATGTATGTCTCTGATAATGTTTATCATTTAGTATGCCTCGTATAAGATTTTCTAAAATGTGTTTCGAATCATTAATATGTTTTCTTGGGGTAATTATGACCGCTCGAGCACTTTGATAACTGCATCTGTGATGCACTTGCTACTACATCTGAGAATATTTAACTAGACAAGCCAAGATATCCCGAGTCTAGCACACTTTCCTGTAAGTGTATCATGTAAATTGAATCATACAGGGAAGCCTCGGTTTCTAGTAGTAACATGTTTGTTGTCATGCATGTTGAATTGCATAGTAGTATGCTATTTACATCTGTTGAAGTGTTCAACTCTCATGTATGTTTGAGGCACGTTTTCTGACTACACTTAAATTGATATTTGGGAGTTTTTTAGCAGATAATCGATTCTTTGACTTCTTTCTAAACGCCTTCCAGTATCTTCTTCTTTGATGTTTTCATTCATTTATGTGCAGAAAGTCGAGTATGAGGATGAACAAGCCTAATAATTCTGAGCTTTCCATCTGGCTGGGATCCTATTCTCCGGGAAAGTTGCAGCACCCCTGATTTTTACTTGTACGTTTTATATCTTGATGTTAGAGATCTTGGAGCAATTGGATTTACAATCCAGTTGTTATGCGGAGCTTTTTGATTTGGATATGGCATATTGAAATACTTCTGTAGCTCCATTTTACAGCTGAGATCATATTGGGACACCGTAGTTCTGATTTATGTGTTATAATCCAATGTTGCAGTAATAAAAACAAAATTTTCATATGTTAGCATTGCTGTGCAGCTGAGTAACCTTCCAAAGATGAACTCATTGCATAAATTTGGTTCCGCATCATGATTAGCTTTTCTGTTTTTTTTTTTTTTTTCTATAAGCTTTTCGGTTAGAACCTTTGTGAGTATGGATTTTGCAAAGGAGCTCCTGTTTCTTCTTGTTTATGTACCAACACATCCAAATGATTAGGATACTCTGTTGTTGTTCTTTTAAGTAAACTGGCATGGTTTTTGGATTTTTGCCTCATATATGCATCATCTGTTACTATATTCTTAATTTGGGCATAACATGGAGTTCAACCCTCTCTTAATGCTTGTCGGCAGTAGGCGAACAAATTTGTCGGCAGACTAGATAATTGAGACCACGGCTTTAATTACAATGATCGATCCGTCTTTGTAAATGACTAATTGCTTTATGCCAAAGCGATCACTATTTGCCTTTGGAAACTATAGAATTCAGCAACATCCATCACCATCGTCAGATCTTAATAGTTCTTTCAGAGCCAACAATAATAATAACAAGGAATCCAGATACAAAACAAATCCCCAGCTAATGAGAATGAAAGCTCTACTAAATCCTCTATGCACATTACACCCTGTATGCCAAGATTGTGGAATTTCTATATCATTTCTTTGAATCTTACTACCAAGAACAAATTGAACAGTAAAGCAGCACTTCATAAAGTTATACATCTTTAGTATCTTCTGCAACTCGTATGAAATGGAATACTTGTGTAGTAACACAACCATATTGCCTTCATATGGCCTTGTTTGATGTCGATTGCTCAGTGCAATACTGTGAACAAACACAAACTAGCCGGCTGATATTATGCTGCAGATCTGGTAGGGAATTGAATCTTTAGATAATATACGGCACGAGATGAGTTATACAAGGTATCAAAATAGTATCACTTCTAAAGTGGTGGGAAAGCCAACAATGACTGGTGCTGTGTGAGGTATCAGTTAACAATACCTGCTGATTCAAAGGGCTAGCGATGTGCAACCTCTGATATACCTTTGGAGTCTGTCCGAATCTCTGCCAAAGGGTTTACAATGAATCCACTCCTATCCTGGAGCCGAAACCTACGGTTCTCCAGCATTGATGTTGAAGCATTGCCATTGGTATCAGCTTTGTAACGCAAGGCTGTCGCAGATGCAGTCCTGGAATTAGAATACCTTGAGGTTGAGTACCTGCCTTCTGTTTTCTTCCAGAACTTGGAGCTCCAAAAGTCAGCACCAGGTAGCATGCAACAGGTTTTTCCGCGTGACTCGAGATTAGTCATCCTTCCACTTGACAAAGCCAAATCATAAGAGATCTCATCCAAAGCTAGCTCTAGCCCATGAACGCGCGTCTCCAAAGATTGCATTCCATTTTGTGAGCTCCCAATGAATTTCTGGTGTAAGAAAGAAATTGAGAATATGATAAGAAAACCTTCACTTAAAATGCACTACGAGATCAAGGATGAGTCCCCCTTTCAAATACCTATGTCTATCAGAGTGTTTATGCGGCAAAACCTATAAATATGAAAAATTGACTCTTGTTGAAAAAGCATTGCACTCTTTATGCTACTATAACATCAATATGAACCACTATGTTGCATAACTTCCCTGCTACATTTAACTAATCAAATCACTTTGGGAGGAAACTCAATTTTCAAGTAGTGTTAACAAACCTGTAGGAGATCAAATAAATTAGACTGCTGCTTTTCAATCTGAACAAGTTGACTGCGGATCAGGGACAAATCCTCACATTCTCTGTGGTTCTTATGGATATCCTCTATAGCATTACTGACAACAACTGTAGATTCTGAGCTCTCCTCATGATACGGAGCAACACGAGATCCAGTCCTTGGACCCCCAAATCTGTGCACTTTGTTATCAGAACTCTTTTGGAATAAGGCCCTTCTCGTTTCTGGCTTTGAAGATCTAGTCTTTTCATTGATCCTTTCTGGAACATTTTCATCCCCCTCCTTATAACCATCACAGAAATCCCCTGCAGCATTAACAGCAGCAATCTCATCTTCCATATCTAAAGGCTTCTTATGCTCTGACCTTCGAAACATTGATGGAGTCTTCTTCTCATTACTTTTGAAAAGGCTTCGCTTCCTAGCTGTGGTAGCATAACTATCAGGCGGAGTCGATCTGCTAGCCAAGCTATGTTTCTTCTTCGACTGAGGAACTTCGACACCAGAAGCACCACAAATTCTGGCCCCGGCCGGATACCTTCCATCGCTTGCATTCTCTGGACCTATAAAAATACCAACAATTCAAATCACGAAATAAGGACTCGCAAATCTAGCAAAAACAAACAGATCAAAGACTCGAAATCCATGATCTGACAAAAAATAAATAAGTTTTAAGCCAATGCGAACATAACTCTAAAGTACAGTAATTAAGTGTTAAATTGAACAACAATATAACCTAAGATCCATTAATCATACATTTAATACCTCTGGAAGAAGCATTTGAATCCGTCGGTGGCGGAGAAGCCTCGTCGGAAAGATCAGGAATCTGCTTCCAAGCTTCCATCATCTGATTTATAACCTCCCTAACACCCTTTACCTACTCACATTTCAAAACCACTACATTTTTACACACTAAATTTCAACACAAAAAAATATATGAAGAAATGAAGAACAAACTTTTCTACCTTATCAAATTTCCGACTCTCGAAAGTTCTCAACGAACCAGCTTTGAATTCAGACAACGAGTCTCTCTCTGCAACAGCCAGCTTCGCCAAGCCTTCGGCCGCCGCCTTCCTCGCCGCCCAGTCATCGGAGCTGAGGAAGTTCACCAAGCAAGGAACCAAATTCCTCAGCGCTCCCTGACCTGACGCGCCGCCGGAACCGATCACACTCCCGATCAGCGTCAGCAGCGCCGGCTTGGCCTTAAAGCTGTCACTCTTCAGCAACCTCTCGAACTTCGGCAACAGCTTCGCCAGCCTCGCCGGCTCCGGGTCGGCCGCGGCGTCGATCGCCGCCGCCAGGCAGAGCGCCGCGCCGATCTGCGAGTGCACGTCCTGCTCCGTGAACAGCGCCTCGCTCAGCGGCTTCGAGAACGCGGCGCTGAACGGCGTCCTGGTGACGTGGCAGGAGAGAGAAGCGACGGCGTTCTGGCAGGCGGATCGGACGGCGGAGTCGGGGTCGCGGAGGCGTTTGGTGATGTTGTTCAGCATTTTCGGCAGGTGCGGCGCGAGCGCGTCGCCGTGGATTTCGGAGAGGACGGTTATTAGGTGCACGCATTGCTTCCTCACCGGCGACTTGTCGGAGGCGTCGGTGGCGTGGATGCATGAGAGGAAAGTCGGCACGGTGGTCGGGTTGAGACTCCGGGCTATGGACTCGAGCTCCGTCGCCGCCAGTGAGTGCGTGTCGCGGTCAGAGAGCTTAGTGAGGCACGTGAAGACCTGGTGCTTGAGATTCTGCGGCGGAGGCATTGCGGTTTATACGTGCGCGGTTTGTTCTGGTTTTGAATCGGGTCGGGTTTTAAATGGTTCGGGCGGCGGAGCTTCGGGAATCTCCAGCTGCATTGCTGGAGAGGTTGGCGGTGGTCTCTGACTGGTCTTGATCTTTTTCGAGTCGTGTCTGTTCCTTTTTAAACTGAGAGACGTCGTCACGGGAATATTAATGCAGCAGGTAAAACGGCGTCGTGTGTGCTTATTGGAAGGTCGTTATTTCGTTAATCTTGGGTTAAGAGTGATAATGACCATAATTAGAGAGGTTTCCCTTTTTTTGCACTTCACTCAAGGTTAGTTTAGTCATGCTTGCTTTTGATCTTAATTGCGATTAGAGAGGGTAGGATTCTCTGCGGACAGGGTGGTTTGAGTTCGACACTGCGCCGGATTGGATTGGTCGAAGTAAAGAGGGGAGGGGTGGTGTGGTCAGGTGGATCTGCAGGACCACGGTGCAGGAGAGAAAGTAAATTGGGGAGGGCACGAGTGCACGTGAAGAATTATTACCCCGCAGTTATTGCGCGCGGGTTAATTCTGGTGTCACGTGACAGTTGCCGGGGTTAATTATGTCACGGTGACTGAGCCTAGGATCAAGCTCCTCTGATTGATTTTACCCAAAATGATTACTCGCATGCTAGGTCATGAGTGATTACTGAATTCTAGATCCTAATTGTTCATTTTAATTTCAAATTTCTTTTTAGCGAAGGACTCCATAATGAAGTGGCAGAAGAGCATCATACATTCAAAACAGTCAAACGGAATCGGATACTATAATTTTCATATTCGAGATCAATCGTTATATTCAGATTATATATCTATCTAGAATTTAAGTATAGATTTTATATATCTAATTTGAACATCACTCGTACATCCACGGCGACAACGCAGTTGGAACGCCACAAAACTCAATCTTAATAAATACTTGATGGACACACTCAAAATTTAACTAGTATAGAATTTGTTTGTGTAAATTTGTTAATATTGTTACCAACTCATGAGGGCTTGTTACCATCAATATCCTAGTTTTGACTAGGAGTAAAGGATTGGTTTACCTATTCATCTTAAAGGGTTCAACTCAAAGGCTTTGTCTGCTCACCTAACCAATAAGAGGTTGAACTAATTAAAAGCATGATAGCTTATTAGCTATTAGACAAAGCTGGATCACAGATCCATGTGCAGCACACAGAAAAGGCTACTTTCCTAATTCTAAGCCTCCAATAATTCCTATAATTTGGAACTAACAGCTATTTTAGGGACTATGATATTGATTTTGAACCTTTTAATTCATGTTTGAGCTGATGGGAAAGCAATTATAAAATCAAGAACTACAATTTGTTAATTAACTGTGGGCCAAAAGTGTGCTGCACTTAGAACCCTACCTCCAACCTCTCCTCACCTACCTGTTTATGCAGTTAATTTTAAGTTTTTAACCCATTTTGGAGAAGAAAGAAAAGAAAATAAATTGGTTTTTGTTTGAACTTTGAAGGGAATTGAAGCTCAAGATACTGATAACTTGAACTGGTTGAATGGGAATGATTTTCAGAAAGGATAGGAAACTTGGTACAGAAAATGAGAAGGGTATTAGTTCTGATTTGATGAGTTTCTCATTTCTTGAATAATGATATGATTCTTTACCAGAATGAGTTGCAGATATGGTAGTTTGGCTAAGAAAGGTGGATTGGGTACACCCAATCAAGGAAAGGTGTTTGGGGCTAACTGCATTGATTGGAAGTATTGGTTGCAACAAGATCACTGGTTATACAGTTACATATGCAGCTTAAGGTAACTTCTAACTAGCATTATTCACTTGAAAACATTAGCTTCAAGTTTGCCAGAGTATTACCTCTTTTTAGTGATAGTGTAATATCACAAAAATAGATCCAGAGAGGCGCAATGATAAATGACTCACCAACAAACAATATGTGTCACTAAAATTGACACGAGTGAATGCCAATTCAAACAACCAAGTAAGTGTTTTAAACATTCAATTCTAGCTTGATTAGCAAGCAAGTGAATGCCAAAAGAACGATGCTAATCTATAGAATTATCACATGTTTAGGTGTTAATCTAGACCAAATCAATTATCTTGACTAATTGAAATCAGTCTAATCACCCTTTTTATTTCCCCACACGTACTGACTACGCTCAATTTTAGAGTTTTCGATCTTAGTCAAGATGATATGAACGCATCAGAATGGCCGATAGTTGTTCACTCTCAATTTTTTATGTACCACATTCAAATGAGATTAAGCCAATTGCAAACTGAACTTAATTTTCAAATCAAAACCAAATGTACATCACCTTCTTGCCTAGATATAAAGCTTATGGATCATTCTCTTCTCTCAGATTTTAAGACAAATGTTTATAGTTGACATCAGGTTAAACTAAGAAACTCAATTTTATATATCCACAGTTGGGCAGAGAGTGCAGACCATGTGCTACTTTGCTTGTATTGTCTTGTATTGTAGTGCGACACATAACATGAAGAGGTCAATTTAGAAACATGGTTCTGGGATTCAAGTAGTAATGTACTATATATTATATGCAGATCTATGCACCCCATATACACAGAATTAGGCACATCCTGCCATTTTAGAGAAAACATTCTTTCAGATTCACAGTACTCAATTCCTGCCCTTTACCAATGCTTGTTTGCCACCTGATCGATAGAGACTGGACAATGAGAAATTGAAGCTATGTTTAAATTTTGTTCAAAGCTAAGAATAGGGTGACTTGAAACTAAAGAAAAGATATTATGTTACATCATATTCTAGGGTCATCATGCCCTGTGATGAGGACTCAAATTCTGATCTTGAGTGCTACTTTGGTCATGAAACTAGTTGTGTGTATCACCATCATCATCATTTTGCCTTGTTAATTTATCATCACCCTTCTCCATAATTTCCACATGCCAACAAGGAAGAGAGGACAATCATGCATGTGTTGGGTTATGGCTTTGAAGGAAGTTAAGGTGTATGCGTGTTCGGTTTTCTTTCCGAAATTTGGTCTAATTGAAGAAATCACGATTGTCGTGTCATCTGGCACATGTAATTCTCAAACTAAACGGATAACAAGAGTTTTAAGACTATCATCTAATGTTTTTCCCATATTAACAATGAGACAACTTAAGGTGTTGAAATTTTGACACTAAATAGTGTAATCGGTGGATTAAACGTCCTACTCAATATGAAAAACGTTTCTTCAACTAGAGATCAACCTCCTACTTTTGCTTGCTAATAGAATTTTTCTTTTTAAGTGTTTTTATTTGTCTTTGATCCCTCAAATCACACAGATTGATCTTTATATAATTTGGATTTGGGCATGAATGACCTATGGACATGACAATCCAACTTCAATCTTGCAACTTATAGGGCCTCCAACATCAAACTAGAAGATGCCACCACTCTACTACAACTCCTAACCCCGACATGGTTGGATTGAGATCTAATATCTACCAACCAAAACCGAAAGGGAAGCTTCAAACTCATTCAATCTAATTCGATCAGCATAATCCAATTCGTATTTCATCCGATTTAAGCTCAAACCCAGTCATTGATTCCTAAGAAAGAAGGGGAAATGAAGAAAGAAGGGGAAAAGGAAAACACAAAACAAACTTGGCCCGTGAATTATATCGTCGGAATTTCTTGGCCCAATTCTCGAACTTAAGTAAAGCCCAAACCCAGCTTTGTTGTTACTTGTTAAAGAAGAAAATAGCATAAAGTTGAAGGTAGCTAGGTTTTATTAGTGCTCTCTTTCGTTGTGTGTGATCAGTGATCTCAAGGCCGTTGAGTTCTTCTCAGCAGGAAAGTTCAACAAGGTATTGCTTCAACCAATTCGTGCTCTGGTTCTTATTGATCTATAGGATGCCTGGAAAATTGTATTCTTTAGATGTTTGGATATCTTCTGTATATAGTTTGTTCTTCATGAATAAGACCTCAGACTATTAGGCTTACAGATTTCAATCCCTCTTGTGTCGACTGGAATAAAATTCTTTGTAAGATTCACATCATCAATGCTGTTGTCACGATATGCTTTACTGGTTTCAATACATATACAACTCGATTGTGTGTTTCAGTTGAAGGATTTAAGCTACAGAACATATTAACCACCAAAACAATAATTTGTTCAAAATTCCTCATTCTCTTTCTTTGGTATAGTTTCAGACTGGAACAGTTTCTTTAATCGAAAACATGGCTGCCTTCGAAGCCCTCGCCAACGGTGTGCAGAAAAAACCTACTAGCGAAGATATGAAGAATTTTATGGAGAAAGTCAAGGTACACAACTTGAAAGTTGAAACTGAAAGTGTTTTTGACAGCAAGATATGTAGCTAGCTAGAACTATGCTTTTAAATTTCTTGTTTCTTTCTATGTAACTATTCACAGAGAGGAATTGGTGAGGAGAAATACCAGTCCTTTTTGGGTATCATTGGAGAGTATCAAGATAAGCAGACCAGCATCCCCAAGTTACTAAAAGAGGTTCTTATAAACTCTGATCATTTTTTTGTTTTTTTTCCTAGCTAAAATGAATTTATACAGTTCGACAATATAGTAGCTCATGTCATCCAGTTGAAGTACTTAACCATGATTCTTACAAGTAATATTGTCTAACTGAAGTATTTGTAAATATGTTGCAGATGTCGGATCTTCTTAGTTATGAACCTTATTTAGTGAAGGAGTTGAATCACTTGCTACCAGATGGCATTTCAATGCTAGAGATTGAGAGGAAGCCTTCAGTAATGGGGCCGCCCAAACCCAAACGCCGGTGGCTTTCCGGCCTTGGCTATGTATGTGTGGGTGGATTAGGGATTACTCTTGGAATCTGGGCTCATCTTCTATTCTAAGGAGTCTGGTTTCATATAGTACAATCTATAGGCTGATAGGCATATTGTCTCTTTTTGTATGGAAGATCTCTGCTCAACCTTTCCTTTCCTAATCAAGCAATGTTTACTACAGTACACTTTTCCTAATCGCACTGCATAGTTACTTACCTAATTAAAAAAATTACATCGCCTATATATATACAAGGTCTCCCTGATGCTGGTAGATCACAACAAACATCTAACATAATTTGAAGACTATAATTTTTCTATTGCATTCACTAACTGAGAGCGAAGAATTAAGATCGAGATGGGGGGTCTAATGATTACCGCAGAAGCTATGCAAGATTTTAAGAGCAAGATATATGGTGATAACAAGAAGATGGGGGATTTTGATCAATTGCTTTTGGTCGGTGCTGTTGCAAGCAAAAAGGAAGCAGAAATTGTTTTTGAGAATTCAAGTTCAGCTGAAGAAGCCTTGAGAAAGCTTGATGCTTTGAAAATGTTCTGCTCAAGGAGGGACGATGACGATGGTCATAGTGATCGGAGGGTGGAATTCACGAAGCTGAAGATGGATACATTGAAAAATATGAACTGTGCTACTGCAAGAGACAATGAAACAGGTTTCAATAGCATGCTTACTTGTGATAGTAAGAAAGTCAGGGATTTCGAACCCCAGAAGCTCGAAAACAAGAGTAAGAAGATGAGGTACTCTCAACTTCGAGACTTGCCTAAAGAGTTCAAGAGAAAAATTGAAACTATGGGAGGGTATTCTGATGAAGCGCGCTTGGTGATTGAGAAGGAGTTGTACAACTCTGACTGTGCTACCACTGCAAGCCGGTTAACAATGCCTGTAAACCAACTCCTATGCCCTTTCTTGGAGAAGGATGAAGTGGAATGGCTTGAAAAACCACATGGGGAAATGCACATCACGTTGATAGACCCCATGGTTGAAGAAGAAGAGATATGCTTAGCGCGGTGGAAATACAACAGAAGCAAATCCTATGTGTTGAGAACTCAATGGAACGATATTGTTAAAAAGAATGGTCTAAAATACAAGGATGTGGTCCAAGTCTGGTCATTTCGGAATAAGACCAACAACAGGCTTCACTTGGTACTTGTGAAGAGGGGTGTTAACAGTAATGAGGCCGGGTGTAGTGGTAGCAGTAGTAATGCTAGTACTGTTGATGATGGTGAAAGTAGTGGAGGAGATCTGTAACGGGATGTAGTAACTATGGCACATTCTGGAAACTTACTTCTATAATACATCTTAAATCAAGAGAATTGTATTAATTTGTGTTTTGGTTTTTACTATATGCCTCTTGGATTATTTGTTATGCATGATAAGATAACTTGAATCAAATTCCCGCCATTGAAATCCCAATGCTTCTTGGACATCTAATCCAAGGTTGGTTGATTGTTGTACATCGTCTTATCGATCATAACTCATCTAATCCAATTTTTTTTTTACTTATTGTTGAATTGAATGTGATAAAGGGGGTGTATTGTATATGGATTTGTATGAATTTTTTTTAATTCATAGACTTTCAGAATAGTCCACAGACTTTTTAAAAAGACCACAGACTTACATAG
The DNA here is from genome assembly GCA_963682095.1 of Potentilla sterilis. Taxonomy (NCBI): domain Eukaryota; kingdom Viridiplantae; phylum Streptophyta; class Magnoliopsida; order Rosales; family Rosaceae; genus Potentilla; species Potentilla sterilis. Next base: position 49,442,892 of record OY821760.1, read on the forward strand.
ATTTCTGTCGATTTCTTTAAAATCAATGATTTTGATTACAGACTTTTATTGATTTATGAAAATCCACAGAGTTCATTATGAACGACTTCTACAAATTTCACCTCAAAATAATGTTATAACATAAAATAATTAGAACATGAAGGAAAAATATCTCAATGTAACGAATAAAACCACATGTAAATGTATCAAATACAAAACAAAAAAAATACCAAAAAAATGGAAGAAAAAAATACTTCAACAAATTTCATGTTGGCGGACGAGTCTCTAAAACAATAAAAAGATCATTCTTTTCCTTCATCGTCACTTTCTTTATTGTTATCGTTTTCATTATTGGCATTTTGTTGAACATTTGGTTGGACATCTTCCCACATATGACTGTCAATACTCATTCTTCATTCATTAGCACTATCTCTCTACTGTTCTTGGGTTTGAAAATCATCTCATTCAAAATTATTTTCTTAATTGGCTCTGGGGTCCTCTTCTGGATCTGGAGGAAATTCATCGGAACGACATTCCTGTCGAAGAAAATTGTGCAATCCTGCACAAGTCAAAACTAGCTATGCTTATGTCTTGTATGGAAATAGTGGTGCTGATTTGAAAATAGTGAAACGTGACTTTAATACTCCAAATATCCTCTCAATTACGTTCCTCAAGGAAGCATGTCGAATATTGAATAACTCAATTGCATTAACATGATGATTTCCTTCACCACCAAAGTCTTTGAGATGATATCAGGTACCTCGAAATGGAGCTAAAAATCGGCGTCGGTTGGTAAATTCGCAGTCACCTAAGTAATATTTACCTAATAATGAAAAAAAAACATATAGTAATTAGTGAGTTATATATTAAGTCAGCCGAAATTATTTTATGCGCTTAAAACCATACCTGGTGGCAGTTTGAGTCCATTGCGTCTGGAAATCGCATCATTTAACACTTTTGAATCATGAGCAGAACCTTCCCATCCACTAATCAAGTAGATAAATTGTAAATCAAAGTTACAGGCTGCTAACACATTTTGTGATATATTCCCATGGTGATTTCGATACCTGCTTACCTCACGTCCAACTACCATTGCTGGGATGTGTGTGTCATCAATAGCTCCAACACAATCCTGAAACAATACAAAAGTATTACAGTAAATGAAAAAATAAATTATTATTTCTCACTCGTGCACATTGATAATAATATTTGTGTATAGGAAATATTGCATTACTTTCCTTAAAGTAATGATAGAATCTTGTACTTTCTCTTATGTTAGATGGTATAGACTCCGGTTTAGCCATGAACTGTGGTGCTATCGTATTCAAGACTTGCAAGATTCTATTGAAGTTTCTGCTAACGGTGAAATGAGATCGCTCAAATATCATTCGAGGTTCACTGTATCGATTATTTTGGCCAACAATTAGTAAAAAGGTAGCGAGCATCTCTTTAACACAGATGTGTCTTGTATCCCGTAACAGCGTTTTCTCTTTTATGATGCTACACTATTTTCGAAACACATCAGGATACATTCTGAAATTTTGTCGAAAGATTTGAGGGTCTCTCTCTAGTATCTCACTGGTCGCCGAGCTAATGGACGCCTAATACGTTCATCACATATGCTGATGACAATGTCGTATAACACATAAATCACTGTTTGTATTGCCATTAATAAAATCTTAAGAGCCTCGTAAAACTCTTCTTCCTCTTCATCAAATCCATACATGTATGCATTAGGCATTGCTAATAAACAAAGCATATAAACATATATATTAGAATACGGTCAACATCACAATGCATAAAAATATTCATTCAAAAGCGAATCAAAATTCATAATTATTTAAACCAAAATCAAGCTCTAATCCAAAACAAATAAGTTCAAAAATAAATCAAAATAAGATGCAATGCAAACAAAATAATGTCAGGCTAGATAAATCAAAATTAATAAAAGAGCAAAGCCTATTGCATTTCTGCCCAGGTGATCCAATTACGGCATTGTTCAGGAGACATCTTCAAGAAGATGTCTTGCCTTGCTTTGGTGTTAAGAAAGTTAAAAGCCGTAAAGCAAGCCTCCTGAGATAGTCCTGGGGTCTCTGAAGAGCAATCCAACATTCAGTCTCTCTTGATTCTCTGTTCTCTATTAAACCACAAATTGTATTAAAACTTGTGACAATTTTACTAATGCCAGTTGATAAATTGTTTAGAACTTGAGCTTGACCAGTTGCTCATTTTGAACTGCTACTCCCTGATCGAGTGGAGACGGAAATGACCCTTGGTGTCGTACAGCAGACGGAAATCCTCATTGGTTTTTGGGATGGAAACAACATGCATCCATGAATCCAGAAAGGTAGGTCTTATCAGTCCTGACCTTGCCATCAACCAAAACATGAGAGCATACATCAATCTGTTCCTCAGAATGATGATGATAAGGGGAAGGCACTCCCTCGATTTGTGTGGCCCTGATGATGGTCTGGGAGCAAAAGCACCACCGAGCTTGTCGAGCATCCAATGCTTTGGGGCATTGAGCCTCTTCAGATGCTTCTTCAAACCTCTCGCCATGGTTGCAGAGGGAGAAGGAGAAACCCTAGATTAGGAGGAGGTGAGATGAGCAAAGAGTCCAATAATATGAAGAATGCAAAAAGGTTATTCTCAGCCAGAAAGAAGTAGAGATTGTCCAAGATTACGTATTTGATGTCACTACTCAATTATGTTTCAACGTCTTAATCCAAAAGGCGGGTTTGTTTTATCTGGACAATTCTTTATTTTTCCACATTTTGTACTCCTGAGATCATACACAATACATATAGGACAATTTCAAATTTGTATTAATAGAGGCGTGTATGATGTTCTTGGTGGATTAGCTGAGTTTTATTGATACTAACTAGAAAGAATGTTCTTGTCTTTTTACTTGAATTCTTTTCATGATTCTAAGCCTTACTCTACTTATTAGATTCTTGAAAAAATTAACTAGATTTAACACAATAGTAATTTCTTGATCAACACTTATGTTAGATTTTTTTTCTACACGTTTAATAGTCCGTTTTATTAAATTGCACAAAAAATTTAATAGAAAAACGACCATAATTAATATCGATCACAATCATAATTAATAATAATCTGTTATATTTTAATTTCAGATGATCGTACTCAATCACAACCTTCATCTATATTCTTTAAGCAGCGCAAAAATCTTAATAGAAAAACGATCATGATTAATAATGATCGTATTCGATCACAACTATAATTAATAATAATCTGTTATATTTTAATTTCATACGATATCATAACCTTCGTCTATATTCTTTAACCAGCCATAATATAATTTCTTAATTTTCTATGTGGCATCACTTGTCAATGTCATGACTGATTGGCACCCGTCCATAATTTTTCATCCCACAAATTTATTGAATAAACGACACCGACTTAACGAAATTTAAAAACCCACCAAAACGACGTCGCACCGCTTCCCTAACAGCAAGATTACAAAAATAGCCCTGTCCACGAATAACTCTATCCCCCTCAGACATAATCCAAGAGGACCAGCCCCGCAAATCCAGAGAAAACCAGGGGCATTATGGTAACTCATCCCGTATATAAATCAAAACCCGGCCCTCGATTTTCAGGGTCTGAGAGAGAGAGAGAGAGAGAGAGAGAGCGCAAAAAAAGGCGAAGGAGTTTCCGACTTTCCGTTATCCGTTTAACTTTTCCTCTCAACAAAAATTTCCAGCTTCTTCTTCTCCAAACAAAAAAAAATAAAAAATCACAGAGCGAAAAATCTCGAAGCTTTTTGAATCCGATTAGCCATGGTTTCCGATTCGATCACCAACGTCGCCATTCCTTCGGCTCCAATTAACGGCAAAACCGCCCGCGATTTGGCCAAGAAGAAGAGGGTTAGTTAGTTTCCGATTTCGATTTCTTGTTCTGATTCCGATTAACTTTTATTGTTTTTGTGTGAAAAATTCGATTTTTTTGTTTAATTTATGGCTTTGTTGTGGGTTTTTTCAGGCGAGGTCAGCCAAATTGAAGCAGTGCAAGCTGGACGTTCGCCGCGAGCAATGGCTTTCTTCAGGTACTGCATCGATCTCTTGATTTTTTATATGCCTGCATGTAAATTTCGGATCTTTATCGTCGATTTTTCGGAGTTTTTGGGATTTTTTATTTTTTTTAATCGAAAATATGTATATATTTATATTGATTGGATTGGGAATTAGGTGCGGTGAAGAACAAGGACGGCAAGGATGAGCAGCACGGCGGCGTTCAAGGTCGCCGAGAGCGGAATAGTCCTCCGTCTTTGGAAATGGCACCGGGAGAAGGAGAGAGCGTCGGATCGATCCACCGGCAGCAGCAGCAGCATGACAGTGAGTTGGACTCCAACAGTCCGTCGAGCTTCACGAGCAGTGTGTTGGGGAGCCACGATTCGGAGACTTTCACCGGGTCAAGCAGCAGTAGCAGCAGTGGTGGTTGTTGCTCTGGTAATATCACTGAGGAGGATGAGGATGATGGCTGTTTGGATGATTGGGAGGCTGTGGCGGATGCATTGGCGGCGGACGAGAAGCCGAAGAATCAGCCTTTGGAGCCGTCCCAGGAGCACGAGGCGATTGCGAAATCGGTTCCTGCTCACCAGGTTGAGAATTCAAAACCGCAGTGTGGGAGAGCTATGCCTAAAGCATGGAGGCCTGATGACGCATTTCGCCCGCAGAGTCTGCCCAATTTGGCTAAGCAGCTCAGCATGCCGAATTCCAGCAGGAAAGGATACTGTGGCGGTGTTGCGTGGGCCTGTAACAGTGTGGCGTCTCCACCGTCTTCGTGTCCTATATGCTATGAAGATTTGGACTTGACAGACACCAGCTTTTTGCCGTGCTTGTGTGGGTTCAGGCTCTGCCTTTTCTGCCACAAGAGGATTCTGGAGGGGGATAGTCGCTGCCCCGGATGCAGGAAGCCCTATGAGAATGAGCCTGTTGAGGCAGAGACGAGTGTCCACGGAGGTAGTCTTACATTCCGGTTGCCTCGTTCTTCTAGCATGATCACAAGGTCTTAAGGAAGAGATGCCCGTGAGATATGTATGCTGGTCTCTAATTTCTTTGGGATTTTCGTGTTCTAGCAAATTTAGTATTTGGTTTCACTTGTTAGATGTGGGTATAGGGTTTTGAGCGCCCGGGAATTGACCTGCTTCTATTATGAGTTGGTTCTTATGTGCTGATGTAGAGGACTCAGTGTTCGTATGTGAATAGATAAGGCGGTATAGAAATTCAATACATGAAACAGACATACAGTATGCTATGGTATTACTTTTCAATTTGCCTATTTTTCTTGCTTTTACGTTTAATGGACTTATCTCTATATTATGTTATATTTGTTGTGCTATATTGTTTCGTGTTCATTGACTTTGGTAATTGATGATGCAGAAGGCATCGTTGTAAATGAATGGTTCAAAATGGCCTAAACTGCATTGCTCTCTCTTTGTAGTTGTACGTCTTTAGATTTGGTTTCAAATCAGAGGTCCGCTTTCATTTATCTTCTTAAATTACTATTATCTGCCTGTTGTTGATGTTATTGTCGAATAGTTTAGCAATCAATATGCTTAATCAACTTCTGAGATTAATGTATTGGACCTCCCCATTTGTACTACATATGGAGATGTTCTCTGTCCTCTTATTTAATGGTGTATAGGATTTTCATTTGGTGCTTCAACGGGGTAAGGTTTGGGCAGATTGGCTTTAGCCTTCTGAGATGACATGGATAGCATTTTGTTGTTGTTGCTTAAAACTTGCATTTCATTTTTCAGGTTTAGAAAGTTGCAATCTCTAAACAGTGATTATTAAATATGTTTGCTGCACCTTATCAATCCTAGCTATGCACGAGTCAAAATATTTCCAATGTTGTTTTTCCTAACGAGTTCTACTGCCAGCTGGGTAGGATTTGTTGCTCATCTTGCTGTTGTGAGACATGATTGATTCATTGTAGCTTCGCTAACTGAGTCTCCTTCTGAGGTATGAAGGTCTTTTATGCTTCTGTAACTTTGCATTTATAGTGCTAGGTAGTTATCCGTTGCCTCTTAACCAGTTACCTTAAAAGAATATAAAGTTGCAAAACAGAAAAGAAAAGTGGTTTATTTGGAGTTTAAAGTGAATCAAGGGTAACTTGAGGCTGTATCTCTCAGATTAATGACGGCTTGGAGATCTTTTGTGTTTCATTTCGTCTTGGTTTAAACAGGAATGAGATTTCATGATGACCCTATAATAAGATGGAAGAGGATCATCAGCATCCCTTGAGGGATAAGGGTTTATAGAGAGTTTAAATCCCTCCTGGGTGCTGTAAATAGAGAACGAAGGATTTCAATCCCTGATAAGGATGAATGTAGGGGTTGTGTTTGGTATATGATTACTGGTGTGCGTCCATCTAGTAGAAGTCTCTGGTTTGGGTGGTGATTCTAGAGGTTCTGATCAGCAGGCTTGTAAGTTGTAACATTATTCCATCCTTTTTAAGGTATTGCTGCTTTTATATATGTACATCTTACCCGTTATTTTCAATTTGATTTGTATGCTGGTGAAAGGCTATCCAATTAATTATGTGGGAAATGCATAATGAACCACTGTGTTCTCCCGTTAAGGGATCAGTCCATCTTATAGAACTAAATTGTTGTTTTGGTTGAAAAGACAGTGGTGCTAGGAGTTGGTCGGCATTGTTTTATTCTTAATAGGTTCTTGGCTTCTTGTGCATCTACAGAAAGGGAAAGGAAATTTACAAGGTCAAGTTTCCTGACAGTCCATGAACCTGGTGCTATTTTATGACCCTTTGGTTGTAGGAAAGTAGGATTCTGTGTACTCCAACAGTTTGTGGATCATTGTACAAACACATTCATGCTGCGATATTGTGCTAATTATGTCTTGTTGGTAGATGATTTGTTATATTACAGAGTAATGGTTTTGGTGTGAAATTTATACTGGTGTGTTTGGAGCAGAACATAAACAAGGTAATGTAGAACACAGTTTTATTAACAGATCTGAAAGCAAATTACGAGTGGAAACAACATGATAAGCAAACACAACCAAACATCAACATAGTTATATAGAAAACACAAACGCCCCCATCCTCATGCCGAACTAAGATATTGATAACTTGTTCATCAATGCACGAATCCCATCGTGCTGGCATTTCAGACGGCCGAGTTCCACCCACAGTTTGAAAAAGGTAGAATCTTCCAGGAGAACATCCTCACCTACCGCTTCGGTCTCGATCCATTTTGTTACTCTTTCCTGTAGCTTCTTAGCAGTTGCCTCGTCAACTTTGCCATTATTACTTGCGAGTTTAAGCAACTCCTCCACATCTGCCCAAAAGCATGATTCTCCACAAGAACCTTCCCCCGATTTATTTTTCTTTTCGAGCCATCTCTGTGGGTATCTGTAGCGCCTTGGCCTTCCCTTAATCATATAGGCTCCGGTGTCTTCGTTCTTTGCGTGTCTGTAGTAGTTGGCTATATCAAGAGGCTCCACAAGGCACCGAAACTCGGTTCCTAGTTTTATCCAACTATCATCACCTTCAAATTCGTCAGGAAGATCGTACCTCTTTAACATTTCAATGATCTCATCCCATATACCTGCCAGCACCAGCCGCATCACATTGGCATTGAAGTCTCTCTTTTCGTCTTGTTTTTTGAAGGCATCATAATATCCCACTTTTTGCTCATGAAAGGTTTTGTACTCTTTCAGTCCTTTCATTCCCTCTTCCATATCTCCCTTCTTCTTTTCAATCTGGTCTAGATTTTTTTGTTTTTGTTTCTCTGACTCTCCTGCTGCACGAAGGCACAATCTACCTCTTGTACTCTGCATTTCCGTAGACAATATGTTAGAACACTTTACAAAACATATTTATATTCACAACAATGTTGTCTTCAAGGCACACAACAATAAGAACAGAAAAAGGAAAATAGAAACAAAATTACCAGGCCAAGGTCATCCAAGGCAGTACCATCTGAGGCTAGGGGGAGTTGTTCCAATTCACCAATAGGAACCACATTCTCTTCCAAGTTCTTTCCCAACAATACAGTTTTATAGTCCAAGTGCTCGTTTAAGCACTTGCTAGCTGTTGCTTCAATTTCGCTTTCATGGCTTAACTGACAAGAGTAGAAAAGGAGTTGAAGCACAGCATCAGGGTTGTCCAACAGAACAAGCTTCCCATTCCCAGTGCAGAAAACGTAAGTCCCGAAAGGTCTATAAGGGCTTAGTTTAATGAAGTTTGATAGAGTCTCAAGCAACATATTAGTATTCCCCATCAGTTTGCAGGCAGCATGGCTTGCGAGAGACGAAGTGTTCCTCATTACATTTGTATAAAAATCTGTGGCAATTGATCCACGTGGATAATGGTGGCCATTTGCAATGAAGTAATTGAGGACAAGCTGTAAATCTTGTTCAATGGCTGAGAGAGGTGCAAGCATAATGCGAGGAACAATGTCATATCTCAAGACAAAATGTATGAAGTATTTAGACCACTTCTCTCGCTTAAGAGCATGAGAGACAATGAAGTCACCAACAAGCGGGGCTCCGAAAGTCACACACTTGGCTGTTCCAGTGTTTGATTTCGAATTTTTCTCCAGGAACCAGATTGTAGCAAGCATAGCAATTGCGCCACCAGAAGAATGCCCTGTAAATATTATCTGCTTCTTCCCCTCCACGGCCGAATTCACCTGAGAAAACCCTATAATTAAGACTCTAAACTTGAATCTTTATAAGTCTACTGCTGCAAATTAAGGGTCCAATCCTTTACAGTGATGAACTAGTTGATATATATACTAAGAGTCTAACATTGAACATATATATATGCTTGATGGGATTCATGACTATTAGCCACTACATGTAAATAAGTCAAAACCATATTAACATACCTCTACTTCAAACTTGGGGTCCTTCAATACAAGTCCAAACCTTTCCAGAAAAGCTTGGTTGAAAATTGCAACCTCATCATTACCTAGACTTCTCATCGAAGGGAAGACTTTCTTGGACCAAGACCAAGCTTCAGTTTTGATCTTTGTTTCTCCAAAAGCTTGGTCGCCGGAAAACCACTCTCGGACCGTCCATACTCCGTTAAAGACGAAGACCACCGCATCCGGTAAGCTCTTGTCAACATGAAACAGCTCATTGCTGAACTGATCATTCAATGAAAGACTGCAACTTTTCTTGATGTGCTCCTCACTGATCATCTCTCCAAGTCTCACACTACCCATTATTTTTCTGAACTCTTTGTATTGATTGATCTGGATATTTTCTTGGTTTAGATGCTCTGGTTTGGAGGTTCCATTTATAGAAATAATAAGACATGAAAATGGTGGATGGTGGATGAAAAATTATAAGGATTACCCCTTGACTTATGCTCTGTATTGAGTATGATTGTATATATCATGAGTCTTATCGTCATTTTACAAGTCTGTGCAAGGGGGCCAACGACCAAAGTAGACTGACTTGGTTTCTCTGTACTATCTCATTGTTTATGCTTGACCTGAAGTCAATCAATTACCTGTTGCAATTAACAAAGCTCTCTTCGACATCTCGAGGATGTTTCTAACTTTTGTTTACGCGTTACTGTAGTTTTCCAGTAAAGACGAAGAAGATGATCTGTTATTGCTATACTGTTGTTGTTTCTTTCATGGTGTTTTCCTGATCCTTTCTACTAATGGTGCTGTCTTAGTCTCTTAGTATAATAACATCTGAACTGTGAGAATTCGAGATGTATTGTGAAGATCACAGAGGAACCTGACACTTTTCTAGTCTCCAAATGCTCAAATGTAATTGCTTTGTAACTTCGAAAATCTACTATGATTGAGGTGGAACAATCATGGAAGCAGAGCTCTACCTTTCTTTTTGGGAGCAGACCTCTGTATAAGTATCCAATCTTAGAAACATCTTGCTTATTTTCTTAAGAATTTCCAACCAAAGGACATGAAGGTTTTCTTCTTTTACTTTTACTTGATAAGGAATGAAAATGTGTGAATGGTAAAACCGTAAATCATTTAAACAGGCCAGGCAAGACCTTTGTGGATGTTAAGTGTGGCAAACAACCCAATCAATAGCAGTGACCAAGATTTGAAGTGGCCCTTTTGTTATTGGGCCAAAATCAAGTAGACTGCATGAAAACTGGGATTTTCTTGGCTGGAGAGGTACACGTTTGGTGGTCTAGAGTCGGTATAAAAAGGAAAGGCAGAGAAACCCGAACTACAATAAACTTGAGGCTGATGTCTATTTGAGAATAGACACTGAACGAACTTGGGTCATAAGATTGGATTGGTTTCTGTAATCCAGTTTTGCTCCCATTGTCAGATTCAGTTTGTACTATGCTGATGTAAGTATTGAAGGATTGACCTTAAAAAGAAAAATAAGAATCATATAAATTGAACAAATTTGTACAAGATCAACTTCTGAAATCATCTTCCGAATCACTGGAAGATGACCAAGACACATGTGAACTGAAGTGTGAGTGGAAGTTCTGTAACTTTTTTGGTGTTAGGACTGAAGGTGACAATGGAGGTGATGCTGATCCCACAGTGGTTGTACAAGTACTCTTCCTCTGTACCTTTCTTGAAATTTCTGCACAAACAAGATCAACCATGTCTAGGAAACCTCTAACAATCACAAAGAGCTGAACTGGCTGAGCTCCTTTTTCTTTCGCCGCTCCGGCTTGGTAATACTCAGTTGTTCTCTTCACAAGTTCCATAACCCTTGTTTGCTCTTCTCTCACCACCTTGAGCTCCTCCTCACATTCCTCTAAAAACCCTTTCATTTCTCTTGCAAACGCTCCTGTCTCACCATTGCAGCAATGTGTCAAAACCTTTCGGATTTCATCTACGCGGCTAGTGAGAAAGGAGTGCATACGAATGAAGCAGTCATAGTCTATTGTAGCTGCTTTCTTCACATTAGATAACTCCATACTCAAGCCTCCCAACTTTGGTAACCCTTGGATTAAGTACTCCTTTCTTTTCTCTTCGGCTGTCAGATTATCCAAATTTGGTATACTGGTTTGGTTTCTCTGATTGATCACTAAGCCTCTACCCTCAGATTGAGCTACTTGTTCAACCACAAAGTGAAGCAGAGTAGTCTTTGCATCAGTGCTTTTGACATCAGACAACTTCAGAAGAGCGCTAAGGTTGAAACCTTGTGCATTACCTCTAGCAGTTCCAGCATTCATTCGATTTCCAGCTTTGAGAATCGCTTCAAGGAGTTTAAGGAAGAAACCTCTAGACCTTAGCTCCTTGCACCCCAGTTCAAGTGTTTGTAGAGACTTCTTGAGGTGAAGAATTTCGGGGTCATAATTTGCCCGGAAAAGCATTGCATTGAATCGAGTGAAAGCCGAAGGGACAGCTTTGAGGATGTGGTAGAGGAAAGACTCAGCGTCTGCAAGCTTATTTGGATTGCCGTTGAATTGGAGGATCTTGATCTCTTCTTCTTTAGTTGGAGAAATTTTGGTGAGTTTTTCGAGTGTTTCTGAACCGAGTCCTTGACCATCAAGAAGAGCATTTATGATTTCCTTGCGAGAGATTGTGAGAGACTTTAGCACTATTGCTGTGTTTTGAGACTTTCTGGGGTCTAGAAGGAAAACTTGAGCTGTTGGGGCACAGTTAGACTTGGTTGAAGCTGACAAATTGTTATTTCTTTCAGTGGTTTGGTTTTTGGTGATGTTATATCCAAACAAGTTTTCCATAAGCTCATCATCAAATCTGAAGTGCACATACAAAATTGTTTAAGATTAGATATCTTGAGCCATGATATGATCAAACATTTAGACAAACAGAAAAGAAAAACCATATATAGTATTGGGAGCCTGAGACTTGATATATATTACCTGAATGATCCATCAGTGATTTGATCCCAGACCATTGAATGATCAACAGCAGCCATAACCTTGTCCCAGTGCAATGGCTTCAGCTTCGCTTGCCCAATGACACTCACCATTGGCCCCTCCCCTGCTGAGGCCTCAGCTCTACTTTTATTGTTTGGTATGCCTTTTGGTGTAGGTGGGGGTTTTGGTGCTACAAACGAACCACCTAGCTTTGGTGGAGTGGGTGGTAGAGATTTTTTTCTAACTATCTTAGGCCGCTGTGGCGGCGGTGGTGGTGGAGGATTTGGTGGCAGAGGAGGTGGTGGTGGTGGTGGTGGTAGAGGAGGCAGTGATTCTAGTGCTTGCTTTTCCAACATCTTTGGTGGTGTTATCCTAAATGGAGGTGCAGGAGATTTTAGAGGAAGCCGCTGTTGTAGCTTTGGCAGTGTAAGAACAGCTTTTGGAGTTGGATTTTGTGTGAATGGTTTTGCTAATTTTCCATGATTGATCAAATCAGATGGCTCGTGAAGAGAATGAACCGCTTCAGGTTTTGCCATTCCTTCTCTTTCTCCTTTAGTATCCACTCTCTTTTCTTCTTCATCATCTTCTTCATCGTCTTCATAACTTGGGTTGAAAACTACCTTTGGAAAATGTGTTTGCACCTGTCCAACATCTAGTTTCCTCAAGTAGATAACATCTACACCATTCTCATCAACAATCAAACCCTTCACATTTCCACTGCATTGCCTGAGCTGATCTTCCCGAGTCATCCTAACTTCCTCCCTACGAAAGCTGCCACTGCCTTTGTCATTTGAGTGGCGCCGAGCAACTAGGAATCTGTATATGTAGAAGAAGATTCCGGCAATAACAAGAGTCATTGCAGCCGTGGCTGCAATGATCTCGGCCAGTCTTATTCCATTTGAGGCTGTCATCGTCTAAATTTGGCACCTGACACAGACAAGCGAGAATAATGTGACAATGAGGTTCACTCTTCCTGCGCAAGTAAAAGGGGAGAAGTACTTCCCCGAAAAGCAGTAAGATGACAAGTGCTTTCTGAAAGAGTCCTAAAAGATGCAAACACAAGTTTGCTAAGTGTATACTTTGTGTTCTTCACATTCCGATAGCAACTTCAATTGCTGTGTTTTGTTGTTGGTTGCTGATACTTTCAATGAAGGTAGGTGTTGTTGCTGGGTTCGGTTTGTTCAAATTACTACAATGGCCCTGCTGCATGCAACACCTAGCAGATGGCTGGTGTGAAGTTTATGATGACCGTCCTTCAATTCCAGTCTTTGTTAAAACGCCAAATGCATGAAATTAGAGCTGTTTGTTGGAATCAAATAAATTCCAACTTAAAATATTTATGATACTGATTTGGATTACTGTAGAATTCATACTCCAGCTAGGGTGTGTTGGCATCATAACTTCTTTGGTTAATGGATCCAAATTTCATCCTAATATGCATAGGACCAGCAGGTATACTAATTATCATTGTTATTAACAAAGTTTAAGAGTCTGATTATGAAGAAAAACTCCAAGCTAGCGCTGACGCACCATCACAAAGCAAAGACTTGCCTGTGAGATGCAGCCACGTGGCTTCGGCAAACCACAGAGCTGTTGAGTGATCACAATTGGAAGAAGAACAAGAAACAGAACTATTGTGCCTGCAGAAGAAACCAATAGACAATAAGAACAGGAGAAAATCTTATTCGGGCCCTTAGAAAATCATGTGAAGCTAATAATGTAGAGGGTCTACATCTGTTTGCCTAACTTCACATTGCTGAATTTGGAGACAATTGCAAAGTTCTGGGACCAAAGCAAGATTGAGAGGCAAGAACACAGCATGTGCAATGATTCCAAAAAAGAAAAAGAAAGGTCAAAAATCACAAACTCGGACATTTGAATGGATGACAATTTTACAAAATCCCACAGCAATATAAAGGAATAAGATCATTCAGTTAACAAAATATTCCCTTCACTATTTGGGATTTCATTGATGATTTTAATGTGATTCCATATGCAACATCAACAACAAGTGAAATTCCAGAGAAAAAAAACTTTAATCCTAGACTTTTTATACCGTTCCTCTACTTTTCCTAGTCCCCAAGGAAAGTTTCATGTTAGAATTTACATGGTGGGAAGTGGTAACAAACATACATAGGAATCTCAAAATTGGAAAAAGGGGACGGTGTGAGCTACGAAATTCACTAATGGCAGACGATATCAATCCATGCTGTGCAATCTAGGCCTCTTTGACGAACATCTGGGTAGGGGAGATGATGGCGATGAAGATGGAGATGAGTGAAGTGAAGCTAGATTACAAGCAAACGGTCCCGACATTTGTGGTAAAGGCGATGGTGGTAAAGGCGATGGTGGCGATGATGCATTGTTGTAGTCAACTTGAAGCGGTCTTTTCTGAACCTTCTTCACACCATTTTCTCTTCTTTCTCCTCCCATCATGAAATTTTTCAAGCGGTTTACGTCTGAAAGTTTTACAGGCTTTACTATGAACTCTTCAGCTCCTTCCTCCAAACATCTGTTAGCCAATTGTGAAAAAAAATTACTGTCAGAAACTTCCTAGAGGCATAATTATCAGTGCATCTTGTAACTTATGAAAGTTGTACTAAATATAGCCTTCTGTAGTCATTATGGGCAAGGCAATAATTAAGACAATATCTTCTGTAAAGATCATGCCCATGGACTCTTAGCATGCCTTATTAGACTCATGAAGGGTCATCTAAACTTAGCCATACATGAGAGGTCAAACAGAACACACCATACCTAAAATAAAATATGTTAAGGTAATGGCTAATTAGTTGTAACATAGAGTGTTTTATATAGTCAATAGGTCTAGATAATTGATGCGTACCAAAATAATAAAATATTTTCAATATTAAGGATTTGAGGATCCATTTAACAAAACAAAAAAGATTTGAGGATCCCCACCAAAAGATTTGGAGACTTAATGATCATTTTAAAAGATTTGACAGCATTGAGGCAAAAGACAGATCAGATCTTGTTAAGAATTTGAAGCATATTAGACAAGTCATCTTGGAGATCTAAATCATCTAGACCCACAGATCGAATCCTGTCAAGAATTTTCTACTGTATGATTAAGACACATGAGAACCCTAACAACAATTCATGATTATGAACAAAGCTTTGATCAAATCCATTGACCAACTCATATTATGCAAAACCTTTTAACATATAAATCAGATTGGGATCTGTAACTAACACCAAATTCAACAGATAATGAACTTAATGGCTTACAATCTACAAAACAAATCAAGCACCATGGAAAAATTGAAGAATCATGGTTGGTCCAAGAACATACCTATCGATACGAGTGAGGATGTTCTCTGAGGACATGATCACCACTGGAACTTCTCTAAAAGCTGATGATTCCTGTTTCAAATTCATATCACACAAATAAATCTCCAAGTTCCAGGCTTCTAAAAACCCATTATCATTATCAAAATCACATATAAAAGTACTACAAAGCCTAAAATGACAAACCTTGATCTTTTTTAGCAGCTCATATCCTGTCATCCCAGGCATTGAATAGTCTGTTATTATTAGATTCACCTTCATAGCCTGTAACCAAAACAAGCACCTAAATGTCAGAAACACACCATAAACCCAAAAAGACAACCAAAATTGTTCCTTTTTTTTTTTTTTAATTCAAACTTTCATGTAACATAATTTTAAAGAGGCAAGCTTTCTTACATCAAATCCAACTGAGCTCTTCTTCTCTCCATCCAAACCCAAATACTGCAGAGCCCTTGTTCCACTCTCCACAGCAGTCACTGCAAAACAAAATCCAATCTTTCCTTCAGTATCGAATCAAAACAGGCCATTGGAGCCAATCACTTATTCATTCACAGGCATGTAGCTTACCTTTACAGCAAGAAATCTTAAGTAGCTTCTCAATGACCTTCCTGTCTATGATGCTATCATCCACAGCCAGAACATGAAGCTCCTTCTCAGAAAGATCAAAACTTTCCGGCACATTTCGCCGTAAAACCTCACCGGCGGTGGCCATTATGATTCTAGAGACAGTAACCTGAGATGGGTCGTTGAGAAAATAGTAGTGCAAGACCAAAGAGGACAGAGAGAGAAGGAATAGCAGAGTATGTCTAAAGCGTTTGAGAAAATGTGGAGGTGGGTGTTGAAGTTTTATAGTGGGTAGCTTTTGCTTTTGAAAATAGAAAAAAGAGGTAAAGCTGAGATTGTGAGGATCCAATATTAT
The DNA here is from genome assembly GCA_963682095.1 of Potentilla sterilis. NCBI lineage: Eukaryota > Viridiplantae > Streptophyta > Magnoliopsida > Rosales > Rosaceae > Potentilla > Potentilla sterilis. The sequence continues at coordinate 49,458,925 of OY821760.1, forward strand.
CTGTGAGATTTTGTTTTCTCTTTGCAAATCTAACAGAGAGTATGATACCACCCAACTTGTCCATTGTCCTGTCAACCTTTCTATATTTATATTTATTGCCTCCTCTGTTTATTTTACTCTCTCTCTAGTAATTGGTCACTGTCTGTCTTTCTTCCCAAAAACAAATTCTCTCTCTTGTTGTGTATATTGGGATTTTGTATTGGGGATTCTGTGGGGTTACAGTTTAGATTTTCTGATGATTCTCTGGTTGGTTTGAGTGGGAAGAAAGATATTGACTTGGCTACAGTTTTTTAACTTCACAGTTGCTCCTCTGTTTCACCTGTGGATTTGGTTATGCAAATTGTATAATTATATTCAGAGCAGAGAGTAGGCTTCTCTTCCATTTAAGGTTTTTCCTAAAATAACAAAAAATTTACATTCAGACTCTCATCCATTTCAGTGTGCTGAAACCAATGGTTTGTTAAGGTTTGGTTTGACTAAAAAAATTTGGTATGTTTTGCTCCAGTGGATCTGGATGTGGACCTGTAAGTCTAGAGACAATCAAATAAATACAGATTTGATCTTGATTATGGCAAATTTGACTTTAAATCAAAAATCCAAACCAGTTGGTCAAATGATCCATTGGGAAAATCTTGAGCAATATCTTCTGCAATATTTTGCACGGAACTTTCTTAATAATTTCTTGGAAAATGCCTTGAACTTTCAAGTTGAAACCAGGTCTTCCTTCTGGATGAAGGTGAAGACTTGGGAGACTAGTAGTTCTGATCAAATTGGGAAAAGGGAGCAGTAATTCTGTGCAACTTGGGAAAAGTGCTTGGTGGAAAACTTGTTTGTTTTCTGCTAACATTTGATATTCCTGAGGTTCTCTGGTTGGGAACAGAAGCCATTTATTGTTTGTTAATGCATTGTCATCTCCACATTGATTATAAGATCTTGAAGATCAATGAAATGAAATGGTCACTGTTGAATGATATTACTGGATCACCTACATCAACCATAGTAGTTATGTTTGAAATCTAAATGCATTTACACCCGGTAAAACCAGTCCCAGTAAAACCTTTTCTAAATGATATGTGATCAGATGATCTCTGGGCTTGGGATCCTAAGCAAACATTGAGATCTATGAACTCATCATCACATAGGCTTTTATCAACACTGAACACATTTAGTAAACAATAAAAGATTTCTTAACTCAAAATCAGATCGCCTTTTTTTTTCTTTCCATTTCTGAAAGCTTTTATCTTTACCACTGATGCAGCACTTCACTAGATTATATATGATCCTTTATAAACACCCACAGGTTCATATTATATTTGCTTTCTACAAGTGATTGGTCCCTGAAAAAAGCACACATTTGGGAAGTGGGATCAGAACCAATAGAAGTAAGATATTACATCAAATGGGTACCAGCCTATAAAATTATTATAGTAAATTACAAAAACAGGAAGAAAATCCCATTAACAATAACAATCAGATCTTTATTCTCTGTGAACAACAAAAGAATGCAGCTTTGAAATGCTGACCATGAACAGGTTGAGCTGTAGGTCTCTGATCCTATCTCCAGCTTTCTTTTGCAGTCTTGACCACTGCAGTAGTCAAATATTAATTTACAGTGCAGGAACTTTTACTTTTCAGGGTTAGTTTTTGGCTTGGCAAATCAAACCGAGTCCCACACCGGCGGCGTCAAGAATAGGGAAAGCCGATGAAATTATATTCACTCTGTCGTACGGACACGACGATATCTTTGCATGATCCATGTGGGGTATTGGTGCTTCTCCATTTGCTTGAACCGTCAGATTTTTTTAATTTAATTCCAAGTAGTTCTTTTTTTATAATTATGTTGATTTGATTGTCAGCTCAACTGTGATCATGTCCTTTGGAATTTGCGCCCTGCCTGTTTGGATTTTATCTTCATGATCAGCCTCGGATTTCCAGCACATCCCATTCTGATTCTCTCCCTCTGTTGCTTGGTGATGATCACATTTTGTTCAGGTTTATTTGCAGTTTGCTAAATCCGGAAAAGTCGAGATTGATATAGATTTGCTCTGGAAAGAGCCTCTGAAATATAATCATCTTCAAACTGTACGGTTTGAGTGTCATGAAGATGCCCAGAGATCGATCCAAGATATCTCAGTGAGGGCAAACTAACTAGGGCTAACTACATTGTTGAGGAGTGCGGTAACGTTCTATGGGAGAGGCCAGAGGTGATTAATATTCATGTCCATGAGGTATAGTTACTAGTATTGAATTTTGTAGAAACCTACTCCATCCATTTCATTATTACATTCTCGAACATAATATATCAATGAAATATGTAAATATATAACATATAATTGATAAATCAAATTAAGATGGGAATGAATGATGAAGAAAAGAACAAACTAGCCTACTCACATGTATAGGGACCTAAATTAGGAGGCAAGTAGGGCAAATCAAAACGAGTGTTTATTTGTTGTGTTTCTTTGATGTGTAACCAACTTATCCAATAAGTCATGTCGAATGACTCAACACCAACTCAATGCATTGAACAATCATATCGCCTCTGAGCTACAGTGCATTAATAACCACGTATTAATGCAAAGAATATTGATAAAAGAGAAGGTTATAAAAATTCACTTTTAATTTATTTAAAAAATTATCACTAAATTATAATTATTAATAGTGAAATTACTTTTTAAAATTACAACTAACGGATTTCTATCAATTACTAACAGAATCCGTTAATCCATAAATTACAAAATTATATTTTTTTACGACACTATTGCAGGTCAGTATCATTGCGCATTTATGATGGTCAGTAAAATTACACATTTTTTAGGGTAAGTAGAATTACACATTTTTTAAGATCAGTAGTATTCTACTAAGGATATTGAGCCTCAGTATCTTTAAAATTACTCACATATTGACATATAAGATATTTGTACCTCAGAAGCATTGTTTTAGCTTACAATAATATTTCTATAAGACTTCATTTATTTACCTTACAACAAGCTAGCTTTATACTTACATAAGTGTACTACTGAGTGACAGTATGTCAGTATGTAATTATATATTTACATTCAGTATAATGCTACTGACTATAAAAAATCATATATTGCTATTGACCATAAAAAATCGCATAATGCTATTGACCCTCAAAATTGCGTAATGCTACTGACCCTCAACAATGTCGTAAAAAAAGTAAAATGGCAATTTCATAATTACCATTTAACGAATTATGTTAGTTAAATGGATGAAAACGTGCTAGTGGTAATTTTAAAAAAAAAAACTTAGTATTGGTAATTATGAGCACAAAAGTGTAGTTATTGGTAAAAAAACCATAATTTATTAAGCTCGTTTTCACCGTCGCGTTGCTCGTTTCACTATTAACATGTGGTTATCCGGGGAACCGGATCCTCTGCTCATATTGCCTCATAAAGTAATTTCACTTTATGAGGCAATATGAGCAGAGAAGTATGAACAGATGATCTAGATCCGTTATCTGGACCACTTACCTAATTCGGATTCGGATTCCATAAGTGGACCCTAGTCTTGGGCCTTGAAAGTTCCCATTCATGTTTGGGCCATATTGTTCCATCTCAATGTTCCAAATAATCCCAAGCCCAACCCATAACGACGTCGTATGGTGGTGCCCAAATAAAAAAGGACCGCCACCGATTCGGGCAAGGCGCCAAGCTCCGAAAACCGTCGTCGAAAAATGGAGGAAGCAAAAGCGGCGGCGTACTACGAAGACCTAACCCGGCGCGGCGAAGGCGCCGCCAGGTTCAAACAAGGCCTCGGCTTCTCTACGGCGAAGTCCGATTCCGAAAATGCCTCCGCGCGCGGCTCGGCGCTGGCGTATGTGTCCTCGTCTTCGTTCATGAGCAAATTCGTCAAGGCCTCCAGCCCTGGGAAGTCGTCGGAGCTCGAAAAGCAAGCGCAGATTCAGTCGATTCAGAACAAGCTGAAGCGGAAGAAGCCGGAGGAGAGGCGGCGGCCTAGGGTTTCGGAGTCGAGGCGGCGGAGTAGAAGCAGAGAGAGGCAATCGAGGCATCGGAGTAGGAGTAGGAGCAGAGAGAGGTATAGAGATGGAGATAGGCGACGGAGGAGTCGGTCTCCTCGGAATCGGAGAAAGGAGCGGCGGAGGAGCCGGATCCGGAGCTCGTCGCCGACGAGAGAGAGGGGTGGTGGTGGTGCTGACTATTACAAATTGATTCAAGGCTATGACAAAATGGTATGATTTTGTTAGAAATTGAATTACTTTGTTTTGAAGTTTTAGGAGTGCATTGATTTTGAAGCTTATTATCGGATTGAAATTGTTATATATTTTAGGGCTGCAGAGCTATGCAAGCATTGTGTCTGTTTGTCAGAAATTCAGTATAGTCTTAGCTTTGAGAATTTGAAGAGTGATACAATCTGTAATTGTGGTATGAGCAGTCAGCTGCGGAGAGAGTAAAAGCAAAGATGAAACTCCAACTTGCTGAAACCGGTGAGTTTCCGCTGGTGTTTATTCTGTTATTCTGTAATGTATTGACTTGCGGAGAGAGTAATAAGCAATGTTATTCTGTAATGTATTGACTTGCTTAGAGCTGTGCAAAATATTCACCCATATTGTACTAAATGCAGCTGAGAAGGACACAACCAAGGGCACGGAGGGTTGGGAAAGATTTGATTTCGATAAAAATGCACCACTTGACGATGAGGAAATTGAAGGTAATCAATATGAACAATGCTGTGTGGTTTACTAGAAAGTAAACATTTTGCATATCCTTACTGGCATTTTTGTAAGTTGTTAGTTATGATTCAGGATGTTTAAATTTGCTTTGGTGGCTTCATAACTGTGACATAAGCAGAGAACAAGATAAGCGTCATACTAGCAATGCATATATTCTTGTCTGTCTTCTTCTTATTTGCTATGCTCTGTATAAGTAAGTATAAAAGCTGATATGAATAAAACTATAAACTATCTGCAGCTCTTTTGATGAAGATTATATTTTGTACTCCCATCCCATACACACATTTCGGAAAGTGATCCTTTGTGACTGAGGTCAAGTTTTTGTAAACATAGTAGATATGGTAACTAATATGAAGTTTTGGGTATATTCCTCAAAGAGATGATCACCTTTAACAGAAAGTGTAACCTTTGTATTGAAGTTCTGACCTTGTTCTTAGACAAGTTGATCAGGCAGAAGTAGTTTGTAAGGAAAACTAGACATTATAGTAGAATGTGATTGCAGCCTGGCCGTATCTATAAAAACTTGAGATGATTGTTTGAAGTCCACTGCTTGTTAACCTTGGAATATTATATGGATGTGTTGCATATCAGTGTTTTCTAGGATTATCATTCTAATTTGTTGACTACTTTCAATTATGATAGGTTGAACGGGAAAGAAATGTACCATTTAGGTTTCTTATCTTTGATTTTAGACATGATAATTATACTGCCAAGTTGGTAGATTGTATGTTGCAACTCATTATAGCAATGTTATTGATTAGTAACCTTCACCTTCTTTGTAGTTGCTGAAGATGATGCAGCGCTCGTCGATCACATAGGCAAAAGCTTTCGGTTTTCAGCATTTGAGGTACCTCTCTCATGTCTGTTGCTGTCACACTTATTAAAGTTCCAGTTTTATGTCCATTTGTTTGTTCTTGCTTCAAAACAATCTGGTTTGTTTCTTATATTACTCATTTAATGTGAAGACAAAGAGGGAGGAGCGCATCAAAGCTGCTCATGATGAGGCAATGTTTGGTGCATCAGATAATCGACCATCCATTATGATAGACAGTGAAGTTGAAGCAGAGAATGATAGTAAGGACTGCAAAGAAAGTGAGCCTCCAAGCCTCTTGAGTGAGAAGGTAAGTTAGTTATACACTTATACAGTTATACTGCTAAGCCAAAGAAAGATAGATTTGTGGTAGTAAGGGATATAATGACTGTGGAGAGGATTGAAATTAACTGTTACAGTTGAATTGTAGATACTTGCCAAGAAACAAGGTTCATGGCGTGATCGTATACGCCACAACAATTGAAACAGATGGATGGCGGAAGTCGGAAGAGGTCATTACTGGCCTGATTCTGAATCACTGATGAGCCCATGGGTAGGGTCAGAAACTGTTCCCAAGGGAGTGAATACAGTGTCATCAATCTTTGCATGCAAACATTCAGTTTTCTATGGACTCTCATTGTGGAGGCATTGCCATGGAGAGGAGATACATCGACATTAACAAGGTAGAAGCTTCAATCTAGGGCTGTTTTTTAAAAATCGAAACCCGAAATTTTTGCCCGGACCGACCCGAAACCGACCCGATCGGGTCGGTTTTTAACTTTGAAAATTCAGTTTTTAGCCCGACCTGGACCGAATTTAAAACTTCCGAATCGGTCCGGGTTCCATACGTGAAGGACTGAACCGACTCGAAAACCCGAAAATATGATTTTTTTTTGTTTTTTCAGTTTTTCCATTTCAGTTGTTGGCTTATTTGCTTGTTGTATTCAATGTATTGTTGTGAACTTGTGATTTGATTTTGAGAAGTTGAGAAAAAAGACAGATTTGTTAAGGAAACTTAGAAAGTTTGCATGATTTTTTTAAATTTCAACTCAGAAAATTTATGTCAGAATTAGACCCGAAAACCCGAAAAACCGACCCGGACCGAATTGAACCCGAAATTACCGAATTTAGCAATTAAAAAACCCGGCCCGGACCGACCCGAAAGTTTCGGGTTTGGGTTTGGTTTTGAGTTTTTTCGGCCCGGACCAACCCGAACGCAGCACTACTTCAATCTCCCCCGAAACTACGAAGACCCGATAGTTTAGTTCAGTTATACGGTTATACCATATAATTCACTCAAAGCAGCATACTTTCAGAAGCTGAAGTCTGTACGCACTGGCTAGGCTTTTCTTGTCTTAGATGAAATGCCTAGTCTTTAGAGTCAGCTTAGGTTATTATTGTAAACTACTAAACTGACTACTCGGCTTTGCATATGTCAATAAGCCTTCTTAACACTCGATTAATAACAAAGAAAAAGTTTAAACAAATACGATGTCGTTTCTGTTAACATTGCCGAGTATCCCGCCGGTGACTCGGAACGGCGCCAACAGATCTCGGGGAGCTGAATTAGTGACGTGTCAACTACCGATTCGCCGACCACCCCGCCAATCAAACGCAACCATTTCAATAAACAACTCAAAAAATTACAGGGGATAAAGCTGGTGGCTCAGCTCCGTCTTTGTTTCTCTTGAGTCTCATTTCGCATTTCCCAAAATTCTCTCTCGAATATTCCGTTCATCTCAATCAATGGCTAACCGGTGGTTGAGGCCTGAGGTACGCCGTCAGATCTACCCCTCCGATTTCGCTTTTGCTATCTTTGATTCGGGATCGGACTATTTCCACGGCTTTGATTTTGTGTGCTAATCCGACGTCGTTTTGCTATGTTTAGGTTTACCCGTTATTCCTGTCCGTCGGAGCTGCCATCGGTATCTGTGGATTCAGTATGGTTCGCCATATCTTGATCAACCCTGAAGTCAGGTCTCCCTCTCTTTCCTTATATGTACACTAATACGTATAGCTGTACATTCATACGCATATGGAAACTTTGTCTTCAAAGCTCATTGCTTTAATTTAGATTACTATATTGTTTCTGATTTCCTTTTTTGGGAAGATTGAATTCTTGTACTGAACATAAATGCACAATTAACACTGATATAAGAAAAGTCCAATTATTTTATCTGTTGCATAATTTTGTGGGCTTGTTTTGAAGTTTTGATGTTAACCTAGTTGACTTAAACCTAAGAAAATCTGGCGCCGCAAGAGTAGTGATTAGAGAGGCTGAGTAGATATTTGAGACTAAGAGAATGGGGGTTTTGACTTTTCGTTGGAATTAGATTTTAAGTTGGTATATATGTATTAATAGCAATTAGAAACATAATCAGATTGGCACTGTAAAGAACGAAAGCCAAAGGAAAAAAAATCACTTCTCACCAGTAACCAAGTCGTTTGAATATGTTACAATTGATTAATTACCTTGTATGGTAATCTATACTTGATGAAATGCAATTGGGGATTGTAAGGTTGTGAAATTGAAAAGATGGGGGTTTTCAGTTATGAACTTGTTGGTGTAAAAGCAGCTGAATGATCATTTTCTTCGTAGCTATCATGGATGTTGTGATGACTTGTAATAACACTGTTTCTTTCCGTATTTCTGTGTTCAGAGTGTCCAAGGTGAACAGGGCTGCTGGAGTACTGGATAATTTTGCTGAGGGAGAAAAGTACCAGGAGCATATGCTGAGGAAATTTGTCCGCAACAGGTCCCCTGAAATCATGCCAGGCATCAACAGCTTCTTCGCTGACCCAGCTAAATGATCGAAATCATAACGCCAAGGGGGAATCATCAGAGATGGTGACTGTGAAATTGCTTTTGGCAACTGGAACTTTAGTGGCTGTGTTAAATTTAACCTGCTTGACTGGGGTAAACAATGGAAATAAATTCAGTGGATGATGAATATGTAACCTGAATTTGGTTTGGTGGATGTTTCCTTAAGCGTGATATCATATTGTTTTCTGTTGCTCGTAGATTTTTAGATGACAATATTGTTCTTTCCCTATGCTTCTGACCTGTTTTGATAAATTCAAGAGAAAAACAGGTCTAGTATCACCAGTATGCAATAACGTATGAAATTCAGGCCCAACTTATCCACGACACAGAATATCAGCAAAGAATGATCAAAATTTTACTAAAATAATAGTTACTGATTACAATTCAGTCAAGCTTGTGAAAACAGCACAAGACTAGAATAAACCATAACAGGGACTAGGGAATACTTTTCAAGCTAAAGTTGTATTCTAGAAGACTAGAGAAGACTAAAGTGCTAGAGTTGAACTGAACTCTCTGCAGCAATCAGACCCATAAACAATCTGCATAACAGATACGAAATTATACATGAAAACAGACTGAATTGTTATGCATCAATGACAAAGTCCAAGCTATGCTCAAACTCCCATTGCTGACGAGAAATCAAGGAGGAAAGCGCTCAATATCCATAGAAGGAGCACCAGTTTGTTCCATTCTAATTCCTCTAAGTAAACTTTTCGCTCTTTCCTTTTCCTGCAGTGGACAAAGAAATAACAATTACTTACATCTGACTGATAATTTTGGAAGTTACAATAGGGTAAAATATATTTAGGTTAAGCGCTTAAGAGAAAGAGAAGAGTAACTCACCGGACCGGTGTAATCCATAAGACGGGTACAGTAGACCTCTGCTTCTTCAAACTTTTTCTGCTCTCTGAAGTATTTAGCAAGAAAGAAGAGAGTTTCAACCATATTTGGTCCTTCCCTCTCTTCTTCTTCCATCCTCTCCAGATCCTGCTTGTAGTAATAAACTGCCTCTTCGGTACGTCCAAGTTCAGCATTTAACTTGGCTAGCTGGTTCAGGGCAATTGATTCCCTGTCATTACAATTTGCCGCCCTTTTGTAACACTTCATTGCTTCATCAATCATATTCAGTTGATCAGTCTGATAACAATGAGCCATGGCAATCCATAACCGAGAATCACTTGGCTGGAAAAATACTGACTTCCGGAAGTAATGAAGAGCATAAAAGGGCATACCCATCATCTCATACGCCTGTCCTAATCCATACCAAGCACGGTAATCACTCGGATTTATATCTATAGCATGCCGATAAGCGTCAACAGCAGCTGGTGTGTTTTTCATCTCAATAAATTCATGACCCATAAGCGTCCAAGCAGATAAATAATTTCTATCCAGTTTGAGTGCCCTTTTAAAGTACAGAACTGCTTTCTCATGCAGCCCTTTTAAGCTGTAATAATTTCCAATAATGCAACAAGATTCAGGTCTGTATTTATCGGTCATAAATACTCTATGGGCAAGGTAACTCAGTGCCGATGAACATTCCTTTGCATACAGCACATTGGAATACATATCCATGTCCTCCACTCGGTAAGGGTCATTCCTAAGAAGATCTTCAAAAATCCCTTCAACTAGATCAAACTCCCTCAAACTGTACTGGACTTTTGCAATCTGAGCCTGAATGTAATTGCTAAAACCAAAAATTCCATGTAGATAATCATACTTTGACAAGGATTCTTTGTGCATCCGTAGTTCTTGGTAAGCATTGGCAAGAAAGAACTCCTTCATCCAATGGTTATTGATACTAAGGCTGTTCAAGATGTCAACTGTAGTGCACAAGGACTGCAGCTCTAACCAGGCATTCCAGTTCCAAGGGTAACTATTAACAGACTCCACAAGAACTGTACGCGCAAGGTTCCCATTGCCCTTCTCTTTGAGCACGAGGCCATACAAGTACAGTCCAAAAGGATCAATCGTACCATTTTTCCGAATAGTCGATAGCTCCCTCTCAATAGAAACAAGCTCGCGATTCACAATGTCGCTCTTTCCTAGGGGCCCCTCAAGTTCCATCAATTCTTCCTCTCTCCTCTTCTCTCCAGCCTTCATTACGCAATTAAAACAAAAAAGTACACTAAGTATCTTGTAAATTAAACTGAAAACCATCTATTAAACATCACGAAACCAAACTGTGGACCTCAAATCAGACTCCTAATTACGGAATCTAAGTTGCTCTAACTCCAAATCCACTATATGTTTGATCCTAATTACTGGATCTACACCCTAATCACTCAAGAACCAATCTTTAATGTACTAATTGAATCGAAACGAATAAAAGAAGAGAACTTTGAAATGAAGAGAGTGTAACTAACCAGGTAAAGAGCATAGCAGCGTAAAAAGACTGATTTTTTACCACCTTGATCACGAAGAGCATGAGCAGCTCTTCTATACTCTCTGCAGTCAAAGTAAGACTTCGCCAGAAGGTAAAAATCGCCGTCCACAATCTCGTCCTCCTCCATAATCGGAGTCGACACATACGACACGCCGGCAATCGGCGTCGCGATGACGTCACTGAATCTGCGACGAATGCTGGAGCTGCCGCGCTGGAATCTGGTGTTGGCCGGCGTGAACTTGGCCGGGTCGTGCTCGATTCCCACCAACTGCTCTCCCGCCCTACAAAAAAAAATTGGGGATTTCAAAACCTAGGGTTTAGGGTTTTGCAGAAATTAGGGTTTTGCAGAATTTTGGGGGTTTCTTTACCATTTGGACGCGGCGTAGAGACAACGATCAGTTAGCTGGCGAATCGCGGCGCGGAGCTCGATGCGGTAGTTGTCTTTCAAGTTCATCGATCAGGGTTTCTCTCAGTCGGCGGCGGTTTGATTTGACATGCGGCGGCGGTTGGATTTAACGTGCGCCGTGAGTGAAGGAGTTCACTGAGTGACACCACCCGCGCCCAGATAGAGATTTTCAAAAAAATCGAGAAGTGGAAAATGGTGAGGTGGACTGGTCCTTTGGGTAGGTTTTTTAGTTTGGACATTTCACATTTATGGGCCTCTTTTGCTTCTCACATTTTGCAGTTTTGTCCCTCTTCTTTTGCTATTTATGTTTATTCTACGGGTTTTATTGAAATTTGCAATCTGATCCTATGTGAAGCGGTATTTCTTTTTGAAAAATACTTGTGTCCATACCAGTATAGACAGTGTGCGTCTGAACCCTTTCTATTTTGTACATCTTGGACAATCTAATCAATGATTTTAATCATTCAAATGTTGAATTAATCAATAAAGATCATCTTTGTAAAAAATAGATGTGAACAAATATCATTTACTCAACCGATTGTATCAAACAAATAGACGGCTGATCATGATACTCCCAACTTTCATTAGAACTGTTTCTTTGTTTGATGCAATCGAATGAGCAAATGATTTTGGTTTATTCCGAATTTTCGCAGAGATGATCTTTATTAATTAATTCAACTTTTGAACGGTTAAAATCATTAATTACATTGTTCAAGATATACAAATTAGAGAGAGTTCAGACGTACACCATCCAATCATTCATACTCTTTCTAATTTACATATTTTAAGCAATGTAATAAACGATTTTAACCGTTTCAAAAATTTAATTAATTAATAAAAATCATTTCCCACTATTTTTCTTTTTTTTCGTTATTTCTTAACTATTCTTTTTGTCTCTCAACAACCCGGAAAATGTTGACACTCCTCCGCAAAGCTCCATCACAGCAATCCCCAAAACCCAGACCATCACTTCACTACCTAACCACCTCACCACCGCAACCGTCTCAAGACGCCGCCTTTGCCGCCCTTATTCTCAAATCCGACCCGGAATCCCTACCCCGGATCCTCCACGACCCGAACATCCACTGGACCCCGGACTCCGTCAACAAAACCCTCAAGCGTCTCTGGAACCATGGCCCCAAAGCCCTCCAATTCTTCAAAGCCCTCGACCGCCACCCCACCTACGCCCACTCCTCCTCCTCCTACGACCACGCCGTCGACATCGCCGGCCGTTTGCGCGACTACAAGTCCGTCTGGGCCTTGGTCGCCCGAATGAAGGCCCGCCGGGTCGGCCCGGGTCCGAGAACCTTCGCCATCATCGCCGAGAGATACGTCGCCGCCGGCAAACCCGATAGAGCTGTTAAAGTGTTTCTCTCTATGCACGAACATGGGTGCCCTCAGGATTTGAGTTGTTTGAATACTGTTCTTGATGTGCTGTGTAAAGCTAAGCGTGTCGAAAAGGCTTACAATTTGTTTAAGGTTTTTAGAGGGAGGTTTAAGGTTGATTGTGTTAGTTATAATGTGATTGTTAATGGTTGGTGTTTGGTTAAGCGAACTCCGAAGGCGTTGGAGGTTTTGAGGGAGATGGTGGAGATGGTGGAGAGAGGAATCGAGCCGAGTTTGGTTAGTTATAACATAATGCTTAAGGGGTATCTTAGAGCTGGGCAGGTTAAGGAGGCGTGGGAGTTTTTTATGGAGATGAAGAAAAGGAGGTGTGAGATTGATGTTGTTACTTATACTACTTTGGTTCATGGGTTTGGTGTTGTCGGGGAGGTTAAGAAGGCGAGGAAGATTTTTGATGGGATGGTGGGGGAAGGGGTGCTTCCTTCTGTTGCGACTTATAATGCGTTGATTCAGGTTTTGTGTAAGAAGGATAGCGTGGAGAATGCGGTGGTGGTTTTTGAGGAGATGGTGGGGAAGGGTTATGTGCCGAATGTGACGACTTATAATGTGTTGATTAGAGGGTTGTGTCATGCGGGTAATATGGACAGGGGGGTGGAGTTGATGGAGAGGATGAAGGGTGATGAGTGTGAGCCGAATGTTCAGACGTATAATGTTGTGATTCGGTACTTTTGTGATGATGGGGAGATTGATAAGGCGTTGGATGTGTTTGAGAAGATGGGTAGGGGAGAGTGCTTGCCGAATTTGGATACGTACAATGTGTTGATAAGTGCCATGTTTGTGAGGAAGAAACCTGAAGATCTGTTAGTGGCAGGGAAGTTGCTAATTGAGATGGTTGACAGTGGATTTTTGCCTCGCAAGTACACCTTTAGTCGGGTTCTGGATGGGCTTTTGTTAACCGGTAATCAAGGTTTTGCAAAAGAGATTCTCAGATCGCAGAGCAAATGTGGCCGTCTTCCCAGACAGGTTAGATTATAAACTATGTCAGAATTCACTAAAACTTGGAGTACGAAGATTGGATATTTTCATTGGATAAACCCCAGTAGTGCTCCAAGGGGAGTTCTCGTTCCTTTTGAAGCTTTCACGCTCTATGTTATCTGCAAAACTCTCTTCTGTGCCATCTCAGTTCAATTTGTTTAATGAGCTGGCTATACTGTAAATTAGTATTGTACAAGATAGTTATGTGACACCCAAGTTGAGGGTTATGAACTTATGATGACCATCTTTTCGCGTTTTGGAGATAGAGTACCATTTGTGGGAATCAGTTAAGATGGGGAACAGATCATGATTGTCATTGGCTTAGTAAAACACAGAAGAAAAAGAAGAAGGCATGATTGTCTGCATTGTTCATGAATTTCAAGGTGCAACATAAGCTTGTTCCATCCTGTTTAACTGTTAAAACAAGTTATTGATTGTAAGGTGAGGCTCAGGATCTTTGAACCTTTCATACGTGATGCTTCTGGAGTTTTGAAGTGCTGGCCTTGTCCGTCATTGCATCCTGAACGATTGATGCTATTTGCTGCTGTGATGATCAAGAGTATTAGTTAATTTGTTTCTGCTTTCGCATGCATCAGGACACCTACGCTTCGATCTCTTCATGGCACCCATGTCTCAACTTCTCAAGTGCTCTTTATTTCTACAAACGTGTTATACATCTTGGTATCTTCTTTCGATCGATGAGGAAAGATAACGATTATAGGGAATAGGAGTTTAGAATGATATTTCACTTTGTACGAAAGGAAACCAATTAACGAGGGGCCGACTCAAAATAGAGGTTCTGGGTCTGTTTCACAGAGGGAATTGGTCAATTGGAAGAAGATAGAAACACGAGAGAAATAAAGAACAGCAAGGTAGGGTTATAATTGACATGAACATTTAGATAACTGCCAATTGGTCGAAATTGAAGAGTACAAGGAGTGATGGGTTGAAATTGAGAGTTAGAGGACTAAACTGTCGAAACTCTTAAAGTATTAGAAGTGACTAATATTTTATCTTTTTTTTTTTTTTTTTGAATCAATCAACGACGGTATCCTCAAAGGTTTTCTAGACCCATAGACTAATCCGCGCCGAGAAATCTTGTCAAAACGCTTCCTCCCCTCTGGCCACCAAGAATAAATTGGGATTTAAATTTCAATTAGCGTCGACGAGATTCGAACCTGGGTATGAGGGATTCTCACACCATGACTCTTACCAACTTGACCACCGGTGGTGGTTTTATTTTATCATTTTCTTAATTGTATACAAATCGCAGGTTTCTAGGTGTGTGGGATTAGGAAGTGAAACTAGAGTGTTGAGTATGCACATATGTCTCCAATGAGAGTTTCTTGTTGAGATTAGTAGCTCGAGGAGCTAAAAAATCAAATAAATTTAAATAGTATGAGAATGAAAGTGATAATCCTGCTTAGGACAGTAATTTTTATTTTATTTTTTTATAAAGATGATATTAGGGGTGACATACATCTGTTGTGACTCGAACTCAGGATCTAATAGCCTACTTCTGAGGTAATAAAGCTCTTTTACCACTTGAGCTATCTCATTTCGTCCTGTTTAGGGACAATATAAACAAGCAAAAGACTCTATACGTAAATATTCCCTATAGGACGCCATTTGTTAACCTTAAAAATGTTCCTCCGATCCTATGACAAATTAGTCTTGTCCAAATGCAAAGATACACTTGTCAAGGACCCCTTGAGAAAATCCACGTACCGAATAGGGCTGGGCACGGGCCGGGCCGAGCTCAAATTTTCGTCAACTCGACCCAAAGCCTTAAATATCGGAGTCTGACCGGTTCGGGCTTTTCAACCAGTCAAAACCGACCCAAACCTGACTAGCTCAGTTCGGGCCGAGTTTCGGACTTTTCGGGCCCAAATATAGTGTTCAAACTGAAAAACAATTCATCAAAATTAAATTGGAGAAGAGAGGATTCAAACCCCAAACCTCCTACAAAACAACCACACTCCAAACCACTAGAGCAGAGAGCATAAGCTACCTACGTTTATATGATTACGAATATTATATTTATTTAATACATCATATAAAGAACAACAAGCTGAGAAGTGGTAGAATACTTACGTGACAAGTGGCCACATATGTTAATTCGGACCGGATCGGGCTTTCGGTCCTAAAAATTTCAAGACTCGAGCTCGACCTGATTTGGGCTCAAATTCGGTCTGGGCTTTTAACATAAAGAGACCGGCTCGTTTTGAGATTTTTCAGGTTTTTCAGTCCCTCGGACCCACGTCTGAGCCAAGTCAATAAATTGTTGACAGAAATTTGGATAGGGCACCTCATTGATGGCAAAAAACAAGTTCATGTATCAATTTGATCAATTTTAAAAGTCAGGTATCAAACTAAGTATAAGTCAGTTTGATGATTGGTAACACAACATGTCAGTAACTTTTTAAAAAAGTAGGAGTCATTTTCAATATAAAAGGAGAAGCTGCTCCCACCCATCTTATACTTATAAGTATAAGTCAGCTTTTACTTAAAATCCCAACTGTACCAAACCCACCCTAATCGGGTCACAAAAGTTGAGACACTATTAGTAAATTTTCCTCATTTTTAAATGACTTAAATCATCGCCAAAAGAGAACTAGAAAGAGAAAATTTGTGTGAAATGGAACCGGTTGGCCCAATAACAAAAACGAAAGCCCGGAAAATAAGTTTGGCTCCAACCCAAATAAATCCAAATAGATTTTCCCGCCCATTCAAACATTTGAAATCATAACCATTTGTCTCTCTCTTGGCGGCTTCTTCCTTCTTTTTTCAGATCCCTAAAAACCCAAAAACTTGATTCCTCAATTTTCAAATCCCTAAACCCCTCCCCGCCTTAACGGTCCTCTATTAATCTCACTTCTTCACCTCCATTTCCCAACCATGGACTCCGCCGCTCCTCCACCACCACCTCCTCCGCCGCCGCAGCCGGAGACCGGTTCCAGGCACCACGCTTACAGCCGGAAGCAGAAGTCTCTCGGCCTCTTGTGCTCCAAGTACTTCCCTTTTCTTCTTCTCTCTTCAATTTGATTTTGATTTGTTGTTCTGAATTTGACAATTCTGGAATCTTGAATTGCAGTTTCATAGCCTTGTACGACCGCGAAGGCGTGACGTCAGTCGGCCTAGACGACGCCGCTTCGAGATTAGGTTTGTTGTTATCTTTTCTTTAATCTGTGAATTTTTTCCGGCCGTTCGATTTGGGGATCTGATTGTTGAAACTGCGCAGGAGTGGAGAGGCGGCGCATCTACGATATCGTTAACGTTCTTGAGAGCGTTGGGGTCAGTTTCGTCTTTTTCACATTTTAGGTTTTTGGGTTTGGGTGTTTTCTTTCATTTTGGCTTAAAAAAATTGAGGTGTTTTTGATTTGGGTGATTTGGTTTTACAGGTTCTTGCGCGAAAGGCAAAGAATCAGTATTCTTGGAAAGGATTTGGGGCTATTCCTACTACCTTACAGGAGCTGAAGGTATATGCTTTTTTACTGTTTCTGAAGATTCAGATCTGATTTGTTATTTTGTTATTTGTTTATGTGAAATGTGGAAGTGATTTTGGGTTTGGTGGTTTGATAGGAGGAGGGTCTGAAAGAGAACTTCAATACTTTCCATGGAAATTTACAGGGAAATGATGATCTGAAAGTAAGTGAAAGGATTGTGAAATGAGTTTTTTTTTGTTCAATTTTGTATTTTTTTTTGTGTGGAAATTTGGTTTCTGATTTTCTGGTAATCATGATGCTGCTGTTTTGTGTTTTTACAGTCTTCACAGGGTTCAGATGATGAGGAAGGTGATGAGAGTGGTCCTGCAACTGGGAGTCAGAATGACAATCCCGGTGCCAATCCCAAATCTTCCACAAACTCGAAAAATGGTAAGCCTGTTGTTTTCTACAAATTTGGATTACTACATGCAGTTTGACAAGTCATTTGTACAGTGTTAAGTTGGGGGTTCAGTTTTAGTCCAATTTTAAGGTATATGAAGCTATTTTGGTGACATCCTGGAATTTGTTTTGGTTATCTTTTGCAGAAAATAGAAGGGAGAAGTCTCTGGCACTACTTACACAGAATTTTGTGAAGCTATTCGTCTGCTCCACTGTGAGTGCAATGCTTATTGTTACTTGCTCAGTTGTTGAAAACCATCATTTTGGGTGAATTTTGATTGTGAACCTATGAACTTGTAGGTAGAGTCCATCTCCCTTGATGAAGCTGCAAAGTTATTACTTGGGGATGCATACAATGCATCTGTAATGAGAAGTAAGAAATTTGTACTTGCTTTTGTTTGTTCTTGCATCTTTGCTACATATTACTTCAAATAGAGCTGAAATGCTAGTTTTTTTTTTTTTACTTGATGAAGCAGCTAAAGTAAGGCGGATTTATGATATTGCAAACGTTTTGTCCTCCATGAATCTGATTGAAAAGGTAAAACTTGTAGAACTTAAAATATAATTTTTTTAGAATGCATCATCCCTCAAACTGCTTGTATAATGTACTGCCTAGCTAAACTGTGCCCTTGTTCAAAAATATGTAGACCCACACAGCAGATACAAGGAAGCCTGCATACAAGTGGTTAGGATTTAAAGGAAAAGATGCTGCGAGTTCAGCTTCAGACGAGTCTAGAAAAAGGGCCTTTGGAACAGATATCACAAATGTCAGTTGTAAGAGGGGTAAAATAGAATCTTCTACTACTGGGAAATTGGAAGCTCAGAAACAAAAGCAACATGAGAGTACTGTTGGGCAACGTGAGAGCGTAGTACATAAGGCTGATAGGAACAATTTAGAGGACTCAAAAGAAGGTACCAAGAGCTACCAGTTTGGCCCTTTCGCTCCAGTTACTATTGCCAGAGCTGGGAATTTCAGCATGAAGAAAGTTGACTGGGACAATTTGTCCTCTACGTACCGTCCCCAGTATCAAAATCAAGGTATCATCTTATGCTTCAACATGATGTTCACTAACATTTCATAATTTTGGTTAGTAAATGGTGCTGTGCTTATCAATAATATTGTGACAGCTAATACATTTACTTTCTAAGGTTTAGTTCACTTCAGGAAACCAACAAAAGGTCTCGACTCTTTTTATTGTATTGAGAATTGGATTGACAGCCCCATATTTTCTCTTGAGAGCTCCATTTTTCTCTTAAATGACCTGTCTACTAGCAATGGCCTTGGATCCTTTTTTATGTAGGAGCAGGAGAAAATAGTGGGAGAAAGAGAGAGGAGGAAAGAGAAATAAACAGAACAGGAGAGTAGGGGAGAAAGGAAGATGAACAAGAGGAAGTTAGGTTTCCATTTGTAAATCGATGTATGATTCAAGTATCCTCCATTAGGTTGCAGTAATATGAACTGACTGTCCTCACCCAGTATAGGAATAGAAGCTAGGCAACAAGAAAATTCTTGTGTGTGGTTTAGGAGTATTTTATCACCCCGTAAATGTGATAGAATCCCAATTTAAATACAATTACAACATATATCTACAGTTTTTTTTTATGCAAATCACTCATTCAATGGTTTTGTCTGATCTACCTTGCAGCTTTGAAGGAGCTGTTTTCTCATTACATGGAAGCATGGAAGTCATGGTACTCTGAAGTTGTTGAGAAGCCAATCCAATCTTGATATTTCTCCATTTTCGTTTACATTCCCCAATTGATTGATCGAGGAAATTGCATCTGTTCAACTCTCGTTGTTGACTCGACAAAGGGATCGCCCCGTGTTGGATGCATTTCTCTATGCTCCATGCTAGAATGACGATCCTCAGGATACTTTCAACATTTTTTGTCACTGTTTGTCGGCATTCAATACAGATTCTTTTCTTGGTTTATGCTACTGATTGCTAGTATTAGGTGCTTAGGTTCAAGTGAATGTTGTATATTATACATGGCAGGCTTATATGCTCGAGTCAATAACATTACGATTCTTATCTTTCTGGAAGCAAGAATATGCATCAGGCTTAATGAATTCTTTATTGCAGCAAGCTGGTTCTTGTTTGGCAGATATGATCAGTGTTCTTATTAGGTTTGGAGTGGCTGGCCTTGGGTTTACAAGCATAATGGAGTTAGGAGTTGAGTGCTAACAAATATGACCTACTTGATTCTTAATTTGGTTCCCACAACTCGATTAGAAGCTCAAGAGGGGTCTGCTAAATGTTCTGGATTGGAACTCATTTAAAATAACTTTATTAGCAGGACGTCAATGAGTCAATGTACAAATGAACAATTACCTACTTGAATTACCAGTCATGACACTAAAGAGCAACCAGAGCTGTATAATAGTGCGAGAAACTGTAATGTAAAGTTGGGTGCCTGGCTACCCTTAACCTATTAAAGAATTATTTCCTCTTGAACACTGAGATTGAGCGTCTTATGGGGGAGGACAATGCTGTTGATAACCACTACTTCATCTTCAACTGTCACATCTTCACCTGGATAATTAAAGATAGTATTCAGATCAGATAGTGCAATATGTGATTTCAAACTAAGAAAAGAGTGAAAAAGAAGGATGATGTATAAACAAAAATAAGCACAAGTACCAAGGATTGTGATCCCAAGCTTTGAATTGTGATCCCCACTAGCCTGAAATCATATAGCAAACAAAACTAAGAAAACGAATTCTAACGATCATAGGCATATACATGTTCTCTTAATCAACATAAATAGCAATGGAATTTTTGGGCTTGCCTGGACACGAGACCATTTCCCAATAGAAGATTTCCACCCAACAATTGCATGAATAACAACTGCATTTTCCTGATAGAAATCATTATAAATTTGTTAACATAAGGTAAACTGAGTTTGAGTTCTGCCGCCGATCTTTACTTAAGCTGTATACCTTAATTTCAACATTGTCGAGTATGATACAACTTATGAGCCTCACACCAGCTCCCACACGAGCATTTGCAGATATAGAGACATTAGGGCCAATCTGTGGGACAGGATATCAGGAGATTGTTAATATGTTTACTAGAGCCATATGATAAAAGCTGCTCAAGACCAATTGTAATCCTAGGTTCAGTGTGCATACTTTAGCACTGGGGTGTACTTTTGCTGATGGATGAATATAAACATCACCCGAAATACTGGCGCTCTTTGTACCATCCCCACTCACCAAAATATGAGGGCTGGTGACTCGGTATTGTGAAAGATACAAACCAGAACATTTCAAGGACATTCTGCAGTGATAGCAAAAACTTTATCAGAAAAGAGGGAAAATATTATTAAAGCAAATCGAAACTCAAGAAGCGAATCTTACCCAGGAGTTTTAATCTGTTCCCAGAAGTCCATGGTTTCATATGTATATAACTGCTTCTTTCCTGCCAGAGGGGATAGGATATCTTGATCCAACCTTACGAAATGTGTGGATGCACTCCTGTCAAAAGAATATGCATCAGCCAAGGTTTACCAGCAATAACATTGTTCATAATAGGCTAACCGTCTTTGAAACTAAGGAGGTAGACATGATAATGTAAGGCAGGTTATTAACATTTACAAAACATGGTGTCAACCCTCAAAGCTGTACCAACCCAACCCCACAACTTTACCCACACACAAAAAAGACCTTGATTTCTCACCCAAAATTGTAAGACTACAGCACACGGTATATTAGCCAAAAGTGCATCTTATTTTTTTCACCAAAATTATCCCAACCTCAAATCCTGTTTTTCAAGCTGTTTTTGAACTGACAGAACTCATTAATTTTGACCCTCTTTTCTTTTTTGATTTTTCAAAGTCGTAAAACAAGGAAACTTTGTATATTTAACATTTTGGAACGCTTTGTATATTTATACTTGACTGATGTTACAGACGCACAACAACATTAGTGATGTACGCTGAAAATTTAACCCTGCAGAAAGGAAACTTCAGACATGATCTATAAAATTCAGCTTTCAAGTAGTAATATATAAGACAGTAGATATGTAACTAATACCAAAAAAACAATTTTCTCTTTTACAAAAAGCTTTTCTTACAGTAGTTCTAAAACGTCATTTGGCTCGACGTTTTCACTGTTTTTGTTGAATGACCAAATACTATTCTGGGACAGAGAAAGCAAACAGGCTCTAAACGGTAGATACTTCACGATACCCAGTAACAGTTTCTATATAGATTTATTGTAGTACATAGGTTCTTCTATACTAGAGTAATGAGAAACCTTGTTGCAGAATGCAGGGCTTCAAAACTGGACAAACGTCTTAAGTCAGCTGCAAATAACAGAGATTTAACATGTCAACACAATAGAGATTTTTTGGTACAAGCTTAATGCTACACTGATCAATATTTGTGACAGCAATCTAATTTGTCAAAACATCTCAATATTGATGCAAAACAAAAGCAGGTACCAAGTTCTTGTTGAAACCTTAACTTTCATGATACAACATGATATAGAAAAAAAAATATAAACTAGTGCAGTGCATATTTTATACTAAAGCACATAAATACAATATGCATATGCATGGAGAATATATCCTGACCTCTGTCCTTCCGCTGGGAGGAAACACCCTCTATGGCATTAAAAATATCTGGTGTGAATATGTAAACACCACAATTTATCCTGTCACTCACCTGAATAAAATAACAACATCACAAGAAGGATAAAACTGAAAATCAAGAGGCATGCTGGAAAGAAATCCTAATTCAATTTCATCGAGGCACTAAATTCAACTGAAAAACCCCCCAAACATACAAATGTCTCAGGCTTCTCTGTGTAATGCAGCAGTTCATTGGTGACCGGATCTGCTACAAGTTCCCCAAACTGACTTGCTAACTCAGCAGAAACCTATACACAAAATAGAAGATACGTATAGGGCATGGAGAATATTGATATACAACAACAGAAGATTTTACTTTGCCAGAATTCTATTTGTACATCTGTTGACTAACCTTGATGACCAGGATCGTTCCCATCCCACCATATTTTATGTGAGCCTCTGCAGATAGAAATGAAAAGGTTTAACTTTTACAAGCCACAGAATGAAAAATTATTATGCCACCACTTAACAAACATCAGCAGCCCGTTAATTAGTTACCAAGCATTTCTGGAAGTGGAAAACTGCAGCAAACATCACAGTTCAGCAAGAAAATGTGAGACTGCATGCCAAAGTAAGAGCCAAATCAGTATTTTCTTTTACAAGTAATTGCCATTAATAACGAGTGAGCATGTCATCAAAACATCTATGAGCATAACCATTATGCATAAATACATAGAAGGAAAAGCAAAGTGAGACATTTGAAAGAGTAAATAGAAGGATGCACGAAAGAAATTGACAACAGTCAAATCAAATAACCCAAACAGGAAGTAGTAGGGAAAAGGTAATAACTGGGCTGTCTTCCATGATCAGATCTCTAAAGTTATAAAGTCCACCAGCTGAACCATGTGGCCTGTCTTCCCTCAAATATCTAAACAGAACAAATGACCAGTAAACGAAAAGTCAGTAGCCAATCAACATTTGGAAATCTGATTAGAACCTATGTTTACAGAAGAAAAAGGCAAGAACTTACCTAACGGGGACCTTAAGCTCATTTGAGATTGAGGATACATACAAAGCTAGCTCACGCTCCTCATAGAAACCAATGAGAAAAATTTGTGCCAGGTTAGAAATCTGTAATACAAACAAACATATTCAATTAATATGCACAGAATAACACATCAATGACAAATATAAGCTCAAGAATCTACCTTTTTACAAGCGGAAATCGGATGATGAACCATTGGTTGTCCTGCTAAAGGAAAAAGTGGCTTCGGAATATTCAATGACAGTGGCCGGAATCTAGTGCCTGTATAAATTCATTTCAAGCAAGATTTTAAATAAATTAAGAAATGCATAATGGATCACTTTATGAATCAACTACAAAACATTCTGAACCAAGTTCCAACATTTAGTGCAAATGCCATATAACTAAATCAGGAACTACACCATTTCAAGTTATAGCTTTTGAAATTTACAGACACAAAGCAAATGATCTCATAGCAATAGGAATTCATTAGTGGATCCAATTATCACAATAACTCTAACACAATCATACCTTTAGTGGGTCCACCCACCATGATCACAGCAACAACTTTCTCATCTGAGCTCCCCATCTTGCTCTAACACAAAGCCAGATCCCCAAAGGCAACAACAACAAGAACCCTTTTCTGCTACAAAACCAGAACCTCCAACAACCTCAATGAACTCAGAGAACCCAAATGCTTGACTTTATAAGTAACACTAAGGAACATGAAAGCTACAGTTTCGTACAGAAAGATTTGTACTTTTTAACTCAGAATGTGAGAGGACTGATGCAGTAAAAAGTGAGTGTCGGTGAATATACGGAGAATATAGTAGAAACATGACCTCTGGCTGCTGATAAGCACAGCCAACAGCGAAGCTTCCGTTTTGGTTTCTCATTGCCTTTTTGGGAAGATGGGAAGGAGCTACGTGGGACCATTCGAATATAAACCCCCGCAGCTGCTATGGATTTTCTCTGGTTTATCCAACTCTCTTTAATTATAGCCGTACCCACTAGATTCTAGTGCCGAAACAAAATAAAGAAAGTTCAATTAGAGATCACACTAAAGATGGAGTTTGCTAGTGAGTCAAATTTTTTATGTAGTGAAAAATACATTATTTTTGGCCGGAAAAAATTATTTAAATTGTTAAATGCATAAGTTAAATCTCAATTTATTTTTAGTAGTCGGACGGGAGGAACGTTTTGACAAAATTCTTCAACGCGCATTAGTTTCTGGGTCTAGAAATCGTTTAAAGATACCGTCGTTGATTGATTAAAAAAAAAAAAATGTTAAATGCAATTGCAGACACTGAGATGTGGATGCCCACATGAGATAAGATTTGGCGATAGAGACAGATAGATCGGAAAATGTTAGGCTGTGCTCTTTCCCTTTCAATTAATTAATGTGGTCACCTAGAGATTATATTTAGTTTGGATGCTGACATAGAAAGGTAAAAGCTGAAAGCAGATGATTAAACTTAGAGAAAGGTTGTAGTTTACCGTAACCCCTGTGACGTTTAACTCTTACCCCTTCTCCCTTCTGGCACAAGCAACCACAGAAAAGCAATAACATTTCGATTAACAATCCAAGATTTTGGATTAGTTTTGTATGTATTCCACCTTAAAACTTATAATAAATCCAGATCACAGAACTCATTCTAATCCTTACACATACAAAGTATGCGAGTCCGCTAAGTTATTTCGGAAACTTCTTACATCTAATTTATTGCAAATTAACCCTTATTTCTTCTACATCAGCAAGCTTGCAGTTTACCCAGTTGCATTTGTAGGAAACTTTTTCACAGTTTTGAACTTGAAGGTGACTTGTACCAACCCCAAGGTTCATCAGATATATACTGAGTAACCTGCTTCACCGTCAAGTAATTCTCAAGTCCCCTGTTGAAAAGAGAGAAGATAAAATACCATTAGCAATTTATTCATAGTAATCATGGGATGTAGTCTAGTGATCAGCAATTATACATTTCAGACTAAAATTCAACTAAAAGATAAGATATATCAGGTAACAATTTGGATAAAGCCATACCATGTCCCTAATTCACGCCCGAAACCACTACGTTTGATGCCACCCCAAGGAGCCTGAGTGAAGCATGGTTGTGAGCAATTGATCCAAACAATTCCTGCCTGAAAGGCCTACAAAACAGAACAGAGAACGCAACCCATGATTAAAATGCTGTTTTACGAATAATGGGGAAGGAAAGGCTCAATGACACTAGAAGTAAAAAGAGATGTTTTACCTTAGAGACGCGCTCACACCTTTCTAGATCATTTGATATGACAGCAGCACCCAACCCATATCTGTTATATATGAAAACTGTTAGAAAGGAGAACTCCCAGATCCAATCACAAAGCTAGACGAGGAGAGTGGACCCAGAAGTAACAAAATAAAACCAGCCAAAACAGATTATTCATAATTAACAAGGAAAAATAAGAGAACTCACTGGGTGTCATTCGCTAATTCAATTGCTTCTTCTTCTGAACTAAATGTTTTGACACATAGAACAGGTCCAAAAACCTCTTCTTTCCAAATTTGCATGGAGTTTGTTACATCGGTGATTACGGTTGGTTCAACATAAAATCCTTTCTTCAGATGCTACCATCCATTTGTAAAATAAATCAAGTGTTAGTTACAAATCATAAAGCAAATTGGTCTTGATAAAGGTAGAGGTCATACCTCAGGACGAACCCCACCACACAAAACTTTTGCACCTTCACTCTTAGCTGTTGAGATGAACTTCAATATCTTCTCATACTGGCAGATGGAGAAAATATTAGATGCTTCAATCATAAGCTTTGTTGAGTTTTAGTATTTCTTAATTGTCCAAGTGTTTCAATGGACCTGTTGATTGAGAACCCTCTCTCTGACATAGACAAAATAAAATAAAAAATAAAATGCATAAATATGTACCTGCCCTTGAGATACAACAGGGCCAAGCCTGCAACCTTCTTCCAAAGGATCTGAAATTTTGATGTTTTTGCACCATTCTGCAAGCCTCTCTAAGAATTTTGATGCAATACTTTCCTGAAACAAGTATAAAAGGAATTAAAAATGAGGTGGGGAAAGCTTGTTTTAAGATGGCACTACAATAAGAACTTCTAGTCAGCTAGGTTCCAGTTTAAGTATGCTCAGGGAGGTAACACACTTGTATACATTGATGCTGTTTATGTCACAGAAAATTACCACTAACTACATGATCTAGAGTTGTTGAATTGACAAGCAATATCTGTTCAGTTCTAAGAGAAGCAATTTTCGAAGGAAATTGAAGTAAGTGATGTAACATCTATCTACCATACTTACATGCAGTATAAGACGGGAGGTTGCACTGCAAATCTGACCATTTGTCCAAAAGATGCCAAAGGCAGTCCATTCAGCAGCTGATTGTATCATAAAGAAAGCAAATTATCATTACGGTACCAGGAGTTGTAATGTATATTATTATTTTTTAACATGATTTGGCTTAAATGTATAGATTACATGTGAACAACTAGCTCTACAGGAGTTACATATTTACCCAAGAAACATTTATAGTCAATCATACAAAAATAGCGTCAACAGACACTAACCTTTGTCGATATCAACATCGTCAAATACAACAATTGGGCTTTTCCCTCCAAGCTCCAGCGAAACAGGCTACCACGAATGACATAGGAAAAAGTATATGAAGATCAAATTTAGAAAATGAAAAACACAAATAAAATAGACAATTGCCAAATTATAGAGCTAGTATACCTTGACCTGTTGAGCTGCTGCTGACATAATTTTGCTCCCTGTGAGAGTACTTCCAGTAAATGCAACCTGTTGAATACAAGTTTATAAGCTACTACAGCATGGTAACTGAAACAACTCAAAGAAACAACAAAATTGCAGGATAATAACCAAGATTATTGATAGAAGAAGAAGAAGAAAAAGAAGAAGAGGAGGTGGAGTTGAACCTTATCAACATGGGGATGAGATGCCAAAGGAGCGCCAGCTTCATGGCCCAGCCCAGTCAGAATATTGAGGACACCAGGAGGAAGACCAATCTCTCTACACACCTCCGCTAGCTCCAAACAAGTTCTGGAATTCATTGTTATATGGTGACGAGCATACAATAGAATAATCTACATAAGAACTAAAGTAAGTACATATTAACCAAAGGAGGACATACACTGATGCCAGCTCAGACGGCTTTAGTATAGCAGCACACCCAGCAGCCAAGGCAGGAGCTACCTTCCATGTAGCCATCAATAAAGGGTAGTTCCTTAACATAAGAAAGGAGCACTTCGTTAACATATAAATCATAAGGATTCTCCATAGTATCACTAAAAGACCATCTACAATATGAAAATCCCCATGTTTCCCTTGCCAACCAAACTTTTTAGGACAATTGGAAATCTGCAATTTCGTTTTAAAGATGATTGATCACTTTTAGGCCTCAAGCCAGAAATAAGTAATGCATACTCGTTTAATGAAGAGAAGCATAACATACCATGGAGTAATCAACGCAACTACCCCGATCGGCTCCTTAAGAACATGAGTTTTAAATGTCTCCATGGGAAGTGCAATAGAAACCTTTTGCTGTTTATCCAAACCTTCAGCAAGGTCTGCATAGTAGTCAAAACACCCGGCAACATCTTCCTGCATTACACACACCAGCACATAAGAAACTATGCATAACAAACACAACCTCAACTAGAGAATCCCTACATACCATGTCCCATATGGCTTCATCCAGCGGTTTCCCACAATCAGTTGCTTCGAGTTTCGCTAGCTCAGTTTTCTTCTCTGTTATCTATACGCAAAACAACAACTCATAAGCTAAAAACACCACGATCAACACAAGTAAAAAAAAAAACAAAAAACAGATCACAGGCAGATGATGAGAGAGACTACCTTAGCAGCAATGGCTCTCAAATACTTGGCACGAACCGCCCCCGGTGCCGATGCCCAATCTTTCCCCTTGTTCTTGGTAAGGGCTTTCCGAGCAGCCTCCACCGCAATCTCGACATCTTCAGCTGTAGCTGCCGGAATATCCCCTGCACAACAAACTCATCATTAAATTTTATCCTAACTACTCTTCAACAGCTCTGATCAAAACATCTTATCCAACTAAAACTACATCCAACGCAACCAAACTGAAATCAAAGTCACGAGAAACGAAGTATACAAACAATTGACGAATGAGTTGAATCAATAAAGAAAGACAAAGAGACAGAGATTTACCTATGGTTTGTTCGGTGGCGGGGTTGATGATAGGGATGCGTTTCTTGAGAGCTGGCTCCCTCCACTCGCCGCCGATGAAGAGTTGCCGACTCGGTATCTGGATCGCCATTATCACTTTGTCTCTGAGCTTTCGTTAGTGATGAGTAGTTATAGTTCAACTTTGGTCGGTAATCGATTTCGCTGAGAGATGATAATGCACGTTTTCCTATATATATTACATGCGTGTGTTTTGCTAACTCAGCTCAGTTGAGGTAGTGTTTTATCCAAACTAGTAGACATGGTTCGAACATGTTACGAATAGAATCAGTGTGTAATATAAGGAGATCATGTTCTTTTAAGATTCAAAGTAGAATGCGAATAGGATTATGCTTACGGATTGAACCTTAAATACAAAGTAGAATGTGTTGTTAAAATCATACAAAGTAGAATGTGTTGTTAAAATCATACAAAGTAGAATGTGTTGTTAAAATCAAATGTATCGTGTTTTAGAATACTAATT
This sequence comes from Potentilla sterilis, assembly GCA_963682095.1. Classification (NCBI taxonomy): domain Eukaryota; kingdom Viridiplantae; phylum Streptophyta; class Magnoliopsida; order Rosales; family Rosaceae; genus Potentilla; species Potentilla sterilis. Next base: position 49,487,641 of record OY821760.1, read on the forward strand.
AATAGAAGATGAAAATTCACCATCAGTCCTTATACTCTCATGCTAAGGCCAAGTTGATACTTATATTCTGAAAACTATAAATGTGATCTCCAATTTCGTATTTCACTATCTATGTGATGTTTTTATTATATTTATGTTAACTATTAGAGGTAAACCTGCTTTTACTAATTTTTTTTTAATATTTTACTTACTAAAACTTAATTACTTACTAATTCTAAGAACTACCCTTTAACATGCCAAATTCTACACTTAACAACTTCTTGTCTAAGTGGTTACTATTCTGGCAGAATCACTGATGTCTTAGTATAGATAGTATCTTAAGTTCTAGTAAAGCAAATAAACAAACAACTTAAACACTCATTTTTTCTTTTTCTTTTTTTAATTTTGACGGAAATGTGGGAACACCAACTGAAATTTATTTATTCAAACATAACTACAAATACATAACTCAGAGCCTCACTCTTGGGTAAACAGCTAAAAGATGTTTAGCTACTCATAATGACGAATTAAAATACAAACTTACTTGACAATAAGCACACCACACCAGATGACTAGTAATATACCGTGCTTCTAGACACACTCTCACTACTCACTATTTATTCTATTATACTAAAACACTCACAAAACTCTTAAAATATTTCTAAAACTCTGAAGCTATATGTGCTCTGCTTGCTCTCTCCTCGAATGAATCCTTATGAGGGCTTCTTTCCTTTTTATAGAGGTCGGACTCCAAACTCTCATTGAATTCCAGTTTGAAATTAGAGACAGGTGGAATCTTATTGCTGATAAGATTTTAACCTATTCTCTTTTTGAAAAGCTTATGTCTGCTTGTCTTTATGCGTCGGCAACCACTTATTTCTTATCTTACATAAAGTTGCTTGTGCGCTGGCATCCACTCACCTAAAGTCTCTTGTCTTTATGCGTCGGCAGCCTCCACTTATCTAATCTTCCATCTTGTTGTTGATGTTGTGTAGTTCTTCATCAGAAAAAGATGCATAGGAGTCTGTGTATCCACCTTCTTCACCAGATTCCATATCTGAGTCATATGGTACTTTGTGCTTTTTCTCATTTTCTATCTTCTCCATCCACGTGGTGGTTGCCAGAGTCCTATCTGTTTCTTGCCTTTCTAAGACCATATAGAAATCACAATTTTTTAGAGATGGATGATTATAACTAGTAACCATTACTTTTTCTCCATTAGCCAGAAAAGTGGTATACTGATCTCTTCGGACCAGTCTCTGTATAATGTTTATCGCCATTGCTTTCATCCAAGGGATGCTTTGGTTTGGCGATCTATTGCTTAGAGACGAATTGTTTTTACATGTACGACCCTGGATTATTCTGACATAATGATATGGAGAAATGTAACTCATTTGTCCTTCCTCGGTGGTCCATTCCGGAGGGGTTGAGATAAACTTTAATCTTATAATACATCCTTCTGGCCTAATATTCTAGACCGCATCATAAATTATTTCAGGAAGACCTTCTAGGTCTCTATTGGTTTTTGTCCAAAGATTATGAACAAAACCGTTTTCCACTAACCACAGCTTGTGCTTCTGGGGATGTTCTGCTTGAACACCAACTAAATATCTTCCATAGTAGGGACCTGGTACGACTGATAGGGTTGGCTGGAGAGCTTTCCTATTTTTAAAATCTCCCAAGATATTATGAAAGCGGAACCATTCTAACTCTGATAAAGCCATTATCGGAACTTTTGCGTTTTCAGGATTCTCAAGATATGAAACTTTGGGGATGCTTTTAGGATTTTGTTTCTTTTCTTCCATATTGTAGCTATGAAGTTCTTCAGTTGATGCTTCAAGGGCTTGAAGCACAAGTGCTTCATTCTGTTCACGAGAGGCAGTCATGATGTTATACATAATAACCGTTTGGTGACATGTTTTTGTTAAGAATTATTTTTTGGATTGGTAAGGACAGATGTAGTGATGCCAGGGCTATTGATAAACCTAGTGTTTGGTATTACGTTGAAACTCATCAACTTGTAATAAATTATATAATCAATAGCTAGTTCCATCATGTCTTTCTTCATGGAAATCTCATCTGTTTTGATTCTCAATCTTAAAAAGTGGGCTGCGTCACTCATATGAGTGGTGAAGTTTGGGAAGACATTAAAATATGCAACCTGATTTCATAGTGAGGCTTCAACTGTTCGTTTCAGACTCTTCTTGAAATCTGTTATTCTGTCATCTTGTAAGATGCACACGACCGAACAGTCTATCTCATCTCTTGCTAAGAGTTTTATCGATACTTGGACTGCACCAATATGCATGCAGGAATATTTTCTCTGAAAAGCTTCATTCACTTCTTTTGAAGTGATTAATCTGATGTCTGTTTCACCACCAGTTGCTGGGACTGTTAATTCTAATATTTTGTAGATCTCATCAAATCTAAATCGCGGGGCTGATGCTTCCCTCACACTAGATTTAATTTCATTATACTCAAATTCTTGAGCATTTATGAGTTGTACAGTTGGTACAGTATGTCTCTTACCGAGTATTCTATTTAGCATTTTTACATCTCTTTTAGGAGTTTTGGATGCTTTCCATTAGAATAATTTAGGTTCACTAAATTTGAACTCGCTTTCTACTTTTGCTGAAGGTATTATAATTTTGCTAGCTACATTTTTCGCTAATGCTTCATTGATTATTTCAACGTTTGGGCATTCTTTCATTTTGTCTACACTCTTTTGTAGACCTGAAATATTTGCATTTATTTCTTGAAATTTTTCTTCTATGTCTTTTCCTATCTCTTGAAGATAGGCGTTGCTGTAATTTTGTTGATGTATTATTGTTTCTACATTTTCAGCAAGTTTTTTTGAAGGACGGTAAAGACTTAAAGCTTTTAAGTCTTCCTGCTTTACTTTTAGTTCTACTCTTTGCTTCATCATATCCTGAAAATAAGAGATTCTAAAAGTTTTCTCAAGCTTTCTTGAGTTTCTCTTAATTCAGCTGCTTGGTGATTAATGTTATTAGTAAGATTCTCTGTTCTTACTAATTTATTTTCAATATCTGAAAGATATTGCTTTTCTAAAAGGTAATCTAGCTTGACTTCAAGCCTTGATATTTTTGCTTGTATTTCTCCGAGTTGATTAATTCTAAGATTAAATCTCTCGAGTTGTTCTGTTACCTTCTCAGAAGTTTTATCTCTAGATAAGTGATCTAGAAATTCAACTATACTTGGTCTGGAAGGATCAAGTTCTTCTACTTCTATCTCTTTCTAGAGATAAATATGCTCGTCGTATAGAGTGTTTCGAACTTTACAAGCGTATTCAATGAAGTATTGATTTTCTTGGATGTGTTTTGTGTGAAAACACACGTTCCACTTGTCACTTTCCTTTTCAATGCAGAAGGCTTGATAATTCTTGAGTTTTGGCTCTCTTTTGTTGGCTAAGAGAAGCCAACTCTGTGACATAAGCATTTTCTTTAACCTGTTTTTGAGCAAAACATGCTCTGATACCAACTCAGGCGGATCTAACCTTTGCTCAAAATCTCAAGAGGTTTTTGTTCACTCTTATATAATCTTTTAAGATTTGCAATCTGTTTCTCTAGAATTTAGATGTTGTTGACAGTAGCCATAGAGAGGCTACCCAGGCCCCCAAACCCGCAGCCAAGCCTCCTGGACCCGGCCCCAGGGCACGGGAGCAGAGCACGGACACCTGGTCCCGCGCCCGGGGAGGTCTTACTTGTGATCGGGGCCCGGGAACCGGGGACGGCAGCTCCCTAAACAGGGGCCGAAATAGCCCAGCAATATGTGCAGAAGGGGGCCAGTCCCACATCGAAGGGTCGGGCCAGTCCTTGTACCCAGCAGCCTATATATGAGTCTCAACTACCCTCATTAATAGGTAATCAATACTCCAACTACTTATTCCCGCTTAAGTTATTAGTTTATCCCAACTATACTGACTTAGGCATCGGAGCAGAATAGACCGGCCCCGCCCGATATTCTCTTAGTTAGTATGATTCACACCAAGATCCACCGGTCTCTGTGAGTCTACGGATTCTGACAGAAACAATTGGCGCCGTCTGTGGGAAGATTTTCAAAAAGACGACGTGTTGTCCTACCAACAGAAAGGGAATCAGTCGGCCAACGGATCACAAAAAGGGGGGGGGGGGGGGGGGGGGGGGGGGGGTTTACGCGGCAAGTATGTCTGTAAGTGCAGAAAAGAGGGAAAAAAGTCCAGAGGAGGATCGGCAGGTTCTGGAGCCAATACTAGTCAAAATCCCGGGGGCGAGTCAGGAGCAGTCCGTTGGCGGCTGCAGCCAGAGCGCGCTGCCACCAACCGTGACCTGGGCGGTACGGTCGGCGAATACGACCGAAATGCGCGCGGGAAAGACCCGGAGGAATCCCACCAAGTATGGGACTTGGAACCCGCACCAGCGTCCCACGGTGCCCCGAGCAGAGAGGAAGATAGGCTGGCCGCCAGCAACAGCCAGGACGGTGTTTCCAGTCCCGGCCAGTACGATATGGCGGGAGAGATAGAAGAGATGAGAGCGGAAGTCAACCGCTTGCAAGCAGAGAGCGACCGGGACAGGATAGAAGCCAATACCCGGTATCAAGAGATGGAAGCGGTGAATGCCGCACTGGTGGCTGCCTTGGAAAGGGGACAACAGCGTAATGCCGCTCTGACAAAATCATTCGCGCCGCCGCCAAGAAAGTCCCCACACCAGGAGGTGGGACAGTCATCAGGGGGAGAGAGAGGAGCCGACATGGCGGGAGAGGAGTTCCCGACAAACACAGCGCCACCGGAGATCGTCCCCGGAAATCGGCAGGCAAATGGTTCATTCGAGGGTGATACCATAAGCCCGACCGCACGAGCACTCCAAATACTATCTGACTCAGTGTCAGATATGAAGGCCCAGATGGAGACCAACGAGAGGAAGGCAGCGAGACCGCCGGAGAGCGCGCAATTCAATGAGCGAGCCGGACCCTTCTCACCCCGGGTTCTGGAATCCGGAAAGTCAGGCACCAAAAAGTCACTAAAACTGACGTACTCTGGGGCCGGTTGTCCATACCAACACCTGGACAGCTTCCGATCCCAAACGTGTGTTAAGGGTTACTCTGACGCTGTCTGCTGTAACATATTCCAAGAGACCCTGTCCGGGGAGACACTCAGCTGGTTTTACGAGTTGCCGGTGAACTCTATAGAGACATTCGAGCAACTGGCCGATAGATTCGTAGGCAGGTTCATCTTAAGGGTCGAAGGGGCCCGGACCTCGACAGTTCTCTTTAACTGCAAGCAAGCCGACGACGAAGAGCTAAGAGCCTTCGTTAACCGTTGGCAAACGGCCACTGCCGGGGTCAGAAACCTGGACAAGGGGATTGCCGAATCAGCTTTCAAGCAAGGTCTCAGGCCCGGAAAGTTCCCGTACGCTGTGCGGGTGGAGGTCCCGCAGGGTTACGATGAACTGATGACAATGACTATTAGGCACGCCCAGGCAGACCACGAAACGTACGGGATTCGCCAGCACAAGAGAATGCATGAGGAGCCGGGGCCTGCCCGGCAGACAGTTAGAAATTGGCAGTAGGGCCAGGACCGAGGGGCTTCATCCGACCAAAGGCTTAGAAGTTGGGGGAACCAGCAGCGCCGGACGAACAATTTTGACACCCCCCAACGAGGTTGAAAGCCCTCACCCTACCAGCAAACCCGCCCCCTGGCAGTCATGCCCGCAGACCAACAAGAGGTATTCTCCACCTTAACCTCTTCTTACGAGGATATCCTGTATGAGAACTGGAACAACATCCCTCCGCCGCCAATGAGAAAGCACCCAAAGGGGAACCTGACCAGAGCGCAGACCGGTAAATACTGGTCCTACCACGATGAAGTCACAAACCGAACAAACGACTGCCTTGCCTTGAAAACAACAGTTGAAGGACTAGTCCGCCGCGGCGAATTGCAGCGGTATCAAGGTGAACCCGGCATGTAGCAACTGCGCGGGACATGGATTTCTATCCCGCCCCACCAAGGCTAACCCCATGCCTCCCCCGGTTCAAGCCCACAGAGAAGCTAGGCATTCCAACTACTCACCAGCCCGAGAACAAAATGCTAATTTTTCCAACACAATTAGCTAGGTACTCCAACCGGTTCGACCGATGTAATTTCAGAAGTTATTCCAACTTTGTTTCCAACTAAGTACAAAGGGCAAATCGTTGTCAGCCAAGTCAAAGAGCAAATTGAAACAGGCCTAACACACGCTCAGGAAAAATGTCCACTCATTAAAACTCAGGGCAATGCTTACAGGGGACTACGCCACCGGCAATCAACCCGGTGGGAGTGCAAAAAAAAAAAAAACAAAAAAAAAAGAATCGGAGGGAATTGTACAAAATATGGAGCCTGCTACGGCACTCCCGCCTGCTCCTCCGTTTCAACAACCTCTCCTTCAGTCGCCGGCCCACCCGTTTCCCCCTCAACGGCCGGTTCGGTCTCTCCCTCCAACTCCTCTTTTGCATCTACATGCGGCTCCGGTAGCTTTGAGGTGTCGAGATAGCCCTTAGACTTCCAGTTGTCAAAGGCATCGGCTATCCCCGCCTCCTGGGCCCGTTTCAGCAGCTCAAGAAGCTCATCGCTTTCCTGATACTTCTTGACAGCCCTCTGGTACAGCTCCGGGTTATTCTCATCGGCCGCCCCATGGGCAGAAGCGGATATCGTCGCCACCTCCCGCTGGAGCTCCTCGACCTTGGTCTCCAGCTCGGTCTTCTCCTCCTCCAGGCCCTTCTTCTTCTCTTCAAGAGCCTCGACCTGGGCCTCCAGCTTGGCCACCTGCTTCATGGCCCTCTCCTCCAGCCGGGCCTTCTCCCGTTGGAGCTTGAATTTCTCCACCTCTAGGAGGTCCCAAGCGCTTGTCAACGCCGCTACCTGCTTCTTCAGCTCCGGCAACTCTTCATTTGCATCTGACTAATACAAGTGGTACAGCAGCTACAGTTTGACAGGCACCGATTAGAAAACAACAAAGCACAAAATAATGTTGAGCGGATACCAGTGGTAAACTACCCTTACCTTGAGGGTCATCTCTTTGGTTTTCAGCCGGTGCCCCTCCGGCCTCCCTCCCGGAGCCCCAGTCTTATCGAGCTCCATGCCCCTCACATCCATAAGCAGGCTCCCGATGAAAGGCTCGTCCGGGCAGCCATGCTCCGGTCCTACCACCGCAGCAGAAGTCTTCTCCAACCACGATGCTTCTGTGCCGGCAGCAACAGATCTAGAGGCCGAAGGAACCTTGCCTTGGGAGGCAGTGGTGCCACCACTCGTCAGCTTCAGCCGCTTGGCCAAGCTCTCACCAACCGACCGGCCGGTAAACGTAACAAGCGCGGAGGCTGGCATCTCGCTAGTCATCCTCCTCTTTTCCCCCAGATCAACCTATAAGGAAGAAGATCGGGCGGCAGACAACGGGGACCGGGCGACAGTAGGCACCGGCCCCAATCGTCGGGGAATGGTTCCAGCACCACCCGGGGGCTTGGGTGGCCCGCCGGGGGTCGTCCCCGATCCAGACGCTCCCGAACATCCCGCTGCAGGAGTCTTTATGCGTTTAAAGACGTAATCCTCGTCCGAAACATCCAGGGCAACTGGTTCGTCGTGTAGGGTCAATTCACCGGTTTCCCGGTTAACCGTGGCCCGCGCGGCGGCATCCCCCTTCTCCTTTAGTTTAGAGACTAGATCCCGGTTGTCCATCGACAACGTTTCGTGGGGCTTTAATAGCCGTCTGGGCAGATACACCTACAGAACACCAAACAAAGGGGTTAGACAAAATACCAACTAATTCAACAGGAACCGGTACAACCACTCCACATTCCACCACCCACCGGGATTCCCCTCCAGGCTACACAGTTCTAGCACCTCCCGACATATGAAGTTGTAGGAACTACGCTCCTGGTCGGACCAACATCCAAATACCCGGGCGATTCTATCCCTCTCCAGGTCAGACAACTTGTACGACTGATCGCCAATCGGCTGAAAGGCCCCGGGAATGCAGTACTTCCTGCTCCTCTTCTGCCAATTACCCCCCGCCATCACCACATTCTTCCTCCAGTTGTTATTAAGCCAAGAAGGCAGGCAGGTTATCACTGGCTTATAGTCCCGGGCGAAAAAACTCACACACCCCCGGGCCTTACTCTTCTTCGAGTACGTCAGCCTGTACAGGGCCCAAAACTCGTTCACCGTAGGGAATCTCATATCACAGAGCCAGTAGAGACATCCTAGATCCAGTAGTTGCCTCCACTGGTTCCCGGAAAGTTGTGCCAGTGATATCTTAATGGCACTAAGCAAGTACTGCACAAAGTTCGGCAGCGGGAGAGAGAACCCATGCCGGAACTGGTCCTCCTGAATCGCAACCCAGCCTTCCTCCGGGTTGTATGCCGACTCTCCGGCATACAGCGGCCGAAGATCTATCTCTCCGGGAATACTCCACCTGGCCCGAAACGAGTCAATCTCCCCGGGATTTAAAGAGCCCTCAGGCTCGTCATAGCCTATGGTCCTATTCCCGTTCACAAGTGTGTAGCGCGGGGCGCCCGCTGGGTGGGTCGTGCCCACGGACACTCCATCGGAAGCATCCTCCTGTCCTAGAGACCCAGATGGTGACACCTCACCAGTCGAACGGGCGATGACATCTTGTCTCGAGGACGAGGAGGCAAGCCAGTCCTCCATCCTCTCTTGATCGTCCGTCACGGGTCGCCGGGCGGCCGATTCAGAGGTTTCACTGGAGCTCCTAGAATCCATGTAACCTAGGAGAAATAAAAAAAATATAGAAACCCTATGGCCGGTCAGAAATATAACCCAAACAACGGCCGCGGGGCCGCACGAGACATGTAACGCCTCAGCACAGCCCCACAACGACCACTCAGTTTATCAGCCGAAAATCCCCAGATCTCGATGAGATTCGGTACCAGCGGGGTCACATCCAAAGGGCAAACCAAGATACAACCAGGTGCCAGTCGGATCAACCCACAAACAAGAAAAAAAAAAAAAAGAAGTTTCAGAATCACAAGGGCAGAATTGACCGATTGGTATGAACGACGACAGAAACTCAACAACTGGAAAACACCGAGTAATTTTGTTGAACACGATGAACAGGGGAACACTTCTCAGGCAAAAGTAACAACACACGAAGCAGCAGGGGTTTATATACAGGTCCAGTATCCTAAGCACCCCTTCAGTTCCCCCCCCCCCCCCCCCCCCCCCCCCCACCCCCCCAAACTGAAGTAGGGCAAGTAAAATGCCCCAGGATCCGGGCCATCCATCCCCGACCGTCCCCTCGCGGCACGTGTCCCAGTATTTGTAACTTCCCATGCCATCATAAATGATGAGACTGATGGAATACCCCCTTCAATGCATGTCAGACACTTGCCTCGCATGCAGAGGGTAGTTGAACCTACAGCCTATCCCAACCTATACCTGCGATCTCCCAACGGTACGGGCATTCGAACTTCTATTCCAACAAGTTCGCAGTACCCTAACACCTAAACCCTACGGTACAAGACATTCCACCGATCAAGCTTATTCCACCTCTATGGCCATCAGCAACGGCTAAAAAACCCGGAGATTTGTTCCTCTCATACAGGACGAATCTTCCAGCAGGCTAAAAACCATGCGCATGTTTTCTCTCACCGCCGGGCGGTTGACTAAAGCCAAGAAACAACCGCTAGGCATCCCACCGGAAGAACTCTTCCTCTAGCACAGGAGAATTCTTCCCGTAGGTTCAAAGCCCTGCAGGAATATTACGTACAGGCTACCATATTCCAACTGTAGTACCTGCTCCAACTAAAGGCTACCCTATTCGCCGGTACATCTAGCTTCAACCATTGGCTGCGGACTTCCACCGCCCAGATCTTCACTAGCTCCCTTCTCCCTCCTACAGAATAACCGGTCGTGCGAACCGAAACATTCCTACGGGCAGTCTCGTACAACCTACGGGCTCCAGGTACCACCGGGCTTTATAAACCTGGGAGATTTGTTCTATAATACAGGACGAATCTTCCCGCAGACTAGAAACCCTGCATATACCTCATGCCTGTAAGAACAAAGGATGAGAAACAATTGGGGATGTTGGTCAATACGAACACAGGACCACTTCACCCCGGGAGATTTGACCCTCTCATATAGGACAATTTTTCCGCAGGCTAAAAACCCTGCACATGTACTTCTGGGCTTTATAAACCCGGGAGATTTGTTCTCTCATACAGGACCAATGTTCCCGCAGGCTAAAAACCCTACACATTATTCACGTATTTAGGAACAATGGCAGTGAAACGTGGGGACGGCGCCCAATGTATACTCTGGGCCACGCCACCCCACCGGGAACTCCTCTAACACAGGGCACGTTTCCCTCTGGTACCGAGTCACCTCATCACACAACTGTTCAAGGCAACCGATGCCCTAGGCTGCTACGGTTCCAGACTTGGGGGACTCGCTTATCCTCAGGCACTATATTCACAGGGATTCCCCGGAACATAGCATGTTATGACGGATTTCAACGCCACATATTCATCATCTCATACATCTTATACCAGTATGCAACTATCACCATCAACATCATAACCATGCACTCATCACAGTATGCATCATCATAACAGGTTTATCCGAACGCCCGGCCAAGCCCAATCTTAAACGCGGACTTAGGGGCTACGGCACCGTTGGGTTTGTATCCCTGCGGGTCTGCAGGTCTGCGGGCCTGTAAAAGAAGACAGATTTAAGTCCCCATTCAAGATGACACTTGACCGGGAAGTTGGGGGACTTGTTGACAGTAGCCATAGAGAGGCTACCCAGGCCCCCAAACCCGCAGCCAGGCCTCCTGGACCCAGCCTAGAGCACGAACACCTGGTCCCACGCCCGGGGAGGTCTTACTTGTGATCGGGGCCCGAGGACCGGGGACGACAACTCCCCAAACAGGGGCCGAAATAGCCCAGCAATATGTGCAGAAGGGGGCCAGTCCCACATCGAAGGGTCGGGCCAGTCCTCGTACCCGACAACCTATATATGAGTCCCAACTACCTTCATTAATAGGTAATCAATACTTCAACTACTTATTCCCGCTTAAGTTATCAGTTTATCCCAACTATACTGACTTAGGCATCGGAGCGGAATAGACCGGCCCCGCCCGGTATTCTCTGTGAGTCTACGGATTCTGACAGAAACAGATGCCTTGGGTAAATCTGAAAATTATATCCCAATACCCTAGCCTATTTCTATTAAGCTGTTCTCTAAAGTTTTTTATCTTTCTTAATTTTTCTCTTTTTTCTTTTAATTCTTTTTCAGTTATTATAATATTTTCTAAATAAATTAATCTCTGAAAAGATTAAAATTAACTGTTTACCTTCGAGTATAGAGGGTAGATTATATATTTGTAATATGCTAAATAAAAAAATTCATGGACCCACACGGTCAGTCGAAATATAAAAATAAAGAGAATTTCAAAAGAAAACAAAAAATAAGGGTATTCTGGTCTTTTTGACAGTGCTAACAGAATATTGTTACGGAATATGCCGTATTTTTAACAGTATGTACTTCCTTGGTATTAAAACAAGAGTTCATGTATCACATTGATCATTTTTAAAGTTCAGGTATTAACCTGACCTGGTCAGGATAGTTAAGTCAGTAGTGGTGAATATAACGCTTAATAGAATCACAATGAACATATCGCGTTTTAGAGTACTAATTAATATAATCAAGATGAATAAGGTGATCATATTCTTTCAGATACGAAGTAGAACCTGAATAAAATTATCTTAGATGATTGAAATCCGAACATGTCGTGTTTTACTATGTCTTGTTATTATAGAACAAACATGTAATCTAGGTGAATAAGGAGATTATATGTTGTGAAATGTACTTTGTTCGTTTGGGCCATATTCTCTGATAAGGAGATCATCGGTGATGCAAGTGCACTGATTGTTCTGGTTTCCAAAATTCAGATGTGGAAGCACTTGAGCTTGCTAGAGTCTATGGCCTGCGAGACACATTATACACTTTAGTTGGCAGTTTCAAGTCTAGTACCATAGATGTGCTTCAGGTGTGTGATAAGCAATAATGTGGTCTGTGGTGAAGTACTTTTCTACTGAGCTTCGTGTAGATCAGGTGGTAGAAGCTGAAATTTGGGGTTGTTTGAAGAACTTGAAATGGTTTAGAATACTAGTGCATAGTTTTCTAGGGGGAGATTGATTCTTGCCTTGCTGTGGACATGATTCTTCAACCTTTGGATTACTTGCACCCTTTGTACAGTAATAAAATAGCTGTTAGGACTTAAAGGTAAAGATCGGAAATTTGGCAGGAGTGGGCTGTGAATTCCTAGGTTTCCCTTTTTCGCTGTTCTTCCTGCTCCATTGATGAAGCTGAATCACTCGGATAAGCTAAAACTAGTGCTGTTGCTAGCTAGGTGTTTTCTTTGGTCTTTGACCCTCTCTGTAAGAAAATGTACTTTTAACTAAGAATTTATTGGACTCTCAAATTATGAACTGGTGTTAAACTCCTTCAAGTACGTATTCTGTTTGTAAATTTCAAGATGCATAAATTCCCGAAATTTTGATGATTTGATTAGAGTTGATATGGGTTTCGCTCAAACAAATCTGAAGTACTAGAGATTAGTCCGCTACTGAAAGTCTGAAATGGCAATGCAACATTGTGAAAACTAGTTCCGACTTCTAGACCAAAATAAAAGAGTTTTTAGTTTACATATTATCCAAGTACTTTTATTCTTAACAACTGGTCCTTGCTTCTAGTAGCAGCACTTACATAAGCACATTACACATTTAGACCTCAGTCACCTCTTTGCCTTGTGTATCATCAGCGAGTCCATGTCCATAGCAGAACTTTGTGGTTTCTTCAGTGAAAACATTAGTTTCTTCCTTAAGCCTCGTGCACACACAAGTGTACGCATACTGATTGAACATTAACTATCGAAATGTTTACACATTCGAAGAAATCAGTAAACACGAGTTGAATAACTCTGTGGCTGAATCTGTACTTACGATGTGTATATCGTCTTGTTGACCACTGTTGATGAGACAATGAAAGCACCATCTAAATACAGTAGCTTGCCTCGGATTCGTTCCTGAATCCTGCTATCGAGCTGAGCAGCATCCAATTTGAGTGGCTGATCTGAAGCCTACATCCATTTTAGATAACAGAAACCAGCTTTAAATGGAATCCAGGTGTTGGTCAAGACTTAAGATCATGGTAATTAGTTTCTTGCTCAGTTAGTAACTTACCACAACCCATCCACATGAATCTGCATAAGACGGCACATGAGCTGTGTATGCAAACACATCTGCAGAAAGGAATATATAAGTACTAATTGGATAATTTACATAGTAATAATTTGGAAAATCTGATGAAAATGACTGTAGAGTTTTGCTTACATTTGAACACTTGTTTTACAGTGTTGAATATTGAAGTGAAGATATCCTTATGAGAGAGCATTCCTGCTGGACCAGCCTGTATCATAAGCATATCGTAACACATATGACTATTCACATTTTGGTATGTAATCTCATCAACAAATGACTTACTTGAGTCACAAAGATGCCATTATCTTTGAGATGAGGTTTTATGACTTGCTCAAAGAAGTTTTTGGTGTAGAGATTATTGCAAGGGCCTCCCTCAATTGGGTCTGGTACGTCTCCCACAATCACATCAAACTTCTCTTCAGTTTTCTCCAACTCTGCCCTTTAGTCAATCACAAATATTCGGTATAGTTCAGTTCAATTACATCTATAGGAAGCATTAGCATATATATGCATCTATGTTCATATCACAGCATTAAGTGCAGCACATGAAAACAGAGATTTCACAGCAGATCAGAATGGTTCTAATCACATCTGTCATTAATTGCTTCATTACGAAATGGCAGACTAGATTAAGCACAACAATATTACTACTATTTAGTACTCACTTAGCATCATTGAAAACAAGTTGAAGCCTAGTATCAGAAAACGCCTCACGATTCGCTTCCAGATGTGCACGGCAAAAATGTACAACCACCTGCAGAAGGATAAAAAGTTAATAAACAGAACGGCACTATATGCTACACAACCAGCACAGTTTCTCAGATACATTTACTGATGATGTTAAGCCTATTTGAAGATTAAGCTCTACTGACCATGAGCATAGTTCATACCTCATCTATATCACACATGATAACTTTCTCCACATTTTTGTGCTTCAGTACCTCTCTGGCTGTATACGAATACAGTTTTGGGGCTGAAATTACCAATTACTGATTAGAACAAAGATAAATTGAAAGCGGTAGCAGAAAATAAAGAAGGTAACTAAAGCTAGAGTTGAGAAATGAGATGATACTGTTCATGTAGCAAAAGAGCAGGATGAACCAAGGACTCATGGTATATAAACTCATCATTTTCAGCACTTTGCAGCCTTCCATCAATCAACAGAACCTAAAACACCAAAAATAAATTAATTACTGTGGATGAACCAATATGTGTGCTACTGAATATGTGATGTGACACGCGCACCACAGATATATACATAAGAGCACCTTGCCAAATCGCTTCGACTCTACAAGAGCAACATCTTGGAACTGGCTTGCTCCTGTATGCAACACCCTGAAAACAAACCACAGATAGATGAATAGGGGTAAACAAATAACAAAATTTGCAAGTAAGATTTTCACTAGCAAGTTGGGGTACCTGTTCACAGCAAAAGACCACTTGAGATCTGCTTCGAGCTGCTCTTCGAACCATTCTTCACTGTTTTGGCCCTGCTGGTCACCACTCTCATCATCTTGGGGGATCTCACCACCCTGAGCATGATCACTCTCAAATAATTCGACCATATGCTCATCAACGTTCGAGGGAGGCTCGTTTTTGTCAAGAGGAACCTGAGGCGGAGGACCATAGAAGACCATGACAGCAGCAAACAGAAACGACCACATTGGTGATTGTGATGGCGAACAAACTCGGAGTACACTTGTATGAACAATGTGAATGACCAACTCACTACGCTGAGACTCTTTATATATATAGCAATGAAGCGTTACGTAGTGTAACTTTCCATTCATGCTTGCTTTGAGGATAAGACCGAATGGTTTTATTTTAGGCAGTGATGAATTTATGAATTTGCATGCAACTTAATAGGGACGCACTGTTACTGCTCTGGGTTATAAACCTAAAGCATTGGAGTTGATCAGGATTATTGTGAAACGCTGCATTGTTGACAATGTGAGACCTTCAACCGTGCTTCGGAAGGAAAGCTTGGAACCACTCAGCAGATTGCTTGAAATCAATGTAATGTAGTCCAAATGCTTCAAGAAATGAAGAAGTGTTTAAACTCATTTGAAATGTGAATCCAGCTGCTGTCACATTCCCTAAAACTGCAGCAAGATCATCATCCACTTTTATCAAAACTAAGAGTCAAAAATGAGAGTAATTTGATGAAGAATTGCTTCTCTGAAATTAGCCAGGATGACATACATTCTGTACTCTCTACAGACAAGCAGGCGATAGAGGCCAAGGTACAAACCACAGCGATACGAAACAGAGTCTTTGAGAATGAAGACGATGATGCGCCAAAGAAATCCAAGGCCAAGGTTTGTGCTATGCTTCATTTGCAGATCATGGTTATAAAGATTTCAATCCACGTAATAAAACTTTTTTGTTTTTTGTTTAGGGTCTCTCGGGCCACTCGAAGCTACCTCGGGCCGAAGGCCCATCTCGACTTATATTAAAGAGAGAGAGAAGAAAGAATAAGAAGCAACCTCGACCGAGCCGTCTGCGTTTTTAGGGTTTCGAACCGGATCAGAATTCATGGAGCTCGGAATGGTGTCCGGCGAGAAATGGAAGTCGTCGGACGATATGAAGGCGGTGATGTCCCGTCCGCCAGTCGTATCCCGGTTTAGATTCCCCGGAAAATATCGGGCGTTGCTTCTGGAAGAATCGCCTGGTATATACCGGCCCAACTTAACAATAAAGACGAAGCCAGAGCTGAGCAAGGATGGCATGCTTGTTTACACCTCCTTCTCTTGCTACTTTATTGAACAACGAGGTACTATAATAATAATAATCTCGAAATTACAGAGAGATTATCACTGTACTTAATTAGTTTTGGTTTTGGTTTTGCAGCTGAAGTGTTGAAAAAAGAATGGCGAAAGGTGAGGAAGACCTTGGCTTTGTATGACATTTCCTGCCATATCTATCTGGTAAGCCTTTTCCTATTCATTCATTAATTCTATCACTAGCTTATTTTTACGAATGAATTGTTGTTCAAATTATATTCAGAATATGCGTATCATATCATTTTCAACAACGCCAAGGACTAGGGGTACTGATATTCTTTACAAGACTAGGGACCTTTTTCATCTGTTGGCATACACTCCGGTTCCGCCCCCAATGGTATGTACAAATTCAGTTGTTTGTTTGGTTAATGTTTCTGTTAAAGCATGTCAATTCTGATTTGAGTGCTCGTTGTGTTCATTTCAGGCACTGCAGATACTGGATGGCAGTCTGCTATATGACACCATCTGGACCCGTGATATCCGCTCTAAGCTTTCATTTAAGAAGGAGGTATACAGATATGTGTTCGACTATTTATGATTTAATGATTTTGGAAACATTTTCTGTAGCTGTGAGATGTGGGACGCTTCTGTTTGATACCAACCTTTAACATTTATATTGTTTTCGAGGTTTTTCAACATCTAGCTGAGGAATATATATAAGGAATCTGCACTTTATCGCTTCATCTAGTGAGTGAGTGACAAACTGACACTAGATCTAATCTCAATTTTTGTGTTGCATGCTCAGGGGGATTATCTTAGACGGGTGAAAAATATTCAGCGCAACATCAAGGTGCATGAGTTGATCTAAACTATGTTTTGCCTGTTCAAAAGATTCAGTAGCTTCGCAGTTTTAGATATCTGCAATTCTATCTGGATATGTTTCTACCAACATTATATTTTTTATGCAGGACCTCGCAGCTGTATCCCATTGCTCCATCTTCTTAAATGTAAGGTTTTACTTTTCCTTTATTGATTGTGGTCCATCAGTTTGATTGTGCTTCTCTATTTTTCTTGTCTTCCAAATATAGCTTAACGATTCACTTAATTGAGCAGGAAATGTGTGTCACCACAATTACCAAATCCCCTAAAGGATTATCGCTGGTCAGGAATATCGTCACAGGCTGCATTGCTTATGGTCAGAATCCTGGAACTAGAGTCAGGTTGATAAACATGAGCCGTGAGAGGAATGGACAGAAAGACAATCTTGAGATGGACGCTTACGGTGAGGTTCTTTACTTCTCACTTGGAATTACTTATCGGAGATGCATGAAGTTGTAAATTAATTAGAGTGGTGTCATCCTTACTTGAGTTGAGGTTGCCTTTCTTATAAATTTCGTCAGTTTATGTATTTTCCTGTAATCATAATCTAACACTTAGGTTCCCTGGGCATACAAAACAGACCAAACAATTTCCTTAGCTCAGATTTCTTATAGCAGTCTCCTTAATTATTTATCTGTGGTTTGCTAGGGTTTGAAAGTTCTCCAGGAGTGAAATTCGTATCATTTAATCGGGGGCTGTTGGATGATTATCCACCACCAAAATCCTTGAAGGAGAAGTTTGTATTTGGCCCTTCGCCGAACAAAGATGGAGCAATTGTGTGTGGTTCATTCTTCTTTGGAGAGCGAGGTAGCATCCTGTCTCCTTAATGATCTCATCTTTCTACGTTTTCTATATTTGATGCGAGGATAATTCATGCGTCCACTGTCCTTTTTGGTTCAAATTGTGTAGAGTAGTACATATCGCGTATGGTCGGTTGGATGTCTTTGTTGATTACTTATAGTTTTTGTTGATTTTCCTTGAGAAATTAGTGCATTCTCAGATATTGTTTAGATAAAATTATATCAATTATTGTGTTTGTTCCTTCCTATTATTACATTCTTACCTATTAGACTTTGCCTATTTTACACAGACCAAGCCGTTGCAGAAGCTTGGCCATTGTTGAAATCGATCTTGGAAGATTACGGCATTTCCTGTACAATGTATCTGGTATGCCCGCAATGCATTAGAACTGTTTTCTCTAGTTATTTTGATATGAAATTGTTGGTCAAAATCTAGATTTATCAGTGGTCAGTATTATGTGAGTTGATGCTCATACGATTGTGGTGTTTGAAATTGTGTTCAGGCTGAGCGTTTCATGACATTATCAACAACCAGCAGGACTGAAGATCCAGATATCATTTACAAAGCCAGGGATGTTCTTGAGATTTTGTCGTTTACTCGTGTTCGGCCGTCAATGGTACAAATGGCAGACCCTGTGTTTTTTGGCCATCTATAATAATAAGAATAAATGAGCTATTCTCTTTGAGTTCAAGTGATTTGATGTTGAACCTAAGCTGTAGTTCGTTTTCTGATTTTAAGGCAATACATAATCTCAATCTTATGGTAAATGATCACATTTTATCGCATCTTCTGTGTACCCCACAATTTAAAATGCCTGTAAAAAAAAAAAAAAAAAAAAATCTCCATCCATGTATCTTGTATTCAAATGAATTTGAGCCCTTTTGATAGAAGTGATTTCTTATTTTAGATGCACAACTTTTTTGATTGCAGGTACTAAAAGTACTGACTGACAATCTTCAATATGACATGATCAGGATTGGGTCCTCCGATGGTGGATATTGCTCAGAATATAAGATTGACAGGGTGGGTGGATAGTACATCATAATTTTGTTGCAAATTTCGTTTTATTTGCCTGTGAGGTTGTTAATTTTTCTAAATGCAAGTGTGTTTTTCATACAATTGAAGAATGATCTTGCCAAATTGAAACCACATGATGTGTCAAAACAGAGTGACATATCAGTTATATGCAGCGATTACTGTAAAACGCGTTTTTACTTTTCTTATAAGATTTGAATGTTGTTCCTTGATCTGGAAATTAGCTAGTAGGCACTCCATTACGAGCTGGACTGAAGAATTTTGAGGCAGTTCTAATCTCTGGCTTTTTGTGTGCAGAAACTGTTTGAAAAGCGGCGTAGACGTTTTAATCGCCACTTAACGGTGCGTAGACATTTTCATTTTACTTTAATTCCTATGAGTGAAGTAAATAGGCATGTATATGATGTAATATCTTCACATTCTTGTTTCATTCCCAATGCTAACAAAATAAAAGGGCTGCAGGAACTTGGAGAGCTGACTGGTTGCGCAATATTTAATAATGTCGTAAGGGTCGCCTCTCCTTTGAAGTATTGATATCTATATGATTCATTTATTTTCATTTTCTGGGCTCTGCAGCCTTTGATGGATTGGGAACATGTTGTGATTTTTATTTTGCATGTGACTGAATAGGGACACACTGTTACTGTTCTGGGTTATGGACTTGGAGCTATGAAGTTTATCAGGATTACTGTGAAACGCTGCATTGTTGACAATGTTAGACCTTCAACCATGCTTCGGAAGAAGGTGAAGAGGAGGCGTGAAAGGAGGAAGATGAGAGAGGAATCTGCTGCGGGCCTTGTTGACAATGCGAGACCTTAAACCATGCTTGAGAAAGTGAAGTTGAGGCGCGATAGGAGGAAGATGGAGGAATCTACTGTCTGGAACGAACTTTGTGTTGATTAACTTGTGTAAATAAATATGCCCAAAGAGGAACGAACTTTTAGCCACTGTCATGTTGAGGATGATTATTAATGTGGATCGGAAATGAAGATAATGATCTATGGCTCTATGCTTGTGCTAATATACATATATATATATATATATACACAAGTCAATAGTGTTGAAAAGAAAAGTAGTAAAATAACACCAAGGTACAGATATGGCAGGGTTATTTGTGATATGTTAAAGTAACTGCAGAAATGGAAACAAATTGGTTGGTGGTTTAGCTAGGTCAATGATATTAAACAGTCAAATTGAGTCTGGATATGCTTTGAAACAGAAAATGTGCGCTGAAAATCAAGGGTTTATGGTTTTGGAGCAAAATAGTATTTGGAGGCCCGGCTACTGGCCAATAAGAGAAGAGCTGATGTTAACACGTGTCAAATTCTGATAGCTTATGAACCCTTCTTCCCCGCGATCGTTGCTGGGTTTACTGTTAAACCTCTGAGAAAATGTTTAAACGAACCTCATTATCACATTTATTGATGATAATACGAAGTACTGCTATGTGTACTTGCTAAAGAGTAAAGATGAGGCTATAGAGAAATTTGTGCTCTATAAGAATGAGGTTGAGAATCAACTCAACAAGAAAATAAAGATACTGAGAAGTGATCGTGGAGGTGAGTATGAATCGCCATTTGCTGATATTTGTGCTCAGCATACATCAAAGAACTGCACCTTACTCACCACAATCCAATGGTGTGGCAGAACGGAAAAATCGTACCTTGAAGGATATGATGAATGTCATGCTACTCAGTTCTGGGATGTACCCCAACATGTGGGGAGACGCAATTCTCACGGCTAATTACCTTTTAAATAAGCTGTCCAAAAAGAAAGAGGAGAAAACTCCATATGAATTCTGAAAAGAGAAAAAGTCATCCTATAAATACTTGCGAGTATGGGGATGTTTAGCTAAAGTGAAAATTCTTAAACCTAAAAGGGTAAAGAATGGGCCTAAAACAGTTGATTGCATTTTTATTGGATATGCACATAACAGTTCGGCTTATCGTTTTCTTGTACATGAATCAAAAGTTCTTGATATTCATAAGGACACGATAATGGAATCGAGAAATGCATCATTTTTCGAAAATGTATTTCCAAGAAAGTTCATAGATGAATCTAATTCTTCTAAACGGACACGTGAAGACAGTCAAGCTGTTATTGATAATGATCAGGATCAACAAGCCGAGTCTGAGTCGGAGTCTGAGGTTGAGATTGAACCTAGACGAAGCAAAAGGGCAAGGATAGAAAAATCTTTTGGTTCCGATTTTTTGACTTATATGGTTGAAGGTGAACCGCGTACGTTTAAAAAACCAGTAAGCTCTACTGATAGTCCTTTGTGGAAAGATGCAATCAAAAGTGAAATTGATTCCATCCTGCAAAATCACACTTGGGAACTTGTGGATCTGCCACCAGGTTGTAAACCTTTGACGTCCAAGTGGATTTTCAAAAAGAAGTTGAAAGCAGATGGATCAATAGACAAGTACAAGGCAAGACTTGTTATTAGAGGCTATAGGCAAAAAGAAAGTGTGGATTACTTTGACACCTATTCTCCTGTGACGAGAATAACGTCTATCCGGATGGTACTTGCAATTGCAGCTTTATGCAATCTTGAAGTACATCAAATGGATGTGAAAACGGCATTTTTGAATGGTGATGTAGATGAAGAAATCTACATGGAACAACCCGAGGGTTTCTCAGCTCCTGGACAAGACAGGAAAGTGTGCAAATTGGTAAAGTCATTATATGGCTTAAAACAAGCACCAAAGCAATGACATGGAAAATTTGACAACGCCATGATCACCAATGGTTTCAAAATTAATGAATGTGATAAGTGCGTATACGTCAAAGATACGGAAAATGGATATGTCATTTTGTGTTTATATGTGGATGATATGCTTATCATCGGGAGTAATGATAAAATGATCAACTCCACTAAAAACATGTTAAATTCCAGATTTGACATGAAGGATATGGGACTTGCTGATGTGATCTTAGGGATAAAAATCACAAGAACATCAGAAGGACTTGTACTGGATCAAACACATTATGTGGACAATATCCTGGAAAAATTTGACAAGGAAGGATCTGGAATTTCCAGAACTCCAGTAGACATAACTCTGCACCTATCGAAGAATAAAGGAGAAAGTGTTTCTCAATTAGAATATTCGAGAGTCATTGGAAGTCTAATGTACTTAATGAGTTGTACAAGACTAGATATAGCTTATGCAGTGAGTAAGCTAAGCAGGTATACGAGTAATCCTGGAGCCATGCATTGGCAAGCAATTGCAAGAGTACTAAAGTACTTAAGGTATACTCGTACTTATGGGCTGCACTACACAACATATCCAGATGTTATAGAAGGATTCAGTAATGCAAACTGGATATCTGACATGAAAGACTCAAGGTCTACTAGTGGATATGTATTCACCTTAGGAGGTGCAGCGGTGTCCTGGAAGTCCTCAAAGCAAACGATCATAACCAGATCCACGATGGAATCTGAGTTTGTTGCACTAGACAAATGTGGGGAGGAAACAAAATGGCTACGCCAATTCATAGAGGATATTCCTAGATGGACAAAACCTGTGCCTGCAATTTGCATACATTGTGATAGTCAATCTGCGATTGGCAGGGCACAGAGCAACATGTACAATGGTAAGTCTAGACACATTCGTCGAAGACATAATACCATTAAACAACTACTCTCTACTGGAGTTATCTCTATAGACTATGTGAGGTCTAAGGATAATATTGCGGATCCGCTAACCAAAGGGTTAAACAGAGAGTTGGTTGATAAATCATCGAGGGGAATGAGATTAAAACCCATTGGAAAATAAATTTCTACAGTGGATACCCAACCTAGTAGACTGGAGATCCCAAGAGCTAGGTTCAAATGGGAAAACTAAATTGTGGAGATGAAATTGGATCACTGTGGGAAGCACCCAAATCCATTCATATGATGAAAAACAGTGATACCCGTAAGAGTAAGGTTAAGCCAAGCTTTTAATGATTCTTATGTGTCGGGTAAAACCGAGCGGAGTAATGCGGGTTACTCTTATATAAGAGATCACCTATGCAAGAGAGAAGTGGAGCCGCTTCTAGGGGAGTTATTTAGGGCATAACTCTTATCAAACTACTTGCAGAACCAGGCGTGTGTCCATGGCCAAAACGGGCACAATAGTGAGAACTGGAATGTACCAAGAAGACTCCTGTGTGAGGTATGCTATCAGTTACACAAAATAACTAATGGTTCAAGGACATCGCGTCTACTGTTTAGTTAGTAACGTAATCATACTTTCACAAGGGAAAGTTCAAAGGGTAAAACCTACCTATCCTATGCAGGTTTCGACTATAGAAATCTATCACTAATTCTATCGAGTCTTTGGTGACCAATTTTATTCATGTGGGGAATTGTTAGAAAAATGGGTTAAAACCCATTTATAAAACCAAATTTAAATGGATTAATTAAAGTGTGTTACACTTATGATTAATGAGAAATGAACTTGGATTTGTATTCTCCATAATGAGGACTACAAGATCATGTGTTCACATGCCTAATTTGGTTTTGGGATAAATGAAAAATTGTCATCCAAACTTGGCTATTTGAAATGGGGAAAACAAAGTTTGTCCCACATTAGATAAAGGGAAAAGTAAAGAGCGTTTATATAGAATCATCCTCCTATGAGGTATAGTTATGTAAACACAAACTATACACTCTCACGTGTAGGGGGGTGTAAATATCGGTTTGGAGCACCAAAAACTTGGGTGTGCCCGCGCGACCTGCGGATACGAATACAACACCGATTTGGGCTCCATAACGCATTGAACTTAGCCAGGATGACATACATTCTGTACTCTCTACAGACAAGCAGGCGATAGAGGCCAAGGTACAAACCACAGCGATACGAAACAGAGTCTTTGAGAATGAAGACGATGATGCGCCAAAGAAATCCAAGGCCAAGGTTTGTGCTATGCTTCATTTGCAGATCATGGTTATAAAGATTTCAATCCACGTAATAAAACTTTTTTTGTTTTTTTGTTTTTTTTTTTAGGGTCTCTCGGGCGACTCGAAGCTACCTCGGGCCGAAGGCCCATCTCGACTTATTAAAGAGAGAGAGAGAGAGAAGAAAGAATAAGAAGCAACCTCGATCGAGCCGTCTGCGTTTTTAGGGTTTCGAACCGAATCAAAATTCATGGAGCTCGGAATGGTGTCCGGCGAGAAATGGAAGTCGTCGGACGATATGAAGGAGGTGATGTCCCGTCCGCCAGTCGTATCCCGGTTTAGATTCCCCGGAAAATATCGGGCGTTGCTTCTGGAAGAATCGCCTGGTATATACCGGCCCAACTTAACAATAAAGACGAAGCCAGAGCTGAGCAAGGATGGCATGCTTGTTTACACCTCCTTCTCTTGCTACTTTATTGAACAACGAGGTACTATAATAATAATAATCTCGAAATTACAGAGAGATTATCACTGTACTTAATTAGTTTTGGTTTTGGTTTTGCAGCTGAAGTGTTGAAAAAAGAATGGCGAAAGGTGAGGAAGACCTTGGCTTTGTATGACATTTCCTGCCATATCTATCTGGTAAGCCTTTTCCTATTCATTCATTAATTCTATCACTAGCTTATTTTTACGAATGAATTGTTGTTCAAATTATATTCAGAATATGCGTATCATTTCATTTTCAACAACGCCAAGGACTAGGGGTACTGATATTCTTTACAAGACTAGGGACCTTTTTCATCTGTTGGCATACACTCCGGTTCCGCCCCCAATGGTATGTACAAATTCAGTTGTTTGTTTGGTTAATGTTTCTGTTAAAGCATGTCAATTCTGATTTGAGTGCTCGTTGTGTTCATTTCAGGCACTGCAGATACTGGATGGCAGTCTGCTATATGACACCATCTGGACCCGTGATATCCGCTCTAAGCTTTCATTTAAGAAGGAGGTATACAGATATGTGTTCGACTATTTATGATTTAATGATTTTGGAAACATTTTCTGTAGCTGTGAGATGTGGGACGCTTCTGTTTGATACCAACCTTTAACATTTATATTGTTTTCGAGGTTTTTCAACATCTAGCTGAGGAATATATATAAGGAATCTGCACTTTATCGCTTCATCTAGTGAGTGAGTGACAAACTGACACTAGATCTAATCTCAATTTTTGTGTTGCATGCTCAGGGGGATTATCTTAGACGGGTGAAAAATATTCAGCGCAACATCAAGGTGCATGAGTTGATCTAAACTATGTTTTGCCTGTTCAAAAGATTCAGTAGCTTCGCAGTTTTAGATATCTGTAATTCTATCTGGATATGTTTCTACCAACATTATATTTGTTATGCAGGACCTCGAAGCTGTATCCCATTGCTCCATCTTCTTAAATGTAAGGTTTTACTTTTCCTTTATTGATTGTGATCCATTGGTTTGATTGTGCTTCTCTATTTTTCTTGTCTTCCAAATATAGCTTAACGATTCACTTAATTGAGCAGGAAATATGTGTCACCACAATTACCAAATCCCCTAAAGGATTATCACGGGTCAGGAATATCGTCACAGGCTGCATTGCTTATGGTCAGAATCCTGGAACTAGTGTCAGGTTGATAAACATGAGCCGTGAGAGGAATGGACAGAAAGACAATCTTGAGATGGACGCTTACGGTGAGGTTCTTTTCTTCTCACTTGGAATTACTTATCGGAGATGCATGAAGTTGTAAATTAATTAGAGTGGTGTCATCCTTACTTGAGTTGAGGTTGCCTTTCTTATAAATTTCGTCAGTTTATGTATTTTCCTGTAATCATAATCTAACACTAACCGGGGTTCCCTGGGCATACAAAACAGACCAAACAATTTCCTTAGCTCAGATTTCTTATAGCAGTCTCCTTAATTATTTATCTGTGGTTTGCTAGGGTTTGAAAGTTCTCCAGGAGTGAAATTCGTATCATTTAAGCGGGGGCTTTTGGATGATTATCCACCACCAAAATCCTTGAAGGAGAAGTTTGTATTTGGCCCTTCGCCGAACAAAGATGGAGCAATTGTGTGTGGTTCATTCTTCTTTGGAGAGCGAGGTAGCATCCTCTCTCCTTAATGATCTCATCTTTCTACGTTTTCTATATTTGATGCGAGGATAATTCATGCGTCCACTGTCCTTTTTGGTTCAAATTGTGTAGAGTAGTACATATCGCGTATGGTCGGTTGGATGTCTTTGTTGATTACTTATAGTTTTTGTTGATTTTCCTTGAGAAATTAGTGCATTCTCAGATATTGTTTAGATAAAATTATATCAATTATTGTGTTTGTTCCTTCCTATAATTACATTCTTACCTATTAGACTTTGCCAATTTTACACAGACCAAGCCGTTGCAGAAGCTTGGCCATTGTTGAAATCGATCTTGGAAGATTACGGCATTTCCTGTACAATGTATCTGGTATGCCCGCAATGCATTAGAACTGTTTTCTCTAGTTATTTTGATATGAAGTTGTTGGTCAAAATGTAGATTTATCAGTGATCCGTATTATGTGAGTTGATGCTTAAACGATTGTGGTGTTTGAAATTGTGTTCAGGCTGAGCGTTTCATGACATTATCAACAACCAGCAGGACTGAAGATCCAGATATCATTTACAAGGCCAGGGATGTTCTTGAGATTTTGTCGTTTACTCGTGTTCCGCCATCAATGGTACAAATGGCAGACCCTGTGTTTTTTGGCTGTCTATAATAAGAAGAATAAATGAGCTATTCTCTTTGAGTTCAAGTGATTTGATGTTGAACCTTAGCTGTAGTTCGGTTTCTGATTTTAAGGCAATACATAATCTCAATCTTATGGTAAATGATCACATTTTATCGCATCTTCTGTGTACCCCACAATTTAAAATGCCTTAAAAAAAAATATCCATTCATGTATCTTGTATTCAAATGAATTTGAGCCCTTTTGATAGAAGTGATTTCTTATTTTAGATGCACAACTTTTTTGATTGCAGGTACTAAAAGTACTGACTGACAATCTGCAATATGACATGATCAGGATTGGGTCCTCCGATGGTGGATATTGCTCTGAATATAAGATTGACAGGGTGGGTGGATAGTACATCATAATTTTGTTGCAAATTTCGTTTTATTTGCTTGTGAGTTTGTTAATTTTTCTAAATGCAAGTGTGTTTTTCATTCAATTGAAGAATGATCTTGCCAAATTGAAACCACATGATGTGTCGAAACAGAGTGACGCATCATTTATATGCAGCGATTACTGTAAAACACGTTTTTACTTTTCTTATAACATTTGAATGGTGTTCCTTGATCTGGAAATTAGCTATTAGGCACTCCATTACAAGCTGGACTGAAGAATTTTGAGGCAATTCTAATCTCTGGCTTTTTGTGTGCAGAAACTGTTTGAAAAGCGGCGTAGACGTCTTAATCGCCACTTAATGGTGCGTAGACATTTTCATTTTACTTTAATTCCTATGTGTTAAGTAAATAGGCTTGTGTGGGATGTAATATCTTCACATTCTTGTTTCATTCCCAATGCTAACAAAATAAAAGGGCTGCAGGAAATTGGAAAGCTGACTGGTTGCCCAATATCTTATAATGTAAGGGTCGCCTCTCCTTTGAAGTATTGATATCTATATGATTCATTTATTTTCATTTTCTGGGCTCTGCAGCCTTTGATGGATTGGGAACCTGTTGTGATTTTTATTTTGCATGTAACTGAATAGGGACACACTGTTACTGTTCTGGGTTATAGACTTCGAGCTATGAAGTTTATCAGGATTACTGTGAAACGCTGCATTGTTGACAATGTTAGACCTTCAACCATGCTTCGAAAGGTGAAGAGGAGGCGTGAAAGGAGGAAGATGAGAGAGGAATCTGCTGCAGGCCGTGTTGACAATGCGAGACCTTAAACCATGCTTGAGAAGGTGAAGTTGAAGTTGAGGCGCGATAGGAGGAAGATGGAGGAATCTACTGTCTGGAACGAACTTTGTGTTGATTAACTTGTGTAAATAAATATGCCCAAAGAGGAACGAACTTTTAGCCACTGTCATGTTGAGGATGATTATTAATGTGGATCGGAAATGAAGATAATGATCTATGGCTCTATGCTTGTGCTAATATACATATATATATATATATATATATACACAAGTCAATAGTGTTGAAAAGAAAAGTAGTAAAATAACACCAAGGTACAGATATGGCAGGGTTATTTGTGATATGTTAAAGTAACTGCAGAAATGGAAACAAATTGGTTGGTGGTTTAGCTAGGTCAATGATATTAAACAGTCAAATTGAGTCTGGATATGCTTTGAAACAGAAAATGTGCGCTGAAAATCAAGGGTTTATGGTTTTGGAGCAAAATAGTATTTGGAGGCCCGGCTACTGGCCAATAAGAGAAGAGCTGATGTTAACACGTGTCAAATTCTGATAGCTTATGAACCCTTCTTCCCCGCGATCGTTGCTGGGTTTTACTGTTAAACCTCTGAGAAAATGTTTAAACGAACCTCATTAGTAGTGTGTTTGCAAACGATTCAGAAATCATTAGAGTGGCGATGCCTCCGTGTCCGTGTATATATGTTTTAGGGTTTGATGAAATAACCAGCAGAGGAGATGAAGCGCAAGCTAGAAGGCGGCTCATCAAATCCTCCTTCCAAGCGCCCTCACCTTCCCCCACCACCTCCGCCTCCGCCTCCGCCTCCACCCCCTGAAGACCCTCCCATTCCACCACCGCCTCCACCCCCCGAAGACCCTCCCAATCCACCTCCGCCTCCACCCCCCGAAGACCATGGCGGGGAAGAGTACGACCCTGAAGCCTATGCACTTCAGTCGGATTTCTCTACTTCCTCCGACGAAGAGGCCGTCTCCGACTATGAACCTTCCGACGAAGACGTTGTCTCCGAATCTTCCGACGAGGAGCTAGAGGACGATGTCCAAGAGCTAGAGGAGGCTGAATCTTCCGACCATCCACTCCACGATGAGGACGCAGACGCACCGCGGCAGGACGATGTTTTCATCGATTCCGAATACGACCCAGAAGACTTTGCGCTGGACTCGGATCTTTCTCCGTCGGAGGACGAAGATGCTCTCTCGGAATATGAACCTGATTCCGACGAGGGTGAGGATTCGGACTGAGAGGGTGAGAATTCGGACTGATGCAGTGCATGGGGATCTAGTTGTAATAAATAATTTAGAGGTTTAAGGAGTCTTAATTAAAATTATGTAGTTTATTTATATTTTAAATTATGCTTATTTATATTTTAGTATCAACTTCGATCTCTAACCGATGTGCCTGAGGAGGATCCAAACTCTAGAGTAGCTCTTCCATACCCTTTTACACAGTCATTCCTAGTGATTGTATTTTTCTTATTATGGAATGAAAGTTCGTGTTCATGTAAAAGGAAACGAGGAAGAGAATACACTTCAGAATAAATGCAAGAGTAGGAAGAACCAAAATGACAGTTCATGAAATTGAAAAGGTGATTACAAGAGATTAAGTTTGTAGGTACATAGACAATTATTTGCCAATCACTGTAATTACGGTTTATCATTCATTTTTCTGAAGGAAAGCTTGGAACCACTCAGCAGATTGCTTGGGGATACGTTTCAAATTGTCATCAAAATCAATGTAGTGAAGTCCAAATGCATCAAACAACCCCATGCCCCATTCAAAGTCGTCAAATAAAGACCAACAGAAGTACCCTTTGATGTCAACTCCACTTCTGCAGCATATCAAATCATAAACCATTAGCTGTTTAGAAGTAGAGGATCACTCGATTAGTTATGACAATAAGAATGTGAATAAGTTCACTCACTTAATTGCATTGCTGAGACGATACAAATGACGAGCAATATAGGAGATTCGATCTGAGTCCTTTAATCGATCACAAAGTGGGACGTTGTCCTTCCTAGGCAGCGCAAGTCCTACAAAGATCGCAAGTAGTATGGGATGAGATTATTGAGATATAAAAATTTATGTTAGGATAACATGTGGCTTAAGTAAAGTAGACGAAATCGTACCATTTTCAGAAATGTAGATTTTTGGATTTTGATATTTTTCCTTTATATAGACCATCAGTTTCTCCAACCCTTCAGGCCAAATTCCATTGTCCTGCAATGTAATCAAATGTTACAAGTACATGAGTAGATATGCAGATATATAACTTCTGATAGAAATGTACATATACATCTGAGTTATCTTACCGAGCCAAGAGGAACCCCGTTGTTGTTCAAACCTGCAGTACTTGAATGATTAGAAACATGAGGGAAAAATGTAATTAAAATGTATGATGAGCTTGGTAGTACTTTACTTGTCTGTTCAGCTGCAACTTCAACACTATAGCGCGGCTCTTCAGTAGGACTTGGCTGCTTATTTTTAACATAAGATGATTTATAATAATTGATCGCAACAAAATCTAAGCTACCCTTAATCAAACTTTTCTCTTCTGCAGAAAAACTAGGCAGCCTTTCCTTCACCAACTCTCTCATACTCTTTGGATATTCTCCAAACACAAACGGTTCCAGAAACCATCCTAAGTTAAAGTCATAAGATCTTTCTGTTGCAGCTATATCTTCTTGTGATTCTGAATAAGGCACTAAATATGATGAAACAAGGACAGCTCCTATTTCACCCTTTTGTAGTTCCTGGTATTTTTCTCTGTATAGCTTAACCGCAGATGCGTGTGCAAGAATAAGGTTGTGGGCTGCAATATAAGGTTCGGTGGATGAATTTGCATCCGGTGTGCATTTTCCGGTGCTGACATGACATGGTCCTGGGGGAGGAGCCCCAAATACACAGAACCCTTCTTTCAAGGAGCACCTCCCTGGCGGGGCAATCCCAACTTCATAACCATAGACTGCAGAAACTGTTGGCTCATTAATTGTGAACCAATGTTTAACTCTGTCTCCAAACGTTTTGAAGCAAAGTTCACTGTAGTCTTTAAAATCATTCCTGAAATAGAAAGCATACCAAAAATGGATTTTGTTATCTTCGTTCGAAATCATGTTTAAACTCGAACAATGCTTAGAGTTTAGGGCTGAAGATCACTTACACAAACGTGCGATTCAAGTAGCCTCTATACTTGTCTTCCAAGGCTTGTGGCAAGTCAAAGTGCAACAGCGTAACAAAAGGTTCAATGCCTGCATTAGGAGACATACAGAAACTTTATACATCAAAGGAAACAAGCACATTACAACATTAAGATTTATATATTTTCTCTTAACTCTTACCGTTTCTGACTAGTTCATCAATCACATTGTTGTAGTGATCAATGCCCTCTTGATTAATTCCACCTCTTAAGCTCCCATCTACATGGAATCCATACATATACTTATTAATAAAAACAAGATTTTCTTATTAACCGTGTAGAAGTATGAGTATAGTGTGGACTCAAGAGAGAAAGAGGGAAAGCTTACTTGGTAAAATCCTACTCCAGGAAATGGAAAATCGGTAAGAATTGACTCCTAGGTCCTTGATGATCTTAGTATCCTCCTTTTTCAATCAAATATATGATGAAAACTTTAGTAAAAATCTTCTATATGAATTCAAGGATGGTTGAATTATGCATACACTACTCACCTCGTATCGTTTATATGCATCGATTGTTGTAGAGAATCTGCTGCTATTTAGAACTATATCTGAACATGGTGAAATGAGGACAGTATAAGTTTATGATCGTCAATAGTGCAACAGTCTATTTTAGCTAACTAGTATTCAAATTTTGATAGTAAATTAGAATGAGTAGGTTGTTAAGGTAATGAGGATCAACCTTGGTTTTGTTCAACAAAATGATCCCAAATACTTGGTCCTCTTCCTCCTTCCTTAGCTGACCCTTCAGTCTGCACCATATATACATACATTATTTAAGTAATATGCACATCTATCTTTTTCTGGTTGATTACAGAGAAGGATTTAAGACTGTGTATTCACTTTTAACATGCACCATACCTGTGCAGCACTGGTACCAACTCCAAAATAAAAATCACTTGGAAAGTCTGATCGTTTGATAGTCGATTCTTCAAGAAATGAAGAACTATTGAAACTCACTTGAAATGTGAATCCAGCTGATGTCACATTCACTAAAACTGCAGCAAGATCATTCACTTTTATCAAAATTAAGAGTCAAAATGACAGTAATTAATTTGATGAAGAATTACGTCTATGAAATTAGCTAGGTTGACATACATTCTGTACTCTCTACAGGCAAGCAGGCTATCGAGACCAAGGTACAAACCGCAGCGACACCAAACAAAGTCTTTGTGAATGAAGACGACGATGTGCTAAAGAAATCCATGGCCTGACCTCCAGAGAGAATTGCAGAGAGCAAAATACAATACAGGCTAGACTTCATTTGCAGACCATTATAAAGATCTCATATCCTTGTACCCGTTTCTCAGTTTCTCACCACAAGGTACAGGTCGTGATTAGTTATTTGGCTCTGGAATTTGTTACAAGAGGCAATTAGTTCGCTCTGCATTTCTAGCGGATTCTAATAATTAGCTGTTATTAGCTCAAAATTTCCAAGATTCACTTATTCTCAACTTCTTCACCCAAATCCTACAGGGGAGTTGTTAGTTAACAAACCTCGCCGCGAACTTGGACCGTTTTCATTATTAACTAGTTTCTTCTATATGCTTCCATGACAATCAGCAATTCTCACACAATTAGTTGTTATGTTATCTTACTTTCTAAGGGTCTCGTCCGTTGTTAATATGCATAAAAGGAGTGCTATCTTACTAAATATAGATCGATGAAACAGAAAAAGTTGTTAACTGCGTGTGAGTTAGGCTCAATTTGGTATTGAGGTGAAAAAACTCAAATATAGAAAAATTGAGTTTTAAATATGCAACATCTCATCTGCTTTTTAAAATCGTGGTTTTTTCAATCAAATTTTATAAAGAGTAGTGATAGCTAGGTGGCCTTAATAAGGCCTAAGAATTTTGGCCTTAATCCTACGTGGCGTGCCACCTCATCAAGACACATCATCAATATCAAAAACTTTGTTATGTCATATTAGTGTTAAAATACAATCTTATCCTTTCAAATCCAATTACTCTAGATTATTTTTTTTTTAAATAAAAATAATTTTAAAAAAAGAAAAATATTTTTCAAGCCATTTTTTTTATTACACTCGTTTTTAAATATAAACACCAAATATAATTTTTTTAAATTATAATTATTCAAAAATATAAATTTAAGTGAATATACATATATATATACAGGGCTTTTCTGGTGCGGACGTCCGCACGTACTGTTTATGGTGCGGATGCGGCGTTTCCGGCGACCGGCGAGGCGGCGACGGCGTATCCGGACCGTCCGGACGTCCGCACCAGAAAAAAATTCTACATATATATATATATACACACACACATATACATACACACACATATACTATTTTAAAAAAATAGTACTATTTCAAAAAAAAAAATTCAACACACTATATCAATGTCCAAATAAACTTTATATATATATATATATATATATATATATAAAATTCATTTTGATACAAATTTATTTTATCTACTTTTATTTTACTTATATATATATATATATATATAATTCTAAATCTAAATTTTGATTAAGAGTAAAAAAATATTTAACATTGAATTTGATTCACAAATATAGAATGTTTTAATGTCAAATATCGTAATTGTGTCAAGAAATAAATTTCATGTAATCAACCCAAAAAAGGTAACAAAATCATCTAAAATAAAACATAATTTGGTTGTAATTGTTGCCCAATTTACAATGACTATTAATTAGGTAGTTATGAGTAAATTATATTTCGTAATTATTACTTTTTTTAGTCATCGTAATTACTGTTTTGTATTAAGACAATAATACATTACATTTGGTGGTGTAATTGAAAGGACATTGAATTTGAAAGGAAAAGATTGTATTTTAACAAAAATATAACATAACAAGGTTTTTGATATTGATGATGTGTCTTGATGAGATGGCACGCCACATAGAATTAAGGCCAAAATTCTTAGGCCTTAATAAGGCCCCAAAACATTTTTGTTTTATAAATAAGCACCTTATAAAAAAACTTACCAAACACATAATCAACTCATAATGATAATTATAAGTGATTATTTTTTTCAAAACTCAATACCAAACTGAGCCTTAATCTAGACTTGTTTACTTGTACATACATGTATACATCATCATCGAGGGTTTTGCATATACACTTTGAGTGGACAACAATCATGGCATATTCGTGGAAACATTTATGATTATTTATGATTTAATGATTTTGGAAACATTTTCTTTAGATGTGTGTGTGTGACTATTTATGATTTAATGATTTTTGGAAACATACCCTCTGGCCCGATGAAAGCATCGTCCTGCTGCCACTGCGGTGCCACTGCCACATCCTGGAGTGGATGGTCAAGCGGCGCATCCTCCTTTAGCTCTTGGACGTCGATGGCAGCGGCGATATGCAGCTCTTCTGGAGATTATGGTGGACAGCTGGGATGGTCTTCACCCTCGTCGGAAGATTCAGCAGGATCATATTCGGAGACAGCGTCTTCGTCGGAGGAAGAAGAAAAATCTGACTCAAGTGCAAAATCTTCTGAGTTGTACTCAAAATCACCCTCTACCCCACTCTGGTCTTCGGGGAGGCTGTGGTGAGGGCGCTTGGGAGGAGGATATGAGCCGCCTTCTGCCCTGCGCTTCATATCCTCTGGTTATTTGACACACTGTTGCATCAAACCCTACATATATACACGGAGGCATGGCCACCCTAATGTGTGACGATTTCTAAATCATTTGCACAAATTAGCTTTTGTGAAAGCATTTTGTAAACTAGGAAACTCAAATTAGCTAGATATTTTGTGTATCTAAAGTAAGAACTAAGTCTGATATTGGAAGGAAGCTGCATAAGTTGATAATTTTTCAGTGAAGTACTACTATTTTTCAACTTAATTTGCTACTATAAATTGATCTGATCACACAAGTCATACTTTGTTCAAAATACAAAGTAGAGAGAGATACAAATTCTAACAGAAACAAAGTTGTTTTATTTGCTTTCAAGACATGGTCCCATTTGCTTTCACTCCATGCATTATTCTTTTTCTCTCCATGCATTATCTATAGGTCTACTTGAAAAGGAACATTAAGATTGAATGTGCAAAATGGAATTGTTAGCTATATATCTGACTGTTGATCTAAACAACTCTATACAGTTATTTTATGCCAAGGCACCCAGTCAAAGAATTAATCAGATTATAAATCAAATCAAGTCAACACGAGGAAATACAATAAGAAAAAGAAAGACTAAAGGAGTAGGACAACATATTGAGCTGCCTGTCTCAGTTGCTCTCATGTCCGATCGAGGTGCTTCCCATCAAAGTTAGGTTAGATATGGTGTAGTTGGAAAGGCGATTGAAGGGAGCTGTGGCTAAGACCATATTCTTAGGGCGATTCAGCTGATAATCAAGGTGAAGGAACAGTGTCTTGTGGCGCGTACGTTATTGTTGGTTAATAGGGCCGCGCTTTGCTGCGGCTCTGTAGATGAAAAATAAATGCTTGTGAAGAAGTAAATTACAGAATTAATGTATTGAACATAGTAACAGTTTTGTACAGGGAAGCAGTTTTGTTCATTGTTGTACTATTATTTGCTAACAGAAAGAACTGCAGACTTTGATGAAAAACTGGCTCTCACAAAAAGTAAACGAAACCTGTAAAAACATGAATCATAATGGAAATAAATAATAATAAAAAAAAAATATAGAATTGATTTCATCGAGCACATCATAGAGAAACTTATGATCGCAATATGATCAATTTAAAATAAAAGGTAGAAACAGAAGGAAAAACATACGCAAGGCAATAAGATAACACAACTTTGCTGATAATTTTCCCCACCAAATGAACCCAAAGATAAAATGAAATCTGTAAGTGGAATATATTGAATGTTAATCCACTGAATAATTAGAATTTAACTACTTTGGTTTTGACTTTAATGTTTAATTTTATATGATTCATCTTAATCTATGTCCTCATCACTATCAACACAACAGTACAAAACTGAGAACAAAATTGAGAAGGCAAATGGAGCTGTATGAATCTACTCCACAGTCAATATGAACTCAAAGTAAGATATCATCACAAATGAGAAGTAAATCAAGTAATTAACCAAAAAGTGAGGCACCTTTAAATGAAACATTTAAGATGAAGGCCTACTGCCAAAAAAAGAGGAAGAAGCAATAGTCATATACCTTATTCTAAGCTGGTTGCAGTATACAGTAGCTTATAGCCGGTCAAAATGTACTCTGCCTAACAGAAAAGTCATGTGCTTGAAAGCTAATTGCTCCTCAAATTAAGACAGCTTAAGACTGTCAGAGAATAATACAATCAATTTGTCTTCGAAGCTGCCAAATTTTGTCAGTTAATAATAAGAGCTATTTTTTACGACTTACACAATAAACCTAAGTTAAACTTGAAAAACTAAATACATGTTATTTTGAGTGCGATTTGATACAAATTTTAAATTCAAAATTAGAAAAGATTCAAAAGATAAATGTAGGATAAATTTGAACTAATGAAAAAGTATATTTAAAATAGACTTCTTAGTTCTTGGCCACAATGTTTACCTTCATATGATTGCCCTGAATTAAAAACTGAGCCACAAATTCAAAATTGAAGAAGATCGACTCCGAGGATCTGATACTAATTCAAAGTTGTATGTGCTCTACCAAGACAATTCTATGTTTAACTAATTAACCTAGCCTTAGTCATTTCTTCATCTCGCATAGCCAATCCTCTGGAGTGATTCCTTTCATCTGATAACACTTGTTTATTGAGGAAAACCATATATTGAATCATTGCACAAAGTTACCTGTTTGAAGAATTTTGAACTATATAGCTGATTGCTCAAGTCTACTGGTCTAAATTTTTTCTACACCTTGCAGTATGTCGTGCATCTGTAGAACAAACCTCACCAATGCCGAAAACACACCTTAAACCAAGCCTTGAGCCTCCTTTCAGCGATTCGTGTTCGACACCAGCACCATCCTCTCGTACTCCTCCTCCGCCGCAGTGCGCGTCTGCTTCTTCTTCGACTCCTCTATGATGTGCGCGTCTTTTTTTGTTTTTTCAAGTTTCACTTCTTTCGGAAAGTCAACGGTGAAATTTAAAAGTCAACCGTAATAGTAAACGTTAAAGTCAACGGTCAAAGTCAAACTTACTATTCACTTTACTGTTTAATCTTTTACTGTTACTATTCACTTTTTACTGTTACTATTTACTATTTACTGAATTACTATTTTACTGTTTACCCCTCACCTTTTACCATTTTACTTTTCACCTTTTTACCCTTCTTTTACCTTTCGCCGCCAGCACAGTAGCGCCGCCGCCACCGCCGCCGGCAGCTCCGCCACGGGAGGCCAAAAACCCCTCCAATCGATTCCAAACTTCCACAACAGCGTCGCCACCACCCCAGGAACTCATCCCCGTCGTCCCCGCCACCAAAAACGACCGCAGCCGCCGCGAACGACGGCCGACACGGCGCCCGTACCTCCCCCCACATCAAAATTTCCCCCAAATTCCACAAATTGAACACCAAAATACTCCAAACAACTTCCTAAGCATCAATTCAACCTTCAATTACACCAAAAACTTCAAAATCACCACCTCCACCGTAAATCACCAAAAACCCTAAAATTTCCAATTCTAATTCCTCCTTACCTGGGCTGACTCGGGCCAATTCCTTCCATGGAATTGACGTGCGGGTCGAGACCTCCATTTCCCCCTTGAAATCGGGACGATTGGTGGCCGGAGGAGGGAGTTCCGGTCCGACACAATCGAACCCTTCTCCACCCAAAACCACCCGAACGGCGGCGATTTGGGCTGCACCGCCGCCACAGAAGAGGAAGGGAGGCCGAGCCGGTCCGAACGTGACCCTTGCGGCGGTCCAGTTCGGCCGGACGGCGAAATTCAGTGGTGGGGAGGAGAGATCGGGGCCGGCCCGATCGGGGGAGAGAAAGGGAGGAGAGAGAAAATGAGAAAAGAAAGAAAGGAAAAAAATAGAAGGGAGGCATGAGTGTAATTAAAACGAAAAATGAGGGCAAAACCGTAATGTGTCTCACCAGTGGCACCCACGTAAATCATCTCAAAAACAGGGGCAATAGCGATACTGTTCTTAGGAACAGTGCACGACCCCGAGGCCGAATGTTATATAGTAAATTTAGGAGGCTGCTAGGCTGTTGGGATTCTTCAACATCGATCTCGATCTAATTTACCATACGTCAAGGCAGTGTCATCAAGCCCGGTGGGCGAGTTCTGTTTAGAAACTAAGCCTCTCCTTGGCTCGTTTTCATAATCGAAAGTAATAGCTCTTGCATGTACTTTTACGCGTACTAATTATATTCCGGTGATTGTATTTTTCTTATTACCTATACAAACACACTCTACGTGTGTGTGGAGAGAAAGTAGGAGTGGTGAGAAGAATTTTCAGATAATGTAGTTACTGCAAAGTGGGAGGTTATCTGAAAGTGGGAGGTTACTGCAAAAGGTAGTTACAGTTTGAAATTTTATTTAATTTTCTTATTTTCACATTTACCATATTACCTCTCAATTATTAAAATCTATTTAAAATTAATATATGATTTCGGGGTGTTGTTGTAATTTCACAGACCTTTTGGCTAACAAATCATGTTTCTTTAATAATAGTATAGATGAAATTATCGTTCGTGTTCTTCTGAAAAAATAATAATAATAATAATAATAATAGAGAGAGAGAGTACACTAACAATATCCGATAAATGCACGAGCCGGAAAACAAAAATGACTGTTCATTAATTGAAAGTTTGTACATTATTATGTCTTAATTTGTTGGTGTTCTTCTGTTCAGCTGCAACTTCAATAGTATATAAGCTACCACTACTGGAAACAAGGACTGAGGCGACGAAGATTGGAAAGGGAAAATCAAAGTTCGTCGCCTCAACACATCGAGGCGACCAATATTGAATTGGTCGCTTCAGAAAACGAGAGCGACGACTTTTGATCAATAGTCGTCGCTCACATCTTATTGAAGCGACGAATATTGGTTGTTGTCGCCTCCCAATAATGTTTTGTAAACTGTAGCGACGAAAATTCAATCTTCGTCGCCGACTCAAAATTCAAGCGACGAAGTTGATAACCTTCGTCAATATTCGTCGCTGAGATATGAAACGAAGCGACGAGTTTTGATCAATAGTCGTCGCTTCATGTAATCTGGTCAACCATATTTTCATAGTTTGGAGAGTTGTAGATTTGGCATTTGGTGTCCGATTGACGATTGTAATACATTTTTGGAAAGGAAACGACGCCACGAGTCAAACTCGTCGCTTTGCCACGACGTGTGGTCTTTTTCGGGCTTTCGAGTACGTTTAGGCCCTCAAAACGGCAGTTTAATATGTTTTAAATAAGGTTGACCGCATCGATCGGGGCTCTAACTTTGTCGGATTTAAGTGATTTTTTTACCATAACCGTATTTCATCATAACGATCAAATGTTATTTCACAGTATTTTTCAAAATTTTACTTCTTTTATATAGTTGATTCGAAAAGTTGTACACTTGAGTATAATCTTATAATCAAGTTATAACGTATTAGTGAGAATGTTGTCGTTATAATGGCTAAATTCACAAAATGAAAAATTTGACCGTCTGATGTGATCGTTATAGTTAAATATGAGTAGAGTATAAAAATCAGCTCGTTTCGTAAACGTTCGACGCTCGATCGAAACGGTCAACCGTATTTTCATAAAACTTATCACACGAAAACCCTATTACGTACCTTTAGATGACCTTGTTTCGTCGACTCTTCCAAACATTAAATTCTCAAATAGATGAGACGTAATCAGCCATGTAAAAATTTGGTAACTTTTACCTCCCGATACTATGGTTCCCCATAGAGAGAAATAAGTTTAAATAAGGTTGACCGCGTCGATCGGGGCTCTAACTTTGTCGGATTTAAGTGATTTTTTTACCATAACTGTATTTCATCATAACGATCAAATGTTATTTCACAGTGTTTTTCAAAATTTTACTTCTTTTATATAGTTGCTTCGAAAAGTTGTACACTTGAGTATAATCTCATAAAAAATTTATAATCTTTTAAATATTATTGAAGCGACGGATTTTGTATTACTTCGTCGCTTCAGTAAAATTAATAAAATTTTAAAATCTTTTAAATATTATTGAAGCGACGGATTTTGTGTTAATTCGTCGCTTCAATTTTATATATTATTGAAGCGACAGATTTCGTCTTACTTCGTCGCTTCAGTGTTGAATCCGCGCCACATGCTGAGAACCAATTAAAACACATTGCGCGGATCACCCTATGAACCGTCAGATTTCCCAGATCTAACGGCCATAATTCAAAGTGCTGATTATATATATTTTTCCCTCTCCTCCTTCCTCTTCACTGCGTCTCCTCCCTTGCCTCTCCTCCACTGCCTCCCTCCCTCTCCTCCACTGCCTCCACTGCC
The DNA here is from genome assembly GCA_963682095.1 of Potentilla sterilis. Taxonomy (NCBI): domain Eukaryota; kingdom Viridiplantae; phylum Streptophyta; class Magnoliopsida; order Rosales; family Rosaceae; genus Potentilla; species Potentilla sterilis. The sequence continues at coordinate 49,527,708 of OY821760.1, forward strand.
TCCCTCTCCTCCCTCTCTCTCCTCCACCGCCTCCCTCCCTCTCCTCCTCCACTGCCTCCCTCTCTCTCCTCCTCTTCCCCCTCTCCTCCCTCCCTCCCTCTCCTCCACCGCCTCCCTCCCTGTCCACCGCCTCCCTCTCCTCCTCCCCAACCCCGCAGCGATGGCAGAGCGCCTGCTCGTTCTCCGACTTCGTCGCCTCCTCCACCGCCTCCTCTGTCGCCTCCTCCACCGCCTCCTCTGTCGTCTCCTCCGTCGCCTCCTCCACCGCCTCCAAAAACTGGACATAAAAACGAAATCGAAATTAAACTGGACATAAACCCTTAAACGAAAATGGCGGGAAATTTTTTAAAATGAAAATGGAGACATGAAGCGACGAACATTGATTTTGGTCGCATGAATATACACTCTAGCGACGACTTTTGAACCAAACTTCGTCCCCTCAAATTGTAAGCGACTACCCAAACTTTGTCTCCTAGAATTGGAAGCGACGACCCAAAATTCGTCGCCTCGAATGCGAGGAGACGACACAAACTTCGTCGCTCATAATTTGGCGACAAACTTTGAAGTCGTCGCTTGAAATGTCCAAGCGACGACTTTTGGAGCAAAAGTGGTCGCCTCGAATCGAAACGACGAAAACGAAGCGACGACCCCTAGCGACGACTTTGTTGTCTCTTCGGGTTCGAGGCGACGACTTTTGACGACAAAAAGTCGTCGCCTCGTTTGGGTTTTCCAGTAGTGTACCCTTGATCAAACTTTTCTCTTCTGTAGAAAAACATGGCAGCCTTTCCTTCACCAACTCTTTCATACTAATTGAATATCCTCCGAACACAAATGGTTCCATAAACTCCTAAGTTGAAGTCATAAGATCTTTCCAGTTTCCGACGTCTCAGCAGGCTCTCAGCTTCAGTCATCGATCTTTCTTTCTCGATCGATTATGGGCTACAATTTTGGTCTAAACTCTAAAGCTTGGGCTGAATCTTGTCGAGAGTTGAAAATGACGGGCTCAACAAGGGAAACCAATTTTCGGGCTGAACTAGCCAAAATATATCAGAGTATTTTCAGTACACGGCGTGTACCTACACATACAATTTGAATGGTCAAAATTAGATGACTTCATATAGATACATGGTGAATCCTGTGTATAAAGTATTTTAAATAATTAAGATTGCGCCGTGTACCTACACGACCGTGCATACAAGAATTTCCGAAAATAAACTCCATAACATTCTTGTAAAAAAGAGAGATTGATTCTTCATGAGAAACCAAGCTCATAGCAAGGCCCTTTGACACTAATCAGATCAAATTCTAAAACAAGAAACAAGAAGAATAATCAGAAATTACACATGAAGTTTATACGCTATCTAATTCATGAAATCTTAATCTATTCTTTTTGTTATACCAATTTGTACACTTAACTACTCATTTTTTTTCAATGCAAAATATAGCATTTTCTCTCTATTCTTAGTTCAATAGCTACATCGAAATAAATAAAAGATGACTTCATGCCTAAGCAAGGAGTTGTTGTTGTTGTTGGTTTTTTATTTTTTTTTCCTTATATTCGCCTAGCCAAGGAGTTGAGTACATGTATACTTGATGTTTATCTGTATTTTAATTCTGGTCAATGAAAACTTATCTATGCGTGTTTCTTGCCAAAAAGGGCGAAAGAGGGTCAAACAAATATATGAAGCCAACAATATCGATCACGCGGGTTCAATTAGCCAAATCCATTCAACAAATTCATCGAATCATCATCATAATATATGATTCAGATCACCATTCACCAATCTAAGAAAGAGTACGTCATATTATTAATCTGTACATCAGAGACGACGATACGAAGCAATCAAACGAATCATGAACATCATAACGAAAACTAAGAACTAACCAAAACAACTCTCACGATCTGTGTCTGTGAACAATAATAATATTGATCAAAGAAAATGGAAGAAACTAAGACTGGTGTGATTCAATGAAATGGTTACTGTGAATGATGATCATCATGCATGCATCAGCGTTTCTGAGTGGTCTTGTGGTACTTGTCCTTGATCCACTGGAAGCCGGAGGAGGCGCCGTCCTTGACCTTCTTGGCTCCGGTGGATGCCACGGCCTTGGTCTTCACGAGTCCCTCTCCGACCTTCTGCTTGCACTTGGCTGCGGTTCCCGGCTCGCCGCCTTTGACGTCCATCGGGTACGACGAGTTGTTATGGTAGTCCCACTGGTCTGCCCACGACGTCGTCTCGTAGTTACTCGATTTCTTGTCGCCCTTATCCATAAGATGATTTGGTTGGTTGTTCACCGGCGCCGGAGGAGTGGAAAGTGATTGGGAGAGCTAGAGGTAGAGAGGGAGAGAGCGAGAGATTGGTGAAGGGGTTTGATGACGACGATGATATAAACGGGAGGTTTTATAGTGGTTGGTCCAATCTCAGGAAACTGTAACCATTTCAATTGGACACGTAATGAACATTTATAAGGAAATATATTTCTATTTGAAAATAAAAAGAGAAAAATAGTTATTGTGACACGTTTCTAGGTGTGAGTGGTCGATTTGCAAGTCATCAAGTTCATTCGCCGTTTTTCTTTTTTGATGTTCTTACCCTATGATAGGCCATAGACTAGTCTTTTAGGAACTTGGTACCTTGGTCACTTGTCGTGAGTAATATAGAAAGAACATCGTACTTATTCGATCATTTGTTCTCTATATATATCAGTTAGATAAGTAAACAAATATTAGGGAGATTCGAAAAAAGAGAATAGAGACCGTCTATTTGTCGATTTGATTTGTGACTTATTGGTTTTGATTAATGATGAATTGTAGCTGTTTGTTAATATTGTGAATTGTGAGTGCACCATGAGGCATTTACGTATTACATTGATATGATTGATCAGACAACTCTAGGGTATCGATTTATGAGCCCGACAAGATAGAAAGTCGAATGGTCTTGCAATCAAGAGTAATACGACAACAAAGAGGAAAGCCCGTCTATCACCTGTCTAGTCTCCGCCTAACACCCGCTTTGAGTCCGTCTAGCGTCCGCCTAACTTCTGCCTAACCCGTCTAGTGTAGTATCCGGCTAGCGCTCTCCTAACACTATAGTATGATCAACGACGTATAACTCTTTCTTGGTAATAGTTTACGTATAGTGAGCATAGTCAACCTCTACTGTTTCTTGTTAATTTTTCCCGGTTAATCAACTAGAATCGTTCATTAGATTAGAAAGGGGGTTAGTAGTTATATATTGATCAATAACCTAACGAGTCAGAACTCCCAGACTGGAAGGGCAAAATCATGAAGTCTAAAGCTAGAGTGTGATCGTTTTCAGAAAGAAAAAAAAAACTTAGCGTGTGATATATTTCCACAGCTTCTGGATTCATCGAGAACGAGACTTTTGACCAATGACATTAAACTATACCACACCGTCCCACCCATAAAAAAGTCCAATTATTCTTGGCGGCAATATTCAGTTTCCTCGTCGAAATTTCATCATCAAGTGTCTGCCAAAAAACTTTCATCATCAACTTCGTTACATTTTTGTTAGTCAAAACTAGAACTCCATTTGTGACATGAAAATGATCCAACTCTGAAAACGAACCCATCTGAAACATGGGGCTCTTACATAATCACAATTAACTATTCCTTACGTGCATGCGTGAGCATCACTACCCTTCTTTAATCAACATTTGACTATTTAATCAAAGCACAAAGCCCTTCTATTTAAAAGGAATACAGAAAAGCAGTTTACTCGATCAACAGGCTATTGCATGATGGCAGCTTCATCCGGTGATTCTATGTCAGCACTTCGTAAGTACTTCTCGTAAAGCAACCGAGAAGTAGTCACCGCATTGCCGGTGCTTTTCACCGGGAATGTGTTCCGGCTGTTTTGCCAGTCATTTGTGAGCTTGATCCACTCCCTCCTCCAGTTCTTCAAGTCAAAATCACTACCCTCGGCCAAGCTTTTTATCAGATACTTGAAGTATATGGCTGCTCGGGGACCATAGTAGTCTCGCAGAAGCCCACTCCAGTACTTGTTTCCTAGTAACACCGGGAAATAGAAACACAACAACAAGAGATTTTCAGTATCTTTGATTGTGTATATGATGTGAATTCTTGTGAAAGGGATCAACAATTTCTCATACCGTAGTCGCGAAGAAGACTTGCTTCCTCTTCTGTGTTGTCGAACCACATAGTTATCTGAGTTCTAGCATTCCATTCAAACTGCATTTTCCATTTTTTGGGCACATCATATCAAAATTGCTGGGAATTCACTTTCCTTGTTAAAATAAGTATGAATGATAAGTGATGATTTACAGTTGATGGGATCCAAACCTGTATTTCCTGCTCTTTGTCTTGGGCGAGTTTCTTTGCGCTTTCCAGCCATGGTCCAAGAAGGAATCCATCATGGCATGCTAAGAGTGTGTCCATGTCTTCAACCAGTTCCAAAAACTTCTGGCTGAGGCCAACTACTTGAAGGGTATTGTTTAAATGATAGGCTTCTATGACATTCAGAAACAGCTGATTTGCATACTTGGCTAAAGCTTGTCTAGTCAGGTCTACAAGATCATACCTGAGTACATTTATATGTGGCAAAATTGATTTAGTTACAAAACTACTGAGGAGAGTTGTGTATATCGCGAGCAGTGTTGTCAGCTTTCCAAAGTTGATAAGGCTACTTACCTGTAAGTGTTGCTTTCTGAGAGTTCATCTCCAATTGCAATGAAAAGTTCTAAGGCATGTACTACTTCAGAAGTCGAATACCATAAATGAGGTCGCTCAAATGAATCAGTTAGTTCCTCCAGGAGTACTGCTCTTCTTAATGATTTATCATTTTGGTAATAAACTTGAGGCGGTCTTGCTATAAGGGATGGATCAACGTCCGGAAATGCCACAATCACATCCCTATTTTTGTCCTGATGTCAACCAAGGATATCAAAATTTAGCACAGAGGTGTGGAAAGACAAATTCTTATAGCTATTAGTAATGGGACAATTGCACAACCAATACTGAGGGTATAAGAACTATGGTTTGACAAAGTATGCATGCTTCTTGGAACAAGATCCAGCAGCGAAATCTTGCAAAGTCGAAGAGATCAAAGGCCCTCTACAGATTGATAATGGAGAGGACACAGTTTATAGTATTAAAGAACAAAAAAAGGGTGGAATTTATATATAAGCCACTTACATAGGCACCATCAGTGCAGTTATAGGTGGTATGATGCAATATACTCCAGGCAGCTTGCACTAAAGGAACTGCACGACCATAACGTCTCGTTGAGTACTGATTAATCCAGTCCTGAAATAGCAGAAATGAGTAAATGATGTTCAATTGAAAAGGACAGTAGGTAGGTTCAGGAAATGAGTTGAGCTTACCTTAACATCAACTTTGTTCTGTTGAAAAGCCATCTCAGACATAAGATCATAAACAACAGGATTCTGTTCTATCCCTTCCATTGACATTCCAACCCCAACCTTCAGAGGGTAATAGAAACAATAAGGACTATATATTCAAATGAAGTTCTGAATTGTGGGAAGGAGGATTAGTGGAATAATAAGAAGCAATTTAAATTAGATTTCTCTCTTTCTCAACTTTTTCACTATCTAGTTGGAAAGAATTGAAGGTAAGAGTGATTTATCACAGGAATCATCAACCATGGCCAAGGGGGAAACTTCAACTTTTAATAGATGCATTGAAAAATTTAGCAATTTACCATGGTTGAGCTTTCACTTGTCCAAGCATCTATTGGTCCAGATGCTATTGCATCCAAAACGCCGTACATCTCAACGTTTCCTGCAAAGTTGTGCAGCATACACCTGTACTGAATAACAAAGTAAATAAGGATCTAGTAGAGAAGAACAAAGAAAAGCATATATAAGTTGTGCCATTTGGTATTTAAGGCAGTCATGCATATGGTTTGTACACAAATGCTAATCAATTAAAGGGTTTCCCAATCATAAAAAAGAGCAATGACTTTCCAGATGTAAGGAACACCATAGAACTGCTCTGAAGTAGTCCATATCGGTTTCACTTCAGCAAACAGATCAAGGACTACCATCCTCCCTGCAGGAACAGAATGTAAAAGTGCCTGAAAACAAACATGTTTTATTGTCAATGACAGTAGATAAGTAAAAGGGAACATTTTACCCAACAAAAACAAATTGTAAATATAACCTTCATTTGTGCGGGCCTCCAGAATGGATCGTATGAAAATAACCAACCCTGCAGAATTATACTCATTACTATACTGCATACCGTACCAAAACATAGTCAAGTCTAGTTACTTTCTAGCAAGCAACAGTGCAAGTAAATAACACATAAGGAAGTCATCATAAAATGAAAAACAAGAAATCTAAATCACAGTGGATAAGTAAAAGAAGCATCTGACCAAAACGAAAATGGTTCAAGTATCGTGTGCTAATTTCTAGAGAAACATAGATAAGAAGGCATGATTACAGTTTGAAAATGGGTTGTCAACCAGCTATATTCTGATAAAAGAGATACTCAGAGTATAATAAGACTCATATCAAATCATTCCTTTTACCTGCATTAGCCAGACCCCATCCTTATCTCCACTTTGCAGTCCCTTAAATATTGTTTCACCTAATGCAGAGATGTACTCTGGATCATCAACAGGTGGAGTATTCTCATCGAAAGTATCACTACAACAGGTTCAGTAACCAGATTAACAAACATTAATTACACAGCACATGTCGAGGGATTTAAAAGGGAAGAAGAAGCTATAATAGAAGACAAATGGAGGAAGCTGTATACCAGTTGTATATGTGACTGGTCCTTCCATATTCTGATCAAACAAGTAATACAGCACTGAGAAGAATTAGAACTGAATTTTCCTCACAAGTCTTGCATTCAAAAACATAATGGAGGAGGGAAAATGATTCCCATGACCAACCTTTTAGTTGTTCCTCAATGAATGTTTTCCCAATTTCAACGAATAAGGGATCAGTTGCATCAAGAAGGTAAGTGCAGGTCCATCTAGGGTCACTCTTAACAGAAAACCTGAAGCAAGATTGGAAATATCAAAGGAGTACAGAAATCTACATATTCAGTTGGTATCAGGAAATTCAACCAAGATAAGTGTGGAATATGGGTGTTAAAAATAAAGATGCCTGAGATTGCCAATGCAGTTTGGTGGAAAATGATTAGCATGGAGCAGCAATTACCAGTTTCCTAGCTGTGTTATCTTTGCTGATGGATATATAGTTTTGAGTGCTGCTGGAACATTTCCAGAAAATGCTGGAAGGACTGAGGAGCAGAAATACAAACGTCAAGGTTATTAACCCCAGACATTCTGAGAATTAACTAATTTTATATCTGTTTTTCCCTTTCAAAATAAAATATTGGATTAGGTGCAAATCATAGAAATAGTAGATGCTGCTACAAATCTACAACATGTGATTCATTTTCTTCCCTTTAAATTCAATTAAAATAGTTTTTTAGTACCTGGAGTCATTCCAAGTTTATACATTCTGTCAAGAATCCTTTTCTGCAGAGTCAGCTGTTGATCAAGCCAACTTTGCGGGAGAGGTCCACCCCATCTGTAGAAAAATATCTCATACCATCAAGGAAGCATATATACTACAACTATTATCTGTCAGAATTTGTTGAAACCAAGTATCTTTTAAGCAAGATTAGCAAACTCACCCATGCAAATTTCCCATTCGAGACCAGGCAAGGAATGCAGGTCCTCCAAAGAAATCATCCAAATCTGATTTACTTATATTAAATTTCTGGCAGATGAGAAATAACACGTTAGTGAAAAAACCATTGGTTGGTTCATCAATGCTTAAGTACTAACAACGAAAATTGAAGGCAGCAAAGAGGATAACCTGGAAAACTTTCTGCCAAATAGCCTCTTGACCTGTAAATGCTAGTGGCAAATTGATACCCTGGAGGGCCATCATATCAATCTCCTTTTCCCATCTATTCCAGTCCCACCATGCCAAAGAATCTTCAGTAACAGTTTGAAAAACGAAATATCATTAGCAATTCACAAAAGAACATCTCTGAGAATTGAATCCACAACTTAAAAAAAGGTTTTACAATACTAGCTTCTAGGCAAGGAACACTATGTGGAGAAGCAAACACAATTTTAAAGTAGCAGCTTACAGCTAGATGTAACAGCATTCTGGTAATAGTTCCAAGGAACAGGTCTCTGGATTAAAATGCCATCATCGCCTACACGAGAGAGTAACCCTGCTTTTGGGACTGAAAATAGTTGCGGACCACCAGTTTTATCCCAAGATATATGTGAGCCGCAATGATTCTTCAAATACCAGTGCAGACCAGCCAAAATCTCCACTCCAGTGACTCCGGAAATCCTAGTTCAAGCATTCATTTGAAAAATCACTATGAATTGAACTTAAGTAAATCTTCATTGATTTGAATTGAAACTTCATGTATTCACACAATCACACAATGTAGTATAGTGTAGTTTGACAGGGGAGTGATAGAAATAAGATGACTACATACAAAATCTGTGGATCCTTTCGTCTTCGAAAAGAAGGATTGTTCTTAATCATAAAGCAGGATGCACCACCACATTGCTCCTGCAAATCATAAAAACAATGGAGGAACACTCTTGAGTGTGTGCAATTTAATATAGGGATTTAGAAGCATACGTATCAGTATCACTACCAAATTTGCATATCAAAAGAATATAGATGAAGCTATCTGTACATAGTTCAAACATACAAGATCATCATGTACCTATGTGATTAACATTCACTAACATAAATATTATATCTTCCCTAAATTCAAAAATATATATATATATATATATATATATAAGTACAAACAGTTGAATTTGGAAGATAATAAAAGCAATAACATCAAAATAGAAATACAAAATATTGAAAAACCTTCGAGACGATATGGAAGTCGAAGCTGGAGGAGTGAGAAGGAAGAAGGCGGCGAAGTACACAGCGAGCGGCGGCGATTTGGACATAGGGCGGGGCCCTCTCGCGGTCCTGAAGTTCTAGAACGTTCGAAATGTAGCCGACACCGATGGTGGATGATGATGAGGGGATGACGCACAAGGTGAAGAAGAAGAAGAAGAGTGTGAAGATGGTAATAGTAGAAATGGCGGGAAAAGTGGTGGAAGCCATTGGAGACTGGAGAGAGGGTTGAGGTTGAGTGAGAGAGGCCAGTGATCATGGTCGACGTTGATTAAGGAAGAATAAAAAGAAGAAGAAAAACAGGAGGGAATCACGGAGTACGAGACAAACTTCAAGACGACCGGCCGGTGATGGAGACTCGGAGAGAACGCATTAGACGTTCTTTTTCTTTTTGTTTCTTCTCTTTTGTTTCATTGTTCCATTTTTTAAAATAAAATAAAAAAACAATTAATGGGTGCCTTTGGTTGTTTAATATAACATGGACATATGTTTATTTTGTCTATCTTCTTCTATTGGTCATAAGTTTGTCATTACCATAGTCCAATTTGCAAAATTATTCTATCAACTTTGGGAGGAAATCTGATGCATATGTGTGTTTCACTCAAAACTAGCCTTCAGTTTTTAATATTATCTTTTTACTATTTTATTCTTTATTCAAATAAATGACTATATAAATAATTTAATAAACTAAGAACATTAGTGACATTATAAGGAGAATTTACTTAATTAATAGAGATATAAATCTTCTATTCGAGATTAAAGTTTTTAACATAAATTTTACTATGAACTAGTATTACTGTCAAATGGATAAATTTGGCTTCCCTACACGAATTTACCTAACAAGATCGTTTCTCTTCCTATAAACTATGACCTCACACATGAAAATATGACCTCACTCATAACTTGGGCCCGCCTTAGTAATGGACTTTGTGGGATTATGGGCCTTAATGAGTGTTGCCTTGGACCCACTTCGACTCAAACGACATCAAGATTCTTATTTTACTTTTTTTTTATTATTATTAATTTTTTTTTTTTTTTTTTTAATACTGAAAGTCTAACAAGTAAAATAAAAGTATGAATAGCAAGAGGGTTAGGTCAAGTAGTGAGGGTGAAATCAGGTTAGGATTAGGCTAGGTTAGGGGTTTATGTAACTAATGGAAGGGCATCAGGCTTCTGTAGGTTACATATAGTTTGATGCAGAGCAGCCATTGATGGTTGCTGACCCTAAATCCAATAATAATGCCATTATTACCATATTATACTTGGGACCAACAGACAATTATGGGTAGAGTGTGGCTCTAAGTTAGGTTTTGTACTAGTGATATGTTTCTGGGTATATGTTCAGTGGTGGGAAGACAGACCCCATTTCCAGGGATCATCATGTATTATCATGCAACTGAAAAGCTGAAACAAAAGAAGGTGGGTAAGGCTTTACTGAGATACGAATACAATTCCACTTTCATGTTGTTGCCTTCATCACCATGTTTTTCATGCCTTGAAAGGAAAGCTGTCCCTCCCTTCAATCCCCACCAAAACTTGGTTTAGTATACCTGCCATTGTTAACATCACCCCTGCATAATGGATTAGAACTGGAATTAAAGGTGTTCTGTATGGCATACTTTCAGTTCTTCTTCTAACATACAGGACTGTATGACATACAAATGAAACTTAATGGTAAGAAACGTTCAATCATCTTATGCAGAAGGGGTAATTCATAGGTTTAATGCCAGTTTATATGTCGTATTGATCGATGCGATAGAAGTTCTGATTTCCAATCTGGTACTGATAAGACAACAGCTTCTTTCATTATGCATTGCAGACAATGCAGAAGATAATCATACTTCTGAGGAACAGACTACTATGAATTAGAAGTCACTTAGGATCTGTACTATCCACTGTGTCTCCAATTCAAAGGTTTGTTGGGCATTTCTCAGATACAATATAATGGCACACAAGACATGAAAATCTCCCAAAGTATCCTAGAAGATGCGATTTCGGTCAAGTAATATGGGGAATGAAGTAGCCCTATAGAACGAAATTGTACGAAATGTATCTATCAGAAGGCAAAGACTTGTTAAAAGCAGTTTTGCTTAGTCCAGTATGGAGCTAATTGTTTTGAAAGAAATGTTTTGGATACAAAAGCCAACCACTCAATTATTTTCAAACCATTCATACATTGAATTTATTCATGGGTTCCATACTACTTGGTAGCTGCAGATACAGCACTTAACACTCTTTTTCATAGGTTTATCCCTACTTTGGACCAAAATAAGATAAGAATCAAAAGTAGGAAAGAATCAATATATCAAAAGAAGTTAAACAACAAGTAGTATTTGTTCATCTTTGCCATAAACTTAAAGTGCATAAGTAATAGACTAATCAATCACCAAGCAAATTGCATTCAAGAACAATTAGCATCCACAAGACATCAATGTCATTTTTTCATAAGGCTTTTTAGACTCATCACCAAAGTTCCTTAGAGGTCAGATAGCAAGTCCCTGTCAAGTACTGCGCTTTACATAAGCCGAAAAGACTAATTTGTTAGCCAAAAATATGAAAAACTGAAAATTTGTACCTAAAAGATTGTATTTTGATGGAGACTAGTATCAGCGAGTACACAACACTTATCACTCATTGATAGGTCCCAAGGGATTCCAGCTTCCAATCATGGGTACATTGGCCATCTGATTTCACATTTCAGGAAAAATAACCATACCACTGATACCAGTAGCATAAAATAGTGAGACACACTACGTGCATAGCAGTAGAAAAAGACTACATGTCAAAATATTATGCACCAAGCTAAAGTTGAACTCACATGCGACTACTATGATGCCTAGCTTCGAATTCATAAACTTCCTGTCCTCATTTCTCTTCTACAGGTTCTTTGAAAATTTTCTGAGCAACACCAATCAGCAGGTTCTTCCTAAGCACATAAACAACCTTACTTGTATCATGCTTCTGTGAAGTAGGTGACTTAGCTCGCCTTCACAGCCTTGAGCAAAATTTGCAGCCTAAGTTTGATTTTAGCCAAACTTGTGGTGGAGGGTTGTGATTGGAGGTTTATTACAATAGCTTAATTTATCCACCAAAACAGGAAGATAAATAATTTTCTACATACAATGGTGGAGAGTCACTGGGTATGCTTAGCTCACTGATAGGGCCAAAACTTATCAGTCAACTAAGGGCCACAACAGTGGAAATTCTTCACAATATTATTTTGCTCTCACAAATATCCAAATTATATACAGAATCATCTGATTCTGTCCCTTGCTCCCTGAGTTTTAGATCAATAAGAGAAGTAATGCAGAGCATTTTATAAGATCATGATCCCAAATGAAGTGCAGAACAGCCAATTCCTGTGCTCCACCCACCAAATTTAATTAGCCCAATATTGCTTCATCACTTTTTGCCAACACTGTAGTATCTATTTTTATATATCTTTTAGCTTATATAGGCATTCTAAATGCTCCCATTTTCTTTCAAGCTTAGGTATCCTCATTCCCTATATATAATAATATACACTTCACTTTCTTCTCCCACTCTTCTTCCCTAACATGAACCATGGAATACCACCAGTCCTATCCGTACTCGAACAATGATTTTCAATCTCAGACAAATTATCTTCATGGTGATCAATCAGATCATTACCTTACTTCTGAGCCAAGCCTCCAGTCAGTTGCTTCCCTGACCTCACAATCCCACAACCAAGAGAATCAGCCCACCTATTATCACTGCCTCACCACTTTGCAGGGCCACAACTCCTACATATCATCTCTTACCATATCTGGAAACTTCATCTATACCGGCTCTTCCGACAGAGAAATCCGGTCGTGGAAGTGCAACCCTCACCTCGAGTCCGATAATGAAAACTTGAGTGCTGATCATTGCATGGTGTCTGCTGGAAAGGGAGCAGTGAAGTCCCTGGCAATTTCAGGTGACAAGCTCTTCAGTGCTCATCAAGATCACAAGATTCGAGTCTGGAAAATCGAAAACAATGAACCAGACCGCCAAAGGTACTCGCGCTTAGCCACGTTGCCAACGCTTGGCGACCGTGCAGCAAAGCTTCTGATGCCCAAGCACCAGGTCCAAATAAGAAGGCACAAGAAGTGCACTTGGATCCATCATGTGGACACTGTCTCTGCACTAGCCTTATCAAGGGACGAGTCACTTCTCTATTCTGTTTCATGGGATCGAACCCTCAAAGTATGGAGCACAACAGACTTCAAATGCTTGGAATCTGTGAGAAATGCACATGATGATGCTATAAATGCAGTGGCAGTATCACTCGAGGATGGACATGTTTATACCGGTTCAGCAGACCAAAAAATTAAGGTGTGGAAGAAGCACTTAGGAGAAAAGAAGCATTCTCTTATTGCTACATTAGAGAAGCACAATTCTGGGGTCAATGCACTTGCTCTGAGCAGTGATGGTTGTGTGTTGTACTCCGGTGCCTGTGACAGGTCCATTGTTGTTTGGGAGAAGATAGATAGTGAGGGTAACATGGGTGTTGTGGGTGCGTTAAGAGGTCATACCAAGTCAATATTATGCTTGGCAGTTGTGTCAGACTTGGTGTGCAGTGGTTCTGCAGACCAAACCATCAGAATCTGGAGAGGGGTGGCTAAAAGTTATTCATGTTTGGCCATGTTGGAAGGGCATAAAGGTCCAGTCAAGTGTTTAACTGCTACAGTTGACCACTGCAACACATCTGACGCATCTAGTTATCTCATTTACAGTGGGAGTTTGGACTGTGACATCAAGGTTTGGCAGGTCTTTGTACCTGCCCAGTAGAAGACTCATTACTTGTCCTAATCTTCTTCCTTCATCTTAGTCTTGCCTATTGAGAGGAGATCTTGTTTTTCTGCTTTCTCTTCTTTTGCTTATGTTAGTTTCCCTTTTCTCTACTTACCGGAGACTATTATTCACTTGGGTTAGGTTAGAAATGCCTGCATAAGAGATTAAGAGAAATGAAGTGTATGATTCATGAGACAGTGTGATCTTTGCGGGTGAGATATTGTTGAGGAAATGATTTAAGAAGAATGTAGGCTATCATATAATAAGAACATCAGTAATTTCTAAATCTTCTGTATCTGTAGCTTATTTCACGTTTATGATGCTGTTTTTCCCCCAAGCGGATGACAAACTTGATAAACAAAAATGCAGATGAGCTAGAACAGTCATATGAAATAAATAAATTTAAAAAAAACTAAAGAGAAGTCAAAAACATTAAAGAATTATCAATAAAAGCAAACTTCACTCACAGAAAGCCAAACTAAAAGGCAAAGACATCAAATATTAAAAAATTGGAAGAAATCTTCATAAAAATTTCTTAAAAGTGGGAAATGACAATAAGAAATAAAAGCAAAAACTTAACTCACATAAAGCCAATCTCATCAACAACAAAAAACTCACAGAAATCCAAACTAAAAGGCAAAGACATCATATATTAAAAAATAAAATAAAATAAAAACAGAAAAGAAAAAGAAAAAAAAGGAAGAAAACTTGAGAAGATTTTCTTAAAAGTGGGAAATGACAATAAGAAATAATATCACATGCGATACATATGGTTCTCTCTTTCTTAACAGTAGTGTGGTGTGCCTAGGCAGGATTGCTTGGCATGAATTTTATTTGTGTTGCAGTGGCCAATGGAGTGTCACTACTTACCTTTTTGGCAAGGATTGGTTGGATTGTGGGGTGCAACCCAAAAGACGGAGAGAGTGTATAGAAAGGTCTGAGATCAGTGAAACTCACACTCATTCTCTTAAGAATCTTACCTTCCATTGCCCAAAATCTCAATACTATATATATAGCTTTTGGTCCAAGTTCGGCTTCTTTCAGGCAATAAAAGCAAGATATATTTATATCTACCTTTCACAACAGAGCAGCAGGTAGGTATGCCAAAGCAGGATTCATTCAAATCTGAGTAACTAGAAAGCATAAACTCTAATCATATAATGAAGGGTGCAATAATCAGTAATCACCAATCTGATAAAGAAGTAATCACTTCATAACTTCACATAAGGTTCCAACTTTGACCTGTAAAATGTATTATCACAAATGGAGGAGTTAGGTAACAGTCATTTTAGATTCTAAACAGCACACCAGTATTTTAACCTAATATATTGCTCTTTGTCTCAAATCCAATTCCTAGTTGTCACGCAATAAACGTTGTTGATCGAAAAGATCGAAGGAAATATTATATGATATGAGATTCACTTTACTACCAAGCCTTCTGAATGATGATTATCCTATTAAAGAAATCATGGAATGATCCAAATTGTATAATCTTGGGTACACCTGTCTACTCACTATCACACTGTGCAAGATAGCTTCCATGCAACAATGCTTTATCAGGTAAAACCTAAGTTTACTCAGATGATGTACAAATTAACAAAGACTTCCAGTCCTCAACTTGTTAATTTTGTCCTTTTTATACTACGGAAAAGTGTCTTTACTCCCTCAAAGTTTCAGATCAAAAGGAGAGGGAGGTGAAAGCCAAAGATGAAGCATAACAATAAAGTGCGTCTCAGAACTATAACGAAGACGTCCAATGTGCTTCCAAGGACCAACAGGCAGAGAGAAGCGAATGAACAGCATAGATTGACTCAAAGGGAGGAGAGGATAACAGTTTGGCAAATGTAGGCAAAATTGCCTACAAATCAGGTGTCTTAATGAACTAGCTAGAAGTCACTTAGTGGTAGGAAATAAGCAACTCGTAACCACTTCAGTGATACCACTCGCTAACTCACTAGTTAGGCATAAGATGACCTAATTAAGACAAGTCTCTAATTAGTCAACTTTAGTTCACACTCCACAATATCAGTTGTCACTTGTTCTGGATCGCCTAATTCAGCTTACTACATTGTAATAATATTTGTTTAATCTCTGAAGCTGTGAGGTTGCTTCCACTGCTTCGTTTAACTCGTTAAGCGGTGCAGCAGAACTCAATTTTTCTACTCACAGTACATATCATACGCGTTTCCAGATTTCCACACAAAGCAGCATCATTCAGGGAAAAATACATTAAACTAAAGGTAAATTTCAGTATACTACCCAAAACTTTGGGTCATGTTTCAGTTTCGTCTTTATTCTTTTAATTTAATCACGTGTGCCCTCTTACTTCTAATTTTCTATCAACTCGAGACAAAAATTCAATTTCACTTCGAACATGACGTCATCATCCGACGTGGACGAGACATGTTGGCGCCAAAAATAAAAGGTATGCCCTTTAAAAAGGGTTGGAAACTGAAAAGTGGGCCAGCATGTCTCGTCCACGTCGGATGATGACGTCATGTTCGAAGTGAAATTGAATTTTTGTCTCGGATTGATAGAAAATTAGAAGTAGGAGGGCACACGTGATTAAATTAAAAGAATAAGGACGAAACTGAAACCTGACCCAAAGTTTTGGAGAGTAAACTGAAATTAATCCTTAAACTAATTACGGTGAAATATAAACAAAGTGTTTACTACTCCGGAAGTAGTTGCCCAAGTTTTACTTCGATAATGAGTTTTCGGGTTTTTACAATGTCAAAAGTGTGCCCAACCCTATAGGAAATTAGGAATTCATTTCATCTGTAAAATCACCCTGTGTACATGCACTGCATCACTTTGTCTTGTACTTATTGTGAGCGGAAGTGTTAGCTATCTGGCTCTAGAATAGCCAAAGGGGAATTCATGAAATGTCTCTTAATTCAAACAATGTATACTTATTCCTAGCAATTCCACAATTTATCAACAGCAGAAACAGTCAAAGAAGAATAAGTGCATGGCTTATTAGACTGCACATCAATCAGTGTCAATGATGGACCAGAAGAAATTTTATTAAGACGCAGTGTTTTTATTCCATAGTGAAGTTGTTACATGGAAAAATCAAGAGGGGCTGAGGGGGTATAGCAGGCCAACAAAATATTACATTCGAAATAGGCATGTGGACTATTCATAATGGTAGTTTCACTGGGGTACCTGGATCACGAGGATACTTCTTTGGGGTGGGACTGGTTTTCAGGCATACAATGGCCGTTCTTTGTCCATATGGGCTGTGCGATTCCACTGGGTACAGATAGGGTTACATCAACAGAATTCATTCAGCTATATCCATCATACACATGATGTGTGGTTGATTTTCATTCAAACAGAAACTAAGACATACCTGGGCACAGTTGTGATATGGAAGCACCCAAAATTTGAATCGCTTTTTCTGCATTCGTAACTTCCATCTGTTAAAATGTACAATGTTACTGACTGAACAATAGTTCATATATAGAAACTTAATCTAAGACACGATGGACAGTTCAACATGTTGCAAGAGTTTTAAAGGTCCCCAGAAAATGTACAAGCAAGATTGTTAACATGGCATTCTGTTCATAGTACTTTTAAATAGGTTCTTCATTCATAGATTAGAAGAGGTTAACTGATAAGACTTCTAAATGCACAAAAGTTTTTAGGTGATATGGAAAAACCAAAAAAGGAACTTGTCACTACTATGCCATGCTTTCGTCCAGAATACATTCCTCTTTAGTAACGTTAAATGCTTGATTGGTGTGAACTAGATATATACCTGAGGATCATGGCCCTTTGCAGCTACAAACAAGCCTCCAATGCGAACCAGAGGAAGACAGTATTCCGCTGACCACCAAAGTAACAAAAATCAACAACTCAACGTAAAGAGCAAGTCTTAACTCTTGAAAGTACATGCATGAAACCAAGACAAAGAACTTTCCATCCCCACCTAAAATTCTCATTTCTGCAACCGCTCTGGCCACCGCTACATCATATTTCTCCCTGAAGCAAACATCCTGGCCCAAGTTCTGTCCTATAACAAAATTCGACACACTTAGTCTAAAGCCACCCAATTTCTATCACTATGTGTTTCTTCTGCACAATACAAGAAACAATACCTCTGCTCTTCCTCTTACAATCTCCACGTTCGACAAACCAACATGATTAACAGCATGCTCCAAGAAAACACATCGTTTGTTCATTGACTCCATCAGGGTCACTTTCCATTCTACAAGCAACAACTAATTCAAACCATCCCCAAATATAAAAGTTATTAAAATTTCGGCGAATAGATATCTTACCAGGGCAAGCAATGGCCAAAACCAAGCCGGGTAGCCCTGCGCCGCTTCCGACATCAATGAGGCTGAGATTTCGACACGAACCACCACAATGAGAGAGATAAGAATCCGTTATCGGCGGTATGATCGCCAGCGAGTCTTCAATGTGCCTCTCCATTACCTCACCGGCTTCTCTAACCGCGGTCAGGTTCATTCTCTGCAAAGATGACAACAAACGTTACAAACTTAATCAATTCTAAGCTCAAATTCCAATTGAGGAATGGTGTGAGTGAGAGTGAGAGAGTAAGAGAGACCTGGTTCCAATCGAGAAGGGTGTCGACGTAGAGATGGACTTGGTCCTTTTGGCGGGAATCCAAGGCGTCGAAGTGAGAGGAGCAGTGGATTGCGGCGGTGGTGGTGGTTAGGGTTTTGGGTGTGATTGTGGAATGAAAGATGGGACTTGGTTTTGCGCGCGGAAGGTGTTTGGAGAAAGTCCCCAGAGAAAATGAGAAGCAACGGCTACCCAACAACATCTTGGCGCGCGCGCGCTTTTTTTCTGTGTTTAACCCAATCTCGTTTTATTATGTATATAAATGGGCTTCGTTTCTAACTATTATATGGGCTCTCTAAGCCCAAAGCCCTAAAGTCTCTAAGCCCAAAGCCCTAAAGTCATGTGCGACATTTTGGCGCGCACGCTTTATTTATTTATTAAACAACTCATGCACGTTTACACACATCACTTATCAGTAAAGTTTGAATTTATGACTTCAACGTTATCAGCTAAACTATTTCAATTACAATAATATATAATCGTAATGCTTTAAAACTTCAAAAATTCGGAAAATTGATACAAGATATTTTTTTGAAAGGGAAAAGTTATACAAGATTACTACTACTCATGTAGTCATATGAGCACGGCTTCCATGAACTCTGCATCATCGGTCATAGCTTCATAAGTTTCCGTCAAAAGGCGAGCATAAAAGTCAACACTTCCTTCTTCTGCCCCTGGATACACCCTCAACGTCCCATCACTCGTGTTTGCAGCTCCGCCACGCGCGGCCAGCGGTCTACCCCATCCAAAATCAATACCATACACATTGAACCGGGTTGAGCCATTTGTGATCAAGGTATGAACGCTTGTTGAAACGTTTAAGGGTACAATAGCGGCTTTCATCCGGTGCTCCATTTCTTCTGTAACATACTCAGGTGTCACGGCAGCAATAGCTTTATTGATTCTCAAAGCTGCCCATCCTGGTCCGTGTTGTAGCAGATCACTTACAGCGGACTTGACTTGAACTATTAGAAGCGCATTCCCCATGTAATGATCCGGCAATGGTGGCTTCAATCTTTGCCTCAACCCTACTACAATCCGATAAGTAGTCTCTTCTTCGGATTGGAGACCATGTCTCGCACGTGTTGTGGCTCGCCAAAGATGAGCCACGAGTGCCTGAAGGGATGAGATGTTATTTGTACCCATATCGGCATTAGCCTTGGCTTTGAGTTGTGCAACTTTTTCTTTGGGAAAATGAAATACCCTGTGTGAAAGAGTCGAAGAAGAAGCAGGTTTGTGATGGATAAGTTTCTCCAGCATTTGAATTTGGGAGAAGGGAATGCTAACTGGGAGATTTCTTGGACCAAAAACAGGAGTATTTATATGAGAAGCGACTTTATCATAATCAGAGCCAGAACGAAAGAATTCAGACCAAGTATTGAAGAAATGCCAGAAAGAAGTACCATCTATAACAGCGTGGTTTACGCTGCAGCCGATAAACATTCCATCGACAAGCTCAGTGACTTGCACGGAAAGCAATGGTTTGGAAATCCCTTCATAGTTTCTAACCGAGTTCATAGAAAAGAAGTTGTGAATGATGTCATCAGGAATGTAAACCGGGTCGAGGATATTGGCCACTCTAACACCATCTGCAGCTGCGTAGACAAAATGTGCCCCGGCTCCATTGCAGTTGATGAACAAACAAGCGGTGTTGTCTTGGTTTTCAACGAGTGATAATCGACCAGCTAGCGGGTAGAAGATGTTCAATGTGCAAGAAAGGGAGGCTGTTAGTTGTTGGATCAAGTTTACTACTTTGTTTGCAGCTGGTTTGTGGAAGAGGAGGCCCGTCTGGATGTATTCGGCTTGAAGGAGTGGAATATCCCATGGAGTTAACTCGATACGGTGAGTTGACTCATCGTTATGCCGAGTTGGACGGACAATGCTGGAAGAGATATACCGGACCTGAGGCATTTTTCAACTGAATGTTAATGTCTATATAGTTTGTGCATTGGAGGGTGAGTATAGTCTGATAATTAACAAAGCTACTTGCTCCGTATATAAAGCAAGTCGGATACGATGTAATTATGTAAATACGTGGAGAAAAAGGGACATGCTGAACAGATTCACTTTGACTCGCATCAAATTGGTTGCTATTCAAAGTGGTACTTTGACAAAAGTCTTCCTCTGATATGGGAGCTCAAATGCATACCTGAGGATCATGGCCCTTTGCAGCTACAAACAAGCCACCAACGCGGACCAGAGGAACAGAATATTCCGATGACCACCAAAGTAACACCAAATCAACAACTCATCGTAAAGAACGAGTCTTGTTGTTGAACATTCGTGCACGAAACCAAGACCATGAACTTTCCACCCCCAACTAAAATTCTCATTTCCGCAACCTCTCTGGCCACCGCTGCATCATATTTCTCCCTGAAGCAAACATCCTGCATGGCCCAAGTTCTGTCCTATAACAAAATTCGACACACTTAGTGAAGAAATTATGATGGAGAAAGATGATTCTCATATATATCTCTTCAATAATACAACTAAGATAAAACACAACAATTTATACAAGAAAACTACCAACTACAACTACCTACTACAACTACTAAACATGATGCACCATGCTGAACAGGAACACAAACAACACACGCAACCCCTTAGCTGCACAGAAGAACCACATGAGGAAAGAAGAGCAGAAGGAGGACTGGCGAGGACTAGAAGGCTCGTCATCCGCCACGGGCACATCCGCGAGCACATCCGCCACGGGCACATCGCTACGGGCACATCCGCGAGCACATCCGCCACGGATACACCACATCCGCCACGGGCATACACGCCAACTCGTCATCCGCCAAGAGCACAACCGCCATACAGCTAGCTATCTAACTAACTTCAACACTTAGTCTAAAGCCACCCAATTTCTATCACTATGTGTTTCTTCTGCACAATACAAGAAACAATACCTCTGCTCTTCCTCTTACAATCTCCCCATTTGACAAACCAACATGATTAACAGCATGCTCCAAGAAAACACATCGTTTGTTCATCGACTCCATCAGGATCACTTTACATTCTAACTTACAATCATCTCCAAATAAATAAAAGAAGATATGAAACTTTCAGCACATAGATATTTTACCAGGGCAAGAAATGGCCAAAACCAACCCGGCAGCCCTGCGCCGCTTTCAACATCGACGAGGCTGAGATTCGACACGAACCACCACAATGAGAGAGATAAGAGTCCGTTATGGGTGGTATGATTGCCAGCGAGTCTTCGATGTTCCTCTCCATTACCTCAGCGGCTTCTCTAAACGCGGTCAGGTTCGATTCATTCTCTGCATAGATGATAATTAACTACTTTAGTCAATTCTAAGCTCAAATTTCAATGGAGGAACTATGTGAGAGAGTGAGGGAGACCTGATTCCAATCGAGAAGGGTGTCGACGTAGAGATGGATTTGGTGTTTTTGGCGGGAATCCAAGGCGTTGAAGTGAGAGGAGCAGTTGATAGTGGCGGTGGTGGTTAGGGCTTTGTTTCTGTGTTTAACCCAATTTCGTTTTGGTATATATATATAATTATATATTGGGCTTTGTTTCTGTGTTTAACCCAATTGCAGGTAATCATAAATCTGTAACTGGGCCTGATCCACTAAGAGGATTGGGCAATAGGACACTGTAAAACTATACCTCAATGCCACAGTGAAAACTACTTTGGAATTGAAAACTTCTGTGCATGCTGTGCTTGCCAGTTTGACCTCAATGCCACAGTGAAAACTACTTTGGAATTGAAAACTTCTGTGCATGCTGTGCTTGCCAGTTTGACCTCAATGCCACAGTGAAAACTACTCTGGAATTGAAAGCTTCTGTGCATGCTGTGCTTGCCAGTTTGATTATTATTTGTTCACAACAGCTTTACAATGAAGGGTGGTGTCAACCCACTTTCTCATTGTAATGATGATATCCAGACTTCAAAACACCAAATTAGTTCATAGTGCTTGAAGAATCAAACTCACTTTTTTCCTGTTGAGAGTCATAGGAGCCTCACTCACTACCCCTTTTTGGTTTTCTTTTCTCTACTATTTGGTATATTCGGATCCTCATTGCCTAGTTTCATGAACACTGTAGGTGAATCACAAAGATTAGATAGCAAACAGTGAGCTTGGGATCGATATAGAATTACAGACATGCCATTAGGTGATTTTCATGGCTGTATGCCTTTACTGAGCAAGTACTAAACCAGAACCACCACCTATATGAATTGGCTATATGTTGGACAAATGATTCATCTTCTGTGGAATATTAACATAAAGTTTGGACTGGTGAGGGAATGAGTATCTTGTTTGTTGGATCCATGGATGATCCAGCAGAGTTCACCTATTACATTACTTCCGAATCAGTTTGTTTCCTCAATTCAAAGTCCAGTTGCATCAATTTGTACCAATAAATAAACGAAATAGCGGAGGAGCTCCAGGACTCTGTGTATCTCTGCCGGAGATGGTGGAAGCCTCGCCATGAATGCTGTAGTTAGGGTTTACTCTGAAATCTGAGGAAGAAGAAAAAAAGAACAAAGCGCGCGGCAGAGTCGAAAGGTCCCCAGTGTTGGGGAATGCGGAAGAATAAACTGTAGAATGGAATCGGAAATAAACTCATAACCACAAATTGAAATAAAATGAGAGAGAACACCGGGAATTAACGTGGTTCGGCAAAATGCCTACGTCCACGGGGCAGCAACAACAAAGAACCTCCACTATACGAATAAAGGTTACACCGAGAGAAACACTACTTCAAGACACACACTTGAAGGGATACACTCTCACACTCACTTTGTTTTGCTACACACACAAACTCTCTACTTGGAGTTTTTCTCTCTATCTCACTCTTGATAATCACACAAGTTGATAGAACTCTCTCCGGTTTGCTTCTATGTCATTTGCTCCAAAGCAACATGCCTTTATATAGGCAAATGATCAAAGCTACGTAGTGCATGGCAAGAAGCAAAGTCATGCTTCTCCTTGATTCAAGCTCAATGTTTCCATGCTCCATAAATGCTTCTCCATTCATATGTCAAAGAAAATGGCTGCCACCCACAAGCCTATATGCCTATGCTTCTCTTGCATTTCAACATTTGCTGCACCAAGCTAGCTGTCTCACATTGGATTGATGGGCATGAGGCAATGAATTTTTCTCCTCCAAATAAGGAGGGATGTTTTTACCCCATCACCCAAGAGGCGGCGAAGCGCAACGAAGAGGCGACGAAGTGTGACGAAGTGTAACCAAAACCAGCAGAGCAAACCCAAATCTATCTTCTAACCCCAAATTGAATCAGGGATTGTGTCTGAAGTTACTCTCGGGAATGTGGTTTTGTGTGTGGGAAGTGATCAGAAGCTGGAGTGTGATATTTCCTATATACTAGGTCTGCAAGAACAATTGTTGAGAATATACATCTCACTGAAAATAGGACCTAAACTGTGTGTTTATAAGGGTTTTGACTAATTTATCTATTGTCAATTGGTTTTTGATTGGAATCTCAGACTATTTTATCATGGTATCAGAACGGGTTACCCACTTGTGTGTTTTCTATCTCTTTGCTCTTTCTCTCTCCCTAGCCATAGAGACTCCACGTCACTCAAAAAGTTGTGTGTGTCATTTGTAAGGAGGACATTGACTTTGAGAATACTACTGCCGGTGTTGAAGTTATTCGTCTGCCTTGTTTACACATTTATCATGAAGATTGTATTGTTCCATGGCTCAAGATCAGTCGTGAGTGTCCAACGTGCCGCTGATATGTACTTTCAAGTGATCTACAGGCAAGGCCAACAAGACGATCGTGTCGAGCCGCCTCTTCAACCATCTCTCTGGATCATTATCAAGTTGCTTAATTACCATGGTGATCGATGATAAAGTAGTCTGGGGTTCTAATCCAAAACCAATTGACAATGGAATAAGTAGTCCAAACTTTTATAAATCCACAGGCTATGTCCCATTTTCCATGTAGGATTTATATCTCAACAATCGATAAAGACTCTGGGAGACATGGAAATGCTGTGAACTTTTGTGAGCTTTGGTTTTGGACTTTGTTTGGTGCTAAAAAGATTTGAATCTCCGGGAAAATGTTTGCTTTTCTGTTGTTGTAGCTAGGTCGGTTCTCCTTTTTAGTTTTATTTTTCTTTTGTTTTTCAATCGGACTCTATTGGTGGCAACACCTACAAAGTGGAACAAAAGGCTGGTTCAAAGCTGGTAACTTTAGCAGAGTCAAAACATAAAAGTCATTATTTTGTATCATAGCTCCTGCTCCAATTTGTTTCCTTCACTTTCCTCTATGAATGTTTAGTTTGGGTTGGTAATTAATCTTCACAGCCTGCACAGATTTGATGGAGGATTTAGGGGTATTACTAGACCGTCCTTCTCCTTCATCCATAGCACCACTGTGTAAATTAACTGTGTTCTTCGATTCTTAACGATGTCGAGGATTAGACTTAGATGTCTGTTAGGAATTTAAAAACACTTCAGCAGGGATAAGAGATCTAAGAAAGCAAGAGGTTTACAATTCAAAGAGGCTAGTGTCAGATAGGATACATGTTCATTACAATGCTGAAAAAAGGCTTCTGAGTTCTGATGTTGGATAAATTACTTCCTATATGGAAAAGATAAAACTTATTAAAGTGGTATAAGCATGATATATATCATATTATTACTAAAGTAGTAAAGTAAAAGTATGAGCTGGTTTATCTGATAAAGTCTCTAATTGTGAAGTTGCAGCTAGGATTGAATATTCCTGTATGCCTTGTTCAGGATATTCAAGGTTTGGGATATTTTTCACCTGCACAACAAGCTACACAAACAGGCACCATGTATATATAAGAATTCATGATTAATTGATTGATTACTTTCATCATCCTCATGGTGATTGGAATAGGTTACAGGTTGGTACTGACTACTGAGATGACCCATTGATCAAAATATGCTCATCTGGGAATCTTATCTTTTGTCTGAGAAGGAATATATATACAAATATTATATATGTATCAATGTATAGATACAAGTAATAGAGTAATTCCCAGCTAGCTAGCTCCCTCAAATTTCAATCTTCATGCTTCCAACAGAAAAATAAAAAAGAACACCTTTGTTTTTGACTGATAGTTAAGAAGATTGAATAATTTGACACCAGAATGCTTTAACCCGCCACAGAGAGAGAGAGAGAGAGAGACCAAAATGCTTTTGCAGAAGAACCAGCATGTATTACTTTGGGATTTTGATTCTCTTGTATATGCCTTTTGTCATTCCCCAGTTCTAGATTCCTCTGCCACAGTCTAAATTCCATTTCATATATTATACACTATGTGACAAGTATACTACATATAAATATGGTGTTGGCCTGCCAATTGCATCTTTAACTAGACCCAATAAAGCTAATCTTTGAGGATTTCATAAACTCCATATATATACAGTCACAAACAGCCTTTTACTGTAGACATTATATAACATAGCCTGAATAAACAAAAGAACCAGGAAAACATTGACTACAAAGTACATCACAGCTGAGCTTTCCAAGTCTTGGAATCTCAATTACCAAAATATATATATATATATATATATAGGTGTAATTCTACTTTATCACTGACAAATCATGTTCCTTAAACATTCTGTTAAGAATATTTATATATTTGTTTATTTCTGATTAGTAAGATAATGTTGGTTTATACTATATATCATCTATAAAAATTAATGAAGAAAAATTCAAGAGTGTAAGCATTTGGAGGTAAGTTGATTGGGGTGTTGGAACCAAGGTTTCCAACAACTGCTGCAGCTGATTCCTTTTCTCCATAGAAAATGCAAACCTCTTTTCTTTGGAACAGGAGGTGTGAGAGTGTGGGGGGCATGGAAAAAGTTAGGCTTAGCTTGCACCAACAACAAAGCTTGGTGATCATAAAAACGCAATAATAGCTAGCAGCTTTGGATTTAAGCTCAAAGTTTGAAACAGCAAAAACCCCAACAAATAGCAATTATGATGCTCTCCTCATCCTTGACCTTCTCAGCAGCTCTGACTCTCTACACCACCCTCATCATCATCATCATCATCATGAACTATCATGATTACCCCCATCACCTCCTCTTTTATCATCATCATCTTCACCACTCACCACCAAAACAAACCCAGTCTCATCATCACCAACAACAAGAAGAAGAAGAAGAAGGAGGAGGAGGAGGAGGTCAAGAAGAAGAAGAAGCAGAAGAGGGAGCTGCTGGCTTGAGCTTCACTACTACTAGTATTGATACTGGTACTGCTTATGATCATGAGCTATACTTGTGATTTTATATGAGTAAAGGATCCTTTTTCGATCTTCTCTGAAACGAGGGATCCAGAACTGATCTTTGGCTCAAAGGGGAATCAAGCGTCTCGGTCCGACTATTTGCTAGCTTAACTACATCAACCTAGCTTAGCTAGCAAATCCACATACCTTGTGAATTTTTGGCTACTTTTCATTCCAAGGGTTTCTGCATTTTTACCCTAGCTAGCTTATTTTTAAGTAAACTTCTGTCTCCATCTCTCTCTATCTAGTTTCATTTAGATTAACATGTGATCTTCTTCTACTGATCATCATATTTAATCAACTTATGTTAGAACTCTTGCTGTTTATTAATGACGTAATTATTGATCATAATCGGTTTGCTCTTCAATCAGTTTTAGGTATGTTTTTTTCTCTCTCTTTTCCTTTCTGCTTTCTAGGGTTCGATTAGTTTGGTTTGGTTTTACTATAACTAATGATATCTGCTATATATCAAGAACTTAAGATCAATCTTCATGTATAATCATCTTAACTGATTCAAGTTTTTAAAGTTTCTCAGTTCATCGATCGATCATATCGTCGATCAAGAACAGCTCTTCTTTTATGGTTATTTGTACGTACTGTTCAGAACAAAAATGATCATTATGTGAAGCCAAAAGATATAAATTGCGTATATTTATTGAAGATGCATGTTTTGCAATTTAGTGAAACATGTTTCTTGTCCTTGCAGGAATATTTCTTTGCCTATATTCCATTATCGGTTTTATTCTTTCCAAAGTCCAAACACACATTACATATAATATCTCAAACAGTTGTTTTGCTTGTTCAAGAAGAAGATCTAATTATTAAGCTTAGGCATGCCTTCACTATCAGACTATCTATCAGTCTGTCCAGTTCTGGGAATATCCACTACTAATTTTGCATCCTGCAGCAATGTGGAAGATTGTGAAACATATATGGCAGATTTTCTTTGGGGTTTATTGATTAAAGTAAAGCAAATACAAAGTACTTTATTCTGTAAAATCATGCATGCTATAGCAGCGTAGTTACTAGATGCATCTGTGAACGACGACAGCATGTACGTACTTTAATTAGTTTGTATCTGCATAGACTGAGGACCAAAATATACCTCTCTCCATAGCAGCGTAATCTAAATTTCTTACTCGAAAAAGAAAACTATGTGACTGGAATACAATGAAAACGAAATTTTCATGAAGATGCGGTTGATGTGTAGTGAGACTTGTACTTTTCTTAGGCAACCGATCGAAGAAGACAGAGGGTGGATGAAGACTTTAGAAAGGGTAACAGGATGAAACTAAAATACAATATCTATGTGAGATAGTCGATCCATTGCCCTTTAAATGTCAGACATCATTCACTTTCTATATCAAAGTAAAGCGACACTTTCTCCGATCCTAATGCTGCATACAAGAACATTACAAACTTATAAAGCATATAAGTGAAAATCGATCATCAAGTTAATGTACATGGTCTGTATTGCAATGCAGTTTTAGTTCTGGTTAGATATAGGGGGAACATAGTCAACATACAATGACATTATCTTGATACTGGATCACCTTTGAATCCGATCCCCTTGTGCGTGTGTGTGTGCGTGTGTGTGCGCACACAGATAAGACCACCGCAGATAGATCCCCTTGTGCATGTTTGCGTGTGTTTTCAACTTTTCATTCCATACTCTCATGTAGTAGTATAGAGTAGGGGTCTGCAAGTTTAGAGGGCGTCATTGGCCGATTCAGCTAAGACCACCGCGGCACTGCAAGACCTTCCTAGCTCAAATTTATGCAGAATCTGTCTTTTATGGTCAATTTTGTGCTAGGACACAGCTCAGTTGCTATCAAAATGAAGGTGAAGCACTCACCAGCAATCCAGCATGCTTCTAGTTGGTCAGTGATTTCAAGTTTCAACTACACAAAGAAGAAGGGCCTAACTATAAACATGAATTAGGCCTGCCAATTTGGGCTGCTATACAAGAGACCCATGTCCAACGGTTTTGGACTTTCGAGAGTTTGATTTTCAACAGTGTTTCCATTTTCTTTATGGTTCTTGTTTCTTTGGAAAGTGTACCGACATTTGTTGTTTACTTGGTTTGATGCATTCGTTTTCTTCTGCTCGAGTAGAATCCTAGGTGTATAAACCTGAGATTCATAATTTTGGCCTTTTGAGTAAGTTCAATTTTCCAAGCTGTGAACTGGTGAACTTCTTGGATGCTTATAACTTTATAGTAGGATATATTTCTGGAAACTAGTCAAGTAAAAACACCTGCAAGCTGTGAAGTTCTTGTGAAGTTCTCTGCTAATTATTTAAAGTAATTGTTCTTCATGTAATTTAGTATGCAACCTGACCTGTCATTGGTTTAAACAAGGATTAAATAGCTAGGAGGCAATTGCAATTAACTTGTTGGGGTCGTATGATCATCATCAGGCATGATATATATAGAGCTGACTAATTGATCATTGCTGAAAGCCATAATTCCACCGTTTCCACCAACTCAACTACATAACAAAATATATTTTTTTATAGTTGTTATAACAGCGGAATATTATAATGTTTAAATTTATTTTTCATTAATAAATTTTTGTCAATTGATTAAAAAAAAAATCAGAATAATATCTGGTAAACCAGGAACGAGCACAATATCCCTAATTTCATGCTTCTGATTCTGATCTCTGGGACTTGTTCCTCCCCTCACAGGTCATATATAACCACCACCATGCCAGTAGTAGTTGCTACCAATATTGTTTATAAATATAGTTCATGCTGATATCGATTACACAGCTCAGGCTTAAGGGATATGATTCAGGGATCGGAATCAGGGTTGGCATCAATGCATCGATCATATATATGACAACAACCACGAGAGGAGCTAGAAGATGAGACTCTTTCAAATCAACTCCACAAACTAAGCGGAAACACGATACGTCACTCTCTGTGTATGAAGACGTAAGCTGACTTGCGTAGGTGTAACCCAGAACAGTGAGACCTAGAGTTTTCTTCAACTACAACTACAGCCATTTCTGGGATTAGTTTAGTATACTAGACATCAGCTACCATTTTTTTTTATGTAATCAAATTTAGTTAAATCTAGTGATAAATACAAACAATTCCGGCCGGTACTAAAATAAAACATGTATATATGATGTATATCCTTATCTTTACCTACTCTCAGAATAAGGTATATCAATCCCAAAGACGGAGGAGGATAGAAGAGGCTAAGAGGGCTGTAGCCCAGGAGACTTCTTCTATCTTGTCTAATTTTATAAGTACAATAGACTAAACTTCACTTAGTTGTATTGTATTAACCCAGTGTACATCAGATTGAAATAATTAGCCCAGACTAAAATTTAATCGTAGTTCCGTCCCATTCAATCCCACAGTAAAGTATAAACAATCTAGCTCAAGTTGTTTGTGATCATATTTAAGTATCATCCTAAGCTTTTCGTGGCAATACACTCCTCCATCTAAGCATCCAACACGCGCATGCCATAATTCACATTCATAAAAAACATAAAGTCAAAACTCAAATACACTAACCCCTTTGACAAACAATGTCATATGTTTTTCTTCCAATGTCCTCGTCTCTTTAGTTTACTTGTTTTGGTTAGTCTAATTTCCTCAAATTTTACTTTAAGGTATATTCTTCCATCATAAGTTTTAAAATTTCAACATATATGGCGTAACACTTTATCAGATAAGTTATTTTATATTTCCGGTTCAATAAAATAATAATTATGTCAATCTATTTACCTATCTATCTATCGATTCAAATATTCCAAAATGATCAAATGAAATGAAAAGGTAAAAGATAAAAAAATTACCTAGCCTCCTTTGGATGATGAAAACACAAAAGGATGATGTTTAACAGAGTAATTGTAATAATTTAGCGCCATAAAGCGGGACTAGTCAAACAAACAGCTCACACAGCCTAAAAGACCAAGATTACCCGACTAATCTCGTTAAACGTGCTTCACAAGCTCAACCTCATAAACCTTCCCAAAGTCCACTCACTTCAAACCTTCCTCTTCTCCCTCAAACTCTCTCCGATCCAAAACCCCATGTCCCCTAAAACAACACAGTTACACAAAAATTGAAGAAGAAGAAAATTAACCCGGTTAGTGTTTGATGGGTGGTAATGGAAAGCACAGGTGGAAGATCTCCTTCTACCGCTCCAACTCCTCCGCCGCCGCAAAGCAACCTCCCAAGGAGTTCATCTGCCCCATTTCCGGGTCATTAATGTCCGACCCGGTCATCGTCGCCTCGGGTCAGACATTCGAGCGCCGCTCCGTCCAAGTCTGCCGCGAATTCGGCTACGCCCCGGAGCTCCCCGACGGGACCCGACCAGATTTCTCCAACCTAATCCCCAACATGGCCCTCAAGACCACCATCCTCAATTGGTGCGACCACAACCACTCCGACCACCCCCAGCCGCCGGACTTGGCCGCCGTCGAGAAGAACGTCCAAACGCTCATGGAGGAGAGCAGAGTCGAAACCGGAATTAGGGTTTCGGAGAGGGAGCTGCTTAAGGGAGTGGCGGAGCGGCCGCCGGTTATGTTCTCCCACGCCAACACCGAGCTAGGCCGTAACCGCGTCGATCATTTCTACTCCAGCTCGTCGGAAGAGTCCGTCGTCGTCGCCTCCGCCGCCGGCAGTCCCTACACTCCTCTCCCTTTCGCCACTCGGCCGTCTTGTTACTCTTCTACTTCATCTGAAATTGTCGAACTCGAAACTCTAAATCTCAATTTGAATTCCGAAGATTCCGGATTGATTAATCCGAGTCCGGAGGAGGAGGAAATGATGAAGAAGCTGAGTAGTGGCGTCATAGTCGAGCAAGAAGAGGCGGTTATTTCGCTGAGGAGGCTGACTAGGACTAAAGAGGATCTCCGGGTTTCTATCTGCACGCCGCGGCTGCTCTCCGCCGTAAAAGCCCTGATCGTCTCCCGCTACAGCACCGTCCAAGTCAACGCCGTGGCCTCGCTGGTCAACCTCTCGCTGGAGAAGCCGAACAAGGTGAAGATCGTGCGGTCAGGATTCATCCCGCCGCTCGTAGACGTGTTGAAAAGTGGGTCCAGCGAGTCGCAGGAGCACGCCGCCGGCGCGCTGTTCAGTCTAGCTTTGGAAGAAGACAACAAAATGGCCATCGGCGTACTCGGCGCGCTGCCGCCGCTGATGCACGCCCTGATAAGGGCCGAGAGTGAGCGCACGCGCCACGACTCGGCCCTGGCTCTCTACCACTTAACGTTGGTAGAGAGCAACCGAGTTAAGCTCGTGAAGCTTAACTCGGTGCCGACGCTTCTGGCGCTGTCGAAGGCGCCGGGGTCGGCGGGGAGGGTGTTGTTGATTCTCTGTAATCTCGCGATCTGCGGCGAGGGGAGGTCGGCGATGCTGGACGCGAACGCGGTGGAGTGTTTGGTGGGAATGCTGCGGCGGAACGAGTTGGAGTCGGAGTCGACGCGCGAAAACTGCGTGGCGGCTCTGTACGCGCTGAGCCACGGGTCGATGAGGTTCCGGGGGCTGGCGAGGGAGGCGAAGGCGGTGGAGGTGTTGAGTGAGATTGAGAAGAGAGGGAGCGAGAGGGCGAGGGAGAAGGCCAGAAGGCTGTTGGTGATCTTGAGAGGCGGCGGCGGAGGGAGGCCGGAGGAGGGTGTGTTGGATTGGGAGGGGGTTTTGGATTCGGGTACTGGAGTTGGGCTGGGTGGGACCCGGTACAGAGTTGGGCCGGGTAGAAGCTTGCATGCTGCCAACTCAACTACTTTTTAGTGTTTTATTTTTGGAAGGAAAAAAAAAAGTTTTTTATTTTTTTTTGGGGTTAGGTGTAGGGTTGTAAATTATTGTTTCAGTGATTGAAATGGAAATTAATATAATGGAAATGTGATATTTGGTGCTGAGTATTGGGTGGGGGGATGTTCTTTGCTTTTGTTCTTTATCTTTTTTGTGCTTTTTGGATTAGTGTTTGTAATTAGGGGGTTCAAGGAATTTAGGATGCAAATTATGCATGTAAATGGTTCCAAAAGATTGATTGGATAAGGCCCTAAGGGACAATTTGGAATATATATATGTGATTTTGTTTATATATAGTAACTCCTAAGTTCGTCTCCGACAGTTGGTGCTCAAATGTGACGAGATTATATATTATAAGATTACATATAGTTTGATTCGAAAGACAAAAGTTAGTAGCCTTGGATTCTATGATTTCCTAATAGAATTATCTTAATTCTTGAGGTCACACATTGTTATTCTCACTCGAATTAACAACCAACCTGGCAAATATAAGAATTCTTGAATTAAATTGGGAACGAATTCTGAGACCTCCTTTATATATTCGATCACCACCTTGTTCAACTTTATGCTTTACACAAGAACCTTTCCTGCTTATCACCATGCAATGGAAAAGAGAAGTGTAAGATTGGGTAAAATGAAAGCACTTGTACAAAAGAGTGACACAAGTTGCGACTCAGTTCAATTGAAAGCTTTGAGAGGATGATGTTGTTGTTGCTGGTGTCTATGTTGGGTCTCTGGTTTTATATTGGCCTCTTGTTTTGGGATGTTGGTAGATGCCCTAACTACTTTACTTAGTTCCTACAAGCTCAGCCATTTCTGGGTTTTTATACAAGTGCTTTTGAACTTTTGGTTTTGGCCTTATCAGGCACTCATGCTCATTAGATTGCTTAACCATGAAATAAGCTTTCAGTATTATAATCCCAGAAGTCCATAACCCAATATGTTCTTAAAGAAATTTTGGGGAGTATCTCTGTTAGGGAGTTGTTAAACTATGATTGAGAGCTTTCTTAACCCAATGTGTTTGTCAAAGAATCATATAGTCAAACTAGGAACATCTCTGTTAGTTTTGTTTGATTCACTGTAAACAAGACCAGCACATAGTCAAGCTACGTTTGTTTCGGAGCTTTGACACTAAAGAATTCAAAACAAAAATGTAGATTTGCCGTGATCTTTCCCTCTCTCTCAGTCAATATGATGGAATTTAATATCACTCTAGAAGGTTAAGGGTGACATTTTTTTGGGTCAAGAGTGTGTACCTGATAATCTACCTCAGATGTAATTAAACTATATTGTTCAAATGCCCTAAATGTCAATGCCAATAAGAATCCCACAAACAGGAGAGTGTAGTAGTGAAACTTTTATATTTTTCCTCCGCTATATATTAATATGACAAATCTACACTTCAAGAAATTTTTAAATAAAAACATGTAGGAGTATTAAATACACATTCAAAACAAAATTGAACTGTTAGCTTATTCAATAGAATTCATAGAGATATTGTTACCTAGACCATCAATATCTCACAAAAAACGTCTATTTGGCATAATTACAAGATTGAGAAGCACAGTAAAACTAGGCGGGCACCAAGTATAAAATAATTTTAATGTGTGAGATTTGAAATCTCATTGCATATGTAGGAGTAGAAAATGCAAAATGTATATCAAAGTTAAAATCACACTATATGGGTGTAGAAAACACAAAACTTACATCTGTATACAACAACACAAGGACTAAATGACAATTACTAGAGTCCTGGCCTGTCATATATACTCAAATTAACACAAGATTATCATTCCTAGTTAGTGATTATTATTGCTAACCAGCCCAATGAAATGAGTCCGATTTAGTCCAACTGACTCAGAGCTCTATCGCCTGAAAACAGATCCCCAAGCCGGAGCTACCACAACCACAATGCCGGGAAGCAGCAAAAGAAAACAGCAGGGAGAGGTTGACCAATAGACCACATTTCATATCATACTATCCGATAGAGTTTCTCCATGTTTCTCAATCTTCAGCTTCTTATATTTTGTTTTCTACCCTTCTCTTGTTTCTTGCCTAAAGTAAAGCGTTGACGATCATGAGGAGTTTGTTCTAAATTTTGCAGATGCTGTATGGGGAATTGGCACAAGTTGAGAGACTGATGGTACCAAAGGCAGCAACACCAAAGCAAGCTAGCAATGCATCTAGAAGGCGATATTTCTTCATTCCGTGCGGGCACAAGGGTGAGGTGCTCAGTCGAGATGGAAACCTAAGTCCCCGCACGGAATATGAACTAGGAGGGAGTAAGGCTGCGTGTTTGTTACGTGCATAATACTTGGATCAGAGTCTAGATCAAATCGTCTTCTGAAGCTAATGGGATTCATAGTGTTTTAGTTAGCCTGTGAACTTGGGTAGCTTTGTCGTCCCACATCGGAAATGTGCTCGAGTTCTCCATGATTTTATAAACCTTTGAAACTTAGTAGATGTATAACCACTGGACAAAGCGATCAGGCTGTGATTTTTGAAATAAAATTGGGCTCAGGGAAGTCCCCGGGCCACTATCTGCAGAGATGCAGGCCTGGAAACAAGTAAACTCTGCTGAGTTGGAGCCCCCTAGGCTGAGACACGTGTGGAGCCTTTATGGGCGTCAACCCAGAGTATCTTGGCCGACTTGTAATTCTCTTGGACTACCAGGACGGGGCTTATGCTTCAGTGGTGTCATTTTTTTGACTAGGCCCAAGCCCACCACATGCTCCCACCGTTTCGTCGCGTATGTAGTATGTACTTGTCGAAGAGAATGATAGCAGTCAATTGAAATCGTATGCACAAATGTTATGAATAGTGATAAGAATTCAACTGACATCTGCCGTTGGATCAAGCAAACTTCAATCTAAGGGCTGAGATATATAGATAAAATTATTATGTCTTCTATTTATTTAACCATTTTCAATTACTTTCTTTCATTCTTACCTTCAATAAAATACGGAAAACACTTGTGTCCATACCAGTATGGACGTGTGCGTCCACTCTCTCTATTTTGCATATCTTGGGCAATGTAATTAACGATCTTAACCGTTTAAAAATTAAATTAATCAATAAAGATCACTTCTGTAAAAAATGAATATAAACAAATATCGTTTGCTTAACCGATTGTATTAAACAACTGGACGACTGATCATGAAACTACCAACTTTCACTATAATTGTACATTTGTTTGATGCGAACAAATGAGCAAATGATTTAGGTTTATTCCAAATTTTTGCATAGATGAATATTATTGATTAATTCAACTTTTGAACAGTTAAGATCGTTAATTACATTGTTATAGATATGTAAATTAGAGAGAGTATTGACGCACACATTCATACTGGTATGGAGACAAGTATTTTCTATAAAATACCCATGTCTAGGTTAGTAGAGTAGCAAATTCATGATTAACATGAACTTCCATTGAGATAGAGAAGCAAAAGGGCAAGAGATAGAGCATGTATATCTTGATCAACCAACATTCATTGGAGCCGCTGAAATACCAAACTTAGAGTCAAAATAATTCAAATTTCTGATACAAGCAGAAAGATTACAATTTTGGATTATGAAAAGGTGATTAAAAATTGAAGATTTTCGACGAAAGAATTGTAGAGTTCCTGGGTGGAAAACTAGGTACCTGGAAGTGAGAAGAGAAGATATTAGTTTTAGGATTTTAGATTCTCCACTTGATAATCAAGGTTATCTATTTGATCAAAGTTGTCCAAGTATGATATTTACATTTTTGACAACTCAATTACAGTTATCACAGCAAGTGTTGTCATAAGTCGTAATTGTAGTTCTACCAAGTGTAATTTATTATTCTGACCATATTAATTACATATTTTTGAACGATGTTACTTATTAAGAATTAATTTGTTGTAGATATGGTAAATTTTAATTTTAAAATTGACACATGTCGATATTTAATTGGGTAACGTGTTAATCTATTTAATAGATTTCCACTATATTATTAAAAGAAATTAAAAAAATAAGGGTATTGCATACCTCAAGGTATTTTAGACGACCACATCAAATTTATTAAAAACAAATCATATTTATTGAACGTTTCCAACTAAATCAAATTAATTGAAAACAAATCCACTACGAGAGAGGGATAGTTCTCTCTCTCTTTTTCATTGCTACCAAAATCAAGAACAAATTTTCTTTAGCATGTGCATTCACAGTGTCCTGCTACACATATCTCAGGGTTGCACCCTTTTGGGCAAGCGTTTCTGCAGTTCGAACTAGAAACACAACTACCGATAGCATCTGGAGTTGTTGCGATCTTATTAGAAACCAAATATGTTGTGATTCCATTAGCGTTCGATACTGGCAAACCTACACCCAATGATAATTTAATATATCAATAATATTTTTTAAGTAAAATACACATAGTCAGCATATTGAATGTAATCAAAGTTGACAATATACATCTACATTCTAACTATTATATGAATCCTTATTTTCTAAATTTGATATATTAAATTTGACTCATTTATAATCATCTACTGTACATACTATTTTATAATTGAAGACCACTGAAAGCAAGCAATCATCATAATATGCACATTAACTGATTATGATTTCCATTTTTATATGACTGGCTTGCAAAACCATGTCAATTGTAGTGATTTATCTAGTGATTATTGGGGTACTTGGTTGATTTTAATCTAAAATTTTAATGAAATGTCAATGAAAATATTGTGATTTTATACATGGATTATGTAGGTACCGTAAATTTAAGTTTTTAAACATCAAAGGTATATTTGATAATTTTTCAGTCTTAAAAACCAACAATTAATTTAATTAACATAAAATATTCAAGAATGTAGATATATGTATGTGTGAGAAATTAAAAGAGGCGATTACTTACAACAAACAATGAACAGGAGAGCCATGATCAGGAAGAAAATTGATCTTAGTGCTGAGTTTTCCATTCGATAGAACAACTATTTGACAAAGTATCGCTATAATCTATGTTGTACATCAAGTATTTGGAGCATGAACCACATTTATACTAGTGCGCAATCTATGTTTACCCTTCAACGCCTTAAATTTGGTAAACCAGTAAAGCTAATTAGTATTCGATTATCAATTAACCGTTCACAATAACTATTTTTTCCTTTTATGGAAAAAAACCTTCTACCCTAAAGTCAAAGGATCGATCACTATTAGTTAAATAGATTTGGAAAACAATAAAGCCAATTAGTATGTAATTGTCAATTGATCATTCACTTACATTTTTGTCATTTAAAAAAAACAAATAAAAAAAAACCTTCTATCCTATTTCGTGAATACGTAATTCCTATTTCGTAAACCAATAAAGCTAATTAGTATTTGATTATCAATTAACCGTTCACAATAACTATTTTTTCCTTTTATGGAAAAAAACCTTCTATCCTAAAGTCAAAGGATCGATCACTATTAGTTAAATAGATTTGGAAAACAATAAAGTCAGTTAGTATGTAGTTGTCAATTGATCATTCACTTACATTTTTGTCATTTAAAAAAAAACAAATAAAAAAAAACCTTCTATCCTATTTCGTTAATACTTAATTCCTATTTCCTTCTTAAACGAAAACCTTCTAATTAATGAATATTAATGAAATAGTCATTATCACAAATTAGTTCTATCATTAAACGTTTCCTTAACTAAATATAATTCTTTTTACATGCATTTTACCATAACCACAACAATTAGTATAGAAAATAGGGAATATTTGTTTTAGATGTAGTAACTACTCCACGTAACTTGTAATTACTATTTTTTGGACTAATTTATAAATATTACTACGTTATGCTATCAAATTGGTAAACCATTATGTTTTGACTAAAAGCACGTATGTCTTCATCGGAGTTGTTTTTAATGTTAATTTAGTAATTATATTTAAACAACTTAATTTACTGCAAACTGAAACAATTGATGTAAAAATAATGTTTACAAAACCAAATTATCTAACCTTGATTGAGATCTGAAACTGAGAATATTAGTTTCTGAACTCAATCATGAAAACCCATACACCAAATTAAGCATCTAAGGGGATTGATTTTCCTATCTCGGATCGCTGAAAATTGACGCAAAATCGTTGTGATTCTCGAGCCAATCATCGCCGTCCGAGACCTATTGATAATCCACCGCCAGGAAAACATCGACACTGAGGAGAATGATAGAAGAGGTCTTCTGGGTTTTGGGTTTCTAAAGAATATATGTAGGGAGAAACGTTAAGCAAGGAGAGAGAAGATAAAAGGATATAATAGTCGTTTAGCATTACCCGACAACTTTGGTAAACGAAAGCTGAACCCTATTTTGAGAGCAATATTTTAATTTATTTTTTATTTTATTTAAACTTTGTCCTTGATAACTAAAACCTTATCTATGGTTTTAATTATAGCAGATACCCTTATTCACTTAAGAGTGATGCTAGGGATATTAAATTTTTATACA
Organism: Potentilla sterilis; assembly: GCA_963682095.1. Taxonomy (NCBI): domain Eukaryota; kingdom Viridiplantae; phylum Streptophyta; class Magnoliopsida; order Rosales; family Rosaceae; genus Potentilla; species Potentilla sterilis. Next base: position 49,566,481 of record OY821760.1, read on the forward strand.
AAATTGATTATGGCTGATACCCTTAATCTCTTAATAGTAGTATATATGAGATTTTTCCAATAAAACAATAATAATGTTTAATTATCAAAATTAGAAATATTCTTTCCATTTTAAAAAAAAAATCTCAATAATATGGTACAGTAGTATAAATCTCGTTTGTTTCCCATCATTTTTAGATGTACTGCATTTCAATTGAAAATGTTTGCTCTTAGATCAATTTTGTCGAGAGAAGTTTTATATACACTCCCTCAATTTCTTAACACACACCCTTTTATTCTTTTTGTCATCAAACGTCCATCTATACCCTTCCTCATTAATAATAATATAAAAAAATAAGAATTATATGTTTAATATGTCAAAGGCTAAATTATCTCCTCGTCTTCATGATGAGATTCAAATATGATTTTAAATGTCAATGACCAATTCTTTCATATAAGAACTAAGAAACAACCATATTTTTTGAAGAAGAAGGCATTTGCCAATATATATTACTCATGCCAAGATGACCATTTCAGGATAGGACAAGGCTTCATGGTGTGAACACCATAGTGATACATAGGATAGACAAACTATGTTCGAAACTACCGCCCATATGAACACCACAAGGTGCTAAAATCCTAAAACATGGATAACAAACTAAATAAATAAAGCGAAAAAGATAGGGTCGGGACATGCCCAACATCAAGTTAGGACGAAGCCCAACTTACTGTTGAGACAAGCCCAACCATCATCCTACAAAGTAGGGACTACCAAGGAAATTATTAAAGCTAGAAAATAAAAGAAACTAATTAAAATAAATGTCCAGACCACCCAGACAGCCCGCTAAAGCCCAACACAAGGCCCAACTCTTTACAATTAGATAACAGTTTTTATTAACACGACAATATATTTCTAAAAGAGCACGTGCGATTGTAGCCTCCGGCAACAAGAGATTGTAGTGAGCCATTTGTACTGTCAAACTTTTTTATGTCAACCATATGTATGTAGTTAAATCAGTCTCGTTCACCTGGTCAGCTACGGATCATGTCATCTGCCGTTGGATCAAGCAAACTTCAATCTAAGGGCTGAGATATTTAGATAAAATTATTATGTTTTCTATTTATTTAACCATTTTCAATTAATTATTATCTTCAATAAAATACCCAAGTCCTCTCTTACTTTCATCTCGATACCTAACAAATTTGCAGAAACCAATTCTCTTCCAAGTTAGTAGAGTAGCAAATTCATGGTTAACATGAACTTCTATTGAGATAGAGAAGCAAAAGGGTATGAGAGCAGGTATATCATGATGAACCAACATTCATTGGAACCGCCGAAATACCAAATTTAGAGCCAAAATAATTCAAATTTCTGATACGAGCAGAAAGATTACATCTTTGGAGTATAAAAAGGTGATTAAAAATTGGAGATTTTCGACGAAAGAATTGCAGAGTTATTGGGAGAAAAACTGGGTACCTGAAAGTGAGAAGAGAAGATGTTGGTTTTAGGATTTTAAAATTGGCGGTAATCATTTGAGATTGGATAACATTGAATAACATTGCAGCGCCTACATAATACACTCATCACTCTTATCTTTTAGTCTCACTCTTATCTTTTAGTTTTCTCCAATACCTTACAAGTGAGTAAATACTAACTAAAGCTACTTAGCAATTATCAAATCAAGGTTTATTTCTGTTCATATCAACTGTTTATATCAAAGGTAAAATCACACTGTAATGACTATATATGATGTGTAGAAAAACACAAATTCTATCTTAAAACAACACAAGGACTAAATGACAATTACAAGTGCGCTAAACTCAAATTCACATGAGATTAGTGAGTGATAATTGACCAGCCCAATGAAATAAGTCCGACTCGACCCAACTTAATAATTTAGAACCCACCCAGGGCGGAGCAACCACAACAACAATGCCGAAAAGCCGCAAAAGAAAGCAGCCGGTGGAGATTACCCACAACCCGAAACCTCCAACCAAAACACCCAAAACGGCCAAAGAACCCTTAAAGGATCCATACCCGAATCACACCCGACCCACCCGAGAAGAATGTGTCTCCGTCCGAGACGACCTCATGGCCCTCCACGGCTTCCCCCAAGAGTTTGCAAAGTACCGAGAACAGCGGATGAGTTCTCAAGCATCCAACGACCCCGACATTGCCATCGGTTCAGAGCCGTCGGATGAAAAAGAGAGTGTCTTGGATGGTTTAGTGAGAACTCTGTTGTCTCAGAATACAACGGAAGCAAATTCACTCAAGGCTTTTGCTTCTCTCAAGTCAGCTTTTCCAACTTGGGAAGAGGTAAACTTCTGAGCTTTAGTGGGTTTTGATGCATTTGGAATATTAACGTAGTGGACTTGCATTAGATTGGTTTTGAATTGCATGGTTTTGTTTTGTGATCAAGGTTTTGGCTGCGGATTTACAAAGCTTGGAGAGTGCAATAAGATGTGGTGGGTTAGCTAAGACCAAAGCTTCTTGTATTAACAACATGCTGAGTTGTTTACTGGAGAAGAAGGAAAAGCTTTGCTTGGAGTACTTGCGAGATTTGTCGGTTGATGAAATTAAGGCTGAGCTCTCTCATTTCAAAGGAATAGGTCCAAAAACGGTAAATCTTTATTAGTAATGTTGAGCTGCTTTGCTTGAGATGTTATACACTGTTACTGTGCCTTATTTATTTTTTACTGTGTGTTCTTTGAGATGATTAAAATTTGGGAATTGGATGATAGGTGGCATGTGTTTTAATGTTTCAACTTCAGCAAGATGATTTTCCTGTGGACACCCATGTGAGTAGTTATAGTATGAATTGTATGATGGTTCAAGTGGTTTATGAGTAGTCGTCGTGCACTTATTTGGACTCATTGGAGTGGTTATGCAGGTGTTTGAGATTGCAAAGTCTATGGCTTGGGTTCCTGTTGGAGCAGACAGGAACAAGACATACCTTCATCTTAACCAATGGATACCGGACGAGCTTAAATTTGATCTGAACTGCCTTCTGTATACACATGGTAAGCTCTGCCGCAAATGCATCAAGAAAGGAGGTAGCACTGGCAAGCAACAAGAAAAGAAATCCGAGGATAGTATTTCCTGTCCTTTGTTACGTTACTGTAAGTAAGATGTCTCCCTTAAGGTGGAAAGAGATGAGCATGTTCGTTTTAAGCAAGTAGAGATTATGGTTGATCTGTAAAAGGTGATGTTCGGGTTCCAACTTCATATATGTATGCAATCTGCAATGAAAATGTTTAATCAGCAGAAGTACATATTAGACCAGTCATTAGCCATAATGCTTTCTACAAGCGAATGGGTAGAAACAGTTCTGTTATCTCAGTAAATTATGGAGGCTAATCAACTTTTACATATGTTAATATTTGGTTGCAGCATAAAGTATTGAATTGCATTGCATTGTATCCAAAAGTAATGCTGAGATACATTTAAACAATTACAATCATGAATATATCATCACTTCAAGCATGTGAAACCATGAAGTTATTTTTCTTGTGCTTCCTTTTCTAAGCGCTAATGGAGTTGAACGCATCACAGCGGCGCCTCACCTCTCCTTTACGCCCGGTCTTGATTTCATGAATACTAACCTTCTCCATGGCATGAGCAAAAGCTTTGAAGAATGCTGCCTGGTTTGTAGAGTAGAGCTCAACCAAAGGCCTTGTTCTTTGGTCCTTAACCAGAGCATTGTCTGAAGACAGGAGCCCCAGCCCCCTCTTAAGATTCTGATAGTAGACGTTATCAAACTTGCCTGGTGTGATTACATCGTTGAAGGCAGACATGGTTGTGTCTGTTGTGTAATTGGCACAAGTCCTCTTCAATCCTTCGGCCAACTTTGGGTGGAGCTCTGGATCCGTTGGTGTGGTTTTGCTGTAATGGAATAGTCGGTCTGTGAATTCCTTGCAGTGAGAGAACCCGATTGTGTGTGCACCGGTCAAAGCAACCATTTCTTCCACTGTAAACCCTTTAACAGCAAAGAGGTTGATGATGGAATCCATAGTTTGGTTAGCTCTGGCTAGATTCCCCTCCACCCTTGTAGCTTTGGAAACAAGTCCATCTTTGCGTCCCAATCGCACTTTGTAGTACGGACCACCGGCCATCGTCACAAGGTCTCGTGTTGCTTCTGCGAGAATGTCAGCACATGACACAATGCCGGGGCAGGTGAGCTCAAGGGTTGTCTTGGCGCGAGTCACAAGGTCAAAGGCATCTCCTGAGAGGGAGTGGTTTATCTCAGCATCGCGCTCTGCCACATTGAAATGGTTTGAGGCGATGAGTATTGATGCATCACAGCCCTCCACCATGCAGTCGTGGAAGAAGACGCGGAGAGTGCCTGCTGCTGTGGTAGGTTGCGCAGATTGCTTCAGTGTTACCGTCTCCCGGACGATTCTCTGAAAGTCGGGGCATGTATTCTTGTAGTAATCCACAGTGAGTTTAGATTCGGTGATGGAGATGGAGAGCAAAAGAAGGAGAAGTATAGGAAGAGCCATTGTTTATAACGAGGAAAGCTGAGCAAGCTTGTTGAGACACTAAGACCTGCTTTGCTTTTTCCTCTCGAGTTTGAGATGTCCTGCTTAAATGGAACAGGGCTAGAGCTCCTCCTTTTGTATATGGATTTGAACAATTTGAAAGGTGCTGATGTTTTGGATGGAAGATTGAGAGAGGTTTTAGGGAAGCTCTGCGTTTGTTAATAACAGCTACAAATCCTACAATAGATAGTGAGAAGGTTGAGAGAAACAGAGTTGGTTGATGGCGTTGGCTACGTTTTCAACCCTTCATTCTCAACAGATATGGTGTTCCCCTTGAACATAAGAAAATATACCAGTATTAGCAAAACAGACTATCTGTTAGCCGCCTGTGTTCCTTTTTGCCTTGGTTCTATAATTTCATTAATTTGAGACGCATATTTTTCACTTTGAAAGTTTGAATAACGCCCATCTGGAATGTTTTTTTACAGCTCCTGTGACTGAGATCTAGAAGGAAATTAGAAGCAGATCACATCAAACATTTTGACTTCAGTATTCATCTATATGAATTTGCTTTTAGATATCGTGTGTCAACTCTAATCGGTTAACCATCCCTTCATAGGTCAAATGCTTCATCAATCATAGGGAACAAGAAGAATAGGCATTAGCAGCCTCAATATCTTTTTCTCCAAAGCCATCATAATGATGAAGAGTAAGAAACGAACTTACAAATATATCAAAGGAAAATGATAAGGAAAATTAATTAGGGCCTCGTTGAGGTCTTAAATTTGTGGCCACAATCTTAAGTGGCATGTTATGTCACCTATACACATCACTCATTGAGGCCCTATATCGTGCCCTATATCAAACTAACATTAACATCATCATTCATTTTCTTTTCTTTTACAGTTAGAGAATAATTAACTTTACTCATCGACATGTTGCAACTAATGTTGTAACATGCATGTCATGACATTTATTTCGATCAAAAACCCTGATAAGCAAATATTATCACAAAAATGTGGATGCATGTATGAATCTGATGGAGAAGGAAAACCAATATTAGTCTCATCTCGCATCGTTCACAAACTTAAACCAATATAATTATACCCATACATCTCATTCATAAATCTCATCATCACATATCCCACCACCTCATAAGTTTTCTTTCTCATCGATTATGAGAACAACAATAAAATTAAAGAGAATTTTAGAAAAAAAATAATTAAAAAATGTTCTTTTCTCTCTTCAATCCCCGATATGTCGACAGTCTAAGAGGAAATGCGATCGTTAAACGTATCACACCGGCGTCTCACCTCTCCGTTCTTCCTTGTCTTGACTCCAAAGAAGCTGAGCTTCTCCATGACCTTAGCGAAGTCATCGAAGAAAGCTTGCTGGTTGGTAGCGTACAACTCCACCAAGGGCTTGGTCCTCGGGTCCTTCATCAAAGCCGTGTCGGAGGCCAATAGCCCTAGCCTTCTCTTCAGGTTCTGGTAGTACATGTTGTCGAACTTGCCTGGTGAGATCACGTCGTTGAATGCTGCCATGGATGTGTCCTTAGTGTAGTTGGCGCAGGTAATCTTCAAACCCTCGGCCAACTTTGGGTGCATGTCGGGATCGGTTGGGGTGGTTGCGTTATAGTGGAATAATCTGTCGCTAAATTCCTTGCAGTGAGCGAATCCGATGGTGTGGGCGCCGAGTAGCGCCACCATCTCCTGGACGGTGAAGCCTTTGGATTCGAAGTACTTGATAATTTCGTCCATGGTTTGGTTAGTCCTTGGGAGGTTGGGGTACACGTTCGCGGCCTTGGATACGTGTCCGTCTAAACGTCCCAGCTTGACCTTGTAGAAAGGCCCGCCGACCATGGTCACGAGATCACGTGTGCTCTCGGCCAAGATGTCGGAGCATGAGACCACGCCCGGGCAGGTGAGCTCGAGCTGGGTCTTGGCCTTGATGACCACGTCAAATGCATCGCCCGAGAGGGACAGGTTTTCTTCTGCGTCTCTCTCGGCTATGTTGACGTGGTTGGAGTTGATGAAAATAGAGGCGTCGCAACCCTCGACCATGCAGTCATGGAAGAAGAGGCGGAGGGTGCCAGCAGCGGTGACTGGCTTCTCAGTCTGCTTCACGTGCACGGTTTCCCGGACTATTTTCTGGAAGTCCGGGCATGTTTTCGTGTAGTAATCTTCAGTGAGCACCGGAGGCCGCGCCTTTGCGGAGGATAGTGTCAGGGGAAAGACAATGTAGAGGATGAGAAGCGCAGGGAGAGCTGCTGCCATTGCCATGACAATAATGCGAGGAAGATCAGGTTTTGATTAGACCTAATTCTTCCTCGGTTTCGATTGTTGTTCTTTTTATCTTCCTCAAAAGTGGAGCTAGATTGTAGCTCCTTAGGCAATGGACAGGAAAAGATATCTCCAAGTATGTATATGGATCATGTTGGCGAGCATGGGGTTCCTAGTTGTGGATGGGAGGGTTTGTAGGGGAGCATTTGATGTGTTGTTGATACAACCAACCGTACACGAAGTGTTGTCCTTTTTAGAGTGATGGCTATTTTTTGCATTGTTTTATTTTGGTGTGTTATTTTTGCATGAATTCATATGTAGCGACAACATCGTTGGACCAGAGAGGAGGAGATGGAGTTAATGATCTCAAATGCCCGATTGACAATTCATTTGATGAATCTCACATCTGCATACATTTCCATGAAAAAAAGGGATGGAACTTGGTCACTTGGACTCTATGGTAGGGCGTTTTAACATATGTAGGGCATTCATATCTTTCTTCTTTATTAAAATATCAACTATGGTAGTATGAAAGGCAATTTATATTCGTAAACTAATTCATACTAATGGGTTATGTCAAAATACCTATTTGTCGAGATCACTCGAACAAAATCGGGGCGAGCTTCAAATCATATTATTTAAAAATGACATGACATAATTTTTTAATTAATGACGTGTCTAGGTGACATGACACGCCACCTAGAAATTCATGACATTAGTGAGGCCTCTTCCTTTAGCCAACCATGTTACACTTTTTCCTTTTCTTTTGGGATTATTTGAGTTTATAACGAGAGAACATTTATGTTCACCTATTGGAATACAAACGCAGAGTTCGAGGGAATTCAAAAGTAAAATTGAGTTCTCCATTTTAACAGACTTTCCAGGTTTGTATTTAGGGTGGAGGCTCTGATTGGTCAGGACAACACTTGAGCTTATGTGTGACTCTTTTACTGGTTTCTTTGTATTCACCAATCCACTTGAGGCGCTTCTCTTTCTCACTCCTTTGTCTCTCTCACTCAAAATCCCAATTAAACCATCGAACAATTCTCAATTGAGCTTCTGCAATGTGGCCGCGCAAATCTGTGACATGGGTTCTACTCTTCTTGCTCATATTCTTCAACTTATCGACTTCCCAATCCGATCCTCGCTGGGCAGCTAAGAAGAGACGCCTCAGAAATAAAGTCCGTACCATGTAAAGTCCCTAATTCACTTCTTCACCAAACTGAGATTTCTTTATTTCTGGTTGGTCAATTCTTCATTGCTTGCCGAATTAGCTTAATGGGTATTCATAATTGAGCTAAAGATTGAAACTTTATGTGTAATTGGAGATGTGACAAAGTGGGGATGAAATTGTTTTGGGTGGACTTGATGTGTGGTGATTCATTTGGCTGATCAAATACTGATGAGAATATAAAGTTGGGATCTTGAAGTATTGGAGTTTGGGGAATTGTGACATTCTCAGCTATTTGGTTTAGTTAGTATTGATGATATGGCTATAGATGAATGTCTTTTAGTACAATGTATGTGTTCTCTAGCTGAAACAATTGTCTTAGTGTTCAAGGTTTCAACTTTTAACTGGAAAGTTGCTTTTTTGGTTCCAGGTTTTATCATGCATATGACAACTACATGATCCATGCGTTTCCGGTTAGTTTGTCTCCTTAGTTGTTGTTGCAGACTATATACTGTTGTTGCGTGATGTTGAAACTGTTGCATTGTTTTGCAGCATGATGAGCTAAAGCCTCTTAGTAAAAGTTTCACCGACTCTCTTAGTGAACTTGGAAACTTGAAGGTAATTATACATGTGCTGATGAAGTTAATTGTGATTAGTTGCTAGAGTAAATCGTAGTGTTTTTTTTCCCAGTAACTATAGGTCGGCTGATAAAATGAATTATGATTAGTTGCAAGAGTGAGTTGAAGTGTCTGTTTTCCCTTTTTCAGCTTGAACACCTTCCACAAGACTATAATGGATCTGCTCTTACACTTATAGATTCATTGTCCAGGTGAGTTGTGAACTTAAAATAGGTTATGTGCTCACACTACAGTTCTGTACTTGAAATCTATGCTCTGAGTAATTGGAATATATGCTCAACTCTTTTGCTTACTTTATGCCAATTGATGTAATTTCTGGCTCACATTCTGATGTATAATTTTTCTCTGTCAGCCTTGTCATTATGGGTAACAACACTGAATTTCAAAAAGCAGTTGTTTGGCTTTCTGAAAATTTGACTTTCGATGTCGATGCAAGGGTAAATCTTTTTGAGGTACCTCTTGAAAACCTTTTGTACAAAGTTAACTTGGCTGGGTTATATTGTCAGTAACTTATATAATTGACTTTTTTTAATGAAACATTTCCACTTGATTGCTATTCTGTAGTGCAACATAAGAGTGCTCGGAGGACTTGTTTCTGCTCATCTGCTTGCGACTGATTCTACAGACAGGTTGGGTCAAGGAGTTTACAAGAATCAGCTGCTTACTTTGGCCGAGGATTTAGGGAAGCGCTTTCTTCCGGCATTCAACACACCCACTGGGTTGCCGTATGCATGGATTAACTTAAAGGTAGCACCTGAGGCATGCTTAGTTCTAATTTCAAGTTTCATTTTGATGTGGGATGTATGCATGATATGGTCTTGTATATCATTAGTACCAATCCAAAGATAGACAATAGTTATATGTTTCAAAATTTAATTATTCACTTTCCAAGTTTCAAAATATATGAAAATGGTCTGGTGGTTTTGTTTGTAAGAAGGATATATGACTCTGCATCAGTGCGAAATTCTGTGGACAGTATGGAGTGGTGGAGAATGAGACTACTGAAACCAGCACTTCAGGGTGTGGTGAGGGGCTCTCCTTTGCAGTGTTGAGATGAGGTTATCAGTAAATGTGCCTCTTTGAATCATCTGATTTTCTGTATGAATTTAGGTTCTCTAATTCTGGAAATGGGAGCATTATCTCGATTGACTGGAGACCCCAAATACGAATATGTAGCTTTACGTTCTCTTCGTAAATTATGGAGCATGCGGAGTTCTTTGAATTTACTTGGTACGACACTGGATGTATCAACTGGGGAATGGATTGAATTTTCATCTGGGATTGGGGCTGGTAGGTTTTCTCATGGATTTGAAATCTTTAATGTTTGTGTATGTCCCTTAGTTCATTTGGTTTCCCAAATAGGGAGTGACCAGCATTTCATTCTGATGTCTCTCAATGGTGTATTGCTGCATTGCAGACCATTAATCTATATTCTTGATTGCATATGAAATGCATAGATTCTGATGTTGTGTTTCTTCATTTAGGGGTTGATTCATTTTATGAGTATCTGTACAAGGCCCACATTCTTTTCGGAAAGGAAGAGTTTTGGAGAATGTTTCATTCTGCTTATATTGCTGTGCAGAAGTATTTTAGACATGGTTCATGGTGCTTTTGTAACTTCACCCTATTAAGTGCCTTTCATGAACTCGTATTGGTATGTAAGAGTTTAAATCTAGATGGGGGTGATTAAATCTTGTTTCTTTAATTAGGTACCATGAAGCTGATATGAGGACAGGAAAAGCAACTTATTGGCAACTTACAAGCCTTCAAGCATTTTGGCCTGGCCTACAGGCAAGGGTTTTAAACATTTTCATTGTGGTAGATGATAATTTCAACCTGAGAAAAAGCTTACTAATCTTTAGATGTGAACTATATAGGTTCTTGTTGGGGACATTGCAGCTGCGAACACATCCCACCGTGAGTTCTTCTATGTATGGAATAAATTTGGAGTACTACCAGAGAGGTATTCTGATAATATGGAATTGTTGTTCATATACTTGCTACTCTTGCATGCTGTTGTGATTGATGGCTTTTCGAAAGTTTCGATAGTTTGTTTCAATTGTTGCAGTATTTTTTTCGTGAGTATAAAAAGAGAAAATGTCTAACATGAACTGTATGATGATATAGGTATTTGTTGGACCATCAAATGTTACATCCTACAGAAAAATATTATCCTCTGCGCCCTGAATTTGCTGAGTCAACATTCTATTTGTACCAGGCAACCAAAGGTCCGATTGTCTATTTGTGTTTATAAGTAATCTTCATTTTCACCCGGTATTTAATATGCACACCTCTTCATGCATGAAAATTTCTAAAGTTAAAATCAGGTCATCTTACATAAGCTTTCACCTGCAATAGATATAACAGCTCTTAATCTGCACTACTCCTTCGCTGATACTCAGACCTTGGTGTTGTGCTTTGCGATTATTTTTTAGTGTTAATCTCATAATTGCATGTTATCAGATCCATGGTACATAGAAGTAGGCGAGTCGATTGTGAATTCTCTGAACTTATACACGAAAGTGGATGGAGGTTTCGCTAGCATTAGAGATGTCACAACTATGCAGCTGGAAGATCATCAGCATAGTTTCTTCCTTGCTGAGACGTAAGAGTTGTTTTCTGTACTACAAAGAATACTGTCTCAGCCCTAAATTGTTGAAATTCAACATGTATCTGAAATACTTTGTGTTTTATGTAGGTGCATGTATCTTTATCTTCTGTTCGACGATTCATTTTTGGTTGACCGAAATTACGTTTTCACAACCGAAGGTCATCCCCTTCCAGTGTTAAGTAGTTGGCAGGATAGGCTTCCAGAAGCTTACTTCCAAACCAACTGGACTTCTCTCAAGGTCTTGCTTCTACCAAATTACATACCTGATTTTCTTTTAAAACAGTTGCTTACTTTAACAGTATGGCATAGCGGTACATGATCTTTTGCACTTGTGCAGACCGAAAGGGAAGTGAGACTAACAAGTGCAATGTCCAAACAAGTATGCCCTTCTATGTCATTGAACTCATGGGAATGTACCGGCCAACAAATCAAGAGTGCTTGCCACATCCCTGATGTTCATAGAGACCACCGCTGTTTAACAGATGACGAATGTGGGGTCGACTCAACTAACTGCAGAAGAAGATCATGTAGCATGGCAGGCTACTGCGGGCTATGGCTGTTCATCTGAGTCCCTCACAGGAACCATAAGTCTTTCTGGTCGACAATAAGTGTAAACTTGCAGTGTAATCTAATACCTCGGCGATACATTACAAAGAAGAGAGAAAGGACTCGGAGAAATACATGGATCAGAAGTGAATATCACAGTTTACTCTTTAGATTCTTGAGCAATGTACCAAGTAGGGAACACAATACTGGTTGCTGATATGCACAAAATGATTCCTACATTCTTTTGTTGATGAAGGTGTTTCACTAATCTGTCATTCGATAACATTTGGAGTGCATTTTACAACTGGATCATTTCACTTTTACATGAAACAGTAACTTTGTAAACTGTAAAAGAAAATTTTATAAGGACGTTGGATTACAAGTTGTCTGTGTATATCCCTCAGCAGTCATGTCACTCATGTGTTCTTTGGACATCTTCAGAGGACAACATGCAGAATCGAAGTGGCAGCAGGCTCGTGAGGCACACGTGACGCAGGTCAGGCCCAACTGGTCCCGGGAGGTGAAAGACACCAGAGAGAAGATGGGCCCAGTTATCTTAAATGCTAACCACACCCAATGGGCCACCTGAACAGCTACTTAAACCTTTTAACCCACAGGTGAAAAACCCAACTTCTATGACTGAATGACCACATTGTCCCCGTAGTTTCCAGATTTTATCAACAAGACAAAGGGCATTCTGGACTTTGTCTATAAAGAAAACAAGCCCCCATCCGAGAATAGAAGGCTACAACATCATATTCTTTGAAGGACTAATTGTACAAGAACGTAATGGAGAGGAAGATTCCTGGAAATGGGACTAGGAAGTATCTTCTGAAATGTGACATAATTCTTGTAGGGAACGATAAATACATGTGCTATGCATATAAGAGGTCATTTTCGTGTAACGAAGTTGTATGTGACCCATTTCTTTCTCCATCGATGAGGGTTGAAATTCATTAACATGATACAAGACAATGACATTAAAGAGGGATAAATGGGGTCTTATGACAAGTGTATGGGTCTTACACACTAGTAGGTCTAGTCTCAACACTTTGGCTAATCAACATAGCCTTAGTTTTGTATTGAGGTAAAAAAACTCAAATATGAAAAAATTGTGTTTTAAATAAGCAACATGTCACCTGTTTTTTAAAATCGTGATTTTTTCAACTAAATTTTATAAACAAACACCAAATAAAAAACTTAACAAACACATAATCAACTCATAATGATAATTATAAGTGACTATTTACTCCAAAACGCAATACCAAACTAAGCCATAATTGAACATCTCATTAGCGAGTGCATGATTATTTATTAAATCGTCACGCGTGCATGATACACACTCACTCTAAACCCTAGTCAAAACCGTTCCTAATTTTATAATAATTTTGGGTAGGTCTTTTTTTTTTTCTTCTAATGGGATAAGATAACAATAAAGAAGGAAATCCATGTAAGAAAAAGGGTGGACCCCAAACACGATCTCAACGCGGCTTGAGTAGGACCCACGCGCCATATCTCGCTGCCTTAGTTCTTCTGAGGAACACTGAGGAGCCTGGTAGTAGAAGAAAAGGAGCAGCAAAAACCAAAAACCAATCAAAGAGATGAGAGTTTGGTTCAGGTCGAACTGTCCCAGAAGCATCGCAGACGGGTCCAAATTGGTCTGATGACAGAGAAGAGGTAACATAATACACTAGTTTGGAGTTTTCCCATTCATTGTTTTTTTGTTGATTATTAATCTGTTGTTTTTGGGGTATTTATATGTGGGGAATGTTTTTGCATTATTGCCACCATTGCATGTTGGTGATTTTTGGTTGTTGCTGTTTCTCTTTGTTCAGTGTTATAATCGCCGCTAGTGAAAAGTTGGGGTGGTGTTGCTGCTGCTGCTGGGGTGAGTGAGAATGTCGCAGAAGAGACACCAAGATGATGGCAAGGCTCATCGATCAGAAGGGTCAGGGAATCCGGAGGATAAGCGTCGGAGGACTACTTTTCAAAAGTATGAATATATAATTCTTTAGTTTGTTGGTGAAATGATTTGGGTTTTGTTTCTTGAATCTTGTACTTGTACTCTTCTTTGAATTAAAGTTGGAATGTTGGGTAGAGTTTCTTTGGAAAGGTTGAGTCTTGGAGACATTTGATGATATTGTATTTGTCTATGTGAATTCTTGTTACTGTTGTTCTATTAATGTGGGATTGTTCAATTTCGGTAGTTAGATGTGAGTGCATTTGGCACAAGATAATGGAAAACAAATGTAATTATAATTGAAAAATTAGTCTTTTATGTGTAGAATGAAAAAAGAGAAAGAAGGTGCAAAGCATATAAATGATGACCATTATAACTGAGTGTGCATCAGTTGAAATTTTGATTTTGACGTCTGGAGTGAAGTCGATTATGCAATGTTAAGTTAACATATAAACTCTGCTATGTTTTTAAAAAATCTGATTTATAGCTTTCACATTTGTTTTGTTCTAATTTAAAATTACCATTCTACTTTCAGTGTGGTTTCGGAGATAATGAAGTTGCACACCGTCCAGCATTTGCTGGAGCCAATTCTTGAGCCTTTGATTCGCAGAGTGGTACGCATTTTCTTTAAGGATTTTGTTTTTCCTTATGATGTTTTGATGGTGGATTTAGTATATGTTCTAACATTGGAGCTTAAATTATGTACATCTTTGTTGTACTGCTGTTCAATTTGAAAATCAAATTGATATATACGCCAGAGGTCACATATGATTATGCATGTGAACTTGATAAGTACATGAATAAGCTAAAACAAATGAAAGAATCTGAACCATCTCGTCAACTTGGGTTAATCAAGAGCATAATATCATCTAACAATTTTTAAATGGGAATGTGTTGCATTTATTTTGGAGCTCTATGTTGTTGATTTTCCACATGGTGGATCATATCATGCCTCTTCTTACTTTTGGTGTTGCTGCTTTGATGGATGGTTTGAAGCTAGTTCTTACTTTTTTCAGGTCAGAGAGGAAGTAGAATCAGCCCTAAGGAAACATTTGAACAATATGAAACAGTAAGTAATTAATTTAAAGCTTGGTAGAGGAAATTCCTTAGGAGTGAAACCTCTCAAGTTTTCATGCTTAGAAATCATAAGAGAGAACTCAGAGAAGTGATGCATCTTTGCATTTTTGTTCAGGAATTGTGAGAAAGACACTCAACCTGTTGAATCAAGAATCTTAAAGCTACAGTTCTTGAACAGTCTGTCTCTTCCGGTATTTACTGGAGCTCGGATTGAAGGAGAAGAGAGTTCCAGTATCCAAGTAGCTTTGGTGGATTGCTTTACTGGCCAAATAGTTGAGTCTGGCCCAGAATCCTCAGCTAAGGTGGAAATAGTTGTTCTTGAGGGTGATTTTGATGGTGAGGAGGGTGACAATTGGACCCCCGAAGAGTTCAAAAATAACATTGTAAGAGAGAGGGAAGGCAAGAAACCTCTTCTAACAGGGGAAGCAGCCATCAATCTTAATGATGGGGTTGGTTCTGTGAGTGAGATTTCTTTTACAGATAACTCAAGCTGGACGAGGAGCCGTAGGTTCAGGTTAGGAGCCAGAGTTGTAGATAATTTTGATGGAACTAGAATAAGAGAAGCAAAGACAGAATCCTTTATTGTCAGGGATCACCGTGGAGAATGTGAGTACTTCTCGTACTTGTCATTGTACATGCATTTGTTTCTTTTACCCTTTATTATGGAATGGAATGTTCACTTGATCTCATTTTGATTCATTACATCAATCATTAGTATCCTTCTGATTATCATTCATCGCTTATGGTCTTTACGTGTAAGATCAGTTAACTGTGCATACATAATACTTAACCTGAGTTACTCCTTGTTCTTTTGCAGTGTACAAGAAGCACCACCCTCCATCCCTGCTTGATGAAGTATGGCGACTAGAAAAGATTGGAAAGGACGGAGCTTTCCATAAGCGTTTGACTCGGGAAAACATCCGCACTGTGAAGGATTTCCTCACCCTACTCTCCATAAACCCTCCAAGGCTCCGCCATGTAATTAAATTGACTATTTAATTTATCTTTTGTATTAGCTTGATGATTTCTTGCTAGAAGTTTTGGTATCATCTCATGCATTTACACATTCATTTCTTATAGGACTATGTCCTGGATGAATTATTTGTCTCAACGGTAAGTTTATTAACATTTGTTTTCGTCTATTACTATGCAGATCCTTGGCACAGGTATGTCTACTAAGATGTGGGAAGTCACAGTGGAGCATGCTCAAACATGTACACCGGATAAAAGCATATTCTTGTACTACTCGCCCGGTTCACAACAGAGAACTGGTGTGGTCTTCAACGTTGTAGGACAAGTAATGTACCTACTCTTGGAATGCGAATATGTTCCTGTGAGTAAGCTTTCTGAAACACAAAAGGTAATCCACTTATCGCCTTATTTTCTTTCGTTTTCTTTATGTTCCGATTTCTTCCTCTTAGTCCTGTCTGTTTCTCATGATCAATTTTTTTATTTTTTTTCTTCAGGTTGATGCTCAGAACTTGGTACTTGCTGCTTTTGAACACTGGGGAGAAGTTGTCTCATTTGATGATGAAGCTTCTCTTTTGGGTGGGGGCTCGTCCAATGTCGCAAATGTTATTCAGACATCAAGCTCACCAAGAGGAGATGATTTTAATGGAAGCAAGTTTATGGCTGCTCAAAAAATTGGTGGATTTGATTACACACAGCCAGCCGCCTCTTCTCCTGATATCATATCATCGATCTATTCTGTGGGGGGCACAAGTGGCTTGGATGATTATGCCTTGCACAACATTGATGGTATGAGTCTTAGATATGACCAGACTTTAACCTTCCCAGGTCAAGTTGGGACTTCCTTGATCTGCGACCCAGATTCAATAGCTCATGCATTTTGTGATGACGATCATCTACAGTTTTTTGATACTGATCTTCAGTCCCAGAACATGCTTCCAGAATCACCAGCTGATCTACAAAGCGCTGTAGATGGCTTCTTGTCGGCACAACGTTCTACTGCTGCTGTTGCCGCTATAGATAAGGCTCAGAGGAGATGGACGAAGCTATTCAGTGTCCTCAAGTGGTTCTCACTTCGGAGGAGTCTGCGGAACCGGGTTCGAGACATTCCAAGATACTAGTAAAAATATACAAAGTGTTCACTCAAAATTCCTAGTGTTTGAAGCTGCCCGAAGAATGTTTAGGGTGCAGGTGTAGGGTGTGAAGGCCAGAATTGGAGGCTATCTTAGATGTACATACATCTGGTAGTTTAGTTTGCAAGTGTCTGAGTTCTGCTGCGTGAGGTTAATATGTATGGGAAACAACTTGGCTAACCAAGGCTTGTTAGCTAGAGCTAACACTAGCCAGTAACGAGACGACATGTGGCATTTACATGGGTATAAAGGACATTTGTAGGAGCTGAGTGAGTATTTACATTATTATTTAATTCATTTTAAAGGTCACGTGTCGTCTCGTTACTGGCTAGTGTTAGCTCTAGCTAACAAGCCTTGGTTAGCCAAGTTTTTTCCATGTGTAAATACCTAGATGCGTTTCCACAGCTGTGTTTGAGGTTGAGGTTAATAGGCAAAGCTCAGAGAGGAAGCAATTGATGCTGGAAAAATAATTTTGTAATAAAAACATTTGCTTAAGTAAAGGTTTATCCTTTTTCCTAGAGGAGTGATTTGTTTATTTATTTTTTTAATTATTAAGGAAAACCCCACGATTTTTGTTGTAATTTGAGATTATAAAAGAGAGTCCTGGTGTATGCAATCTGTGTTGTTGATCAATATTAAAAGGTCATACTTCGGTGTTATAAGTTTCTTGTACAACAAGTTTCTTCTCTGAAAGAATCTTCAAACTCAACTCAATGGTTGCAACCACAAAAGAAAAACCAGGAAAAATTTCCTGGCTGAGCGAGGATTTACTTGGCCTGATACTTAACAGGGTCAAGAAAACAAAGGATAGAAGATCGCTCTCCAAGGTGTGCAAGCAGTGGTCTAAACTTGAAAGTCTAAGAAAACAAAGGATAGAAGATCGTTCTCCAAGGTGTGTAAGGTGTTCGTCGCTTCGCGTTTCTGGTTACAATCACGGTTTTGCCTTTGATGCACTGACTAGATTCTCAAACTCGGTCAGTTTGGAAATATCTTGGCCAAAGACAGGTACCAACTTTAAATTAATAGGTCAAACATGTCCCAGATTAGAGTTCATCAAGATCACCACATATGGAATGAGTTGTGATGGTGATTTAGGGGTAAAAGGTTTACTAGCTTTAGGGACTGGCTGTCCCAAACTGTCCCAAGTTGTGCTTAATGGATCAGATGCGGCGAGGGATGCTGGAGTTGTTGCCCTTTTACTTTCAGCTCATAGCTTGAAGGCTTTGGTTTTGGAATCAAATCAACGTATTTCAGATGAAGCCCTCAGAGAAATCGGGTCATCTTCCATCAGCATTTTGGAGTTGAGAACTTGTGCTCACATTACGGATGTGGGATTGGGTTTCTTGGCAAACGGGTCTACTTCCAAAACACTCAAGAAGTTGGTGCTGTATAATTGCCAGGGAATCACCAATGCTGGGGTCGAGGAATTGCGAAAAATGTGTTGCTTAGAGCACTTGGATTTGTCTTTAAATGGATATAGAATTACTGATATTGGAGCTGTGAAGATCTTTTCTATTAAAACCCTCAAGGAATTGAAATTGATTCATCTTAAGCACGTCTCAGACCTTACCATGTTTGTCCTAGCCGAGCATTGCGGCAACTTAGAAATACTTGATGTAAGCTGTACCCGGGTTTCTGGAGCTGGCATTAGAGCTTTTTCCACTCACAAGTGCTTGAAACGCCTTGTATTGCTAGGTTTATGGAATTTTGATCTTTCTGATGTGGAAAATATAGCTTGTGGATGCCCTTCATTGGAGTCTAAATCTGTTGTGGTGGAATCAAGTTTGATGGAAGGTTGGAGGAGTTATTTAAGAGGGGTGCATGAGAGAACCTCTCAAGTTCTCCTTTCCTCTAAGGGATATGTCTAGCAAAATGCATTTTGTTGTCTGTGAAGATAGTAAAGCAGGAAGTCGTGCATGTTTAGTATAGTAAAGCAGACTATTTTTATTTGCTTGTTTCCAAAGAATATCTCTAATGCTTTGTATTTGCGATTTAGTACTTGCCTTATGTATAGAAAACATGATCCAGTCATCTGAATTTGGAGACCAGCAAGGAATAGTATGATTCTTACACGTCGTTTCAAAGCAGAGAGCAACTCCCCATTCTGTTCTATAACCCTGCACTTGATGCACGTCCCCCACTATTTCATGTGGCTTATATACTTGACTTAGTAGATGTGAATGGAAGCAACCAAAAGCCGGTACTTTCAACGTCCTGATTACTGCAGTTATTTTGGTAGTATACAATCAATTTTGTCACCACATACTTCTCCCTGCATCAAATACATAATCCCCTCATGTATTAGCAGTTTAGCACCATATGGGGTCAAATAAATCTAATCAATCACACAAAGAATTAGATAGCAACTGTCTGCTTATGGTTTTAAAGCCTTAAAGCTGTTAAAGGCCAGTTGCTAACCTTGTTCTTCCTCCGCAATTCCAAAACCTCTTGTAAAGGTGGTCGGCCTAAAACCAAAACAGGTTATTGTCATGGCATCATATAAAATTTTATAGCAATGTATTCATTGGTCATGTAAAGACAGTAGATTGTTTTAGAATTCATTTGGTACCATGTGATAAAATTACCTGTGATTTGGAGACGATATTTAGCCCAAACACTATAAACAGCACCTGCTATTGTTCCAATCTGCAGATAAAATGCTTTCCCTTAGCCCCTAGATATAGATAACGAGATAGACGAACTGTTGCAGACTAACTGCAGGTACATTAGAATAAACACATGATTCTCACTGTTCGCGTCGGTTTTTACACCTGTCGAACTATCAACACGTGGGGGTGGCGGACGTAGGTTTCAGTCCTGGTGCGTTGTGCGTGAGCGTGCCAGTACCTTTGGGTTAGGTACAACCTTGGTGCGGACGACCTCTGGCGAGCGAATCACCCTTGGCGAGCGGATGACTCTGGCGAGCGAATCACCCTTGGCGAGCGGATGACTCTGGCGAGCGTGTTCGTCTGCTCCCTGCTACCTGACTTCTCGATCAAGCGACTGTACGCGGGCGTTGACAAACCGGCGTAAGGGCTCGAACAAGACCTAAGTAAACAATTACTAGGATTTTTCCTCAACCTTTCGGTAGATTGAGATATCTTACTTCGATCCTGAGATGCAAAGCAGAGCTATATATCAAGACCGCGGATGGCGTTCGTCCAACCTTTTAGCAGATTGGGAAAGACTGTTACCGGGGTAACGACTCGATTTGTCACAAGGTGTGACGACTGGACTCGATTTGTCTCAGCGACGCTTCGACACGAACGCAAGTCACTTTCGACAACAACGGCAGATTTACGGCGACCAGATGTGGTGGGCGTAGGTTTGCGGCTAGGTTGGAAGAGTGTCAATTGCAGTTGGTGGAAGGCTGTTCGCAAGAGAGAATGCTCCGGAGAGGCTTGCAAGATTTGCAGGGCAAAAGCTTGTAGTTGTATGGTGTTGAACCCTTTTTACGTTGTCCTAGAGTTCTTTATATAGTGATCTCAAAACCCCAAATACGTATGCAACAGGTATATAGATTCTGATATCAAATAGAATTGTATTTGTTAAATCAACTCCAAGTCAGACTTGAAGAAGGACTTCGAATCCTTTCTCTAACCGGAAATCGACTAAATACAATTAGATTATCCGTTAATGGACAACCCTACGGGCTTCGGCCCAATGTATCGGTTAAATGTTAATTTAGGCCCAAACATTGCCCCCCAGCCTTCAAGATTAAAAGCCCATTGAAATCGAAGAAGGTTGAAAAAGCCCACGCGGATTTGTTTAAAAATCTGACGAACACGTCGTTCCCTCTAACTGATGCAACTTTACCAAATTGAGCTCAAGCGACTGTTCAATAAACCCTAAATCGCTTCAAATCGTACCGATTCAGAAATCCAGAGACCCCTTTTCAGATTCTATAAAGCCACAACCTGAGAATCGTGAGAACCCATCCGAAACCCCAAACCAATCGTCATGGCATTAGAGATCAAACACACCGAAGCGATTCGCGGCAAGGAAAGAATTCAAAGGGCCGTCTTCGAAATCGGAAGTCCCTGCTGCACCTCCTTAATTTCTCGAGACGATTACAACCGTGCCGGACTGGGCCCAAAGCAACGAGAAGTCACTACCGAAGGCATTTCTTCGATTATGGATTACTGCCGTCCGCCTCCAATAGCCTTCCGCGAACAGGACATCACCCTTCAGAAATGTTCGAACCACTTCGAAACCCCCATCACCACTGGTTGCTGGCCACTACCAACCTCAGAGATGATCAGGTGGTACAAAGCCAGGCAACACCTAGATGCCCTGAGATGGAACCGCGCTGGGATCACAGAAATTCTGGAGCTCTGTTTCAGCTTAAATCAGAAAGGTGGAAATCGATGCGTTTTCTTGCCCCTAGTAAGCTTCTGGAACTCATCCTCCAACACTTTTGACTTTCGCTTTGGTCAAGCTAGCATTACTCTCCTAGACTTATATGCTGGGCTAGGATTTCCTCTGAGTAATAAGCCCTTCGACGCGGATAATTATCCCCAAGACCAGTTCCCATCCTCCGTTATGTACATCACTGGCTCCTACAGCTATCAAGCTTGGATGACTGAATTCAGTCATAGGAATGATGACATCGGAGGAATTTGCTTCCTTGATTTTTGGCTGAACAAGTTCATCTTCTGCTCAACCGCCGCCAAGATGTCAAGAATCTACAGAAGGATGGCAGAGATTATTTACGCCCATCAAGAGATAGGCCTTGGGCAGATAGTTCTAGCCCACCTATATCGGGGACTGCACACCCTCACCATGAATCCCTTCAACTTCACTGTGCCCGGCCCACTTTGGATTTTAGACATCTGGGCGAATATGTATTTTCCGGGACTCGCCGCAGAACCAAGAGACATTGGAGAGAACAGAATCGCAGGCGCAGCATACGTTGGTCAAGAACCAATGTATGGGCAAGGCTACGCTGCGTGCTTCGATATCATCTTCCAGACAGATGCACCCGGCTTCTATTCCGAAGCTCAGATGCTGCTCACCCGCAAGCACCCTCATGCTTTGAAGACCGGCTTCCTCCCCTCAGCGGACCAAAGCAAGGCAGGGAAAGACCTCTTCCTCCAATGCATATCAATGGCAGACCTTCCGCTTCTGACCTCAAACAGAGGTAGTGAAGGCTCAGAGGTGTACGCCCCACATCTGTTTGCTCGCCAATTCGGCTTTACGCAACATGCCCCCTATCCGCCAATCCAAAGCTGTAACGTCTTCTCAGCCTGGCGACCAAGCAAGAGTACTCCTGCGACCCCCAACATTCCGTGTTCCTCCTGCCTTCGAACGGCCACCTTTCCAACTCCAGACGAATGCATAGAACTGGTGATCTCCCAAGCAGCCACTGCTGAATATGACAATTGGTGGCACCGGCTTTGTGGGAAGGACTTCCAGATAAAGGAAGGATCAGTCTACTACTTCGGCAAGGTATTCAGAAGACACCGCGATTGTCTTACTGACAATGACAAGGTGGCGCTCGATGGTGGTCCTTTGCACCCTGAATTGCCGACTGAAGAAACTCAGGTAACTACTCGCTACGTTACAACTTACCCTGATTTTGGATAAGTATTAGGAAAACCACTAACTGATTTTTATGTTGCAGATTGTTTCAAAGAAAGTGCTTCCTGATGACAGGAAAAGGAAAGCCCTTGCGACTCCTCCAACAGCAACCAGGAGCAAGAAAAGAGTGAAATCGCCTCCTCCTGTGGTCGAAGAAGAAGATGATGATAATATGCCAGTAAGTCTTTAATAAATTGCCTGAATATCTGTCATCCGCCAACTCTATTTTAGATCAGATTATAACCCTAACGCAGTTGGCGAATTTTCTTCCACAGGGGCTTAGATTGAGACGGAGGGGAGGCGCAACTTCTAGCACCACTCCCACCATGCCGAAACCGATCGAGATCTCTTCTGGTGAGTTCTCCAGCTCCACTAGTTCACCTTCGGGTAGTCCTGAGCCTGGAATAAGAGTTCCAGAGACTTGGGACGAAGTTTCATCCGCCTGGCGAGAATATACAATCCGCCTTGATTACTATAGACGAAAACTCCCTATTGATGCAACTCCGCTAAACTGGCTTCCTGCTGAAACAGGTACAATCTGCACTCCCCGGGCCGCTGCTCCACTCTCAACTTCCCATACTCCACTGACCAGTTCAGTCCCCTCCTCAGAGAAAGTCATGGAGGGAACCTCATCCGCCAGCGCCTCAACTGCACTAACAACTGTGGCAAGCATGTCAAGGATGACACCCCCAAACCCATTCCCTGGACCAGAAGATATCGGGGGACCTGTAGAGGAATATCTGGAAGAAAACCCGGATGTAGTGATAGACGCCAGCCGCTACCAAGACATGCCCCCAGCCTCACCTCAAGGCGAACCTGTTGAGGCCAACAATCCCATAACTGGGGTCACGGCCGATACCTCTTCTGAATTAGAGGTACCTTTCTAACAACCTTTAATCCATTCATTTTTAGATTGTTATTATGTTAATCCTTCTTACACCTGCATTCTTTTACAGGCAACAGAAACTCCGATCCAGCCTGAGAGTATTGGCGAGCAGAGCATGGTCCTGTTCTGCCCCCAGCCGGATGTCCAAGAAAAAGGGTCTTCTGCCCCCCTTTCTCCTCAAGCCAACACTACTGGTACCCAGACCATTCCACCGCTGAGTGATGATCCGCTACTGCAGCCACCAATCCCCCAACAAGATGGAGCTGAACTGCAAGAAGCCTGGGACCTTTTCAGCCGGCTCTACCAAGAAGATCTCACAAATGCAGGAGTTCGTGAGAAGATCCACATTGCGCTGCAGACCGTGGAGAGTCAACTTCAGTCCTTGCCTGCCGAGGCTCAAAGTAAGATAAGGGAAGTTCTGGACGTCTTCCCTGGCCTCCTCGCGACCTTCCAAGACAAGGCGAATGAGATTCCCAAACAGGAAGCTGCTGCCAAGGAAAGAAATTTGCTCCTGTCTCAGGCCGTAGATTCCTACTCCTCGCTGATACATTCCGTGGAACAAGAGGACGAAGTAGAACTCAAGCGCTTGAGACAAGAAAGGGAACACATTGACCGGAAGATAGCTCTGGTAAAGGAGAGACAGCAAAGTCGTCTGGATGCAGCATCCGAACGAAGGACTCAGCTCGCCAAGCTTAAGAACGAAACAGAGCAAGGTCAGAAAAACACCCTGAAATCCAAGTCTGACCTCCAACGCATGAAGGCTAAGCTCGCTAGACTAGGCCTTAAGATATTTGAATTCTCTTCTATGCCCCCCGAGTAACTTGGGCTTTGTTTTGTATCCATTTTTGATAATATTGGATAAGTGTTTAACAAACACAACCCATATGCGAGGCCCAAACCTGACTGGCTCGTTTATCACAGCCTTAATTAGTCTTTATCTGCAACTGTCAATTTCCAAGATACGGTCAACAGTCAAACTGACATTCAAAGCTTGTAATTCCCCGTGCTCGCGAGCGGTTGAAAATCATAAACTTCTTCATTATTTCGACGGGAGTGATGATGTGAAACCCTAATTAATCCCAGCCGTTAGATTTCACTTGCTACTCGCTATAAAATGAAGCCCCTAGCATCAAAACCAAAACTCATCTTCTGCTTACCATTCAACATGTCTATCTTAGTCTTTAGTTTCTCTACTAAGCCTCTATGGCTTCCTGAGTCTTTTCCTCCAGATCATATGGAGATGTTTGTCAAAACACCTTAAGTCGCATAGTCTGGTATTAAATATGTTCTAAGTCGCATAGTCTGGTATTATGCCCCTTAAAGAACATGGAATATGGATAGAATCTCCAAAAGAAGGAGCTCTTCTATTGTTCTCCAGGGTATAATAGCTGCTGGTGACTTAGAACCCATTCGCCATCATGGCTGTCACTCTCCTTCTGCGATCTTTCAGACTCCTGTTAGTGATCAGAGGTGACCGTCGGTTGGCATCCACATCCTCATCCCTTAGCTCTTCTTTCAATCCCCAAGGCCTTCCCTTTGAGGTAAGGTTCCAAATAAAGGTATTGGTGGATGAAGAAACTTACGGGACGGTGAAAGCGATGAGGATCGGAGCAGGAGATCGGAGGAGGAACGATACACGTCCACCCCCAAAAGAATCTGTGAAACAGATCCTCTTCTCTCTTTCGTTCAAGAAGTTTAAAAGTATAGGATTTCACATAATTTTGTACTTGTAAAGCTCTTGACCGCAAAGTCATTCTTGAAATAGGATCAATAAATTTAGATCTTATTGACCTTGTTGATAATGAACAAAAAATTTGCTGTTTTCCATGTTGAATGAACGAGAAATTGTTGAAGCCGAAAATTGTTGACAACCATAAGCATTGATTCTCAATTCGACTAAGTAAACAAACCCTAAACAGATTCATAACAAAAGAAAGCGAACTACGAAACTAATGAACCTTGAACAGATTCATAGTCTAAAGAAAGCAAACTACGAAACTAATGAACCTTGAACAGATTCATAGTCTAAAGAAAGCAAACTACGAAACTAATGAACCTTGAACAGATTCATAGCCTATATTGCTGTTCATATTATTGGTGATAGCGAACCACTAACAGACTTCATCGCCAAATCATCTATGACCAGTATCCCGTGTATTGCCCCCCCTAGTA
This sequence comes from Potentilla sterilis, assembly GCA_963682095.1. Classification (NCBI taxonomy): domain Eukaryota; kingdom Viridiplantae; phylum Streptophyta; class Magnoliopsida; order Rosales; family Rosaceae; genus Potentilla; species Potentilla sterilis. The sequence continues at coordinate 49,591,963 of OY821760.1, forward strand.
ACCTTAGGCTGAGGCGAAGTAAACCGCCAAAGCCAAGGGGACTAAGGTAAAGTGTTAGTGTCTCCAAAGAAGGTTTTTTAAGTTGAAGGTTGCCCCCCGGCCTCGACCGGAGCGAGTGGCTCTTCATATTCCCATACGCTAGGGAAGTACTTCTTAAGGTGGCGTCCATTAATGGGGCTACGATGGACCTCACCCTCCAAATCTCTGAGTTGATAAGCACCTTTGCCAATAATTCGATCAATGACAAAGGGGCCCTCCCATTTAGGAGACCATTTGCCACGTCCAGTGTCTCGTTCGCCAAAGGGAAGCATGGCCTTCCAGACCAAATCGCCTTCACCAAAAGATTTACCCTTGGTACGCTTGTCGTAAGCTCTGGCGATCTTTTTCTTTTCCAATACGATGTTCTGTAAAGCATCTAAGCGCTGCTCATCGAGGTTCTCATGCTCCTGAAACATTGCCTGAACGTAGTCATCTCCGATTAATTGATGCTGCTCGCGAACTCGGAGGGAACGGACAGTGATTTCCAAAGGAAGAACAGCATCATGGCCAAACATCAAGGCATACGGAGTAGTGCCTGTAGGAGTGCGTTTGGACGTACGATATGCCCAAAGAGTATTGTCCAACTCCGTGTGCCAAGACCGAGGATTGTCCTCCAGCATCCTTTTGATGATAGAAATAATCACCTTATTGCTAGCCTCAGCTTGACCATTCGACTGAGCGTAGTACGGCGAAGAGTGTAAAAACTGAATGCCATACTCTCGAATGAATGTCTGCGTACTCTCCGCCATGAACGCTGCCCCCCTGTCCGCCACAATACATTCAGGAATGCCATAACGGCAAATAATGTTCTGAAATATAAAGCGAATGACTGTCGCTGCGTCACAATTTCGGACAGGGATGGCTTCCACCCATTTGGTGAAGAAATCTGTGCCAACCAGTAAGTACTTATGTTGGAGAGACGAGTTCGGATGGATTTCCCCAACAAAATCAAGTGCCCAACCCCTGGCTGGCCAAGGTTTGATGATAGGCTGCATTGGGATATTAGGAATCCGTTGGACCGGTCCATGAATCTGGCAATCAACACAGCCTTTGGCAAAGCTGATGCAGTCTTTAAGGATAGATGGCCAAAAATAACCATAACGGCGGATTAGCCACCTCATCTTTGATCCGCTTTGGTGCGAACCACAAACTCCCAAATGGACTTCGCGCATTAACCTTTTGGCTTCTACGCCAAAGACACATCGGAGGTCGACGCCTTCCTCACCTCGTCGAAGCAACTCATCACCCTTAAGTAGGTAATTTGTAGCTAAATACCTGGTTCGCCTTTCGGATGGGGCAGACGGATCTTGTAAATATGTAATGATCGGTTGTCGCCAATCAACATCAATAGTATCAAGGCTAGCAACCAACCAGTCGCCTCGCTGCTCCCTTCGTGCAGCGAAAGATGGTAACGTCCTCCGTTCAACTTTCAAGATGCGTTCCTGAACTCCGTTAGCTAGGGTAATGCCAGTGGCGAGCTGTGCTAACTCGTTTGCTGCAAAGTTCTTTTCACGAGGTACGTAATCAAGCACCACATCAGAAAATTGATCCAACAACTCTGATGCTCGCTCCCAATAATGTACTAGGTGGAAAGAAACACATTTGTAATCCCCTAACAGCTGTTTGATGATTAATAGAGAATCACCATATACTTCGATTTCTTTGGCGTCCATATCCAGTAAGAGTTCCAGACCAATAATAAGGGCTTCATATTCAGCCTGGTTGTTTGTACAGGTCCATTCCAACTGAAAGGAATAAGAATGGCTTACCCCTGATGGACTTTGGATGCAAATTCCTGCGCCCGCCAAAGAGTGTGTGCTACTGCCATCAAAGTACAGGATCCATGGTACCGTGCCAACCATGCTGACGAAAGGGATAGGCTCCTCAACCGATTCATCTAAAGGATGATGAAGTAGGAAATCGGTGACCGCTTGACCCGTCATTGCCTTGAGCGGTGTATATTGTAAAGAAAATTCAGAAAGAGCCAAGACCCACTTACCAATCCTACCCCTCAAGATAGGGCGAGTAAGCATGTATTTGACCAAGTCCGTTTGAGCTACCACTATGGTGGTAAAGGAAAGCATGTAGTGGCGGAGCTTGGTCGCTGCAAAGTACAACGCTAAACAGAGACGCTCGATGGGAGAGTACCTTGTTTCTGCATCTAAAAGGGTTCTACTGAGATAAGATACCGCATATTCGACTTTCTTACCCTCCGTAGTAGTTTCGTCCTGAGCCAACAGTCCAGCAACAGAACTAATAGATGCAGAGATGTATAACTTGAGTGGGATGCCTGGCTTTGGAGGCCGTAAAACTGGCGGACTGGCCAAATATTGTTTGATTCTATCGAACGCCGCTTGATGGTCAGGTCCCCAAACGAACTGCTCGTCCTTCTTGAGTTTCAACAAGGGCGAGAGAGGAGCGATCTTGCCCGCTGAGTTAGATATGAAGCGTCGTAGAAAATTGATTTTGCCCAACAAGCTTTGAAGCTCCTTCTTGTTCCGAGGCGCCGGGGCGTTTAAAACAGCTTGTGCCTTGTCTCCCGCTACCTCAATACCCCTGTCATGTACTACGAAGCCAAGGAAATCACCAGCACGAACCCCAAAAATGCACTTTGCTGGATTCATTTTAAGCTGATGTTTCCTCATCCGCGTAAAGACAGCGCGCAGATGACCAATATGGTCTACCTTGGATTTAGATTTAACCACTACGTCGTCAATGTAAACTTCTAGGATGACGCCGAGAATGTCATGAAAGATTAAGTTCATAGCGCGTTGATACGTAGCTCCTGCATTGGTTAGGCCAAATGGCATGCTAAGATATTCAAAGGCTCCAGCAAAGCCTGGGCAACGAAACGCAGTCTTATGAATGTCCGGCTCATAAATTGGTATTTGATGGTAACCGGCTGTACCATCCATGAAAGATAACATTTCATGCCCTGCAACTGCATCCACCAAAAGATCCGCAATAGGCATTGGGTATATGTCCTTTGGTGAAGCAGCATTTAGATCTCTGTAATCAACACAGACCCTGATTTTGCCGTTCTTTTTCTTAACAGGAACCACATTCGCCAGCCATTGTGTATATTGGGCCGGACGAATGATTCCTGCATCTATCATGCTCTGAACTTCCCTCTTGACCGCCATAGCGGTTTCGGCGTTCATTCGCCTTTGTTCTTGTCGAATAGGGCGGGCGCCATCCCTAATGGGCAATCGATGGCATACTAGATCTTTGGACAGTCCAGGCATATCTTGATACTTTTCCGCAAAGCAATCCTTGAATTCTTGCAACAAATTGATTAATTGCAATCTCAGGTCCGGATCCAGCTGCTGACTAATCCCAACTTCTAAAGGTTCCTCAGGTGTACCGAGATTAACCTTCTCTACTGGGTCTCGTACCTTGGGCGGAGTATCGTCTAAAGCAGCTGGTGCTGGTGGAATGGGCTCGACGTCTTCCGTAGTTATGACGTCGTCTTCATCGATACACTCAACAAGAGCGACCGTGTCTGAAGCTAGTTGCTCTGCCCTAAACATTGCCAGGCGCTGGAATAAAGAGAGTACAGCCTCTGACTCCGCCACTGTAAAACTGTCAATCATGCTGACAATTGGTTGAAAATCGATGGAAACAGGCCGAGAACCGTCCGCCTGAGCCTGTGCTAATCCCCACCGTGTTAAGTCAGTGGAAGTTACCCCTAGCGGACGACCCTTACTATCCACCCCATCAATCACGAGAGGACGCATAGTGCTGTAGTAATAATCCGACTCCAAAGTATTAGTTGCTATAGAAAAGGGACGCTCATCCGCCTTGATTAGAACAGGTTTATCAGAAACTGGATCCCACATTAGCATCTCTTGATGTAGCGAGGATGGGACTGAGGATGTTTTATGTATCCAATCGCGTCCCAAAATCATGGAATATGGGACTGTAGTCTCCGTCACGAAAAGACCCTGACAAGCATTGGAAGGTCCAAGGTTAATTCGGAGTACGAGGAAACCAGCCGTTTGAGCCACAGCGCCCGCGAACCCTCTAACTTTAATAGAGGAGTTCTGGATCTTGGCCGCGGGGATCTGAAGTCGTTCCACCGTGCTGAGCGTAATCACACTCACCGCCGCACCATTATCGATGAGGATTCGGTTGACCTGGACACCCTCCACCTCTGCCGTAACGTAGAGAGGTTTGAGATGTTGGGTCATTGTAAATGTGGGCTTAGTGAAAGTCATGTGCGAACTATTCAGATCAGCGACCCGGTCCTGGTCGCTAAGAGTTGGTAAAGAATTCAAATGCTCGTTGGCAGGAAGATCATCCTCGCCTGGCGCTGGAATGAGACAAACCGGCTTGTCCGCCGCCTCCTCTTGTATAAAATACGCCGTAGGAATTGGTTTAGACAAAGCATATCTAGAGGATAACATGAAAACCATATTACAGTCCAGAATCGGTTCATCTCCGTCTGTAAATCCTTCTTCGTCGTCCAGCATCTCATCATCCGCGTCCGGCATGTCTCTATCCACCCCTGATGAACTCGTAGGAGCTTCAGTCTGAGACGTTATAAGAGCTGCCTCTGCTTGCTTCACAGCGAATTCAGTCTTCAATTGCTGAGCTACGAACTGAGGGAAGGGCTGATCACCTTGTTGACTGACAGCCTTCTGACCCGTGAGAAGTTGAGTCGTCTTAGCCGATGACCTGCGAAGGACTGGAGTAGATCCTTGAGTTTCTAATTGTATGTCAAGGACCTTGGTAGGTGTTGATGTAGAAACCGCCGTCATCCCCTTAGGCTGCCATTTCAGAATAACAGAATCTGTCTTCTCTATCTTATCAGCGGTTGTTTTGACAGATTTAGGTGGTGGAACCTCGGCGGCTGAACGCAGAGGCAGCCTTTCTGGAGATAATGCTAGCCTCCTACGAGGAGTTTTCTGAGGTGCACCATCTACTGCTGTAGAATGCATAATTCTTTCGTGAACATTCTTCCTTTGAGTTGGCGGTTTTTCCTCCTTTCGTATCCTACGAGTATCAATATAGGTCTTAGACTTATAACGCTTGTAGGTGTCACGTACGTGCTCCACAGGCATGGAGAGTTCGTTAGGAGTCACCCTTCCTTTGTTCAAAGCCTCTAAAGTCCTTCTCGCTTTACCATACCGCTTTTGAACATTCCTGGTTGGAGGGGCTGGTTCCTCTATGATTGGCTTTGTCCCTGAAGGTCCAGGATCTGGCCAAGACCTCGCTGGGCTATCGAATGCCGTCGTCTCTTGGTGATGGTATTTTGTCCGTTTGAGGTCATCAAACCGAGAGCGAACCGGCCAAGGAGGATTCCTCTTGGCCGTTGCAAGAGCCTTTGCCGTTGCCTCTTCTAGCGCCCTCATCAGCTCTTCATGGGTAAGAGGTATTCGGCAATTTATCTTACAATCAAGGCATAGCTGAGCCCTAGGTATGGTTATCAGTTCTTCCGTGACTGGCGGATTAGCTTGCTTGTCCTTTCGCGAGGTATCATTGGGTTTGCCCTGATCGATTGCATTTACCCAAAAGTGCTGGAAGGGTAAAAACGCGCCGTTATCAAACTGGAGGAAACCCTTATTCAACAAGTCCTGAATATGATCCTTCAAACCAATGCATGTAGACGTACTATGATCGTTTGAACGGTGAAAAGCACAACGTGAGCCGCCTGACCTATCCTGCTGATGTTGCGCCAACAGGAAGGCAGGAACAGCCATCCCCTTTTGACTCAATTCTTGCCAAATTTCTAACGCCTTATTCGCGTTGTAGGTATAGGTCCGAAATTTAGAACCCTGTTGACCAGGTTCCAGTTCCCCACCTTGATAAGGAATCAGAGAAACCATATTTACGTCTGGAAAGGGTTTAATCTCTGTCCATGTAGGCTCCTTAGGAACGTCCATCGCCATGAGTTTATCGTTAATCCATGTCTGAATTTGGTCTTTGAGCTTCACACAATCCTTAGTATAGTGATTAGTCATATTGTGAAAACTGCAGTACTTCTTACCCGCCATGTAGTCTGGCTTGGGTATGAAACCACCTTCGTGCTGGAGCCGTCCTTGTTTAAACAGCTCGTTGAGTATCTCCGGTGCTTGATGAGCGTTATAGGTATACTTCTCAAAAGCAGACCTCAGAGGCAAGGAGGCCATAATCTTAATAGGATCCTTAGCAAACCGTACGCTTTTCGGTTGTAGAGGCTGGCGACCCACTACTTCCACAACCGCTACATCCTCTTCATCCTTGGTATCATCAACCCAAGTGACTATGGGTGCTGAATCAGCATCTATAGTCGCCACCGTTTTAGTAACAGGAGGGATAGGTGTCTTAGGTTTCAGAGTTCCGGGATAATATGACACTGGAATGCTCTGCCTCTTACTGTTCTGAGCCCTCGTTTGGTCGAGGAAGTGTTGATGTCTGGCTAACCTATTGGTTAAGTCTGCCATATTCGTCACATATACTTGCTGGAAGTGCGCCTGGATTTCCGGTTCGAGTCCCGCAATCGCTAGCTCGACCGTGGTCTCCTCTGTTAGCCTATCCTTGCATTTAGCTCGAAGGAGCTTGAAACGCCTCAGATAATCGATGGCGGACTCGTCAGACTCCTGGTTAGTATCCGCCAGAAACTTAATGGTTACCTTAGCTTCTACTACCCCGAACATAGTCCTAAAGAGACCCTCCATGGATTGCCAATCTGGAATAGAACCTGGCGCTAGGTCTCTATACCAAGCCAAAGCTGATCCTGTGAGAGAAGTTCCGAACAACTTCAGCTTAAGAACGGGATCTTGGGCGTAAGGACCACACTCGTTATGGAAACGAGTGATGTGGGTCTCGGCATCTTCAGAATGTTCGCCCGAAAAAGGGGTAAACCTTATATGCCTGAAATTTGCGGGCCATGGCGTCATATTTACCGCCAGGGCAAGTGGATTGGTATAGGTCATACCGGGATCCGGCAAACCTTGCATGACCCTCAACTGTTCCTGAAACAGTTGTTGTATCTCATTGCGAGTCATGCCACCATCAACATCCTCTTCTTGAGCTTCGCCTTCATTGTCAGGTGGTGGGTTCACGTTTCGACCACCTCTCCTCTGCTGTCTATTCGGATTGACAGTTTCAAATCCCCTGTTATTAGGCTTAGTATTTTTGTTGGGGCCTCTCTCTGTTACCTTCGCAAATTTTAGTAGAGGGACCTGTTCGTTCGGCTCAGCTGCCTCAGTCTCGAAACCCATCTGCACCAATCGTTCGACAGTGGCATTGGTCTTGTCCAATTGTTCTTGCTGCTGCATCATATAGTTTCTGAACTCCTCCTGCTGTTGCTGGAGTTGCTCGCTGAAATTATCCTGATGCCCCCTCACCAATCTGTCAAGATTTTTAGAGAGAGAGCTAATATTATCTGTATTCCTATGAGCGTGATCCGCCAGAGCATTAATGTTAGTCATATGACCAATCTGTTCAGTCTTCAACTCCTTCAACGTAGCTTCTATCTTTTCTAAGATGACATCAGTATCCTGAGACTTAGATATTAGAATGCTGAAAGACTCCATTATTTCTTCAGTAGAGGGTGTCCGAGGCAGACACACTCCGTCCCCTTCATGGGCTTCAGTATCCAATGGAGCCACGGCGGCATTTGAGATGTCAGCCTCTCGATGGCGATCAGTGACACCTTCCAAGGTTTCGGGTCCTTGATTAATTCCTTCGAGGCCCTCAGTTAGGTCCTCAATTTCAGGTCTGTCATCTCCAAACTTAGCTTGTAGTTGGGATTCGGACAGACCCCTACACGCAGCTGAGTTATGCTGTTTCAACAACCGATGTTCTGGTTTCTTACAGAACGTCATTGGTCGTTTATAGATATTGGTTTGCGCAATCCTGACACTTGTCCCACTGGGCGTGCCAAAAATGTTCGCGTCGGTTTTTACACCTGTCGAACTATCAACACGTGGGGGTGGCGGACGTAGGTTTCAGTCCTGGTGCGTTGTGCGTGAGCGTGCCAGTACCTTTGGGTTAGGTACAACCTTGGTGCGGACGACCTCTGGCGAGCGAATCACCCTTGGCGAGCGGATGACTCTGGCGAGCGAATCACCCTTGGCGAGCGGATGACTCTGGCGAGCGTGTTCGTCTGCTCCCTGCTACCTGACTTCTCGATCAAGCGACTGTACGCGGGCGTTGACAAACCGGCGTAAGGGCTCGAACAAGACCTAAGTAAACAATTACTAGGATTTTTCCTCAACCTTTCGGTAGATTGAGATATCTTACTTCGATCCTGAGATGCAAAGCAGAGCTATATATCAAGACCGCGGATGGCGTTCGTCCAACCTTTTAGCAGATTGGGAAAGACTGTTACCGGGGTAACGACTCGATTTGTCACAAGGTGTGACGACTGGACTCGATTTGTCTCAGCGACGCTTCGACACGAACGCAAGTCACTTTCGACAACAACGGCAGATTTACGGCGACCAGATGTGGTGGGCGTAGGTTTGCGGCTAGGTTGGAAGAGTGTCAATTGCAGTTGGTGGAAGGCTGTTCGCAAGAGAGAATGCTCCGGAGAGGCTTGCAAGATTTGCAGGGCAAAAGCTTGTAGTTGTATGGTGTTGAACCCTTTTTACGTTGTCCTAGAGTTCTTTATATAGTGATCTCAAAACCCCAAATACGTATGCAACAGGTATATAGATTCTGATATCAAATAGAATTGTATTTGTTAAATCAACTCCAAGTCAGACTTGAAGAAGGACTTCGAATCCTTTCTCTAACCGGAAATCGACTAAATACAATTAGATTATCCGTTAATGGACAACCCTACGGGCTTCGGCCCAATGTATCGGTTAAATGTTAATTTAGGCACAAACACTCACAGGTTCATATTTGGTAATTGCATAGACCCATCCAAGCCCAACCTGCTCGTATAACTTTCTGAATGCCTGCAGAAGTTTCGTTTAGACCTTATCAATGCATGATACAGTTAGACAGCTTAAAGAAACTCAAAAGGTTCAAACTTGGAACAGTTCCAGTCTGAATTTCTAATATTACAAGTTCAGAGGTAGTAGGAAAATTGACTTACTTCGACATCAGTAACTACGGTTCCATCTGAGAGGATGGCATGAATGTTTCCCATAACCTGAACAAACAAGTAACTGTCACACTAAATTGCAATATAATGTTGTATTGCCAAACATAATGTTGTGTAGTCAATTCATTTTCGTGGCCGGCATCACTCTATATCCGAATATTGTGATCTTCTTACATGCCAGAAACATTTTGCAAGTAACCATTTCATTAGTATCGACTTTGAAGTTTGAACAAACATGTTGCGAAACTTACAGTTTTGTAGTCTAGCCCCAGATTGTCATCCGGAGAGTAATCCTCTGAGCTTATGTCAACAAACTTGATAGTACCATAACTCTTGTTCCTCTCTCTTAACATGTTCACCTGACAATGCAATGAACTTCAATATATCCATAATCGTAACGAACAGATGACAATATATACCAACCTCTCTCATACATAGTGGACAATCCCCATCATAAAGCATCTTAATCTTCCAATTCTCAGGTCCTGATTCTCGTTCATCTTCTTTCTTGGGAGTTACCGGATTCGCAGCCGCTTCGCTTATCGCTCTCATTCCAAATTTAAACCCTACATATCGAAAATACATCACAAAATGAAATTGGTGCATATACTACAAAAACATGAACATATTAACAAATTTAAAAACACTAACCAGATTGATGAACTGGAAATGACGTGAACCGCTGAGGAGCAGAATGATGAAGATGATTCTGAAGCTGCAGATATCGAGGAATCGATAACATACATGAATTCCTTTGCCTTGCTCCAATACTAGTACACGCTGCTCTCAAAGCCATTGATTCTTCTTCTTCTTCTTCTTCTTCTTCTTTCTGTTAACCACAAACCAAGCAAAGCTTTTCACATATAACAGAACGAACATGTCTACGTGGCAGCACGAGCTTCAAGCCTTTCAACAATACTAAATCGGGCGTCCAAAACGCTGTGTCTAAAAGGGGAATATGATGAAACTTTAGGGGTACTACTGCAAAATAAGATGATATATTTTAGAGAAAAATTTACCAACGGTCTCAACTCTTGTGACCCGGTCAGTTTGATAACCGACCTTTAAATTGATCAAATTAATACCTAAATTTGTGTTTTTCCATCAATGAGATACCCCGTCCAATTTTTGTTACAATACCGTTAATTTACTGACATGGCTTAGACGTGAGTTCCACAAAAATGACAAATGAAATCATTTTACTGAAATCAAAACCTTCTTACTCCCTTTTTTTTCATTTTTTTTTCACCGCCTTTCTTTCTATCTTTCTCTCTATAAAAAACTCAACAAAAGTTAGATAGACTTGACCAAACAATTTTTTTTTATTTTACCAAACTCAATTTAAGATTTCGGTTTCAGTAAAATGACTTTATTTGTCATTTTTTGGGAATTATGTCTGAGTCACGTCAATAAATTATTGATGAAAATTAGACGGAACACTTTATTGATGACAAAACACAAATTTGATTAATTTTAAAGGTCAAGTCGATATTAAAATGATAGGTTCACAAAAGTTGAGGCAATAGAATTTTCCTCTTTATTTTACACTGAGAAAAGCTCTTGGGTTTCGAAGAGTATCAGAGCTAATCAAATCATGGCGTTCCTGCTCAAAAGTTCGATCGCTTCGCATTTCCGTCAGGTAAAGCTCAGGTTTTCCGATTTCAATACGCTGTCGTTTTGGATTTGATTAGGTGAATTTCTCTCGCGGAATCTAATATCTTTGTTTTTTTTTTTTTACTGTCAAAACCAGACGACGAAGAACGACTCGCTCTCCCTCACGCGCCGCCAGTTCCACGTCGAAGCCGGCGCTCGCGAGAAAGCTGTGAGTCTCTCTTTCGGTTTTTCCAGCTCTAAATTTCGGTGATTGATTTTGATATTTGAGATTGATGGAGTGAGCTTTATGAACTGAGATTTTAGATTGTTAGATAGGCACAGTCAGCTTAAATTTTATAGTTTGAGTTAGAAAATTCTAAGGAGAGTGATGCTTGAGTTGATAGGTAGGGATTTCTGAATCAAATGAGGTTAAAGTTTGGGGATTTTTGATTATATGAAAAGATAATCATACATGAATCGATAGCATACATGAATTTCTTTGCCTTGAGTTTATAGGTAGAGATTTCTGACTCAAATGAGGTTAAAGTTTGGGGATTTTAGGTTGTTTGTGCAAAATTTGGTTATTTGGTGGTTTTTCGGAATGTGGTGTTTGTGATGTACTGAGCAGTTTTGAATGTGTAGCTATTGGCAGCGGAGCCATCTCTAAGACGATTCAAGTCGCATAAGAAGGGTGTGTTGGCAATCAAAAAGCTTAGAAAGGTTCTCACAGTTGCTGTTGCTGCTGGTACTTTACTGTGCTCTTTCTTGAAAATTTTGAACATGCGGTTTCGACTTTACATTTGCTATAGTATACTTTTTGTCTGATACTTGTGATTGCATGAATTTACGGAAGTCGTTTGATACTCTTGGAGTGCTAGTTACGCTACTTACGTTTTGAGAATGCTCAGATAATTTGATTTGGTTTTGGAGGGTTAGTATAGATGAAACCTGGCTCGCTGGAGGTGCATTTGGATACAACTGGATTTGCTATAGTATACTTTTGTCTGATACTTGTGATTGCATGAATTTACGGAAGTCGTTTGATACTCTTGGAGTGCTAGTTACGCTACTTACGTTTTGAGAATGCTCAGATAATTTGATTTGGTTTTGGAGGGTTAGTATAGATGAAACCTGGCTCGCTGGAGTTGCATTTGGATACAACTGGATTTAGATATATTAGCACTAGTTTATCTGCGAAAGTGGCCATGACAAATGAAATTTCCAGTTAGGATCATCAGAGAACCGAACTTTTCCCAAAAGGCCAAAACTGATATTGACTGCTATTCTGAGATCTTTAATTTTAACTTTTTTAGTTTATGTTGAAAACACTAGAATGATATGCATTGCGTGATAGAAGGGAATAAGGGACTGACACATTTACCTATGACTTGGTACTTAACTTGTAACTTTCTTTCTTCAGATGAGACAATCTAAAGGAGTTAGTGTTAATTTGCATTGTAGTAGTTTTCCAGTACTCATATATGATTATGATCTTATTCAGGTTTCTGCTATGAAGTATACGTAAAAGCAATGATGCGCGAGGAGGCACAGGCATAGGCTTGAGGTGCAAGCATAAGCAAGTCTGTAGTTCAAATACTGTTCAATGGTGTTTAATCTTTTCTGGGAATATTAGGGGAACTGTATGATTCTAATTGTGCCAATAAGCAGATAACAGGTTATCCTGATAGTTTTTGAAATATCTGTTTCTGATTACTTTTAGGTTCTACTTAATAAATTTATGTGCGCTTTAGGCATTTCTGAGAACAATTTCAATGAAAGCAGCAGGGCATTCTCCGGTTTTTTACTGATGTTCTGCGTAACTACCCTAGTGCAGTAGTGCATTGTTCCTGTGTTGGAGATGCAGAAGAAACAATTTTCCAAAGCTGTTATTGGTGTTGCTTATTGTGCGAAACAAGTGCTAGTTAAAGAAGACACAGTGGTGATGGATTTATGGCTTTCATTAACAAAAACTTTGTCGTTTCTTCATGATATATATGCAGGCTGCCATAATAACTCAATAACTGGATGTCGACAGAGTTCATACTAAAACAGACCCATTGCTTTATTAGGTAGAAAATTATGCTTCCCTCTGTACTTAATCAGTATTAGGAATATAATAAGGTTCGACTGACGATGTTTTTGGACGAGAAAATTATGAAATCTATAAGAATTTATAAATGGTGACATCTTAAACTCCATTAATTTGAAATCTATTAATTGTAAATTCTATTATTTAGTTATATTTATATTAAATTTGAAGTGTGTAATAGATTAAGAAAGTTTTAAAAAAATTAATAAAAAATAATAAGTCTTATTTTAGAAAAATAATTGAACACTGTAATGAAATTTGTAAATAACACTTATTTTGTGAAGAATTCAAGTGAGGAATTTAAGCAATGAATTCCATCGTTTTCTTTTTTACATAAATTTAGAATTTCTATTTGATAATGTCAAATGATGGAATTAGTTTTTAGGAATTATGAAATCCTCACTTTTAATTAAATTTCTCCGAATTTTCTCTCGTTCAAACACACTCTTAGGGGTAACCAAGATTTGCTGCTTCCAGATGCTTCCGTGTCACTTAATAAAGCATGAAGGTTTTGGCTAACAATAAAAACTAGCTATCTATTCTCATACACTACATAACTGGAAGGCTTTTAAATCCATTTTGGGGTATGAAACATTCATGTCATGAATATGACATCTTTGGAATCCAGTTGCTGTGGTTTGTTTAAATGTTCTTGTAGCTTAGAGCAAAATGACAATGTGAGAGCAAGTTTAGTGAACTAAAAAGTGCAAACACAATGAAGACAGGCATACCTAACTCTTGAACATGAAAAAGAAGCATAAAGAGGTGGGTGTGCCCTGCCTTCTGAATTGGGAGCACTATTGAATCTGGGGGGGGGGGGGGGGGGGTGAGTAAGATCTGCATCATTATACATGTATATATGCAAGGCCCCTGTGATAAATAATGTCAAGAATTCTGAAAAGTAGATCACACACCCTGGCTGACCACACCACAGCATAAGAACACACATAATAACTTCTCATTGATTCATTTTGAAAGAAAAAATAATTTTATCTTCGATTGGTATTTCTCAATACATTCAACATGGGTGTAGTATAAGATTTTCCATACATAGTAGCTAAAATTCTTACTATTAACGGCGGAAACGCCGGGATTGGGACTGTGTCTCCTTTTGCTGGTCAGTCTTTTTAAGGACAAGTGTCTCTGCTTAGGACACGATGGTCAATTGGTATGGTGTAGCTAGAGGACACCCATGGCCATAACCTCCAAGACCTCCAAGATTTAAATTGACCAAGCTATCCCTAGTGACAGCAGCACTGCATCAGCCTTTGATTGGGCCAAGTACTAAAGATAGATACCACCATCAGAGTCAGAAGCCATTTGTATATATAATTGTCTGAGCTGTAAACCTTGGACTGATATTGAAACAGTGACTAGAGAGAGAGGGAGATAAAGTCTTAGTCTGCTACCAGGCAGAAAAGAGAGTTGCTTTTGTTTTTGTGGGTCTGAGAATTTAGAGAAAAAGTCTCTGTGTCTTGTGAAGTGAATTTGGGTTGAGGATTATTAGTATGGCAACATTTGCAGGGACAACCCAGAAGTGCAAGGCATGTGAGAAGACTGTGTACTTGGTTGATCAGCTCACTGCTGACAACAAAGTCTATCACAAGGCTTGCTTCAGATGCCACCACTGCAAAGGAACCCTCAAGGTCTCTCTCTCTCTCTCTCTCTCTCTCTCTCTCATCAAGCACATACAAAGACTCTCACTACACATTGATTTCATGGTTTTTATGCTCCTTTTCATTTTTCTGATAAGTTCTGGATTGTTCTGTATGGTGTTTTATTATGGGATTTGATTCGATTATCATGAAAATGTGTGTCTGTGTGTGAATGATGATATAAAGTTGGATTTCAAGTTTTTTTGCTTAGTAAGAAGCTACTTGGATGTTTAGTAAGCATTGATCTTTGGATGTGGGCGTGTAGATCTAATTGGAAATGAATTTACATGTTTTGTGAATTGTGGTTTGATGCTCAGTAGTGATGTATCTTATTGGCGGTGTTGGTGTAAACGGTCTCCTTTTACTTGATTCGCTTGTGACAATGATGATGATCGTTGTACGCGACAGAGTTACTTTACCAGCTTGTCATTTATATGTTTGGTGGATCTAAGTCTGTTGTATGACCTAGATTTTGTTGGATTATGAAAGCCTTTACGCCCGTAATGTTAGATTTCTCAAAGATCAAAACTTTTGGTCATGAGGAAGTGTTCTCCATTGGTAGAAGCGAGATTGGTTTTAGAATTATGGATTTAGTCACCATTAGTAGTTCACCATTAGTTGTATCAAGAATCTAGAAGGGTCAAGGGAAATGTTCTCTGCTATATGAGAATTCAACAGTAAATTCTACTGCCTTCTTGCTTTGGTTTTTCAGAGAAGAACACAAACCTTCTTTTGGTGAATTCTGATAATAACTTGTTCATTTGAACTCTCGGCAATTAATGGTCGTCTATTTTGACATCTGAGCTTGTTTAAATACATTGTTTTTCTTAGTCCCAGCTAATTTCGTAACAGAACGTTAATTCAAAATGCTCTGAGATCCTGGTAATGGTAAATGGTCACCATAGTTCTCGTAAATAGAGTTTCTGAAACTGAGTGCAGCAATTGATAGTTCAGTGTATTTGTTTCTTCGTTTGAAATTTGTTATAATATCAGATGCAGACACCTCATCAGATTTAATTTGAAATCCTGTAGTGATTTTACTGGTTTCCCGTATAAGAGGTCATAAGCGGAAAGAGATAATAACTTTACTATATTTGTCAATGTTGTAAGTCATATTGTAGGTAGTGTATTAAAGAGAAATCTAATATGGTATCCTCGTTAACTATTTGTGTCTATGCAGCTTAGTAACTATTCCTCTTTCGAGGGTGTTTTATATTGCAAGCCTCACTTTGATCAGCTATTTAAGATGACTGGCAGCTTGGATAAAAGTTTTGAAGGTGATAAGCTCTTATGCTATTTAGCTATTATCATGTCAAGACATATCTACCTATGCTGATATCTATTTCTACAATTGTAATGTTGGATTTATTTTTTTCCTTTTAATTGTGATGTAGGTAATCCAAAAACTGTGAGAGACAGGTCTTCTGATCAGGTAGGTGCCGTGATTTCCCAATTCCTTCTTTCTTCCTTTAATTGATTGATTTATAGATGGGTTGTGGTGTGGTACTTGTTCTCACATTTTTACAAGTGTAATTCCGCTAACTGTTTCCTTTTGTGAAAAAATTACACAGGTCAATAGCAAAGTTTCCAGTATGTTTGCTGGGACTCAAGACAAGTGTGTTGCTTGCAAGAAAACAGTTTACCCAATTGAAAAGGTAAAACACAATATAACGTGAATAAGCCTTCCAAGAGAAAATCATATTTAGTTTATTGTTAGCGGATTGGATTCAATATTTACTTTCCTAACTTTTCGGACAACTTCACTTACTTGTCCTTGCACTCACAAATACCCTTGCACTGATTTGTAGTAGAGTCCTGGTTTTCTTTTAATCTGTTCGCTTCTGTTTTCAGGTGGGAGTCGATGGAATATCGTACCATAAGGCTTGTTTCAGGTGCACACATGGGGGCTGTGTAATTAGTCCATCAAACTATGTAGCTCACGAGCACCGTCTCTACTGTAAGCATCACCATAACCAGCTATTCAAGCAGAAGGGAAACTTCAGCCAACTTGACAAGCATGAAGAAGCTAAAGAGGTGACTGAGAACACAGTGGCTGAGTAATTCTCTCATAATTTTCATGCTAAGCGAAAGAGTCCAATGAAACTGTTGTAGCATACAGGAACAGCTATTGGAGTTCCCTTTCCATATTTATATGTAACTTGTTTCAGGTACAGAAAGAGGAATTGTTTTTGGCATTGCTGCTAGGTTTTGAGTGTGAGTTTGAATGGGGGTGGGGTAAATGATGTCCAGTTTTCCAATAAAGTAGTGGTATCAGTATGCCCAAATGTGTCCTATGTTTTCATATTGGCCAGATTCTTGATATAGTTTCCATTTACAATGTCTTCAAGAAGTTGTGGATCCTCATCTTATTATGATCACTCTTTTTTTTCCTCCAACAAAGGGTGATCCTTTGTTTGTTGTTGATACTCTCAAAGGTTCTTTCTCGTGTGTTCTAACTTCTAAACCGTACTATATATAAACACAATGGTAAAATAGAGGAGGAACCCAGTTGAAAGGGTTGGGCCCTGCAACTTTTTGAGGTGGCTCAGGCCCTATTTACCAACATGCACCAGGAATAGGACTGATACTAGATAAGAAGCTGGCGTTGCTGCGAGTTGACATCCTTATGACTTCAATTCATAAATGAACAAAGAACTGATAGTGTGGAGAAGGAGGTTATATTTCTAGTACTTGCAAGCTGAAAGACTTGGGGACGGTGCGCAAAGCCCTTGATAGTGTGGAGAAGAAGATGTAAGGCTGATGTTGATTATTTTAATCATTTTCGGATGACAACTTACAACAATTACCATACTATCTATCTCTGTGTGTGGGGAAAGAGCCCAAGCAGGCTTGAAGTGACCCTTTTGTTCTTAAAGGTGAAAAGATGATGGCTTGGGAGACTGGTAATGCATGATTAATTAAGCATTCCGCACAAATGGCAGGTTGGTTTTCTCAAAATCTTACTCAGATTATGGAGATTTGATATTTGTCCTATATTATGTTGAATAGATATTTAGGTGTGGATTCCTGGTACGGGGGGCATCAACTATGACAGAAAATGTTGATGGCTAGCCATGCTTGATTCACAAAAAAACTGAGTGTCTCTCTGAGTTGTCTTGATCAAACACAATTGAATGGTATTCTCAGTACGTATCTCCTTCTCAGTCTCTAGCTAATTCAATATATATCGACTGTTAAACTTTGATATTAAACTTTGAAATGCAATATGGAAAAATGTATGAAATGCATTACGTTATACAGAATGTATTCCATGTTATCAAGCCCATACATATATTAGTCCAGATGCCAGAATCGTCCAAACTTATGCTCGATCATCAACTCATCGATACCAATCACACTGGAAATACAAATTTTGACGAGAAATGAGATTCTCTGGTCCTAGATAGTGATCCAAATGAGAACAGGACAGGTAAATACGTTCATTTAGATCATAACAATGCTGTATAAGTTAACACAATGCGCAAACGTGTGATGATGACCCGTAATGAAAAGTGGTTTTTCATATATTTCATGGAATCTAAGGACCCCGAAATCCAAATGCATAGTATTCAATTGAAAGCTTCATCTCAATGCTAAAAGCTTCTTCCGGTGGTGATTAGCTGTTAGCAATTGTCCTAACTTGAAATAAAGGCCCCTCCTTCCTATGATTTCATAGTGGAGCATGCAATTATATATATTCCCGGAGTGAATGAGGTTTTTATACATAAAGTTAAGGAAAAGCCGTCTTTTGCTTTGTTATTTTTGGTCTGTCTTGCTCTGTACAGCAAATTATGAAAAAGAGATGGAAGGAATCCAATCAATGATGCCAATGCTGGGGAAGTTTCCATTCTCACTATGCTCTTTGGCTCTGGTAGAACGTATCAACTTGATGTTGTCTCAATTCTCAAAGTCAAAAAAGAATGGTGCATGGTGATTAAAGGTAACTTTGGAGCCTCTTTTAGCTCACTCCTGCTACTTATTTAAACTTTTTGCAGTTGAATGCAGATATATTTGTTCCCCTTAAACATCTTAATTTTGTTATCTTATTAGGGTATGATTATGTCTCCAAGGGTTAGAAGGTGTGTGAAAAATCACTTAGCTTTGCAGTATAACTATGATGACTAATGGATTCACCAAGAATTAGTCAAAAAAATTGTCCCAATTTTTGAATCATTTGCAAGCAGTATGTATGGTTCTTACTGCTTTTATAGTCTTCAAGACTATGTCAGTTATAACTAATTGAATAAAGGTTGGTAGGATTCGGCATCAGACTCTAGTTTCGAGCCTAAGAAGGCAAAGCAGGCTTCTAGACATCAGAATTTTGCGTATATTGTTCATTATAGGCTATGCAGGATTGCAGGGTAGGTGTACTGGATTGAATGTGATCAGAAGTGTTGTTTAAGCAAAAACAAGATCAATTAAAAACAGAGTAGTTTTTTTCTTGAAGTAAACTTTCATTAAAAGAAAAGCTCTCTTACAGTCATATTGCTAGCTACCCCCTAGAATCTGCCACCCTTTTGCTATACACAACTTATTCAGATCTCTTCACCTGAACATAATAAGTTTATGATCACCTAGCTAGTCTTCTACCATCCCCCTTCCAATGTTGATTTTCACATCTTGTTCAAGAAAGGCTTAGATCATCTGTAGGTGGAGTACTGAACCATTGTTGCTGCTCCACTGTCGCTTACATCATGTGGCCGACGATTGAACATCATATGCATCATCGTCTTCATGATCATCAGCTCGCAGCTTCTGAGATGCTTTGCAGTGAAGGTTGCCATGTTCTTGGTCTAGCTGTTGCGGCAGACTGACTACTACTACTGCTCCCTGAGGATGAGGATGATATTCTAGGTCGGTAGTGGCGTCTATCAGTCTTAGTCATCACCTGAAAATAATGCAAATATTGACATGGTTAGAGTGTTTTCCACATTTCAATTGTTCATGTGAGAATGAATTTTCTGACTTCTGCATAGTCATGAAGCATTCAACAGCACAATTAATCCACCCAATTCATTCATTTTTTATTACGTACTAGCCCATTAGTATTGACTCCATTCTATTATATTGAAGGGGAAGCTCAACTCAAGCATGGATGTTCATAAAATACTATTTATCAATTTAATGATTTGGGGGCCGTTACAGAAGGAAGCTGAAGCTCTTTCCCCGATTTTATGGTGATTAACAAATAAAAGAATCTTTTTTATTTATTTATTTAAATACTTGTTCTTGTCTGATTAATAATGCTTTTACTTAAAAGTACCTAAAAGCACTTGAACAACACAAACAGAACTAAACTTGGCTCTTGAAGAACTCAGGGATTTTTGGTTAAATAGACTAAAACATATGCAGAATTAAAGAGACATAATAATTTTGTTAAATTACCTGGTTGTTGTCCTTGTCCAGCTCAGAAGCAGCCTCAGATCTTCTGCTAGCTGCTGCTGCTGCTGCTGTCTCTCTCTGCAGCCTCTCTGCTGTTAGTGGCTCAAACTGGTTTGATCTCTTCCCCTTTGCTTGTTTCTTCGCCCACAGACCCTTCATAACCTCTGAAACCACAACCCAAAAGACAGAAGATTCAAACTTTGAACTCAAAAAAAAGAGAAGGTTAATCAAGAAAAGGACTTTTAGTTAAAAAAGAACAAACCTTGAGTTGTGATGAGTCTGTAAACTTGGCCAAGAACAAGAGTATCGGTTGGCCTGAGAAGCTTGATGCGTGTGATTCGAACTGAACCAGTAGTAGAAGTAGCCTTCTTCTCATTGGACGTATCAGAATTCTTGTGAACATGATCATAGCTATTACTTTGATCAGGACCATTTGTTTTGGATTTGGGATTTGATGATGGACAGAGGGTAGTGGAGATGAGAAGAGCAACATAATGACCAGGGTTCATCTTCATGACCTCACTAGCACTCACTGCCCCATACAACTTCTCAACCTTCCCATTGGGGTGTTGTATCACCAAAGTTGCTGCATCTATGGCTTGGCAATTTCCCATCTCTCTCTCTCTCTAGAATGAATGTTGAAGCAGAGAAGGAAGGTGGTTTGAGCTATGCAACAAGCTCTTTATAGCCACCACCCACTTCTCATCTTTGCTTCTATATTTATATTTTCTCTCTGAACCTGCAGGCTTTTATTACACCAAGTGCAATTAAGAAATATGATTAAGCCTTGGAGTGGGGTAGTTTGGTAATTTAGGTGGGAAATCAGTGGGGTGAATGAGGTGGCGAGGTGTGGTTGGTTGGGTGGAGGAAGAGAGGAAGAGGAGAGGTTGAGCTTGTGTGGGGCGGTGGTGCCGTGGTGGTGGTGGTGGTGGTGGTTTTATTTGTGTGAGTTGGTGCGTTACATACTTTCAGCTGCGACAGGTCGTCTACCGTTTGCTTTATTATACTTTCAGCTTAATAACGTTTGCTTTATTAAGCTTAGTAACAAGGACCGTACGTTACTGTAAATTCCCACGCGCCTCTGCTGCCAAGCGAATACACGCAATAGTGAGAAACCCTCTTCAGTCTTTCACTACACTACTTGTTTTGTGATCTCTTGTCATCTCATTTCATCCATGGAGACCGCTCCCGATCTATCAGAAAATGAAATCACCACCGGGGGATATTGCAAAATATAGGAGAATCACCGTCATATTACTTAATAGCGAGTATGAGATGACATTTTCTATTATCACGTAACGTAAATATTGACACGTATCGTCGTATAACTAGATATATTTGAACCGACCGTCATCAATGTTTGATAAGTTCAAGATATGTTTAAATTTGATCGGTTTAAATAATTCAATTGAACTGTGTGACCTGAATAACGTTTTTCAACAAAACCAACTTATTAAGTTCAAATATGAATATGTCATGCATCACTAATTGGGTCCTGCCACGAGAATGTTTGATTAGGAGCGACTTCATTCATAAATCACGAATCACCGTCATATGCAAATATTTGAATATAAATCTCCACGGCGTGGGTTTGAATGCTGGCTTCTCGTTTAATGTGTTGTTGAATTATAAAGACAAGAGAGGGGATGTGATGCCCTCTTACCTGCTTTGGTTTCGGCTGATTAGTTTTTGGACTTAGAAAGTGTTTAAGAAACTATTGATCGATTCGAAAGGATGATTTCAAAAAGTAATCTTAATCAAACAATATGATTCATTTTTTTATTCTATTTAGTAACCATTTAATTCTTTTAGTTTATATCATGGGAACCAGTCAATATATATCCTTGAATTGAATCCACATCTCCTACCAACTAATAGACCCATCCCTAATAATTCTTGAGTCTTCAATGTCACAACTAATTGACAAATTTAGAGGCCAATGTGACTCGTACATATATAATTCCATGTATAATAGGACCACAAAATGAGAGAGACCCTCCCCTTCATTCTTTCATGTAGCCCATAACCCACAGGTCCCAGGATCGTAACCTGGCTCTGATACCATGAAAGAATGAAAACTTGTTGCTTAAGAAAGAAGAAAATATCAGAAACTGTATTCTGTTGAAATGAGAAAATGAGCTACAGTGTCTGAAACATTACAGCTGGAGAATACATATATAGGCTATGAGCCATTGACAGCTGGAGAATGACAGTTGTCATAACTAACTAACTAATAACTAATTAACATTAACAGACTAATCAAAAGACTAATCAAAATGCTAATCATTCCTTAACACCCCCCTTCAGCTGGATGGGAGGAGAAACCACCATCAAGCTGTCACATAAGTATGCATGCTGAGGAGAACATAATCCCTTTGTAAAGAGATCAGCAAGTTGCTCGCGAGTGGAAACAAAGTGCAGTGTTATTGATCCTTCTTTTACTTTGTCTCTGGTGAAGTGAACATCAACTTCCACATGTTTGAGTCTCGAGTGATGAACAGGATTTGCAGCAAGAGCTAGAGCTGAAATATTATCACAATATAAAGTTGGCACCTGAGAAAGATCAATGTTAAGATCAATAAGCAGATTTTTGAGCCATTGCAGTTCTGATGTTGTATCTGCCATACTTCTATATTCAGCTTCTGTTGAAGATCTTGATACAACATTTTGTTTCTTGCTACACCAAGATATGGGAGACTGGTTTAAGAGAATAACAAAACCTGTAGTTGATTTCCTATCATTAGGATCTCCAGCCCAATCTGCATCACAATAGGCATTAAGACACAAGGAAGTTGCTGAAGATTGGTCCTGCCTCTGAAAAAGAATGCCATGATTCAGGGTGCCTTTTACATATCTGAGAATACGTTTGGCAGCAAGAAGGTGTTCTTCTGTAGGATTGTGCAAAAATTGACATACAGTATTAACACTGTATGCAATGTCAGGCCTGGTGAATGTCAAATACTGTAGACATCCTACTAGACTTCTGAAATGAGGAATATCTGATGTAGACAAAGGAGAACCAAAATCTTTCAGAAGCTTTACTCCTGATTGGCATGGAGTCATGTGAGTATTGCAATCATCCAATCCAGCTTTATGTATTAAATCTCTAGCATATTTTTGTTGAGACAAGAACAGTCCATTTGAAACATACTGAATTTCAAGTCCTAGAAAGAAGTGAAGATCCCCCAAGTC
Source organism: Potentilla sterilis (assembly GCA_963682095.1). Taxonomy (NCBI): domain Eukaryota; kingdom Viridiplantae; phylum Streptophyta; class Magnoliopsida; order Rosales; family Rosaceae; genus Potentilla; species Potentilla sterilis. The sequence continues at coordinate 49,614,953 of OY821760.1, forward strand.
TTTCATATCAAACTCTTTCTGAAGACTGTTTTTAACTTCAGCAATTATTTCTTCATTATTTCCTGTAATTATTATATCATCCACATACAGTAGAAGATATATACTGGAAGTTCCTGATGTTTTAACAAAAAGAGATGGATCTGCATGAGAAGGCATAAAACCAAGTTGAGGAAGAAAAGAGGTGAACCTTTCATTCCATGCCCTTGGTGCTTGCTTAAGACCATATAGAGATTTATGCAGCTTACAGACATGATTTGGGAATTCTGAACTTTCAAAACCTCCTGGTTGAGCCATATAAACTTCCTCATTCAGTTGACCATGAAGAAAGGCATTTTTTACATCAAGTTGATGTAACTTCCATCCATAATTTGCAGCAAGAGCAAGAAGTAGCCTAACAGTAGTATGCCTAACAACTGGAGAGAAAGTTTCTCCATAGTCAATTCCATATTCTTGACTAAAACCTCTTGCAACTAATCTGGCTTTGTGTCTGGAAATTGTTCCATCTGGATTTCTTTTAATCTTGAAAATCCACTTGCAAGAGACAAGGTTCTTATCATTCGGAAGAGGGACAAGGGACCATGTTCCTTGATTCCTTAAGGCATCAAACTCTTCCTGCATAGCAGCTTTCCATTCTGGAATCTGCATAGCTGCTTTGTAGTTGAAAGGTTCTTTTTCTCTTAACTCAGATGATGATGAAGACATGATAGACAGGAAACATTTTTTCTTGAAAATTCCTCTCTTTCCTCGAGTGAGCATTTGATGCTCATTATATGTTTGATTAGTAAGACCATCAATTGGATGTAAAATATTAGCTTCTGAAAGTTGACATTTAGACCTTGTGGGACTAGATTCGAGAGTCAGAGAAATATTACCATTTCCAGGAGAAGATTCTACTGTTAAGTTGCCTGCTGCTTCTTCAAAGAGAATATTAGTATGTGTTGAGGAATCAAAAACTCCAGGATTAGTTGTATCCTCAGAAGTTACATGAGTGTCTTCAATTAATGGTTCATGTGAAGAAGAGACTTCAACAGAAGGATCACATGAAGTGTGTGGACTAAAATCCAGAGGAGAGGCTGGCAAATCATGACTGAATGAGTTAGAATGAGATGGGATAGAGGAATTACCTGAATTGATGAGAGTGGATTGAACAAGGGTTGGCATTTGAATATACTGTGTACAGGACTGAGTAAAATTTGTAGAAGAAGCTGTTTTGTCAGATTTTGTATTTGGACAGATTGATGAGTTTGCATAGGGAAATTGATCTTCATCAAACAAAACATGTCTTGAAATGATATATTTCTTGGTAAGCATGTTGTAGCATATGTACCCTTTATACCCTGCAGCAAATCCCAGAAAAATGCATTTAACAGTCTTTGGTTCTAACTTGTTTGGCCTGTTTGCAAGGAGAGGAAAACAGGCACATCCAAAAACCTTAAGTATTTCCAAGGATGGTTGCTTATTATATAGTTTCTCAAATGGAGATTTCATTTCAAGAACAGGAGTAGGCATTCTGTTGATAAGATAGGCACTTATAGCACAAGCATGGTACCAGAACTCATTTGGCAGTGAACTGGTTTGAAGCAAGGTTACTGCAGTTTCTCTGAGATGTCTGTTTTTCCTTTCTGCCACCCCATTCTGTTGAGGAGTGTATGGACATGAAATTTGATGCGAAATGCCATTACTTGACAGATACTGTTTAAAGACATTGTTGACATATTCTCCTCCTCCATCAGTCCTCAGGGTTTTAATTGAACAGGAAAAATTATTCCTGATAAAGGCATGAAGAGACTGGAAAAGAGAAAATACTTCATTCTTGTTTTTCATTGGAAAAAGCCAAGTATATCTAGTGCAGTCATCAATGAACAGAACAAAATATTTGTATCCATCAACAGAAAAGCATGGAGCTGGACCCCAAACATCTGAATGAAGTAGCTGAAAGGGATTAACACTTTTGTTATGAGATTCTGAGAAAGGCAGTTTCTGAAATTTCCCTAACAAGCATTCTTCACATTTTCCACTATCTAATTCTGTTGAGGCTGAGACATTACATTGTTGAAGCATCTTATTAACTATTTCTGAAGATGGATGCCCAAACCTCCTGTGCCAAGTTGACTTCTTAACTTGTTTCCCAAGAAATGCAGCAGCACTAGAGCTCATATCAGTGATATCAGAACTAGATCCATTTCCAGAGACTTTATTCTGTAGATCAAAAGGAATGGGATAGAGACCCTCTTTACTCAGTCCTTTGTACAGTATCTTGCCTAACACCTTGTCCTGAATCACACACATGAATTCATCAAACCAAACAGAACAGTTATTATCTTTGCACAATCTATATATTGATAAGAGATGAGCAGCCAATTCAGGGATATGTAACACATTTTGAAGTTTAAGAAAACCAAGCATAGCTGATCCAATGTTATCAATTCGTAACATTTTACCATTACCAACTTGAACTGCATCAGTGAGAGGATATGGAGCCACATTGTTGAGAAGTTGAACTTCATTAGTCATGTGATTAGTTGCTCCTGTGTCTGCAAGCCAGAATTGAGGAGCTTGAGTAGTAGCTGCATGCATTGCATTCATTGTTCCTCCTGTTAGAGTAGGCTGAATCTGGTTCTGTTGATTGGGGAAACCAATAACATGATAGCATCTTTCTGCAGTGTGATTCAGCCTGCCACAGACTTGGCATCCTATTTGTCCTCCACCATTGTTACCATTGTTGCCCTGTTGTTGATTGAAGAAATTTGAGATTGACCTACAGGTTCTTGCACCATGACCTGGTTTGTTGCAGATTTGGCAAACAATTCCATTATTCCTGCCTGTCCCAAAGTTTCCAGCACCACCAAAAGTGTTGATTGGAGGTCCATTGTTCCAATTGAAGCCTCCAGCATTGTTGTTATTACTGTTAGTTGCTCCATTGTTCCAGCCAGTATTTGTTCCTGGACTGTTGATAAATCCTGTAGCATTGGTATTATTGAACCTGTTATTGCCTCTGCCAAAATTTGGTCTAGCACCACCAAAATTGTTGTTGTTGAATGGAGCATTTCTTCCAGCATAAAAACCACCCATGTTATATGAATCAAAGTTATCCATGGGGTTAAAACCATATGAGAAGGTTGGTATTGGGGTATACTGATTCTGTGAGGAAACTGTAGAGAAACCATGTGTAGGCTGAGAAGGCTGTTGAACAGGTGAAGGTACAGAACTATTGCTAGAGGAGGCTCCAGGAGTAGAGTATGGTTTGATTGAGGTCTGAGCCATCATTGCAGATAAGGGAGCTATATGGTTTGATTGAGTCTCAGTTTCAATATCCACCTCAGCTGCTTTGAGTAAAGTTTTGAGTTCACTCATTGTACATGACACAAATTGAGCTCTGATTACAGTTTTAATTGCAGCATATTCAGATGGCAATCCTCTTAATACTGTAACTACAACATCTTCATCATCCAGAATTACTCCAACTGTGCTGAGAGCATCCCTAGCTGCCTTAACCTTATCAAGATAGACTTCTATAGAATCTGACCCCTTTTTAAGACTTTGCATATTAGTCTTGAGCTGCAAGATGTTTTGACGATTAGGAGATGCAAATTTAAGTTTCAGATTCTCCCATAGTTCTCTTGCACATCGACTCCCAACAGCACATGACATGGCTATAGGACTCAAGGTTTGGCCAATCATGTTAACAATACTCTGATCCTGAGTCTTCCAGGCCACAAAGGCACTAGACAGAGTTTGTGTTTGACCATCAGATGATGTTACATACTGATCTGGACAAGTAATACTACCATCAACAAATCCATAGAGATTCTGTCCTTGAAGAAAAGACTCAAGGCGAAAAAGCCATGAAGGATAATTTGTTTCATCAAGCATGATGTTTGGAAGAAAGACTGAGGTTTGAGTAATATTGGTTGAGGTTGAAGAAGACATGATGATGAATTAGGAAGAAAAATTCTGAGCAAGAAAAATTCTGAGCTGAAAAATAAAGGCTGGAAATTCTGAGCTGAAATTAAAGGCTGGATGAAATTGGAGACTGAATTGAATTCAGATTAATGATGATTGATACTAAACAACAGAATCAACAGAATCAACTTGATCAACTTCACAAATCAACTTCAAATCAACACAGATAGCTCAATCGAGTATAAAGGATGCAAAACCAAACCTTCGACCTAAACCAGATCTTCGATTTCAATTATCATCCATAATATTAACTTGATCAACTTCAAATCAACACAAATAGCTCAACCGAGTATAGAGAATGCTAAACCAGATCTTCGATTTCAATTATCATCAACAATATCTACTGAAACTGATGAATCTGAAAGATGATGAAAAATCTTTGAACTTATCTGAGATTTTCAGACGAAGAATAGAGGAAGCTAAAGTTGAAGAGCAAGAGCTGTGATTGATCACTGAGGAGCTTCACTGAGGAGCTTGAATTACTGCTAGGAATTGCTGCAATGGATTTGATTGAAGGCCTTGATGAACCTGGCTCTTGATACCATGAAAGAATGAAAACTTGTTGCTTAAGAAAGAAGAAAATATCAGAAACTGTATTCTGTTGAAATGAGAAAATGAGCTACAGTGTCTGAAACATTACAGCTGGAGAATACATATATAGGCTATGAGCCATTGACAGCTGGAGAATGACAGTTGTCATAACTAACTAATGAAAGAATGAAAACTTGTTGCTTAAGAAAGAAGAAAATATCAGAAACTGTATTCTGTTGAAATGAGAAAATGAGCTACAGTGTCTGAAACATTACAGCTGGAGAATACATATATAGGCTATGAGCCATTGACAGCTGGAGAATGACAGTTGTCATAACTAACTAACTAATAACTAATTAACATTAACAGACTAATCAAAAGACTAATCAAAATGCTAATCATTCCTTAACACCCCCCTTCAGCTGGATGGGAGGAGAAACCACCATCAAGCTGTCACATAAGTATGCATGCTGAGGAGAACATAATCCCTTTGTAAAGAGATCAGCAAGTTGCTCGCGAGTGGAAACAAAGTGCAGTGTTATTGATCCTTCTTTTACTTTGTCTCTGGTGAAGTGAACATCAACTTCCACATGTTTGAGTCTCGAGTGATGAACAGGATTTGCAGCAAGAGCTAGAGCTGAAATATTATCACAATATAAAGTTGGCACCTGAGAAAGATCAATGTTAAGATCAATAAGCAGATTTTTGAGCCATTGCAGTTCTGATGTTGTATCTGCCATACTTCTATATTCAGCTTCTGTTGAAGATCTTGATACAACATTTTGTTTCTTGCTACACCAAGATATGGGAGACTGGTTTAAGAGAATAACAAAACCTGTAGTTGATTTCCTATCATTAGGATCTCCAGCCCAATCTGCATCACAATAGGCATTAAGACACAAGGAAGTTGCTGAAGATTGGTCCTGCCTCTGAAAAAGAATGCCATGATTCAGGGTGCCTTTTACATATCTGAGAATACGTTTGGCAGCAAGAAGGTGTTCTTCTGTAGGATTGTGCAAAAATTGACATACAGTATTAACACTGTATGCAATGTCAGGCCTGGTGAATGTCAAATACTGTAGACATCCTACTAGACTTCTGAAATGAGGAATATCTGATGTAGACAAAGGAGAACCAAAATCTTTCAGAAGCTTTACTCCTGATTGGCATGGAGTCATGTGAGTATTGCAATCATCCAATCCAGCTTTATGTATTAAATCTCTAGCATATTTTTGTTGAGACAAGAACAGTCCATTTGAAACATACTGAATTTCAAGTCCTAGAAAGAAGTGAAGATCCCCCAAGTCTTTCATATCAAACTCTTTCTGAAGACTGTTTTTAACTTCAGCAATTATTTCTTCATTATTTCCTGTAATTATTATATCATCCACATACAGTAGAAGATATATACTGGAAGTTCCTGATGTTTTAACAAAAAGAGATGGATCTGCATGAGAAGGCATAAAACCAAGTTGAGGAAGAAAAGAGGTGAACCTTTCATTCCATGCCCTTGGTGCTTGCTTAAGACCATATAGAGATTTATGCAGCTTACAGACATGATTTGGGAATTCTGAACTTTCAAAACCTCCTGGTTGAGCCATATAAACTTCCTCATTCAGTTGACCATGAAGAAAGGCATTTTTTACATCAAGTTGATGTAACTTCCATCCATAATTTGCAGCAAGAGCAAGAAGTAGCCTAACAGTAGTATGCCTAACAACTGGAGAGAAAGTTTCTCCATAGTCAATTCCATATTCTTGACTAAAACCTCTTGCAACTAATCTGGCTTTGTGTCTGGAAATTGTTCCATCTGGATTTCTTTTAATCTTGAAAATCCACTTGCAAGAGACAAGTGTTAAGGAATGATTAGCATTTTGATTAGTCTTTTGATTAGTCTGTTAATGTTAATTAGTTATTAGTTAGTTAGTTATGACAACTGTCATTCTCCAGCTGTCAATGGCTCATAGCCTATATATGTATTCTCCAGCTGTAATGTTTCAGACACTGTAGCTCATTTTCTCATTTCAACAGAATACAGTTTCTGATATTTTCTTCTTTCTTAAGCAACAAGTTTTCATTCTTTCATGGTATCAAGAGCCAGGTTCATCAAGGCCTTCAATCAAATCCATTGCAGCAATTCCTAGCAGTAATTCAAGCTCCTCAGTGAAGCTCCTCAGTGATCAATCACAGCTCTTGCTCTTCAACTTTAGCTTCCTCTATTCTTCGTCTGAAAATCTCAGATAAGTTCAAAGATTTTTCATCATCTTTCAGATTCATCAGTTTCAGTAGATATTGTTGATGATAATTGAAATCGAAGATCTGGTTTAGCATTCTCTATACTCGGTTGAGCTATTTGTGTTGATTTGAAGTTGATCAAGTTAATATTATGGATGATAATTGAAATCGAAGATCTGGTTTAGGTCGAAGGTTTGGTTTTGCATCCTTTATACTCGATTGAGCTATCTGTGTTGATTTGAAGTTGATTTGTGAAGTTGATCAAGTTGATTCTGTTGATTCTGTTGTTTAGTATCAATCATCATTAATCTGAATTCAATTCAGTCTCCAATTTCATCCAGCCTTTAATTTCAGCTCAGAATTTCCAGCCTTTATTTTTCAGCTCAGAATTTTTCTTGCTCAGAATTTTTCTTCCTAATTCATCATCATGTCTTCTTCAACCTCAACCAATATTACTCAAACCTCAGTCTTTCTTCCAAACATCATGCTTGATGAAACAAATTATCCTTCATGGCTTTTTCGCCTTGAGTCTTTTCTTCAAGGACAGAATCTCTATGGATTTGTTGATGGTAGTATTACTTGTCCAGATCAGTATGTAACATCATCTGATGGTCAAACACAAACTCTGTCTAGTGCCTTTGTGGCCTGGAAGACTCAGGATCAGAGTATTGTTAACATGATTGGCCAAACCTTGAGTCCTATAGCCATGTCATGTGCTGTTGGGAGTCGATGTGCAAGAGAACTATGGGAGAATCTGAAACTTAAATTTGCATCTCCTAATCGTCAAAACATCTTGCAGCTCAAGACTAATATGCAAAGTCTTAAAAAGGGGTCAGATTCTATAGAAGTCTATCTTGATAAGGTTAAGGCAGCTAGGGATGCTCTCAGCACAGTTGGAGTAATTCTGGATGATGAAGATGTTGTAGTTACAGTATTAAGAGGATTGCCATCTGAATATGCTGCAATTAAAACTGTAATCAGAGCTCAATTTGTGTCATGTACAATGAGTGAACTCAAAACTTTACTCAAAGCAGCTGAGGTGGATATTGAAACTGAGACTCAATCAAACCATATAGCTCCCTTATCTGCAATGATGGCTCAGACCTCAATCAAACCATACTCTACTCCTGGAGCCTCCTCTAGCAATAGTTCTGTACCTTCACCTGTTCAACAGCCTTCTCAGCCTACACATGGTTTCTCTACAGTTTCCTCACAGAATCAGTATACCCCAATACCAACCTTCTCATATGGTTTTAACCCCATGGATAACTTTGATTCATATAACATGGGTGGTTTTTATGCTGGAAGAAATGCTCCATTCAACAACAACAATTTTGGTGGTGCTAGACCAAATTTTGGCAGAGGCAATAACAGGTTCAATAATACCAATGCTACAGGATTTATCAACAGTCCAGGAACAAATACTGGCTGGAACAATGGAGCAACTAACAGTAATAACAACAATGCTGGAGGCTTCAATTGGAACAATGGACCTCCAATCAACACTTTTGGTGGTGCTGGAAACTTTGGGACAGGCAGGAATAATGGAATTGTTTGCCAAATCTGCAACAAACCAGGTCATGGTGCAAGAACCTGTAGGTCAATCTCAAATTTCTTCAATCAACAACAGGGCAACAATGGTAACAATGGTGGAGGACAAATAGGATGCCAAGTCTGTGGCAGGCTGAATCACACTGCAGAAAGATGCTATCATGTTATTGGTTTCCCCAATCAACAGAACCAGATTCAGCCTACTCTAACAGGAGGAACAATGAATGCAATGCATGCAGCTACTACTCAAGCTCCTCAATTCTGGCTTGCAGACACAGGAGCAACTAATCACATGACTAATGAAGTTCAACTTCTCAACAATGTGGCTCCATATCCTCTCACTGATGCAGTTCAAGTTGGTAATGGTAAAATGTTACGAATTGATAACATTGGATCAGCTATGCTTGGTTTTCTTAAACTTCAAAATGTGTTACATATCCCTGAATTGGCTGCTCATCTCTTATCAATATATAGATTGTGCAAAGATAATAACTGTTCTGTTTGGTTTGATGAATTCATGTGTGTGATTCAGGACAAGGTGTTAGGCAAGATACTGTACAAAGGACTGAGTAAAGAGGGTCTCTATCCCATTCCTTTTGATCTACAGAATAAAGTCTCTGGAAATGGATCTAGTTCTGATATCACTGATATGAGCTCTAGTGCTGCTGCATTTCTTGGGAAACAAGTTAAGAAGTCAACTTGGCACAGGAGGTTTGGGCATCCATCTTCAGAAATAGTTAATAAGATGCTTCAACAATGTAATGTCTCAGCCTCAACAGAATTAGATAGTGGAAAATGTGAAGAATGCTTGTTAGGGAAATTTCAGAAACTGCCTTTCTCAGAATCTCATAACAAAAGTGTTAATCCCTTTCAGCTACTTCATTCAGATGTTTGGGGTCCAGCTCCATGCTTTTCTGTTGATGGATACAAATATTTTGTTCTGTTCATTGATGACTGCACTAGATATACTTGGCTTTTTCCAATGAAAAACAAGAATGAAGTATTTTCTCTTTTCCAGTCTCTTCATGCCTTTATCAGGAATAATTTTTCCTGTTCAATTAAAACCCTGAGGACTGATGGAGGAGGAGAATATGTCAACAATGTCTTTAAACAGTATCTGTCAAGTAATGGCATTTCGCATCAAATTTCATGTCCATACACTCCTCAACAGAATGGGGTGGCAGAAAGGAAAAACAGACATCTCAGAGAAACTGCAGTAACCTTGCTTCAAACCAGTTCACTGCCAAATGAGTTCTGGTACCATGCTTGTGCTATAAGTGCCTATCTTATCAACAGAATGCCTACTCCTGTTCTTGAAATGAAATCTCCATTTGAGAAACTATATAATAAGCAACCATCCTTGGAAATACTTAAGGTTTTTGGATGTGCCTGTTTTCCTCTCCTTGCAAACAGGCCAAACAAGTTAGAACCAAAGACTGTTAAATGCATTTTTCTGGGATTTGCTGCAGGGTATAAAGGGTACATATGCTACAACATGCTTACCAAGAAATATATCATTTCAAGACATGTTTTGTTTGATGAAGATCAATTTCCCTATGCAAACTCATCAATCTGTCCAAATACAAAATCTGACAAAACAGCTTCTTCTACAAATTTTACTCAGTCCTGTACACAGTATATTCAAATGCCAACCCTTGTTCAATCCACTCTCATCAATTCAGGTAATTCCTCTATCCCATCTCATTCTAACTCATTCAGTCATGATTTGCCAGCCTCTCCTCTGGATTTTAGTCCACACACTTCATGTGATCCTTCTGTTGAAGTCTCTTCTTCACATGAACCATTAATTGAAGACACTCATGTAACTTCTGAGGATACAACTAATCCTGGAGTTTTTGATTCCTCAACACATACTAATATTCTCTTTGAAGAAGCAGCAGGCAACTTAACAGTAGAATCTTCTCCTGGAAATGGTAATATTTCTCTGACTCTCGAATCTAGTCCCACAAGGTCTAAATGTCAACTTTCAGAAGCTAATATTTTACATCCAATTGATGGTCTTACTAATCAAACATATAATGAGCATCAAATGCTCACTCGAGGAAAGAGAGGAATTTTCAAGAAAAAATGTTTCCTGTCTATCATGTCTTCATCATCATCTGAGTTAAGAGAAAAAGAACCTTTCAACTACAAAGCAGCTATGCAGATTCCAGAATGGAAAGCTGCTATGCAGGAAGAGTTTGATGCCTTAAGGAATCAAGGAACATGGTCCCTTGTCCCTCTTCCGAATGATAAGAACCTTGTCTCTTGCAAGTGGATTTTCAAGATTAAAAGAAATCCAGATGGAACAATTTCCAGACACAAAGCCAGATTAGTTGCAAGAGGTTTTAGTCAAGAATATGGAATTGACTATGGAGAAACTTTCTCTCCAGTTGTTAGGCATACTACTGTTAGGCTACTTCTTGCTCTTGCTGCAAATTATGGATGGAAGTTACATCAACTTGATGTAAAAAATGCCTTTCTTCATGGTCAACTGAATGAGGAAGTTTATATGGCTCAACCAGGAGGTTTTGAAAGTTCAGAATTCCCAAATCATGTCTGTAAGCTGCATAAATCTCTATATGGTCTTAAGCAAGCACCAAGGGCATGGAATGAAAGGTTCACCTCTTTTCTTCCTCAACTTGGTTTTATGCCTTCTCATGCAGATCCATCTCTTTTTGTTAAAACATCAGGAACTTCCAGTATATATCTTCTACTGTATGTGGATGATATAATAATTACAGGAAATAATGAAGAAATAATTGCTGAAGTTAAAAACAGTCTTCAGAAAGAGTTTGATATGAAAGACTTGGGGGATCTTCACTTCTTTCTAGGACTTGAAATTCAGTATGTTTCAAATGGACTGTTCTTGTCTCAACAAAAATATGCTAGAGATTTAATACATAAAGCTGGATTGGATGATTGCAATACTCACATGACTCCATGCCAATCAGGAGTAAAGCTTCTGAAAGATTTTGGTTCTCCTTTGTCTACATCAGATATTCCTCATTTCAGAAGTCTAGTAGGATGTCTACAGTATTTGACATTCACCAGGCCTGACATTGCATACAGTGTTAATACTGTATGTCAATTTTTGCACAATCCTACAGAAGAACACCTTCTTGCTGCCAAACGTATTCTCAGATATGTAAAAGGCACCCTGAATCATGGCATTCTTTTTCAGAGGCAGGACCAATCTTCAGCAACTTCCTTGTGTCTTAATGCCTATTGTGATGCAGATTGGGCTGGAGATCCTAATGATAGGAAATCAACTACAGGTTTTGTTATTCTCTTAAACCAGTCTCCCATATCTTGGTGTAGCAAGAAACAAAATGTTGTATCAAGATCTTCAACAGAAGCTGAATATAGAAGTATGGCAGATACAACATCAGAACTGCAATGGCTCAAAAATCTGCTTATTGATCTTAACATTGATCTTTCTCAGGTGCCAACTTTATATTGTGATAATATTTCAGCTCTAGCTCTTGCTGCAAATCCTGTTCATCACTCGAGACTCAAACATGTGGAAGTTGATGTTCACTTCACCAGAGACAAAGTAAAAGAAGGATCAATAACACTGCACTTTGTTTCCACTCGCGAGCAACTTGCTGATCTCTTTACAAAGGGATTATGTTCTCCTCAGCATGCATACTTATGTGACAGCTTGATGGTGGTTTCTCCTCCCATCCAGCTGAAGGGGGGTGTTAAGGAATGATTAGCATTTTGATTAGTCTTTTGATTAGTCTGTTAATGTTAATTAGTTATTAGTTAGTTAGTTATGACAACTGTCATTCTCCAGCTGTCAATGGCTCATAGCCTATATATGTATTCTCCAGCTGTAATGTTTCAGACACTGTAGCTCATTTTCTCATTTCAACAGAATACAGTTTCTGATATTTTCTTCTTTCTTAAGCAACAAGTTTTCATTCTTTCACCGACGACACGCGTGGTTAAGCAAAACATAGAAGATATAACCCCCATCATCATCATCACCCTTATTCAAGGCGTTTCGTATTGCCTACCAAACAAGACCATAGCAGACGAAGAAAGAAAGAAAGCGTGAGAATTCCGTTTTCGTCTTCAGATTTTCCGGGGAGCCTTTCGGAGTGGGGCCCTGCCAGTCATGCCGTTTTCAGTTTCGGACACGTTGTACAAGTACGTGTCGCGGGCGACGGAGCTGACGGGTGGATTTACGTTACGAGGTGGAGGAGGTGGCTGGAAAAAGTACTTGTAGAAAAAGCACGCAGATACGATTTTCTTCACAAAAGCTGCTGCTCACCTCTGTTAGCTGTTAGCTGTTAGCTTTCCGCTTCCGGCTTTTTCTTTCTTTCCTATGGCATGGTATCCCTATAGTGTTATAGTGGTGAGAGAATTGGGTTACGATGATTAAGCTAAGATTGAAGGTTGGAGATAGAAGAGAATTGTAAGTGGCCTAATGGTTGAGCGTTAGATAGGAAATTTCACCACCGCACGAGTTGTTAAAGTGGTCATACATTGACGAAATGGGATAGTTTAAGTGGTAAAGAACACCATTACCTATAAAGTAGGTTATTAGGTACTGATTCTAGTCACAATAGGGGTAGATGTAAAATCCTTAGATTTTTTTTTTTTTTAAATAAAAAAATATATATATATGGTCATACATTATAGAGTAAAAACCTAAAATGGTACTTGAATTATTACAAAATGTACTTTTTGGTACCTACAAATTTTTTCTACCTGAAATGGTACCTCAACTATTACACTATTACATAATATGGTACATCTGTTAATTTTTTCGTTAAAGTCGCCTACATACCAAAAAGTACTTTTAGCAATAATTCAGGTACCATTTTAGGTTTTTACCCTACACTATACGGTCTATACTATAATACATAATTAAGACATTTCACATGCACCGATTAATTGAAAGTCATGAATAAATCGAGAAGAAACATACTATTCGAGGCTTAATATGCTAAGAATGGAATATGCATATTGTAACTAGGGCAGATAATTGAGAACAATATTTCCCTCCCATGCATACTTGAGCACCTATATGATCATTGTGATGGGGTGAAAGGGACCACAATAATGTTCCAATGCTCGGTTGTTTGAAATTAGGATCAAACAATATTATTTGAGATAAGTTGATACAGATCAAGAAGTGGAGCCATTAGTCTGTCAGATCTTGATGTCTCAAAAACTATGGCTGCAAATCGATACGGTCCCTCTTATATCTCCAATAGCCACTGTAATACTCATACGAGCTTTACTTCTCAGAATCATATGTAAGCTCGATCAAGATTTCTGCAACTAGGGTTAGAAGCTTATACTTTTCATGCATATAGATAATTAGATAGTGCAAATGCTCAGATTCTTAAACAAAATTAATGAATTTTAATGAGATATATCATTATCTATAAGGTGTAAATTAATCTTACTCAGTAACACTTTCTTCTTTTACATATTTTTTAGAATATCTACCACATGCTAGCTTCCCCATATTTGATGTGAGATACATAAACATGATCTCACGTGGCAAATTGTGCATTTCCAAATCTTGAAGTACTATACACATGATATAATTAAGAAGAATGGTATACTCTAATTTTGAAAGCAAAAAAACCACAGCAGGCAATCAGTGAATAGAAACTTTGGACATTTATCTGGGGAAACCCACATAATTTTGGGTTTGAGTTGAGGGAACAATGGTTATCATTTAAGATCATGAAACTTTGATCTTGTAGCTATATCTTCCAATCTCATAATGTAGTACTCTTACTTTAGTTTATAGTTAAATCCTACACTGTTATAGTGAATTACAATCTGATTGTGTTCATTTCGCATACTAAATAAATTTTAGAACGAATTATAAACTAGGTACAAATGTTCATTATGATCAAGCAAGAAAATTCGGATTAAGTTAACTTGATTTAACATTTCCCTTCTATATAGTATATACAGATTTTTATGGCCAAAAAAGATGCCAACTATTTAGTCCTTTGTGCTATTTTTTCATGAACAGAACAAATGGGTAGGATTGTGCTTCTTCTCCCTTTCATGAATTGAAGTGGGTGGATAATTGATGTAACAGCAGTAGGGACCCAAATTGATGATCCAATTGAATTTATACCCTCCACCAAACAGCAGGAGATTATTTCTGGGAATTCTTGTAAGAAGCTGGTTTTTTGTTTTGCTTCACAATTTGTATCAATCTGTAGGTCCCTTTTGCCATTCCCTTTGGTAATGAAATGTTCTCTTATCTGTACCAAACAACAATTAGGATGTTGGATGATTTGATTAAGTAGCTGGGTTTTGTTTCTTTCATCTTGGGTACCCTAATATGTGACCAAAAGCCCCAAGCATATCCTTCTAAAAATCCTCTACCTTTTAAAAACTAATCATGGGGTTGCCTGATCTTTGTACCCAAGTGCATCCTCTATTTGTGGAGTTTGTAGCTATCAGTACTAGTATATTATTTGTGTATATTTTAGATTTAAGTCGCATATTTTTTTTATATCATTGATTATAAATATATGAATTAATTTCAGTTTACCTACTTGAACTTTGATGGCCAATCATCATTAGCAATCCATATATTCGATTCACTTCGCTTAAAAATTGAACAATCGAAGAAAGGGGCACCTGTAGTTTGTTGGGATCAAAGATTAGACCTATGTTCAGGGTTTAGGTGTAGTAATCAATTTTGCAAAGGGTTTGGGGCTTATGACGAAGCAAACAATTTCGCAAAGGGTTTACTGCCAGGTCTAAATGGCGCAGAGGTCTGTTGGTGTGGAGCAACTGGAAGCATTATATGTAAAGCAAATACTGCAAAGACAATCCACATTTGATGCAGAAAACTTCTGAGAAGATCGTTAGTGCAAGTATATATTGTATCAGAACCATAAACTACTTAAATTGACACAGGCTCATTCAACCAAAGAGCACCTAGGAATTAACAACCGGCTGGGAAAGCTCCTCCAGCTCTCTCTTCCTCGTCTCACTCATGCATTCTCTGAGTCATCATAGAAGAAAATCAGAAATCATATAAGGTGACAATTAAAAGCGAACCTGAATTACAACATTACTCAGATAACAACCAGGAAAGGTGATCGAAGGAACTTATGGAGTGAGACTTACGGCGTTGTAGGGAAGATTTGTTCTCCTTCTGCCAGGTTCATGGGGGGTCACAATCTCACATTCAACACCAGATGATCTGAGTCGTAAAATAAAACAGAAATCGTATTAAGCAGAATAAAAGATTCTCCTATCCAAATTAATTTATAGAGCAAACAACAAGCAATGAACCTCCGTTTGGGAGAAGAAATAACCAACTCACCTTTGATCTTGTTTGAACTGGTTCACAAGGGTAGTGATCCTTTCTTCGTAATTCGTTGGTACAGTGTTCTTTGTTAACTGGACCATGCAAATTCAAAGAAATTGTTGTGGCCAGTGGTCCTTGGAGAAGTAGGGACACATACATGAGAAGGAAAAGAAGCTATACCACCATCACCTGGAGTTGGTTTGTCGTCAAAAGAAATGAGTTTGTTTGCTTAGGGTGAAAATTATAATAGAAGTCGGACCATAAAAACAAACTGAAACGAGAAAGAAGAAAAGAAAAAACTGCTTCAAAGCCTACTTCAATTCACATCCCCAGTTGGATTTACAGCAAGGAATTGATATAATGAAATAAATTACTACCACATATCCTATGAATGAAGAAATTAAACTTACATATATTGCTAAGCGTGTAAAAGATTTGGAAGTAACACACAGAGTTGTTGAGAACTTGAGAGTTGGGATGGATTAGTATTACATAATAAACGCCTCCATAAAACTCAGCACCATGCATGCACGCCCTTCATACAGATGGAAAATACTTGTTTAGATTGAACGGCAATGAATAGAACTCCTCACTCCTTGAATCACCCTTGAATGACCGGAACTTGTCCCACCAATGTTTACCCCTGTCCTTCCTAACTGTGCTGTCCCGGTGCAGCGTGTTGTCCAAGAAATATGCAATCACGCCCGCCACAAAAGCTTCGGATTGGAAAGGGACATTGATCATATCATTGAACTGCAAAATGAAGATGAACAATTAAAGTTGGTGAAGATTATAATCAACCATTACAAATATCTTATACGTGGTTAGAGATGTATTTGGTGCGTACCCATCTTCCTCCTGTGTGCACAGGACCATAACCATTGATGGCGGTGTACTCATTGAAGTACTGTGGTATGGACAATCCCATGAAGATAGAGAAGCCTAATATGAACTTTGTTCGGAAGCTGTTTAGGTTGCAGAACTGGAGAAAGCTAAGACCCCCCGAACCTGTCAAGGCATGAGAAAATGAAGAATGTTACCCTACAAATGTGATATGACAGTCAATCAGTTGTCAAGATGTCTCCATGTTACATTAGATGCACGTACCAACATAAGCAAAGAACAGACAATATAAAGCAGCAATGATGGGTCCTGGGATTGAAGCAAAGACTGCTCCAAATTTGCCTGACAATCGTGAAAATGTTTTGGTAAGAAGAACAGAATGGTTGCAGATAGTTGCCAATATTATGGAAAGTAAAATATTATAATGCGTCATAAGCCTAGACAACTTACCCAGAATGGAGAAAAATATCATGAACCCAGCAGATATTTGCACAACCCTTCGACTGCCAACACGTGTTAACGCCAAAAGACCAGCATTCTCTCTGCTCAGACACCAAGTGAAGTCTCAGAATAAGGTAGAAACTTTGATTTCAGCTTAATCAAACTACTATATTTAAATAGCATAACTATCAAGTCTTACACAGATACGGAGGATCCAGTCACAGTTCCAAAGAGCCCAGAAATCAGGATCCCAACACCCTGAAAGGATAAATTATACAGTTAATTGGCAATCACAAATAGAAGACACTATTCACGGTTGGGAATGAGCGACTTTTTTTAGAGTGACCTAGTAAAGTATAAACATGGATAAGTGTATTTAGCGAAACAGAAAGAAAACAATATTGCATTTGTTATTAATAACGCAGTTTATTCAGGTTTGGAAGCAAGAAATCTATGTGTAATTTATCTCAAATAATGTTTAGCTGTAAAGGAAAACTGTGGAGAACTAAAACTTAAAGAGATCATCCATTTTACCTGCCAACCAACTCCACGACTAAGAATAGCAGGTGGCACGGGAGTTGCACTAGCATACCTTGATACAGCAATGAAAGCACCAGTGGACTGTTTTACCATTGGACATGAGAGAGAGAGAGAGAGAAAAAAAAAAGAAGAGAGAGAGCACCATTAGGGGCCAAATTAAGGTCTGGGTTCACAAAAGCGGTGATGACAGAGAGTTTTGGCTTCTCAATAATAGTAATTCATATGGCATAAAGGGAACAAACCTCTACAAGAGCAACAAAAGACGCAGTCATCATAGCAAAAGCTTCACCAGCATCAAATGTCGGTGCTCCCCATTGGAAGGGATATGGAACTCTTATCCTGCAGACCCAAGTTCAACAAGCATTCATTCCAACCAATATTATGTATCAATGCAGAAATGTAAGCCATACTAGAGAAAAACATATAACAACATTCCAACAATGCAATAAAGGATGGAAGACATCATAGCATGCCATAGCAATGGTCTACTTTCTTATTTCTATTACAAGTCCCCATTATCCCATGTCCACCAAATAATTTGGCTTCTACTCTGAAACTCCTATATAAAGGTAAGACCAGGCGATCTGCATTTAAGGCCACAGATTGAACTAACCATGGAGCAGCATCTATAAGTCCAGCACGATCGGTGCGGCAACTTGCTTGTGTTTTGGGGCCTGTACCATTATAGGCCCCACCGACAGTGAGCAGATGAGCATAAATCCACACGATCACAATGGCAAATAGGACAGCAAAACGATCGAATACATGTTTCCCTCTGTGAAATATGTGGGGCAAATACTACATACAATCATTGCAGAAAATATGTCAGCCTTGCAACTATTACTATCACATGTGGTTACAACAATTAAAATTCAGAAGGAAAGAGATTTAACAAAGTTTTACACGTTTACCTGAGAAATAAATACTAAAATGATAAGCTCTGGCAGTCCAATCTCAACACATTTGGCAAGCTAAACACGCAGGAAAAAAAAACATTAATAAATAATTGGGAGAGATTTAGCTGTCTATATGCATAACCATCTCAGATTAACACTTACCAGAGGAAAACCCAACTCGTACAGTCCAAAACCAACTAGTCCTACCAATGGAACAACTGAAAGTGGACTTAAGAACCTGAAAGAAATAAATGAAGAGTTATAGCCAGCATGACGGTTTACCAACAAAACATCACCGTCAAAACAAAAAAATTTCTTTTCAACTCCAGAAGCCATTTACTTGAGAAATCTGAAGTGTTAATGCACAATGCAAAGAACTTTTTAATTGCTCATTATAACATAAATGTAAGAAATCCATTAAATTAGATTAGAACCAACCTTGCCACATTACGCCAAAGGCCACTGAAGCCTAAGACTATCTGAAGGGTTGAGGCCACAATAAGAGCACCTTGAATTGCCCGCATTGTTCTCTTAAATTTCTGAAATAAAAGACATAAAAGACACAGAGACAAATCTTGCTCAGTTTTTGTAAATGGATTATGGTATGGCGAAATTCAATTATACACCATACATTGGACCGCAAGTAACAGAGAATTCACATTTAGAAAATGACCGCCATGTAAAACGAGATGGGTTTCAGATGATTACGTCAATAGGGTCTGGAGAATCACTGAATCGACTAGCTAATATGATTGAAACTGTGGTTGGAACAAACGTGTATGACCCTCCAATCACTGCAGGTAGTCTACTC
Organism: Potentilla sterilis; assembly: GCA_963682095.1. Classification (NCBI taxonomy): domain Eukaryota; kingdom Viridiplantae; phylum Streptophyta; class Magnoliopsida; order Rosales; family Rosaceae; genus Potentilla; species Potentilla sterilis. The sequence continues at coordinate 49,634,070 of OY821760.1, forward strand.
CCAAACAATGTTTGCTGCAAGGTGTTCAAACCAGCAACAAAGAGTAGGGACTGGATCACCTTGGCCTTCTCCTCCTATAACAGTTGAAAGAAAGAATTAGAATATGTCTTGGGTCAAATTTGAAGGAGACCCCAATAAATCATATTCAAAATTTTCTTACATTTCCACCTCCCATCTGGGGAACAAGAGCACTGGGAATGAGAACTGCAGTGCCAAGCATCACAAGATAATGTTGAAACCCAAGGAGAATGGCCTCGGCTGCATCAGGAATGACCCACAATTTTATTGATAAATCAAACGTAACAACATGACTTAAGAATAATGTTGCTCGACATAATCAAATATTAGAACTACCAAATGTCTAATGCAACATGTTCTATAATTTTGCCTAAAGCAGAACTACTGAATTAGAACTTAAAGCACCACTGCCAAACAAAAGCAGAAAGGCTTCACCAGCTCAAATAGTAACGAGAAACCAAAAGTCAGGAAAGAACTAGAGTAATACGAATTCAGCTGATTTCAAGAATTAGGCGTTACCAATACTTGAAAACCAGATACCAGGTTCGGAAAATAGCACTAAACATAATCAACGCAGCTGCCCAGAAGTACATAAATCGAATTAAAACCCCCCAAAAACAAAATTCAAACATAAGTTGAAGGAGAACACTAGTAGATTCTTTAATCCTGACATCAATATTCCATTTTTAATCTGGAAAAGAAAATGGGGAAAGCATATTACAATTTGTACTTTATATTTCCTTTTTGGAAAGCAGCATCTAACAAAGAAAAAGCTACTTTCAGCTATGAAATACATCACGTATCCAAAAGAAAACAAATTAAAGACTGAATTAACTAAAACATGCCTCAGATATACCATGAAGATCCCAAAGAATCAAACTTTGAAAACTAAGATCCACCACCAAGAACAATCTTACACTATTTGCTCAAACAGTCACACAAAAAGCTCATAACACAAATTAGAAGAAGAACAAAAAAGTGAAAAACAATAACAGAATGTGGAGTAGAAGTACTCACGCCATGGAGGTGGACTTGTAATGCAGTAAGAAACGCCAGGCAGTTGTTCTTTGGGTGGGTGAGGCTGTGGCTCATCCACCTTAGCAGCACCTCCTCCAGCCATTTTTCTCTCTCTACAACTCTCTCTCTCTCTCTCTAGAAACCAAACACCAGAAGCAATGAAACCCAAATCCAAGCAGAACCCAGATCCCAAATCTAGCAAAAACCAACTACAAGATGAGCTGAAACCAGCCAACAGTATGGTGACTTAGAAAGATTAAAACTTTAATAAACTAGAACACCAAATAATAGAGACAGTGTAGCTGCTAGAAGCTTTCACACCAGTGAACCCAAAATGGGTACTAATAATTGAGATTGGGAACATTAGTAAGAAAGAAAAAAGATGAGCAAAAGTACCTTTTAACCAGCTGCACAAGGCAAAGCAAGATAGCCAAAATGAAAGTGGGGAAAAGCTTATAGTCCAAAAACCCTTGTGCCCCACAGACCTAAAACATGTTCACTCAAATTGGACTTGTAGAGTTGAGAAAGGTGGAGAGATGTAGTGTAACTGTTGAAGTGAGAGGAGCAAATCCAGGTGTTTGGTTGAGCAAAGCACAGTTAAGAAAGTGTGACTATATGAGGCAGGTGAAGATGGACTAAAAAGCTTGAAGCTTTTGGGTAGAAATGTTAAAATGGTACAGTGGTTTAGTACAGTGGTTCAGTAGTAACTGAAATTACAGTCTCTCTCTCTCTAGAAAGCATACTGATTTTCTCTCTCTAGAGAGTTACATTATACACTTCACTAATCAATCAAACATGAGATTATAGTATGATTAACAATTAAATATAATTAAATTTAGAGAAATTACGTGTCTGGTACGATTAACTAATTATAGACTCAAAAGTAAATATTTTAGGTATTTCACTTCTAAAAACTAAGAATTGATGTATATATATATATATATATATATATATATTTTTTAGCGTTAAATTGGTCAGTCACACGGCCACGTGGTACGAAAGGGGAGTAAACGACGGCGTTTCCAGCTTTGCATTTGCGTCAGATAAAGATGCTTTGGCTCTATCAAATCCCAGTTACCAACATCCCTAGAAGGATGCACCAGATTCCATTTGTGACACAAAGACTCTTATACCCTTCAACAATAATACCCAAAAAAATATTCCATTTTTGCCAAAAAAAAAAAATTAGTAACTGGTTTTTGAAAAAAGAACGTAAATAAATGTTCATCTATTTCTTCAGACCCACTTCCAACATTTTAAGTGTAATGGAGAGAAAATGTTCATCTGAGGTTGGTGGTTCAATTCGATCATGAGAAAAGCTTAACTCGCTTTTTATCAAGATAAGTATAGAGTTTTATTAATTGAATTTTTTTATCAATTATAAATTTTTTCATCGATTATTAATGACTTCAAACTGCGTTCTATATTATTTTTCTAGTCGTTTTATATACAAATTTTGTTATTAGAAGATAATATCGCGAGTTTAATTATTTATATATAACGTACTTGTTAATATTATACTAATAACGCTGGTATACACAAGTCAAAGAGGATATTTTTGGTATTTAAAACAGAATGATCACATGGTGCCGGTAGCAGAAGAATATTGGGTTGGGGTGCTAAAAACCATGAGCCTAAAAAAACAACCGACAATGTTCTCTTTATCCTTTGCTCAATTCAATCGAGTCAATCCCCTTTTCCCCCCAATCCCTGCATCTATTGTTGAGTTCAGTCTTGACTAACCATTAAACTTTTCATTTGATTTCCAACTGGAGCTTGTTCAACCTCCCATCCCTTTCCTTATTCTTCAAGCAAAACCCTTTAAAGCCCATGGCATATCTTCATGATTTGCTGATTAATTTCTTAGGGAATGGAATGTGCACCCACACCAAGTTACCTCAAAAGTCTGAATTCTCTTTGGAGATCCCCATTTGCACATCTTCTCTTGTACCAAACACAAGGATTTCAGTTTACTCATCCTCTCTTCTAGTCATTTTCCTCGTTAAACTAGTAAAACTACACAATAAACTTTTTTGATATCGTTAGAGCATCTTCAACAATGCTAGTCATGTTTTAGTTAAATTTTAGTTGAAATAACTAAAAAGTCATTTTGGCTAGCCACTTTATAAATACGTATGTATCAGTTCTCTATATTTTAGCCTGATTTGAAATTAAAATATTCATTAAATAAATAAAAAGTTGTTTAAATGTATATATAGATTATATATAATTACTTATATGGAATGTATTAAATTTAAATATTTTAGCTTTTAGCTATCACGCTCTCCAAATTTGACTAGCAAGATAGCTAAAAGTTAACATAGTGTTGTAATATAGAGTCTGATATAACTGTTATTTTTCACAAAAACAAAATATACTCTCTAAAATAATTAATGAATTATAATAGAGAGTCTGCTGAAAATGCTCTTAAGTGGACAAACTAGTTTATTTTTTAAAATAACTTTCCGGTTTTAGATTTATATTTCTTACAAAAACGAGTTTCGCCTTCATTGAAATCATTTAACACTTGTTTTTAACATTACAAACTTTCTTATTGTATCATAGGGAGGATCCTTTGAGTTCAAACAAGAGATTTCAACCTACCTATATTTCATGAGATTCCTAACTAAATAATTTTCTCACTAGTATTCCAAACGACAGTACTATATTGTGTATACAGGTACACCACAACGACAACTGATAATTGTACGTATTCCTAAGTATGTGCAAGAAGAAAACCCAATACATAGATAGAAAGTCAAATACCAAATCAAGAAATTCTAGTAAAATTAATTTACATCACGAGTAACTAAAGGACCTGTCATTGTGAGTATGAAGGACCTGTTGTGACCACCCCATAATAATAATAATTTTTTTTCTGTGATTCCCAAACTCTAATTGTTTTGTTTGAATATGCTTTCTGTTTTTGTCTCTTAGGAACTATTTGGAAAATATTCTCTGTGATATGAGCTGACATTACATCTTGCACAGTGATAACGTGAAGTGCTCTCTATTGTCTTTATACATTTTGAGCTACACACGGCTGAAGAGTTTAGACCCCAATTCGATTTGATTCACAAGGAATACGAATAAGCTAATTGAGTCGAGCTTTTGCTTTTGAAGGAGAGAATGATAAAAAAAGGTATCATGTGAGATCTTAACTCAATGATTGCGAAAATTAAGGCTTCATTTGGTTTCCGGAAAAGAAAATAGTTCCTCTTTTTTTCCCACCGGAAGGGAACTTGAGGGAGAAGTGAGCTTTCTTTTGTTTTGTTTGGTAACATAAGGAAAGTTAGCAGGAAAGTTGTAAAAAGAGATGTAATTAATGTAATAAAATAATAGTTGTGAGTAATAAATGTAAGGAATTGAGGAGGGAAGTTGGTTCCTCAGGTTTATGGAATGAACTATTTCCCCCCTCATTTTCCGTTATTGTAGGAAAGTTGTTCATTTCCTTTATGCATACCAAACAAGAGAAATGAATGAACTTCCTTTCCCAAGCTCTCAATTTCGCGAAACAAACGAGGCCTAAGAAAAGAGTAGTTATTAAACAAGTTCATAGTGATAAAAAGTGTTTTCATCACTAATTATCTATACTATTATTAAAAGAACAAGTTTTGTTAGCCCAAAAAAAAAAAGTACCAGAATAACCCTTAAATATTAAAGAACTTTGAGAACTGATTAAATCACAAAGGCAGTTGAGACAATTACAAAATTTATTTTTCTAAAGAAAAACAAAATCCCCTCAATCTTATTTTCATTCCCACTACGGTATGTAATCTCTACAATAACTGTTTTTTGACATAATATTTTTTTATTTATTAATAAAAAAATACTTTACACATGCAGAGAGCCTGTGAAAGAAGGCTAGTATATGTTACCTCAAATTTCTTGCATCACATAAAAACAAAGCTTCAATTATTCCACTTTGAAAGAAAGTTTAGGGGACATGATATTGATTGGTGCATGAAAGATTATAAAAGGGTTTTTCATTCAAAGGCAATTGAAGGTTGGGAATATATAATAGATGATGGATCAAGCTGCATAACTTTGTCCTTCTCTTTGTATTGCTGTAGATTTTCCCTTATCAACTTGCATATTCCACACAAGCCATGTCAAAATCATATTGGTGGGAGCTTTAAACAAATGGATGCCTTCACCTAACCCTTAATTGAAGATTAAAATTGAGAAATGTGATCAAAACTAGCACCCAATTCTAACAACTTGTGAAATTCACTTGAACAAATCCTAAATACGTACATAGGCAATCGTCTAACTTGATCGTGTTTAGTTATCCATTTATTTTCTTTTAATGAAGCCGTACAATAAATGAGCGATTTTATTATTGGACAAACCACAAGTTACGAAAATAATGATAAAGAGAAAAAAAAAATGCACATTAGAGAAAATGAACGCACATCAAAGATTAATTAATTATACATATCACAAAACCTAGCATCTGTGAGAGGGGAAGGGACCACATGCCAAGTTATCTTGCCTTTTTAGAGCTTTTGATTTGAATGGAATTATTATTGTTGTTTGGTGCTTTTTCTCCCTCACTTTCTATTTCCTTTCATATTTTCTTGTCCTTTTTATTGGGCTGTGGGAGTGGTTGATTTATCTGTTTCTATATTAGAATTCTAGGAGGAAAGGAGAGAAGTAGCATATTCTGGTCCCCATAGTTTTTTAGTTATTGCTATTACTTTCAGGCGTAACCAAAAGGAAAATGAAAGAGATCCGTCATGAACTCGAGTTATAATTCCCACCAATGATGTGTGATCCAATGGTTTCTTCAATGGTTTCTTTATGCTCATTGGGCCTTCACTTGTTACATTGTTTACATTGGGCCTGGCCCGTCTCTTTGTAATTGCTATATATACAATGAGCCTCTCCTTCTATACTAGTAAGCTGTGTAACCAGTGTGACGAGAAAGCACTCAGCTTTCGTTGGCCGCCGAATCGCCGTCGTCGATCTCCATAGTGAAGGTGGTTGCTGGGTTTGGTTTCCCTCATTTCTTCACTTTCCCAATTACCCATGTTCATTCACAGTAGCTATATTCACCTTCGTGCTCTGTTTCTTTGCTTCGCTTCATAACCTGCACTCCATGTGTTTGTGAAAATGCCCAAGTGAAAAACACTAAAATGGGTCTTCATATTTTGGGTTTAAACATGCTTAGGCTGCGTTCTGTGGCTTAATTGTAAGGATTTCTGCTTGGTTTCGTACTGTTTGTTCTGATCATTGTTGCGTTGTTTGTGCTCAGATTACCAATGATGATGTTGACGAGGTATTTCAGGCGAACACTGTTCTCTGCAGCCAAATCAGAAGGTTCTGGTGCTGCTTCTATGGCTAGGATGACGGCCCATAACCCACTTGAGGAGTTGTTTGAAGCAGATAGGAAGCCTGATGAAGAAACGCCAGTTGTATATGGTACACTGTTTTCGTTTTCTTTGTTTTGTGTTGTTAAGTGCATTTATGAATTGGATTGTGTACTTAGCAAGAATCGATTGAAGAAGTAAGTTTAAGGCAGAGGGTAAATAGTTTTGCTTTTCACATAAGGTGGTATATGAATCCAGAGCTTAAGATAAATTATATTAGGGTTGAATTGTTCCTAAAAAAAACCGGCATTTTCAGTTAAATTCTTTTCGTCACTATAAAGAATGTCAATACTGTAAGGTTGGTAGTGTGTGGAATCACAATTTCAGTGTTTTGGTTGCAAAATGATGCAGACATTGTAAGGTTGCTTGTGTATATTGCTGACGTGCACAATTTACATGGTATAATCTAGAATAAGAGCTATGCAAAGGTAAAGGAAATGATGTGGGTTATTTGTTTTAGAACTGCTGATCATTGTTCATCTCAAGGATTCTTTTGTCACTGTTTTTGTTTATTATGTTTTCTGGTCTATGTAATTCAATTAGAACCACTATGCGAGATGAAATTCAGAGAAATATCAAATTTTCTATTATTTCCAACTTCCAAGAGAATCAAAGTTGCAATGAGAAAAGATCAAATACTATGTACTGTTCATTGATTATTATACCAATGCTATATGGTTTTACCAAAAGTCATTGATCCAATAGACGGGATTTGGTTGCAGTGATACTAGGGATTAAACTCTGTATTAGTTTAGTTGGATGAGATCATTCTTAATTAAGCTTTAACTTGCCTTTAAAGCTTTGTCGTACTAGAGCATGAAGAAATTCTACTTGCAACTATCCTAGACATTTGCATATTTCCAACTGCTAATATTGAATCTCCAATTACGTGCTTGGAGTGATGCATTATGTATTGCTTCAGTGATAAATATTTGAGCTATAGTTTTAAATGTTTGATGCTTCAATTGCTATTAGGTCGAAGTTGGAAGGCATGTGAACTGCGTCTGAAGTCTTGGGATGATCTCAATAAGCTATGGTTTGTTCTGCTTAAAGAGAAAAACATGCTGATGACTCAACGTCAGATGCTGCACGCACAGAATCTTCGTTTTCCGAATCCTGAGCGCCTTCCCAAAGTATGACCCTCTCTTTTAACCATTTTCTGATTTGTATCAACAAAAAAAAAACTTTGGAAGTTCTTCAAAATCTCCTGACATGAACAGTAGTTTTCTTTATTCTTCATGCAAATTCTATCGTGGTTGATTTTTTGTTATTGTCATCATCAAATTCAGGTGAGGAAGTCAATGTGTCGTATCAAGCACGTACTCACTGAGAGAGCAATTGAAGAACCTGATTCCAGGAGGTCTGCTGAGATGAAGAGGATGATAAATGTGTTGTGAAACCTCTACACCCATGTATTAGATAGTTCGTGATACAGGCAATGCTGCCTAGCTTTCTCTCCTTGCATGTAGGACTAGAAACTTGTGGTGATCCTAGTTAAAAGAAGCAACTTGTAATATTTGATAATTCCATGATGGCTTTATCTCTCTGTTTTGATAAACTCTTATGGTAGCAACTGGCTTTGTTACTTTGTAAGCAAAATAATTGATACAATTTTATATTTCTTCTGCTAGCTATGATTAGCAACTGTGTTGTCTCCAACTCGTTTTTATCACAGAATTAATAGAACTAGATGACCATTCTAGTGTCCTCACGCATCAATTCATCATCCAACCTCAGCTTTGAATCCACCACAACAGATTTAGATTCAAATATACAAATACCATAGCATTTAACTTGCTCTTTGGTTGAGTAAACCCTTGAAGGGGATGCTGGAGCTCATTGGAAAATCCCAAAATTGGATGTAAAATTGATCAGATAGTAGAATGAGAGAAGGCCATCAACATGGTAGCTAGTCATAAGATAATGGATTTGATTTGGAAGAAGTGATTTGAAAACTCATTATCAGAACTTCATTTCAAAACTGATACATGGTTCCACAAGTTCAGAAGCAGCTACATTGAAAAAAACTTAACATATATTCATAATCATAATCATGTCATACATTAAGCAGGCATTTATTACCCTAACCCTGTATCTTTACTGTTACGCAGTCATGAATTTTATGATCCAGGTGAACACCACTCATGAGCCAACAAAGAAAAACGACGACAGAAAGCGAAATAAAAAAAAAGAGAAGACCAACAAGAACGAAATATAAGTAATACTTCCAACTATATACTAATACATTGCCCCTGCAACTTATAGTCTTCGAGGTACTGGCATTAGTATGCTGTGAAAATTGGCCAACAATCAAAGGAAAGATGAGCTCCAAATCACATTTGTACTCTAACTCTTCCTTTGAAAATATTGTCTTGTACGGCCATGTTGTGTTCCTACGAGGCGACATTGAGTAGTGGAGCTGCACGACCATACGATCATCTGTAACAGCAGAAGCTCCTCCGTGGCCGTCAGAAATATTTAGGCCGTAGTCTTCAGGCGGAGGATCGATCACCAAGACGTCGACATATTCTCCGATCAACGAATGCGTCAATGACAGAAGATCAGTTGTATTGGTTAACTCTTTCCGGCGGTAGAAGGAGCTCAAATCCACCATAGCAAATCTCTTGTTTTTGTAAAACGCCATGACTTGAACATCGTCATAATGGTTGAAGTCGTAGTTCTTGTCGGGTATGCGGACTGTGATGTCGAGGCTGAGATTGTATCGGTGGAGAAAGTTGTTGGTGCTATCGATGCGGGTGGTTTCGGTAAAGTTGAAGTCAGTGAAAGAGGAATGAGCTACATGAGCCTACATCAAAGCCAAAGTTATAGGTGAAAAGAAAACTAGCCTACATGAACGATGGATATATATGTATTGGAGATCGAATGGAGATATATATTTGATTTGGGAGGCCAAAATGGGCGCTTTGAGCTCCATTCCATCTTATTTCTCACTCATATTTCTCGTAGCCCTTTGCATGCATCCATGCAGAACCAGGTACATAATGCGCAGCCCTTTGCTGGATCTATATATATATATATATATATATATATATATATATATATATATATATATATATCAATTTTCTTAATATGCATGAAGTACTAGAATCAAGTAGAGGAACTCAATAATCCCATTGTTGGAAACTAAAGAGTGAAAATGGGTCACTGAAATCAAGCATTTTTGGGAGGAGTGATATGGGCCATTTGGAAGTTCAAACCAAATAAAGTGCCACTGAATCGACTGACCCAAATAAAGTTAATTAAGGTATGCTGGGCTTGGACAAAGTAATATGCTATTAATCCTACACTTTACATTCGAGGCCCAAATAAATAGACTTCTCACTCAATATTTATAAATAATTAGCTTCCTAATAAGCATGGAATAAAATGTTCTATACACAATGTAGGAATTGGTATTTCACCCAAAGACACAATGAGTAGGAGAGGAGAAAAACGACACTCCTCCTCACACAACACCCACCACGAACGCACAAGGATTTTGTACGAGACGAGAATTGCAAGACAAACAAGGAAATCGTCAAAAGTTACGCCAGTGAGCACTCATAAGTGTCGTTCAAGCAGAGAAAACCCATAGGAAAAAGGATATAGTTTTTAGGATTTCCTATATCATGTAGGAAATTAAAAAAACATAAAAACAAAATAATTCTTCCAATTTGTTTAGTCCAGGCAGTTATAATGAACCCAAAAAAGGGTGAAAGGAACAAGAACACATGATTATCATGGGCTGAGAGAGAGTAGCAATGGGCAGTGGGTTGTTCATGCTAACTTAATCAACAAGCACTTGTCCCTTCGGGACATCCGATAAAATTGGAACGATACAGAGAAAATTAACATGGCCTCTGCGCAAGACTGACACGAATAAATCGAGACATAATTAAAAAAAAAAACCTCAGAAAAAGAAATCAATTAATTAATTAATATTTTTTGCCCTTTCCTGCCAGAAAGGAACAGAACCCAACTGCAGCATTCACATCACAGTCTTCACTTCTTCCCCTTACTTTCTAGTAATCTGTGTTGGAACAACTCTGGACAACCTTAACCTGTCCATCACAGGGCCCATGTCCCCATTCCCCAAAATTACCTCTCTGCCCTTCCCCCCCCCTCTCTCTCAGCCTGATTAAATTTACACCCCTGCCCCTCTCCTGTTTCCACCTTTCCAGAGCAATCAAACTGAAAATCAAAGTCAAATGGGTGCAGATCGGTCAAATCAGCCCAGTCACATTATTTTGGTTTTGTTTGGAATCAGCCTCACCCGCGGGTGAGACTGTATTAATTCCAACCTGCCCGATCTGCCCGAGCTGCTAGCTCTCTCTCTCTCTCTCGCTCGCTCGCTCTACCAAGTACTAAGTACACCTTTCCCTTTTGCCGTCTGCCTCTTTTTCTCTCTCTTTTTTTTTTGTTTTCGACTTTCTCTCTCTACTTTCTCTCTCTAGATCGATATCGCGAGTCGGGAACTGAGCGTGGTTGTTGGATCTGAGGTTCAATTCGATCGGGGGGGAAGGAAAGCCCAGCCTATCCGGGACTAGGTGTTCGATGGGCGGCGATCTAGGGTTTCGCGATTGAGAGGAAGAGAAGCTTGATTTGATGGTAATGGTTGCGATCGAAAATGCAAGGCTATGCATGGGAGGAGAGGTGAGGAGAGGAAACGGAGTCGGCACATGTTGACAGCCGATGGTTCATCTTCTTCATCTTCGAATTCCGCTGATTCGTTTTTCAAGGTGTTTCTTTCTTCTACTCTTTTAAACTCGTCGGAATTTCATTTCAGTACTGAGGTTTTAGGTTTTTAATTGTGTCGATTTTGGATGTAGGGCGAATTCGAGGTAGAAAACATGGAATTGAGTGTGAATTTGAAGTGTTATTCGACTTGTAGGGCTGTGGAGATGAGATTAGCACCAGAAATTGTGTAATTTTAGGAGGTGGATAGCTGAAATAAGGAATCGGAGTCAACTCTGTATGCCGGATAGGGAAACCTGTTGGTTAGTAATGTAGAGTATGCGGGATAGATACAAGAAACCGGGGAAGATTAAGGAAATGATAGCTGAGAGTGGAAAGCTACACGGTAGTTAGTTGTAGAGAACTGATTTTATCGAATTAGCCTATAACCTGTGATACAGCTGTCAATTAAACGGCGGCGGTTATAATCTATTATGGAGTTCATTGGAGTTTTAATAATGAAAATGACTACTCATGGTTTGCCAGTTTGATGGGACGATGAAAATGTTCTTATATGTTTCAAAGCTACATTTCTTATGCACTTTATTTGTGATGCATAGTGATTCTTATGGCAGTTCAGTTGCCGACATAATGGTTATCTGAAGTTCTCTATTATTTGTAGGACGGACGCAAGATCAGTGTTGGCGATTGTGCTCTTTTCAAACCTCCCCAGGATTCCCCACCTTTCATTGGAATAATTCGTTGGTTGATTACAGGCAAAGAGAATAAGTTAAGGATAGGAGTGAATTGGCTTTATCGGCCTTCTGAAGTAAAGCTTGGCAAAGGCATCCTGTTGGATGCTGAGCTGAACGAAATTTTCTATTCGTTCCATAAGGATGAGATTCCTGCCGCATCATTACTTCATCCGTGTAAAGTCGCGTTCCTTCCTAAAGGTGTCAAGCTTCCATCAGGGATTTCATCTTTTGTATGCCGGCGTGTTTATGATATCACAAACAAGTGTTTATGGTGGCTAACTGATCAGGATTATATTAATGTAAGTTTGTTTTGGTGGGTGACAAGTGTTTATTTTGTTCAGTGTAGTTAAACCTCTTAAACATTCAAGATAATTGATATCATTTTCTTTGACAGGAGCGTCAAGAGGAAGTAGATAAACTGTTATATAAAACTCGAGTAGAAATGCATGCAACAGTGCAGTCAGGTGGCCGATCTCCAAAACCAATGAACGGTCCATCTTCAGCATCACAGTTAAAAGCTGGATCAGATGGTGTCCAGAATAGTGCCTCATCATTTTCTTCTCAAGTTAAGGGGAAAAAAAGGGAGCGGGGAGACCATGGGTCTGAGCCTGTCAAACGTGAACGTATTACGAAAATTGATGATGTGGATTCTGGTCACTGTAAACAGGAAAGCACTTTAAAGTCGGAAATCGCAAAAATAACCGAAAAAGGAGGGCTTGTAGACTCTGAAGGGGTTGAAAAATTGGTTCAGCTCATGGTACCTGATAGAAATGAGAGAAAAATAGATGTGGCTGGCCGATCTATGCTTGTTAGTGTTTTAGCAGCCACAGATAAATTTGATTGCCTTAGTCGATTTGTGCAGCTCAGGGGTTTGCCTGTATTAGATGAGTGGCTCCAAGAGGTCCACAAAGGGAAGATAGGTGATGGCAGTGCATCCAAAGATAGTGACAAAGGTGTTGAGGAGTTTCTCTTGGTATTACTTCGTGCCCTGGATAAGCTCCCAGTAAATCTTAATGCTCTACAAATGTGTAACATTGGAAAGTCCGTTAATCACCTGCGGACTCATAAGAACTTGGAAATCCAGAAGAAAGCAAGAAGTTTAGTTGATACATGGAAGAAACGTGTTGAAGCTGAAATGAAGATCAATGAGGCAAAGTCCGGTTTAAATCAGGCTGTCCCCTGGCCTGCTAGACCAAGGTTACCTGAAGTATCTCATGGTGGAAACAGGCACTCAGGTGTATCCACTGATGTTGCTGTGAGGAGCTCCGTTACACAGCTTTCTGTATCGAACAAATCTTCAGTTAAGCTTGTCCAAGGAGATAATATTACTAAATCTGCTTCTGCATCTCCAGTTTCTTTGAAATCGGTGCCGTCACATGTTTCAGCGGGTTCTAACTTAAAAGATGGGCAATCCCGGATTGTTCCTGTTGGTGTCACAGTTGATCCTCCTGTGGCAGCTACAAGGGATGAGAAAAGCAGCAGTTCTAGTCAGTCTCACAACAATAGCCAGTCATGTTCGAACGATCATGCTAGAAATGGGGGCGTGTCTGGTAAAGAGGACGCAAGGAGCTCTACTGCAGGTTCAATGAATAAGACATCAGGTGGTTCTTCACGGTCTAGGAAATCAATTAATGGCTTCCCAGGTTCTACTCCCTCTGGAGCTCAAAGAGAAACTTTGTCGAGCAGAAGTTCATCGTTGCACAAGAATCCAGCTTCTGAAAAATCATTAGCGCCTGGAATGACAAGTGAAAAGGTAGTATCTGTACCTGCTGTTGAGGGGAACAAATTGATTGTTAAGATTCCAAATCGAGGTCGAAGTCCAGCACAAAGTGGAAGTGGAGGTTCTTTTGAAGATCTTTCAAATATGAACAGCAGAGCATCTTCTCCAATGCACTCTGAGAAGCACGACGAACCTGATTGTACCTTAAAGGAAAAGGTTGATGTATATCGAGCCACTGGTACCTCAGATGTTAACACTGAGTCCTGGCAAAGCAACGATTTTAAAGACATATTGACTGGATCCGACGAGGGGGATGGGTCACCTGCTGCTGTTACTAATGAAGAGCGCGACTCGAAGAAGACTGCTGAAGTCCGAAAAGCTGCTTCCTCATCATCAGGGAACGAACAGAAACCAGGTAATGCTCAGGAGGCTTCTTTCAGCTCTATGCGTGCCTTAGTTGAAAGCTGTGTGAAGTATTCTGAAGGTAATGCTTCCGTTGGAGATGATCTTGGTATGAATCTGCTTGCTAGTGTGGCGGCTGATGAGATGTCTAAATCTGAATCTCCTACTGATTCTCCACAGAGGAGCACCCCAGTTTCTGAGCATATTTGCAAAGGCAATGATTCCAGAGTCAAATCACCTCTTCCTGAGGACCTTGCTCTAGATGAAAGCCAGTGTAATGCCAGTGCTGGTGATGAATGTCGGAAGAATGATATTGTCTCTGCTACTTTAGGGACTAAGGATGGGGGTGGTAAGGACCCCTTCCCAGTGAACAAAGAAGAACCAATTGAAGTTACATTAGATCCTGATGCGACTCCCTGCCCTGCCGCAGTTGAGGAAACAATGGATAGTGAAGGAACCAAACCACCTGAAGAGAAAGAGATGGTGGGTGGAGTCGATGAAATTCCAGAGATTAAACAAGACCTAATTGGTCATTTGTCGAATGAAACAAAGGCTACTGATACGAGTTCAAGGGCTGTAGATGGGAAAGAAGCTACTGAAGAATCATCTTTGCACCCAGCGTTGGAAATCGATGATAAAATGTCTACATTACAGATGCATTCCAAGTCGGTGAAAGGAACATGTGAAGATGTGATGCTGTCTTCAGAGAAAGTCAGTGCACCAAAGGCTGATGATACAGATGAAATGGGGGATAGGAGTTGCTGTAACCAGACAGAAAGACAAAGACCAGAAAGTAGTGATCTTATCATATCCCAAAAAGAGAGTGATAACCCTTTAATTTCTGAGAATCAAGCTGTAGGTGGATCTAGTTCTGCCGTTACTGGCAACAACAGTGAGCACATGGAGGAAATTTTGGAAACTAAAGTGGCTAATGATCAACTTAGCAAACCAGTTGTCATGAAGGTGAAACCTGATCTTTCACTGCAAGAAGTAGATCATGTGAGGTCCAAGAGGTCTAAAGTTACGCCGGTAAAAGCCGAAGGAGCTGAGGAATGCACATCTACAACTGCAGATACTCTTCCGTCCACTGTGGGTGTATCAGACATGGATGGAAAAGTGAAGTTTGATTTGAATGAAGGCTTTAATGCAGATGATGGGAAATTTGGGGATCCAACGAATTCGACAGCACCTGTATGTTCGACTGCTCTTCGGTTGATTAGTCCATTACCTTTTTCCGTTTCTTCTTTGTCTAGTGGCCTTCCTGCTGCTGTTACAGTGCCTTCTGCAGCGAAAGGGCCCTGTGTCCCTCCAGATGACTTGTTGAAGAGTAAACAGGAGGATGGTTGGAAAGGAACAGCAGCGACAAGTGCCTTCCGACCAGCTGAGCCTAGAAAAGTCTCAGAGTTGCCACTGGCTGCAGCAAATATTGCAGTTCCTGAACCTACAGCTGGCAAGCAAGGACGCCCTGCTTTAGACATTGACTTGAATGTACCTGACGAAAGAGTTCTCGAGGATATGGCTTCTCAAGAGATACTTTCTCTTTCTGTCCCAACAATTAATAATGATTTTGTGCGTGATCAATCAATGAGTATGGCACCTGTTCGCAACTCAGGAGGTCTGGATCTTGATTTGAATCAAGTTGATGAGGATTCTGAAATTGGTAGTTACTCATTGAGCAATATTCGCCAAATGAATAACCCAATTCTGTCAACAAAAGCATCAGGTGGACCTAATGGAGAAGTCAGTCGTAGGGATTTCGATTTGAATGATGGACCAGCCTTTGATGATGTGACTACTGAACCGGCAGTAATCAGTCAGCATACCAGGAGCGGTGTGCCATCTCAACCACCTATTTCTGGTTTTAGGATGAGCAATACAGAAGTGGGAAACTTCTCATCTTGGATTTCTCCAGCCAATACCTACTCAGCTGTCACAATTCCTTCGATTATGCCAGATCGCGGAGAGCAGCCATTCCCAATTGTTGCAACTGGTGGACCACAAAGGACGGGTCCTCCTACTGGTAGCAACCCCTTTACTCCTGATTTCTACAGGGGTTCAGTGGTGTCATCTTCTCCAGCAGTGCCTTATCCTTCTACTTCATTTCCATATCCAATTTTTCCTTTCGGAGGAAACAGTTTTCCTCTGCCTTCAACCACGTTTGCAGGTGGATCAACAACATATCTGGATTCTTCTGCTGGAAGGCTTTGCATCCCTACTGTCCGTTCCCAGTTGTTAGGACCTGGTAATATGATTCCTTCCAACTACCCAAGGCCATTTGTAGTTAATGTTCCAGATGGTAGTAATAACGGCAGTGCTGAGAACAGTAGGAAATGGGGAAGGCAGGGGCTAGACCTCAATGCAGGGCCTGGTGGCCCAGACTTAGAGGGGAGAGACATGACTACTTCGCCTCTTGCACCATGGCAATTCTCTGTTGCCAGTTCACAGGCACTAGCTGAGGAGCAAGCAAGGATGTTCCAGATGCCAGGCGGCACGTTTAAGAGGAAGGAACCCGAGGGAGGATGGGATGGCTACAAACAACCCTCGTGGAAAGGCATGTGAAATGGCGAAATCTGGTGACTCATAACCTTGTAAGTAGATCGTAAGCCTTCGATAATGTATCTGTATCTTTCTCTCCTGTGTGCAAGGTCTGGTATCCTGAATTGAATGGACCGGCTTCTGACACTATCTGTAGCTAATAAAATGTGTTAGATTTTCTCAGTCTGTTCCCTTGCAATCCATTCTCTTGTTGAGCTTCAATACTTCTCAACTGCAAACTGTTCTGTGCAATATAGGGTGATTTAGTCTACTGACATTAAAAGATGGAACATGACCTCTTGCCTTAGTAGTATAGGGTGATTTTGTCTAATATAGGGACCGAGGTACTGCAATTCATTTTCTGTTGTTGAGCTCCACCACTTGTCAATTGCAACTGCCATTTAACTGTTCTCTGTAGTAGTATATACTATATAGGGTAACTTGGTTTAATAACATTAGTTAATAAGATGGTTTGCCTGTTGTAATTGGGAATTTTGGAACATTGCATTTTTATACAGTTTCTGCATGGTAAACCTATGGAAAAGATTGAGTGAGAGTTTGAGATCAGATATAGTCATAACGTCATATGGTCTTCCAAAAACATAGAAAAGTCTTTGCTTTATTATTTGCATCTACAAGTTATTTATCTCTGTCTTTATTTTCCAGTGCATTGAGGATGACATTTGCCAAGACCCCAGGTCATTATCTAAGCTTGTGTGCTGCTGGAGGCTGGGTGGTAAGTGAGTTATTTGATGTTGTTCATAGTCTCCGACCCCCTCCTCTTTGTTGTATCAATTGTATCTTTAAAGAAAGAAACGAGCTCTACAAGCTGTTTCCTTGAATTTGCTCTGGGGGGCTGCATGTTTTCTTCGCCTTTGTAGATATACTTAGTTCTAACAGTTGAAATCATACTGTGTTGCCCCTATACACAATCTTTGGTGTCCGGAATCAAGTGCATTTGACATTCATTATTAACGTTGGACTGAAAATCCATCACCTTTTCCAACCTTTCCAGTTGTGGATGAGCTTTAAAAGGAAGCTTATTTATGTGGCTTGTTTTTATCTCCTTAATATTTTTTTCTTGTATTTATCTCATATATAAGCAGAGGTCACCTAATTTTGGCATCTGAGCTTTTACTTGTGGCATGGTTTAGTTGCTATGGGTTTATATTGTACTGTTATACTCTTCTGTTTATATATTAATCAACAACCAAAGTTGTTGTTTGTAGATTTTGATTACATAAGCTTCTTCCATTATCCAGGGCTTGAGGCTTGTTTTTGTCCATCTAATGTGTTTGTTTTGAGGCATGTTCTTGCTCTTATTTGTTTGGATCCTCATCTCTAAACGTCGTATTTGTAAGATACTGGTAATTCCATGTGATGGTGCGCAGCCGAAAATGTTTTGGGAGTGGCACGTTTTCAAAGAAAACACATTGTGTAGACTATGGTGTATATGTCATTGGAAGATGATATTGCAGACACTACGTGGGTTGTTCTCGCTTATGAGTGTACTATGTTGAACGGTTGCATTGAAGGTTCACCCAGAGCTTACATATACCACTGTAATTTGCAATAGAAATGGCACTGAAGCAGACAAGTATACCATATTGCAAGTTTAAAGCCTACAAACTTAGATTAGTAAGGTGCTAAAAATGTACTCTCGATATCTCTATGACGGATTATGAAATACAAAAAATCAGGAAAAGAAACGGCAGTATTGATGAATTATCAAATTCACAGGATCCAAACAGCTTTAGGGTGAAGAGCCTTCAAGAAGTGGCACACAAGTCATGATCGAGAATTCGAGATGGTGTTTTCATTTGAGACACACTAGCCTTCGCCCACAAGCAATGTTGCTGCAGTTTGGATCATTAGACGAGAGATTAGACTCATATTAGAATGCTTACTAGTATATCTTGAAGGCACATAGTAAAACGAGCAGGCTTAGCAGGAATCATAAAAAGATATCGTAAATGGGTTTCAATATTCACTCAATTCTTAGTGACACATTGATTGTGTCGTTTACTTTCCAGAAGTTATATCAAGGTATCCATTCAGTTCACAATTTACAGAAAAACAAGTGGAGAGATAACAAGTTGCGCTAAGATCACAATCCATGTGGATGGCTTACGAGAAACACATAGCTGGAACTCGAGTAGCATATGTAAGCTAAGGCATCTATAAAATCTCAAACCTCAAAATGGAATGAAATGCGAGCATGCTGCCAATAAAGATGATGAAGCAAACGTCAAATGCAGAGATGAAAGAAGTACTGACATTAGACATCCTCGACGTGGCTTTTTCTTTTTCTCCTTTTGCTTCTGTGGTGGCTTGATGACCACTCTGATAGCAGCATCAAAAACTGCTTTCACATTCTGCAATTGCATCAAAGAGTCATTCACGGCATAATTGACACATGCAGGAACAAACAATGGGAACATTTTATCATGAGATAACACAAGCACAACTGAAGGGACAATTTGTTTAACTAGACTGACACCATGACGGACCGAGATATAGATAGACCATTTCCAAGTTTCATGTGCATTTGACTTAATATATGCACAACCTCCGAGCTATGGGTATTCTAATTTCTAAATGTTGGGAGTGAAATATTTAACATTCAATCCTTCCCTTTATATACCACTGCTTGAAGAGAGGTCAGAGATTCACTATTTTGATATAGATTTTATATTTTTGTGTCACCCATTGACTGGTCTCACACGTGCTCATATTAATTAGGCACAAGAAACCACTATTAGAATTTGTAGAATTCATATAGCAGTAGCAAGTCCCCTTGTTATATGCAGATGTTAAACACTGTACTGCCATTATGAATACAAGTACTGTTCTGTACATACCTGCTGAGTTTTTGAGCTGCATTCTATGTAATATGCAGCACCAATCTGTTTGCGCAGCTCCTCGCCCTGATTGTATAAAACAACAATCAGTGATACCATCCATTTCTAACCTATTGCATGACAACGAAGCATACTTTTTCGATGAGATCTATACCTGTGCAGTAGTAACAGGTACCAACCCTGGGTGATCAGCCAAATAGTGTTTATCCTCTCGAAGATCTACATTTCCATTATAAATCACATGCTTTAGTTGCAGAAAAGTTTGCGAACTACAGGTTCCCATATTATTCAAAGATGACTGCCGATACAATCTGCATAATTGGGGAACTTGATATTTTCCAGCATTTTAATTGTTACAAAACAATGGAAACTTCCATGGAGCTTTAGTGACCATGTGAGTTACCATCCTTGTGCACGTTTATAGCTAGGATCTGAATATTCAGAAATAGGAAGTTAACAAATTATATGTGCATATTAATTTAACCCTGCATCTAGCTGAAAATAATCATTTGAAACCTCAAAGTACTTGGTACTTCTAACTTCTCTTTTCCAGATATGCTTCCTCCATTGATACCACTACTTTCAAAATAAGCATATTACTATTTAGGACTTGCCTTTCCCTTTTATGCTTCCTCAATCAATGCCATCTTACTTCTTAAGGGACACATTAACTTACTATCCCTAATCTACCCTAGAAACCTCACTACAGTACTGCACAATAATAGCTATTACTTGAAGTTGATAGCCACCACCAAGGGCCAGAAGCTTAGCTGCCTTTAAAGTTATATGTCAATTCTTTCTTGTAAATCGATCACCATAATCTCATCAGACAAGATCTGGTCTTTACCACCACATCATATTTTGATCAATTAACAGTTAACATTTACAACAGAAACACCAGAAGGACAGGTAGAACATGCTGAAAACAAGATTAGTTTATACACCTTTTGCGAGTTACTACATTTGTGGTGGTTGCATATCTTATCCTTCCCAAAGAAATTTGCATGTCAGTAGCTTTCAACATGCCAAGGATGTCAATCTCTCATACGAGATGCCCCTAAACATTAGGTTTTGCATCTATAACTCATTGCTAATATAGATGTTTTGTTCAATACTACACATTTTGTGACCTTAAGTTTGTCAAGCTATAGGATGGAACAAAAATATCCCCAACACTGAAGTACGTGCATTACCTATGAGCAATTGAGCATATTTAGCAAAGAAATATGGCAAGTACTATAGTAAAGCCCGGCTTACCTAGTTTGGTGCCGGCAAGTACTACTGGAACTCCAGGAGCATAATGCTGCAGTTCAGGAATCCACTGAAACGTATTGGGTGTTACAAGTCAGAAACTACAACACATACAACACACAGAACCAAGACAGAGAGACTAATACACATTTTTCTTCAGGTTAACGCACCTTTTTCAGTATGTTCTCATAGCTGGCACGACTAACTAAAGAGAAAGCCAGGACAAAGACATCTGCCCCTCTGTAGCTCAGTGGCCTTAGTCGATTGTAATCTTCTTGCCCTGTGAAAGCAATTGCATAGAGATGATACCACAAAATATTCTTCGCTAATTTGGCAACACATTACATAAAAGCCAAATTCATGAATCCAAGAACACTAGGCTGAAACAATTAAAGGTAAAAGCTTCATCGTGGGCTTTGAGAAAAAAAACTCATACCAGCTGTGTCCCAGAGGCCTAAGTTCACTGTTGTGGATTCAACCACCACATTTGCACTGAAGTTATCAAACACCGTGGGAACATAATCCTGATAAGCACAAAAAAGAGCTGAAATTCTAATTACAGGAATCAAAGAACCAAAAAGGATAGCAAAAGCAACACATTTCTGACAGGAAAACATCATCAAATATACTTGAAAAAGTAAAGGGTGGCAGAAAAAGCAAATCAATTTGTTGAAAACAACAAAAAAGCTGCAAAACCCAGATGAACAAACAGCTAAAATGATTGAAAAACAAACACCCAAAAGGCCAATGATTCAGTACAAGCTGACAGATCTTATGGAAGAGAAACAAAAGAGAGTTTCGTACAGTGGGGAACTTGTTGCTGGTGTAGCAAATGAGCATACAGGTCTTGCCCACAGCCCCATCTCCAACAGTGACACACTTGATGAACTTGGAAGCACTTGAAGCCATTGAAACCCAAAACCAAAGGAAAGAGGGAACTGAAACTTGGAGAGAAACAAAAGGGTGGTTGCAAATTGGTTGGGATATTCAGAAAGTTTATGTCTTTTTGATTCGGCGGGTAAGAGAGAAGAGTGACATATGTCACATGATTCTCACTCTTCCCATATACAAGGCAGCTGTTCTTGTTTAACTTTTTGTTGTTTCTAGTTTGCTTCTTGATTTTCTTTCCTTTATAATAACCCAAAATGTTATTAGGTGATTATGGGATGGCAAATGGAAATATTAGCTTTAACAAATCCTAATTAATCACGTTTCTAATCGTTTTCATGGTTTTGTATTCTACGATACGAACTTGTTGTATAAACTAAATTGTTCATCTACTTGTATTTATATAGTGTTTACCTGTTGAATAAAACTTGCATATATTCAGTTCAATCCTCTTAGATTGGTTTGTTTTAGTCTCCCACAGATTGTTTAAATAATCGAAGCTTTCCTAGTATGCAACTTTAGTCTCCCACATATTATTTTTTCATTACAATGTTTTGTCATGCATTAATAGTAGACTCGCTTTATTAAGTGAGTATGAGTACCGTCAAATGATTAGGCCTAATCTATGTATCGTTGTGGTTTGTCCCACAAACTTTTTATCTACCCCTAGTCGGTAGAGGGACGATATGTAATGGTTTTTTTTCTGGCTTGAGAATTAATACAATCAACTTGATTTCTTTAAAAAAAAACCTTAGAGAAATTGACGAGTTTGCGACTTAAAAAAATTAGACTTATTAGTAATAGTTTGCAACCAAATGGCTTTTAGGGATGTCTTGGGCTATCTACTCATTGCTATTTATTCATTTGATTGGTGCATATAAACCTTTTTGTTTCTTTAATCAACGAAGTTTCTTAAAAGGAAATGAAAGATCAAATAATGTTGGCGGTGCATAGGTTGGTTATTCTAATACGAGCTCGAGAAGCGTATTATAAACTTGGTGGCAAAGATAAGATTTGTAGCTCAAAAGCTTCTTTCAGTTGTGGTCACCTCGAAAAAGAAAGAATGCACATAAAGAAAACTTGTTGGTGAAAATTGGAGTTAAAGTATGTTACATCATCTATAATCGATCGGCCATAATCATAATACAGTTGCTACTCCATTAATCAATAACTAATTAAGTTCTGGAGTTGATGCAAATGTGTAGACTGGGGGCGACAACTCAAGAACAATCTTATAAGTGGTATGTTGGGACCATGAACATTAGGTGCAAGAAGAATTGAATTTTGGAGGTTACCATGAGGGAGATCGAATTAAATAGAAAGAGAGATGGCCAACCATATTAGTATTACCACGAAGCTGATACATTTGCAAGAAATATGAATTATATGTAGAGAGCAATGCTCTCTTAAATGAATGGTATATACTTTGATTAATCTGCTTCAATTCATAGATAGTGATTCAATTCAATTCGAATTTCTTCTGGTTGTTTTCAATCAACAGATTGGAGCAGAGGAGACTGGCAAAGTTAAAGACTAAGTTGGTTTGTCTAGCTACCTCAAGAGGTCCAAGAGATAGCTTTCAAATGTTGCTAGTAAATGATGATATCCAAGAGATTCATCATCATCAGGATTATGAGTATCTCTGTATGCAAATCTCCACCAATGCGATACACACGCGAGTTTAGAACAGCAAGGTTGTTTGTAGACAAACCTGCATTTCTATCTTTTGCAGATTTACATTCAGTTACCTCATTAGCAGATGCTGGATGTAGCTGATCAAATTTATGTACCCTGAATGTGAGAGATATTATCTCCAGATCTAAGCCTAACAACTTCACCAAAGTATAGATTACTATTGATGTGTGATAAAACGAAAAGTGATTGAAGTTATTTTGTAACATCGAAAACTCTGATAGTTTTTTGCTTCTTTTTTCAGCTATTCCAACCTTCCAACAAATGACAAATGTAAATTATGAATCTGCAGCTAGCAAAACAATTATACAAGTAATAGATCTTCAACACCATGTTCAGTTTTGGGAAGGAGTATCGAGCACTGACCTAAAAAGAAGAAACAAAGAACGGTAGTGTACGTAGTACAGGATTGTACAGAACTTCACATACGATAAGGGATTATCTAGCACTGCAGTACATATGCAAGACGCTTCAAGAGCATCACACTGGAGGAACATTTTCATAATAATTGAAGAATAGAACTTCTTGTTAAGAATTAGGAGTACTAGTTCTTATTCTCTGCAAATTTTGGCTAGTTTGACAGTACTCGTGTTGCAGACCATTTTGACACTCTTGGCAATCAGGAAAGAACCAGAAAACGGTATGTCAATGTAGGCCAGGTTATGACTGGCATTAAAATAAGTAATATTGGGCTGCAATACTTACAGATATGAAGATCTGAGCTAGCTTGGGCAATGTAGATACCAGATATCCAACAGTATTCTATTGAAAATCATTATATAGAAGTAGAGCACTTTACAAATCACAACCATAAATACTACTACTCATGATAGACCAAGTACAACACCAAGAAACTGAAAATGCTGACATCGAACAAGAACCAGTAATTGTCCATAAAAACTAATATATATAGCTAGTACTGCCTCAACAGTACAAATTAAGTAGCATAGCACATACCAATATGAGCAAATTAATAAACTCTGTAATCCCTATCCATGGTACTAATGAAGCATTATCCATGTATATGACACAGAGGCACAGATTATATCTGAACAGGCTCTAGCTGCACCTGGGAAAGGGAGTGCCACAAATCCTAGCAACTTTCCGAGCATTCGGGGTGTTAACGAATTTCTTGAGGTTGGGGTTCTTGAGGTACTGGCAGAGACAAGGCTTCTGCTCCTTGAGTTTGGTGCAGCACAGATTTGATGGTGGAGTGTTAGAGCTTATTGCGCTTGCACAGGAGCTCAGCTGTAAGGCGCTGCAAGTTACAGCTGCCATGGACACCTCCGCTGTGGCCAGCATCACCACAACCATAGTGCATAATGCAATTGCTACATATGATGCCTTCATTTTCGGTGCCGCAATGTCAAAAGCTCAAAAAAAGAGAGAACGAGATAGTCCTAATTGGGGAGCGAGTGTGCTGAGTGATGCATTTACCTTGGGTGCTTTCCCATTTTATAGAAGAGGATATGCAATAGAATAAAAATCACTACCTTTTTCATTAAGTTTTTTTTCTTTCTTTCCTCTGCAACTTTTTGAGTTACCTATACCATCTGATTAGAATACATCTCTTTCTTGAGTTGTGTATTTGTAACCCAACATACAATCAAGCACTCAGACTAATTACCAGAGGTCAAATGATGTGTATTTGTAAGGGGTAAATGAGGTGTTTGAAAATCTTACTTGCAAAATAACATTCCTCATTGGCCAACTTTACATAGAATAGTCTTCCTGCTTCAACTTTGGACCCCCTCACAACTTATTTTGATGATTTTCCTTTGGTGGAGCTCAATCAATAATCACATTACAGTTTCATATTAGGAAAATTTCCATAGTGGTTTTTAAGATGCCTAGTCTTATAGTCTTCTCAATGTCTTCTGCAGAATTAACTGTCAAAATTGGACCTTAAGATGCCTAGTCTAATTGTCTTCTCACCCAATTATGTCTTCTGTAGAATTATCTGTAGAAAATGGACCTTAAGATGCCTAGTCTAATAGTCTTCTCACCCTATTTTCCACAATATAGAATCTGAGGAAATGTCTTCTGCATAATTAACTGTCAAAATTGGACCTTAAGATGCCTAGTCTAATTGTCTTCACACCCTATTTTCAACAACATAGAATCTGAGGCAATGTCTTCAGCAGAACTATCTGTAGAAATTGGACCTTAAGATGCCTAGTCTAATAGTCTTCTCACCCAATTTTCCAAAATATAGAATCTGAGTCAATTTCTTCTGCAGAAATATCTGTAGAAAGTGGACCTTACATCCCATGCACATCTCAAACTCTATCCTGCATTGAGTGGACACATAGCCACTAGTGAAGAAAACAATTTTCATTTTCTTGATGAAATTTTCTTCAGTACCCTCATTATATGATACCCTCATTTACAAATTTGACGATAAATTTTGTTGTCATTGTAGTAAATAGAGTGATTGTTTGGATAATTGTAGTTCTCTTAGTTGTAATTACTTCACCTACGACATATTTACAAGTTTATGAACAAATGGTTGTCAATGTGGTAAATTTGTTTAATAATATGTAAACATATAAAACATGTCTTAAATTTGTTGTCAATGTTCTAAATTGAATGTAGCAAAATGATAAATTTTGTTCATTTAGTTGTAAATTAAGAATATGGTATATATCAAGATACTGTAGACGACCCTTTTCTTAATTGCTATTTGTAAAAGTATAGCGCACGCTCCCACTTTAAACCATCGATCACAACGTGCCTTTCGGTGATATGTCGATCTCTGCACTTATTTGGCCATTTTGATCATATGCAGCAGCTCACATGCATGCTTTCATCATTGTTTTGATCCTGCACTTGGATTTTTTGTGTAATCATGGTTTTAATCACCAGTCATCATTATTTCCCTTGTTATCCGTAGTCGAAACTGTGGAATATATATAACTTTCCCGATCTAGATCTCTCTAAAATCTAGATTACATTTTGGTGATTATTATCAAAATGTTTTATCATGATCTTATGTATCGAAATTCTCGAGCCGTGAGCTGTAAGCCGTTACATTAATTTATTATATGAGACACATTGCAAACTATGACTGATATAACTGTTCTTGGCTCTTGAATCCAATACTCTTGAAGATGATTGCAACTGGCTTGATACATGAATTATTGTTAGTCTATTTGTGCTGCGTTTAGTGGCCGATTGGAGGTCAAATTTCGAGTGCTTGATATGATTGTGTGGGACGTCTTTAAAATCATGGTAAATTCACTAGTTAATTGTCATGCTCACCTAATAAGTAGTGCTAATTATTGCCCACTTCAGTCAAGATCAGTCCTTGATATGCATAGTACTTGACAATGATAAGCGCACCATCATCACTCCTACAAAAAACATATAAGCACCTTTAGCAGAAAGCAGATTAAAACTTCTATCTTGTTTCGTAAGCATGCATTTTATAAGGTTAATGTAGTGGTAGGCATCTTTGTTGAGCTTTCAGAGTACAACAATATGATACAGAATCGAGATCACTTTCCTCCAGCTTCTCTATTTAGATTAGAGCTGGATTGATTAGAATCTAACTGAAGATCTACTTGTCTAGATTTGAAATGAATCGAATTAACAAAGATTAGTGTACCATGCAACTTTTGTTGGGTGAAGCATGCTCGTGTCATTATACCAAATGCGCGCGCGCAGTGTGGCTGAGAAAGGAGGTTGATAATTAGATTCAGGCATGCATATTGCGGCATGCTTTCAGAAAAGAAGTGTCCCCAGAGAATAAAGCGAGCTCACTCTCTATCAATCATTAACAGAATATAAGGCAATATATGATCATCTCTCAATCACTCATCTCTCAGTTTTGATGAACTTGTAATAAGACTGTGATGACCTCAAGAAACTCTTTGCAAATGCAAGTTACGGCCACCAAAATCCTGTTGCCGTAGCCGGATATTTTTCCGAGATGTTTTTTAGTGGCAACAGTTTCGTCGGCAAGGGTACGGTGTAGTGCATATCGTTTCTTCACTTTAAATTTGTAAGAGCCATTCATATTATTTTTAGGACTAAATTCTGCTTATTACCCTGTAGTTTTGGGGTTTCATCAATTCAGTCCTTGAACTTCGAATTTTATCAAAAAAGTCCTCGTGCTTTCCAATCTCATCAAATGAATTTATTTTGTTACCAATCCGTCAAGTTGATCTGTCATTAAAATACAATTAATAGGGTATTTTGGGCACAAGTTGATCTATCAGATCTGCACTTGTCAGGTTAGCAAGTTGACGGAGACTTGACGTGGACGAGACATGCTGGTGCCAAAAATAAAAGGTATGCCATTTGAAAAGGGTTGGAAACTGAAAAGTGGGCCAACATGTCTCGTCCACGTCGGATAATGACGTCATGTTGGAAGTGAAATTGAATTTTTGTCTCGGCTTAATAGAAAATTAGAAGTATGAGGGCACACGTGATTAAATTAAAAGAATAAGGACGAAACTGAAACATGACCCAAAGTTTTGGGTAGTAAACTGAAATTAACCATTTTCCTTTAGTTCTCCTTCCTAGCCTCTTGTTCTCCTTATGTTTTTTTTTTTTTTTTGAGGGGAATGAATAAATTCAGAGGCCATGAGTCATTCAACCAAATTATGTCTGGTCAAGCAGGAGTCGAAACTCCACTACAAACTAAAACAGTTCAAAAGTAAACACAATACAAAGAAATAAAACGAAACCAAATTCGACCTAATCCATCGGGACTAAAAGAGAAAATGAGAACTCCACCTAATCTATCGGACCTAAAACCATCCGGTGTACCTTGAAGGAAAGGATAGTGCTCCCCTCCCTCCTCTCTTAATGGGATTTTGGCGCAGACTACACCAACTCAAAACACATAAATCTGTATGTACTTACCTCGGTAAACTAATAGATGTCATGTCAACCTTATTTTACACAAATAAGTGACTACATTTTTTTGCTACGGGAGTTTGTAGTACGTTTTTTTTTCACACGGTTATCAGTGTTTACATTGCACACGAATAACTATGTGTTTCACATTGCAAACAAATTTCCGTAAAAAAAAAAAAATTTGTTACGAAAAACTGTATGAATAGAATGCATATTACTTGACAAATTCAATAATTTTATTTATTTTAATATTTCATTGTCACAAATATGTGTGAGAGTTATGTTACACACACATAGCTGTGTGAACAGAGAATATTGTGTTTTACATTCACACTGTTATCCGTGGCCAATAGTTTTGTATACAGATTTTTGTTAATATAGTTATTGCATTGACTGATAAGGGCCACCACAAAGATCATTGCACACGGTTATTTGTAAGTTTTTGTATTACTCACATACTTCTGTGACTTAAATATAATATGTGAGAATTAAATCAGTGTGGAATGTTATTTTGCTAGTAGTGGCACAGGGCAAGATATGTGGATTCAAGAACAATGGCACCACTAGTACTGAAATTGAATGCCTTCTCATGAAGAAACAAGGTACCCGGTAACATTAACATATATGATTTAATTTCTCTGTATATTTGTTACAGATTCTAAGCATATTAGCATATATATAATGATTGTTCCTATACACATGAAGTTTCATTCGAAGCAAGCATATGTATTTGCACTTGATGAATTAATAGAAAGTTGGAAACTATGCACAGATAATGTATCACTGGAAAAAGCTAGGGAGCTCATTTAGTCCCACATTACTTTAATAAAAGCTTCATCTGCAGTCCTGCAATGTTCCACCATTAGTTATGTTGATAGCTCACAATTTATATAAGTAATTTGACAAGTACGGTCTTATTTTTCTGTTATCCTTTTTTCTAGGTCCGAAAACAAAGTTGATAGCTACTGGTGAGTATTCTAACAGACTCTTTGGTTTTTCATATCGAGAATCCATTGGGTTCATTTGTACTCATACTACTTGCTGGTGCAGCTTTTCATGTACATAGTTCTGACCGAAAGGAAAAACAGAATCAATTAAAAATTGAAAGATTTTTAGAGGATTATAGAGCTCTCAAACCAAGCAGATACTCTTATGCAGACATAAAGAGGATTACAGATCAGTTCAAAGACAAATTAGGCCAAGGAGCCTATGGAACTGTTTATAAGGGAAAGCTTTCTTCTGAATGTTTTGTTGCTGTGAAAGTTCTCAGTAGTACTAAGGGAGATGGGGAAGAGTTTGTAAATGAAGTGGGAACAATGGGTCATATCCACCATGTCAATGTAGTTCGCTTGGTTGGATTCTGTGCTGATGGGTTTAGACGAGCTCTTGTCTATGACTTCTTACCTAATGGTTCCCTGCAAGATTTCATTTCAACGGCAGACAATAACAATGCCTTCGTTGGTTGGGATAAGTTGCAAGATATTGCTCTAGGCATAGCGAAAGGAATTTAATACCTGCACCAAGGATATGATCAACGGATCCTCCATTTTGATATCAAACCCCATAATGTTTTGCTTGACCATAACTTCATTCCAAAGATTTCTGATTTGGGTTTGGCCAAGTTATGTTCCAAGGATCAGAGTATAGTGTCAATGACTGCAGCTAGGGGCACAATGGGATACATTGCACCAGAAGTATTCTCCAGAAACTTTGGAAATGTGTCCTATAAGTCAGATGTGTATAGTTATGGAATGGTCCTGCTTGAAATGGTAGGTGGAAGAAAGAACATCAGTTCAATCACAGAGAACACAACTGAAGTTTACTACCCGTAATGGATCTATAATCTACTAGAAGAAGGCGAAGACCTTCGTATCCATGTTGAGGAAGAAGGAGATGCTAAAATAGCAAAGAGACTTGCGATTGTAGGTCTCTGGTGCATGAATGGCACCCGGTCGATCGTCCTTCTATAAAAGGGGTGGTTCAGATGTTGGAAGGAGGATACAACTTGACTATGCCTCCCAATCCTTTTGCCTCTCAAGGTCCTGCAGGAACTGATACAAGTACACCTGCCGGAAGATTAAACCTTCAACTGGAAGCAATTGCTGAGTTAGAGTAGCATCACTATTTCACTATTATCGATATCTATCTATCTATATCTATCTATATATATATATATATATATATATATATATATATATATATTTATACATTATGCGCAGTTATGCACGTAAAGGTGACAAAGATTATTATCATTTAAGTGAATGTATTCATGGTTAATGACTTGATGTAAGTCGCGGAACAATGCTACCCCTGAAGTAATAGAATGGTTGATGCTACTTGAATATTGGATTTGTCATAAACCTGCAGCTTGCACTTAGTAATCTGGGTGCTATATATTTTGGCATGAGCAACTGATGCAAAACAATGATATAGCATTAGAGCAGGCGTAACTTGTAACGAAAGCAATGAAAAAGATTTATTGAGATAGGGAACTAACATGATTAACACATTCGGCCATGTACTATTTTGGATTAAGAGAGATTTCAGTTGCAAATATGTAATCATATTAGCGTAAGAGGTCTCTCACTATATTTTTCCTTTAGTTCTCCTTCCTAGCCTCTTGTTCTCCTTATGTTTTTTTTTTTTGAGGGGAATGAAAAAATTCAGAGGCCATGAGTCATTCAACTAAATTATACATGGTCAAGCAAGAGTCGAAACTCCACTACAAACTAAAACAGTTCAAAAGTAAACACAATGCAAAGAAATAAAACGAAACCAAATCCGACCTAATCCATCGGGCCTAAAAGAGAAAATGAGACCTCCACTTAATCCATCGGACCTAAAACCATCCGGTGTACCTTGCAAGAAAGGATAGTCATGCTCCCCTCCCTCCTCTCTTGATGGGATTTTGGCGCAGACTACACCAACTCAAAACACAGCTGTCCCATTGCCTTGTGTTAATTACTTGACTGTAACTCTGTAAGGGTTATGAATCCGGTATGGGCCTGGGTCGCACATCTCATAAAACATTTCTTTGGCATCTTTTCTTCGATCGAAGTTTCTTTTGATACCTTTCATAAAACTGATTCATATGTTAATCACCAAATGAACTAGTCTGACGAGGCGAGTAACTACGAGTTGTACATGAGATCTATTTGTTCAGCGACACAACAGGTGGTGATTTGCTACACTTCAAGACAATGGTTAGCAGGAAATGATCCTCTTAATTATGTGGTTTCAAGTTCCCTTGAATTTGGCAAGACTTGGGGATAGTTTGGGATTGCTTTTATATATCCTATTATCTGAATAAATCACGTATTATTTACCATATAGATAGTTATAAGTGCAGTTATGCTCCCGCAGTGTCTAATTTGAGCATTGGGGGATTTGGAGCACCACTATATTTGATGTTGTTGTCACATTATTTGCAAAGTGTCTTCCTAGTCACTGCAGTGCTTTGGGTCATGTTGTAGTCGTAAACGTATTATATGTGTCGCAGATGTCGTCGCAGGAAGATGAGTCGACAAACATAATGATCACTACCATAAGGATTGGACGGCCAAATACTTGTTCTATGACATTATGGAAATATTTCCGAGAGAAGAGGCAGGCGGACTACTCTTACTATTGGCATTGTGATGATAATTTATAATTTCAACATGGGTCATAATATATTATGGGTCTGATTCTCACTTATATTTTTAACAGTTGAGTGAGCTATGAGATTTTTCTTAATTTATAAAAGAAATTATAGTTCTAATGCTGCAATTGAAACCCAACTTGAAATTTGCCACGGTGAGAAATGGATCACAAACTAAGGTTTCACTACAATATTGACTCTCAAAAGTAAAAATCGTTTCTGAAAGAATACGTAGTTCGCAGAAATTAACAACTCATGAGATGTCAAACAATTAGAAATAGCCTGGAAATTAAGTTTATATCTATTTCCTTATAGTTTTCATCAATAAATGAGAGTACGTAGCTCACCACAGAAGCTTCGTGCTAAAGAAAGATTTGAGATATGAAAAAGACTGAGCAAATTGCACTTAATCACCACAAATGTCGCAATTCTAATGCTCATATCCACCCGCCCGCTTTAGTTGAACGAAGTTGTGGAAAATCCAAGCTACGTAATTGCCATCAATGGTTCTCTGTAGCACACGCGGTGCAGATTACTCCAACGTATAGAAAGCTCCCTACTGCTGCATGACTTTGATCTTGTAGTTTAAGTCTTGGTCAATCTGCAAGTAGTAGTAGAGTGTTGTAGTCCAATTCCACAATCGATCCCACCATGAGAGCCTCTGCCCTTTCACTCGCAAGTAGCAAGTCTTGGTCAATCTGCATGATCGACTTTGATCTTGTAGTTTAAGTCTTCGTCAGTACATGTCCCTGTGCGTAATTGACATAGCCTCTGCCCTCTCAACTCTCAAGTTAAAGCCATTTTGATATCAGAAACCATTGGGCATTTGTATCATAACCTCAGAAATGCAGAAAACTCTCGTCTCTATCTTTTGCTTCATCTTCCTGGCTTTCTCATCCAAAGTCCTTTGTGAAAACAAAAACATTGGTAACTGCACAGAATTGAGCTGTGGGAAATATGGCCCAACAATCAGATTCCCATTTAGCCTCAAAGGTAGCCACCCAGAAAATTGTGGGTATCCTGGGTTTCTTGTATCCTGCAATGAAAAGCAGGAAACCATTCTTGAGCTGCCAATCCCTCTCAATTTGCGAATCATAACCATAGACTATGAGAATCAGAAAATCCAGCTATATGACCCAGAAAATTGCATGCCGCTGAAGCTATTGAAAGACCACAACATGTCAATCCCTCCCTTCCAGTACTCATCAGAATACCAAATGAAGAATATTAGCTTATTCAATTGTTCTTCAGATGAAATGTATAGAGTTTATTTATATCCAGTCGGCTGCTTAAAAGGTCCAGGGTACCAAATCTATTCAAGTTATTTGACCTATGTGTCTAGCGACTTTGTGTCCTGTACAAAGATGTCTACCTATTACTCAGTTCCATACAATTATGATTACTCAAATTATTATTATTATTTGTATTGGTTGGAACCAAATTGTAGACAATGCGACAAATGTGGATTGAAGAACAATGGAACCAAAAGTACAGAATTTGAATGCAGGAAACGAGGTAAAAGAGCAACATCTATTTTGCTATATTTGCTACACATTCCAATCACATATTCACAGCACGATTATTCCTGTATAAATGAAATGAGAGATTTTTTTTTTTTTGAGGTGAAGGAGGTCAGAAAAATGAAATGAGAGATATACTTAGCTTAGGCATATAACAGTTCAATTCATTGGCATATTTGCATGACAAAAAGTATGGAAATCAAACAATGAATATATTATACAAAAGGACATCAAGCTCAGTTAGTATTGTATTTTACTTTTGTGAAACTATCACTTACAGACTACAGTCCTTGGATTTTTACAATAATGTGATATCATTGATGTATTAGCTCCTGGTAAGATCTCATACCTGGGAAACATAATTGATTGGACAAACATGATGATCTGATTTAGGTATTATCTTCAACAGGTTCCCAAAACAAGTTGGTAGCAACAGGTGAGTTCTTTGAGTAGCTTCTTCTCTGTTTCATGTCAATATTTAGTGGCATTATTTAACATTTACTGACAGCAAAATCTCTCAGGGGCATCCTTCGGTTCATTTCTACTCGTACTACTTGCCGCTAGTGCTTATCGTGTCTACAGTTCTGACAGAAAAAAAAAGGAGAATCAATTGAAAATTGAAGTATTTCTAAAGGATTATAGAGCACTCAAACCAAGCAGATATACTTATGCAGATCTCAAGAGGATTACAAATCAGTTCGAAGACAACTTAGGCCAAGGAGCCTATGGAACCGTTTATAAGGGAAAGCTCTCTTCTGAATGTTTTGTTGCTGTTAAAGTCCTCAATAGTACTAAGGGGGATGGGGAAGAGTTTGTCAACGAAGTGGGAGCAATGGGTCATATCCACCATATCAACGTGGTTCGAATGGTTGGCTTTTGTGCTGATGGATACAGAAGAGCTCTTGTTTATGAGTACTTCCCCAATGGTTCATTACAGGATTTCATTTCCTCTGCAGACAATAACAATGCCTTCCTTGGTTGGGATAAGTTGCAAGATATTGCTCTAGGCATAGCAAAAGGAATTGAATATCTGCACCAAGGATGTGATCAACGGATCCTCCATTTTGATATCAAACCCCATAATGTTTTGCTTGACCATAACTTCACCCCAAAGATTTCTGATTTTGGTTTGGCCAAGTTATGTTCCAAGGATCAGAGTATAGTGTCAATGACTACTGCTAGGGGCACAATGGGGTACATTGCACCAGAAGTGTTCTCCAGAAACTTTGGAAATGTGTCCTATAAGTCAGATGTGTATAGTTATGGAATGGTCCTGCTTGAAATGGTAGGTGGAAAAAAGAACACCAGTTCAACCACAGAGAACACAACTGAAGTTTACTACCCGGAATGGATCTATAATCTACTAGAAGAAGGCGACGACCTTCGCATCCATGTTGAGGAAGAAGGTGAAGCTAAAACAGCTAAAACAGCAAAGAGACTGGCGATTGTAGGTCTCTGGTGTATCCAATGGCACCCTGTAGATCGTCCTTCCATGCCAGGGGTGGTTCAGATGTTGGAAGAAGGAGAAAACTTAACCATGCCTCCAAATCCTTTTGCCTCTCAAGGTCCAGCAGGAACAAATACAACTATACCTGCAAGAAAATTAAATCTCCATCTAGAAGTGATTCCTGAGTTAGAATAGTAATATCTGAGTTTATATACTGATGTACGTTAAGCATTCAATTCAGTCAGGCTACCTGTGCATGAGTGCAATAAGGGGCGCTGGGGCGTAGCCATGCTATGGCCTGCAGGCGTAACCCCCAAATTAAAGTTGTGCAATTCGATTCTCTACGTTATGGTTGTAGTGTTGTACCAGCATATGTTTAAACAAGAAGACTCAATAACTAATGCCATGCATTATCTAGTTCATTGAAGTGCTCAACTGGACTTTTTAATTTGTGATCAAGTTTAAGTTATTTTGTTTAGTTTTTCTTCTTTCTATATATTAGGGTACACGGCGTATACCTACACATTAAATTTGAATGGTCAAGATTAGATGATTTCATATAGATACATGGTAGACCCTGTGTATAAAGTATTTTAAATGGCTAAGATTGCGTACATACAAGAATTTTCACATCTTTGGAGGCTGAATTTGAGAAGAAAAAATTTGGAGGTCACAAATCCCTATTATTGCAATCTCTTTAACAAGAGCGCTCGAATCGATCTAGTTAAACTTGCATCGATATTAATAGAAAATGCAGACCACCACGAACGCAACAAAAAACAAAAGGTTTACACAAGAATACTCTGAGTCTGAGCGGCACACCCCAAGTAGCAAGTTGCATATATGAATCATTGTCAAGACTCCAAGTCTTTGAACGAAATTTCCATGGCATAATCAGTGAATTTGACGCTTTCGTCCCAATCTTCATGAACGCGTCCAGTCTTGTTTCTCTCACTTTCATCCTTGAATTGTATCCCCCCTTCATGTTTCTTTTTCCAAATCGATGTACGTGGAAGAACTGCAACCACGGGTGACCAAAACGTAATTGATGGGTAAGAATGTACGTAAAAATGTAAAATCCAGGAGTCTCGATCTGGTCCGGCAACTAGTATATCTTTGGTACTTTGTATTTTTTCGAATAATGCGTAAATCTTTTCAGATCTCTCTCCATGGGAATAGGTGGGATTAGGAGGCTCTCCCTCTGTGGGTGGGTTTCAATTGTAGCCTACTTTGTTCTTGGCTTGTCTGATCATAGAACATGTGTTCTGGGCAAGTGTGTCCCTTCTTCCTGCGGCGACATCCACCGCATCGACTGGCCTTTTCGACTAAAAGACGATCCGAAGCACTGTGGCTTCTCAGAATACAGTCAATACACTCTGGAATGTGACAACAATGTCACAATGCTGCGCCTATCTTCTCGCAAATACTACGTGAAGGCCATTGACTACGATGGTAGCACAATCCGAGTGGTAGATCCTGGCCTTGAGAAGAACAACTGCTCCTCCCTTCCTCGTTTTCCACCGGCTCGATCTAATTTCAGTTCTTTGTATCCATACATAGCCGGGCCTTACTTGTCTCACTGGTACCCGGATTACTGGTACCCGACTTACAGGTACTCGGCTTACGGGTCCCCGGAATTAGAATCAGCTTCAGATTCAGATACAGTAACGTTCTTGAAATGTACAAAGCCAGTGAATTCTTCTCGGTATGTGTACAGGGCTCCCTGTATTAAATCCCAAGGGTATGTTTATGCCATTCAAGGTGCCCTCAAGTCGGAAGAGGTGGAGAATGGGTGCACTGTGTATTGGGTGGGTATGGAATTCGAAGGGCACAATGAAATGCTGTACTACTTCCAATCTCCGTACCGTCCTTCCGACTGTCCAGGTCAATGGAGCTACATTTATGTGTGTTATCCCCGCAGCATACGAGGTATTTACTTTCGAGTACGCACGCCATGATTTCTCAACTCGAACAATCACCAACTTGAATTTACGACTAACTCTGCTGATTTTCTACTTTCTTTGTCATGCACTCCAGGTTTCTTTCGACTTGCTTGGACGGTGTTCCTCCACTTCCTCGGTAAATGTCATTTCTAGCTCCCAATCTCTTCTTTCGTTAACTTAATTGATTTGTGAGCCTAATTTATCATTAAAGGGATCCATGTATGGTTGTCTCTCATATTGCATATGGGAGACAATATGTAGGATTTTTGTTGCAATTAATAACCCAGTTCTTTTAAATCTTTTGCAGATCATTTTTTTCTCGGGACTTGCATCGCTGCTGGTATTGTGGGGGTTAAAATTCTATTTGGACCTCCATTTGTTATTGCACTTGTAATCTACAAGTGGCGAAGAAGGCATTGGTCAACCTACAGCACTATAGAAGATTTTCTCCAAACTGACAATTTCATGCCTGTGAGGTACTCCTACTCCAACATTAAGAAAATGTCTGATGGATTCAAACATAAGTTGGGGGCAGGGGGTTTTGGTTCTGTATTTAAATGCAAACTACGGAGTGGCCACTTTGGAGCCATTAAGTTGTTAAGCAAGTCTAGTGCTAATGGGGAAGATTTCATCAGTGAAGTAGCTACTATTGGAAGGATTCATCATGTTAATGTGGTGCAGCTTGTTGGTTATTGTGTCGAGGGTTCTAAGCGCGCGTTAGTATATGATTTCATGCCAAATGGTTCTCTTGATAAATACATTTACTCCAAAGAAGAATCCATAAGTTACAAGAAAATGTATGAGATTGCAGTTGGAGTAGCTCATGGTATTGAATATTTGCATCAAGGTTGTGAAATGCAGATTCTACATTTTGATATCAAGCCTCACAATATTCTACTTGACGAAAATTTTGTCCCAAAGATTTCTGACTTTGGACTGGCAAAACTATACCCAGCTAATAACAACATCGTCTCTACAATGGCAGCAAGAGGCACCATGGGATACATTGCTCCCGAGTTGTTTTATAAAAGCATTGGTCGTGTTTCATACAAAGCTGATGTTTATAGTTTTGGAATGCTGTTGATGGAAATGGCAAGCAGAAGGAAAAATGTAAATGCATTTGTAGATCACTCGAGCCAAATATACTTCCCCACCTGGGTTCATGATCAATACAATGATGGGAATGACTTGGAGATTGGCGATGCTACTGCAGAGGAACAGGAATTAATTAAGAAGATGATTATAACTTCTCTGTGGTGTATTCAAATGAAACCAAGTGATCGACCTTCAATGAAGAGAGTTACACAGATGCTAGCAGCAGATGTTAAAGACCTAGAAATGCCACCAAAGCCTTTTCCATGCCCACAACAGGTGCCTGTAAACAATCTGATTCCAGAATGTTCAAATGTGGAGCTGACGCTTACTCTTTCAGGTAGGTGATGATCGATTAGCTACCAAGCTTCTACCATTCTCTTTACTTCATTCTAGCTTATAATATTTCAAATTTTGTACGAATTGCAGATTACTGTAATGATAAAAGATAAACTGCGAGCAAAGCTCAAATAATGTATTTTTCCTATACTTTGCTGCCTCATGGTTTCTGTATGTGCCATGTTACTTTAACCAGAACCAATTGTTGAGTTAGCTAGTAATGGTTGTGTTATGTAATCATGCCATGCAATCCTTGGATGTATGGGGAAACAGAGTGAAAATGCTTGAATCTTCAATTTTCAAATAGCATCAGTCTCCATCAAAGCCGGACTACTGGATATAGTTAATTGGGTTGTTGTATGTTTGGTTAATCAAACCTCGATCACTCATTTTCCTAAACGCATATTCCTTTCTATCAGTCTATGTTTACCTGAAGTCAGAAAACTCTAGTGCTCCTACAATCATCAATATTCTTGAAGAAATACTTTCCAACAACAGTCAATCAAGCAAGCATTGAGTTCTTTCTCCTTAATCTCAAGATTCCCAAAACAAATGTACCATCTGCATCTCTTTTGTATTGGAATGAATACAATCCAGGGTTTGCCTTACATAATCAATAAGCTGATAAGCCAAGCAGTTCTTGCAATGTGCGAAGATGTGCTGCAATTCTGAATGCTATATAATCTTATCCACGAATCTAAATGTTTCACCTCAAAACACATTGATCTCAGCAGAGGTCCTTCCTACCATCTCTTAAATTGGAGCCCTTGCCGTCTTATTGAACATGAAACGCAGCCACCACCAAACAACAGGATTTGAAAAGCTCTGCTGATCTAGCGTCCATGTTGTCAGTCACAATGCATTCTTATATGCAGCGGGGAGTTGATAATGTTCTCCAAACAGTAAGAATCTTCATATCTGCAGATAAGTTTGCATTGTTAGAGTAAGAAGGATCTCTTAGTTGCATTTACAATAACAAGCAAATAGTTCCAACTTCTAAGACCATGCATTTTTTACACCAAGGGATCTTATGTTTCAGGAGAAGAGGAGCATAACTTAGCTGTAAGCTTTTGGAACGAAATGTTCAATAAAGGAGTGCATCACTTAGCCATATAGACAGCACCAGAAACTAGCCAAAAGATTAAAAACATTGATTCACAATCATTCTAAAATGTAATGACAAAAAGTTACAACCTCCTTTGAACAGAGTGTAGAAATCAAAATACCTTCATAACCCTCCAGAACTGGATCTTCTGACAGCAATAGGGGTGTATCTAGATCAATAAACCTACAAGGGATTCACATTACTTACTGATGGGTTCAAGAGATAGAGAGTGAAAAACTTTAAGGAACTTCAAAAATCTGTTCGACAAACAATTTTCTTCGTAGAAACGGTGGTCATACTTACTTAAAGCACCCAAGGCCAGCAGCAAGGTGGCCAGAAAAGCCCATGGCGAGTCTAGTCTCAACCATGCCACCAATCATCAAATCCAATCCTCATGCTCTTGCAGCCTCAATGATTTTAAGGGCCCCAAGAACCCCAACTTTAGTAAGTTTTATGTTAATGACATTAGCAAGATTTTCTTCTGCTATTTTCTTAACATCAAATATACTTCGGCAGCTCTCATCAGCTGCAACTGATACACCGTGTCTTTCTCTAGCAATACGAGTAACATATATCCAAGGCCTTCCCAATCATCTCTATGAACTGGCTGTTCAAAGAGAACTGGCTTATTCGTAAATACGAATATTATTGACCATCTATTCTTAAAGACTGTATCAGTTTTGCACAAAGTTGTATTGATTGTCAAGTTCATAGACTAGTTCAAAGAATTCCCAACATCCTTATGCAACCTATCACTACAAAAAAAGGGAGCAATCCCTACATTTTGTTCGTGAGAGTATCTTGTTTCGTGGGCACCAGTCCTTCAACAGTGTGGTCTCCTTCTGTTTACAAGTTTTAATACTTAAATAAGCACTTATCCCACATAACCCATGTAAATGTGAGACCTCATACTTCTTTTACAAAAAATTGGTCCCCGCGACAGTGTGGTCTCCTTCTATTTACAAAATTTTATTACTTAACAGCTTAATTATCCCACATAACTCATGAAAACGTGACACCTCATACTTCTTATTATATAAAAAAAAACACTTCTTTTACCGAATATTGATATATATAATATTTCTTTTACCTCTTAAAGAAACCAAAGTGTAGAGGGCAGCAAATCCAATGCGATAAGATAAACGTACACAATGCAGCAAATCCACCTCTTATACAATTCATCTTCCTTTACCAACTGCATTATTTGCTCCTTCTACAGTCCTACCCTCTCCTACCATTATTTCTTATGTTTTCTAATTTTTTCTGTGAAGGCTGGTATCATCTCCATTCTCAATTGATCTTTTCTGAAAATTGAAATTCATTTTGTAAACGGCACTTATATATATGCTCCGAACTTATTTTCTTGGGTATTAGATTGTGTAGATGAGACAAGAAATTTCATTCTCCATGTCTTTCATTCTCAACTTTTCAATTCTCAGGTCGACACTTTCATCATTCTCTATGATGAGGCCGCGTTTGAAGATGAGTGGATCTCCGTATTTTTTTTTTTATCAAAATCTACTTATATGTTGTGATAATTGGGGAGATCTGGCCATTATGACTTTTGTTTAATTTGGATTGCAGAAGTTAAGGTGCATGAAGGAAGATTTGACCCAGATGAAGATGGTAATACCTTGAAATAAGTTTGGTCATAGCAAGAATCAAGATCAAATCCTTCCGTTCATCAGTTGCAGAAGTACATGTAAGGCATCATTTGCATTCATATCGATTCCCAGATGTACAAGACTCAAATTCAGATCCTTATTCCTTCATCGATTCAAGATCCAGATTATTTAGCAATTTCTAACTATTAATTGTTTTCCTTTTACGAGCGGAGCTTGCTTCACCGATTTCAGATCCCAGGTAACTTCACCTTTTGCTTGTAAAATTTAAATCAATTCCCATAAATTGAAGATTTTTGATTTTCAAATACTTGTTCATGTGTTCATGTGTTGGAAGCAGCTACAGAGTAGATGTCATGGAAATTGATATGTTTCAGTCTAAATTGTAGGAAACTTGCAGCCAAGATAACCAAAATCAATGATTTGTAGAAAGAGGAGAGTTGATGTGTATGTCCAGAAGTCCAGATAGCAAGATGTTTCAAGGACCTCGCTCAAGAAATTAGGTGTTTGTGGATTTGTTAGCTGAAAGGTTAGAAAGTTTGAGTGTTTGATGTTAATTAGGATGTATCTGTAACAATGATCTGAAATGTATAGTTCGAATGAGAATTTTACTGCTACATACTTGTAGCTTGTACAGATACAGTATATGAATACACAGTCCATGACAGTCAAGTCACGAAACACAACTAATCGTGGGACTAACAGACTGTATGGGTGGGTCCCGTTGATGGAGAACACTCACGAAACTCTTGCATACGTGCCATAATTAACCATTAGCCACGGCAGTATAGCCGACGAATCGATAAAATGTCGCTGCAGCGTGGGCGGAGTCAATGCCCACTCAATTTCGTGGGGAATTGACCAATACGCATGAATAAATTACGTGGGCAC
Source organism: Potentilla sterilis (assembly GCA_963682095.1). NCBI lineage: Eukaryota > Viridiplantae > Streptophyta > Magnoliopsida > Rosales > Rosaceae > Potentilla > Potentilla sterilis. Next base: position 49,675,717 of record OY821760.1, read on the forward strand.
TGCTCTCTTTTTTTTGTAGCGTATTATCAAGCCTTGGTCCGCCAGAGGTTGGGCACTGGATTTTGTTAGAGAGATACACCCTAATTCTTCCCTCTAACATAAGTATATGTTAATTGGTACAGATTTCTTTATTAAATGGGTTGAAGCAGTGCCTGTCCGGAATTGTGACGCCGTAACAGTCATCCGATTTGTCTTTCAAAATATCATTTGTAGATATGGTATTCCTGAATGTCTAGTGGCGGACAGGGGGGCAGCTTTTATAGCATAGAAGACTCAAGAGTTTTTGCAAGGATATGGTGTTCAGTTTCTCCATTCCTCTCCATATTATGCTCAATCCAATGGCCAGGCGGAGGCTAGCAACAAGGTGATTATCTCTATTATTAAGCGCATGTTGGAAGATAATCCGAGAACATGGCATGCTGAATTGGACAACACTCTGTGGGCATATCGTACATCTAAAAGAACTCCTACAGGGACTACACCATACGCGTTAATGTATGACCATGATGCAGTCTTGCCTTTGGAGATTAATGTGCAATCTCTTCGAGTCCAAGAGCAGCACCAGTTAATTGGTGATGACTACGTCCAAGCTATGTTCCAGGAACATGAAGACTTTGATGATAGACGCTTAGAAGCTCTAGATAATATAATCATGGAAAAGAAGAAGGTCGCGAGAGCTTATGATAAACGAACTAAGGGCAAGTCTTATGGCGAAGACGATCTAGTCTGGAAAGTAATACTTCCCTTTGGCGAACGCGATACAGGTCGTGGTAAGTGGTCTCCCAAATGAGAGGGTCCTTTTGTCATTAACCGGATTATTGGCAAGGGCGCTTATCAACTCAGAGACGTCGATGGCGAAGTTCACACAAATCCTATTAATGGCCGTCATCTCAAGAAATATTTTCCTAACGTCTGGGAATACGAGGAACCGCTAGCCATGGTTGAGGCTGGGGACCATTCTTTCCCTTAAAACTTTACTCGCTTGGGGGGGGCAACTAGACTTAATTTTCTTGGCTTCCCTTCATTTCGCATTTCTGTACTCGCTTCAGCCAATGAAAACTGGGGGGCAACATAGGGCAATATCAGTGCAGACCGCCCGCCAAAAGCCAGAAGCCAGAAGCAGAAGTGATTCAACCATCCAAGAATTTTTGAATTTTGTGAAACTATAAGAGTTTCATTCGGGTTTATTAATCTTAAAATTCAACCCTTGGACCAATACCTGTGGTCCTATTTTTATTTTTGTATTTTCAATAATGCAATAACATTTAAATTCATGAAGGAAGACAGTACATATGTTTTTCTGAATTTAATTTCATTCAAAGACTTTGCGGTCAAAGCTTTTACAAAGCATAAAAGTTACAATATGAAGAGCTATTAACTAGCTCTGAAACCATGTGCTAAAGGACTTTGATCGATCTTAAGAAAGGTTTGAATTTCTATTTTGAACTGTGTTTCAGAATTCCTCCGACAAAAAGGCGGACTTGAGACAAGTTCATCTCCTTAACTTGCCGAACGTAGAATTCCCTTCCGTGATCGTCCTTTATGTCTGCCTCCTTGTTCTTTTGGGAACCAACAGGCAGCAATCCTCATCCGCCAATTTTCCAATTGACCCTTGACGAATGTCACACCTCAAATTTTTTTTTTTTTTTTTTTTTTGAGGTGCAACTCATACTCCATAGAAGAATATAAAAAAAATTTGGAAAAGAACTCATAATACGCAAACCCAAAAGTACTCTTTATTTATCAAGGATAAAGAACTAAATCACAAAGATAGACTAACAAAGTCTATGTCTTATTGTAGGAAATATAGTAGCAAACATATTTCACAAAGTAAAACACACTTGACAGAATTTTCAACTTCAAGTAACACACTCCTCACCTGCACAACAGTTTTAAACGGGGTGAGCATAAAGAGCTCAATAGGGGGCCAAACCTCTTCAAACAATACCAAGTAAAATCAGAATATATTTATATATATAATTACTCCACATAGTTCATATATAGGAAAAACACTAAGTCTACATGTCCCATACCATGTAGTTTACCACAAGGGTGACTTAGAGTATTCTTTTACATGAACTATCTCCTATTCACTTATATAACCCCTTTTGTTAGTCATCTTGCCCATTCCCCTTTCACCAATCCCGAATTACCCCTTCAACAACCTATACTACTTGCGCATTATCATGGGCATACATGGGATATGGTACCTCCTGAGGTTATGGACTCAACTACACAAAAGTTTTAACCCAAACTTCTCTACCCAAGGCACGTTGTGCATAAAACTAACATAGCATATCTATACCTTTAAATATATAACATATACATAATAATCTCAGCAAAATAATAACCATTCAATCCATGTAAACAATCTATCAAACAACAAGCATAGAGGTTTCCCGTTATTTCCCCTACCTTTGCCGATTCCCTCTTTAAAATTCAGCTCCTAGTAAAAGAGTAAAATCAAAGAATTAGCATCCTATATCTAAAGCATTACACTGATAAAAAGTGCAGAATAAAAGCATAACATTGCCTTGGTACCATAAGAAAATCAGTTTTTACACAGCACAAACCAGAAAATCAATCTTCTGACCTTAGCACTTCTACCCTGAAATTTATATTTTTCTGTAAGGAATTTCACTTCAATTCCTTCTAAACATTTGTAACAGACACAAAAAAATAAACTCTCAAACTTGGAATGACTCAAAAACGAGTTTCCAAACAAAAGTTATGAAAGTTCAAAGCTTAACATTAGTTCCAGGATTTTCTGACGAGAATTCTGTACAGAAAACTGTTTGACCAGAATTGAAACAGCTAGATTCAGTAAAACAAGATGGTGTCTTCATAACATTTAAAGTAGACATTCTAAAGAAACTACCAGAACTGGAATCACCCGAAAAGGATTTTTACACAATTAGTTATGTATTTTCAAAGTAACAGTACAGAAACAGGTGTGTGCAAAACAGTACGATTTCAAGGAAAGAAATATATATATAGTTCTGGAAATTGAACACAGCATTTTCAATCTTCAACATGATATGAGGAACTGAATTGATTTAGTTTCCAGCAACCAACTAACAATTCAAATAAAACACTTGAGCAAATTCTAATCCAATGCTAACTACAATCCTTCTAACAATTATGAGTTTCAACAACTAAACCATGCTCAAATTCCAAATACAGAAAACAAAGAACTATAACCAAAGTATAACAAAGTACCAAAATCCAACATATTCAACAAAACAATTGATGAAATCAGAAGTACCAAACATAAACATTAACCAAAACTCTCAATTCCTAACCTTTGCTCTTTTCTCTTTTAGTCTAGATGGTGTTGAACTCCTAACTCCTATCTCAGTTTGTAGAAAGGGTTGCCTATTTATAGAGTTTGGGGAAAAGGTTCAAACTTGGTGACCAAAAATAGAATCAAAGAAGCAAATTCGGATTATGCAAAGGAAATCTTACCCTCTTAGCTGCTAGGCACGCCACCCCTAGAATCCTAGACCTCCAGCTCCTGTTATCTAGCTTTGGGGAGTCATTGATAGAAAACTTGTTCTCCACCCGGCTGACACCTCATGCTTCTCTATGGCGGCGGCAATTTTCGGCTGTCCTATTGCGTGGGAGAAGGGTTACAGAAGAATGGTATCTGGGAAGGAAGAAAACGATGAATGCTTCTGACAAAGTTTCTGAAAAATACGTTCTTTGATCTGAGTTTGACGCAAACAAAAGTCTTCTACTTGTTTTTGGAATGGGTCGGGTTCGGGTCATGGGTTTTGGGCCAAGTCTACCACTTTTAAACACAAAAACAGATAATTGAAAATACAATAAAAGAAATACTACAAATAAATTTCAAAACAATTACTATATATATATATATATATATATATATATATATAACTAAAAGAAAAATATTTCTGTACTCTTATTATTATTATTATTATTTTTTTTTTGTCGTCACAACGAATGAGTAGGCCATCTGATTGAAGTTCAGAACTGCTTGGTTGGTACAAGAACAAAAGGCGTGAATCCTCTATCCGCCAGATCGGAGCAGTCAATGTGAGTTCATATTTCCTGCCAGATCTTGCACGGAGGAGGGCCGCGAGGCTGACAGATGACTCCTAAGTCGATAGCCCAGTATTATACCAAGGGAGGACGTGAAGAACCTGGCCAAACTCTGACCAACCATTTTATATCACGTCATCCAGGGGCATAATACCAAATTATGCGACTTAGGATTTTGCTAATACCAGATTACACGACTTAGAGGTGTTCATAAGAACATCTGGGTGTAATCTGGAGGAAAAGATTGTGGAAGCCATAAGGGCTGTGAAGCAAACAGAGATAAAAGAATAGAAGTCATGGCAAGGCTGAAGGACTGAACAATCTCAGGGGAAGGGTTCCTTTATATAACAAAATGCGTAAGGAATCCAACGGCTGGTATGATTCAGGTTTACCACCCGAACTGCCGAAATTTATTGTATAGTTATTACTTTCAACCGTTTGCTTTAGGAGCGGTGGAGGGGTTTGAACACCGAATCCTCGAAAATTGATACTTGCAATTACTGAGCATTTAATCGAAGTGTTGACTTGCTAGTTAACAAATCGGTTTGAAAAAATGGGTTGAGTTGCCATCAGTGGGCTTGGATAAAATGAGGCAAATATAACAAACTCAAGGCCCAGTTTACTTGGGAGGCATTGTCGATAGTTCATACAATTCTAATCCTGATCTCCTGATCTTGGCCTTCAAATGGCGGGTATATTTGATGAGTTCTTCCTCTTCGGCTTTGCTCTGCTGAATCTCGCTTTGAAGAGCAGTTAAGATCACCCTTTGCTCACTCGCTTGCTGAAGACGCTCTTGTTGCCTGGCCTCGATAGCAGCTATCTTCTGATCAATCACCTCTTTTTCCCTCTTCAGGCGAGCGATCTCTCTCCCATCTTCGTCACTGGCAGCGGATATAAGGGAAGAATACTTGTTTACGGCGCTGCTGTGGGCTGCAATTTTGTCCTGAATTTTTGCTTGCTGGTCTGGGATGGCGACCAAACTATCTTGAAGAAATTTTAGATAGTCTGGGATGGCGGCCAGGATTTCCTTCATCTTTGGTTGAACATCAGCAGGCAGGCGGCCAACTTGGTTTTGCAGGACCTGAATAGAAGAACAGATCTTGGCCGCTACCTTTGCATCCGCTGGGTCTACTCCTCATAAATCTTGCATGAGGTCCCAGGCTTCCCTTACTTCTGGGGAATCCTTTTTGGGAGTTGGGAGCTTCAGGAATGGATCTTCCCCTAGAGGAAGAATGGACAAACTCATCTTGAGAGATTGAGGAGTTGAAATCTGGGAAGGAGATGCCTCAATCTGCACATCCTGGCGCGGCAAAGTTGCAATCGGAGTTTGCTCGCCAGAGGCCTCATCACTCCTAATAGCAATAGGGGTTTCACTTACCTATGCAAACATAATGGTGGTAAGGCTTAGTAAAAGATATCATCAAAAATAACTTACAAAGAATCAAGAGAGTTTAAGAGGTACCTTAGCCACAGGGGAGGCATCTGTCTGATGTTCAGCTTGGGGTTGCTCTTGAGGTTCTGGAGAGGTGGGCAACCTGCTTGAGCTCGCTTCAGCATCCGTATAGCTTTTAGGTGGCGAGTGAGGAGCTATACTCGGGTCTTCCAAGATCACCACCTCAGGAGATAAAGAGGTGTTTTCCTCGCCAGCAGCTGCTTGGGACATCGCCACGCTTTCTGGTTCTGTCCAAGTGAGGGCAGGAACTGGTTCAGCCTCCGCCACAACTTCAAGGATTTGAATATCCGCCTCTTCAATCACTGGCTCTGCAGGGAGAGTTGGAGTGATCAGAGGGAGAGCTTCGGCAGTAATTGAAGCAATCGCCAGGGGGTTGACTGGGAGACTAGGAGTACCTGTATCAGCAGGAAGAAAGCTTAGTGGTGGTACATCAAGAGCAGTTTTCTCACGAACCCGTTGAATCTCCTTTTCAAGTTGCTTAATCATTCGTTGGACTTCAGCAAAGTCAACAGGCTCTTCGCCTCTTATCTCAGAATCCCCAAGGGAAGATGAACTATGAGGTGATTCGGATGACTCACCGGAAGAAACTTAAATCACAGTGGCTGATGGGGTTGAAGTTGGTTTCTTTTTCCTTATTAGTCCCTGCGGGAGAAAATTTGACAACTGCATCAGGCTTGATATGTCAAAATCATTGTATAAATCAGTGGTGCAGTAATATATTAGGGTAAGTACAGAAAACTTACTGGCTCGTTGTCGTCAGGATCTGATTCTTCTTTAGCCACTTCAACCACGATGAGAGGTTTTGCCTTCTTTTTGGCAGGCTTGCTCGCAGGGGTCTGGGAGCCTTTTCTTTTCCCCTTGCTCTTACTCGGTTTGTCAGGAGTCTGTGATAATGAAAATCAGTTAGTGGTCTTCATTTACAAAAATAGCATACAAATCCAGAAAGACAAAGACATACCTGCTCAAGAATCAGTTCAGGGTAAAGAGGGCCTCCATGAAGCACTTTGGCATCATCCACAGTAAGGTAGGGACGTTGTCCGCCAAAACGGGCTCTGAAGTAGTGAAGAGATTCCTTCTTGAAGAAGTCTCCTCTAAGCTGCAGCCACCAAGTCTGGTATTCTTCACTGACTAGTCCAGAGAGCTCTAAGGCTTGGCACTGATCGAGGCTTGGATAGTTGGCGGGTCTTAAGGCAGAAACGAGGTTGGCGTCTTCATCAGCAGGAGTGTTCTTGCTTGGCCGCCAGGACGAAAACATGTTCAAACTCTGAACTGAAGGATATAGTAGAACCTGGCTTAGGCCGAACTGTCTGGCGAATAGTTGAGGAGCGTATACCTCGACTCCTTGCTCGCCTTTGTCAGAAGAGAAAAGGGGAAGATTTGTCATGGATATACAGTGAAGGAATAGCCTCCTTCCTTCTTCGCACTGATCAGTGGAGGGCAGAAAACTATCATTCAGCGCTCTTGGATGTACCCTTTGGAGGAGTGCTTGAACTTCTGAATAGAAGCCTTGAGCATCGGTATTGAAAATTACGTCAAGGCATATGGCATAATCTTGACCATAATTGGGTTTGCACCCTGCGAATGCCAGGCCTAACACTCTCTCGTCCCCAAGGCGGATAGGGTCAGGTGGTGCTAATCCGGAGAAATACATTTGGGACTAAATCTCCAATATCCAGAGAGGTCCGGCAACCTTGCTATTCAGGGGTGAGGTGGATAGCGTATGCAGACACCTATATAGATGGGCAAGTACTAGGCCAATTTCTTTGCGGGCATATAGGACCTCTGTCATTCTATTATAGGTTTTTGTCATTTTGTTGGCTGTTGAACAGAATATGAATTTGTTCAACCAAAAGTCTAGGAAGGCTATCCCACCTATATCATCTCTTTGGTTTTTAAATGTGGCTATCCAGTTTGAAAAATTCCTTGTAGGGGGTTCAGGAAGAGTGATTGAAGGGACATCCGCCTCAGGGTAGTCATTGACATCGAATGGTTTTTTACCTAAAGGAAAACCTAGGCCTGCATACATGTCTAGCAAGGTAATACTAGCCTGACCAAATTGAAAATCGAAGGCATTGGCGGATGAGTTCCAGAAACTAATCAAGGGCATAAGAGCACACCTGTTTCCTCCCTTGGGGTTGAGTGCGAAGCTGATTCTGAGGATTTCATCAATTCCGGTCGCCCGCCACCTGCTCTCATCAAGTGGTTGCCTTTCATGATACCACTAAATCATTGATGGGGTCTGTAGAGGCCAGGAGGAGTACGATACGGGGATTTCATAGTGATTGGAAGTTTGCCAATCTCCACATGAAATGCTCCTCTCCCGGAAAATCACTGGAAGAGGTCGGGCACTATGAACAAATGGAAAGGTGGAGTGCGGACCTAGTTCTTGTTGCCGAGGACCTAACCCGGCAAGGCCGTAGTCATCAGGTGGCATGATTGAGG